>JAUAME010000009.1:47715351-48334145 GCA_030820535.1 Quercus parvula | reverse complement strand
ATCATTTTAGTGCTGGTAATTTGGTATTGTGTCCTAATCATTCTCTCAAGAACCAGAGCAAACATTTGTAGACAATAGGATAAGAATTCTTACTAAAATTAAAAAGATGTTTTCATAGATTGGCCTTGAAAATAACCTTCCAGAGCTCTCTATCTTTGGATTTACACAAGGTTTTGTTGTCTAATCTATTCATCTTGTTCGTTAATTATTCTATTCTGTAGAATTACTAGTACTTGAGGCAGTTTGGTCATTATGTCAAAAATACTGATTTAGCAACAAAAACTGTTAAGCATTTAATTGCCTACAGTTCAAAAAAGAGAAAAAAAGTGTGACACTATTGTTATTATAAATTTTATAAAAATGCTATGTTTATAATATTTTCACAACAAATTTTGTGTTATAGGTTGTTACTTGGTGTTACTGGTAGATAAAAAAAAAATTCAAAGGTAAATTCAAATTAAAAACTTGTAAAAACCTGTCAATTAAGATTTGTTGTGAAAATATTATGAACTTAACAATTTTCTAAATTTTATTACATAAATATCAGAAAATGATTTATGAGCTTTTAAACACAAAATAATTAAAATATCTAAAAATTATTTCTTATATCATTGATGTAAGTTGTAACATAAGTCATATTTATTATCACATCAATAATTTAATTTAATTTTCTATAATAAAATTAGTATTAATTTTAACTTAACAACCACTCTTAGAGCATTTGCCAAAAGCAATAATTCTAGTATTTTCTGAAAGAAAAAAAAAATGAATTATGGAATTTATCCTTATTAGGTGTATCTCACTGTCTAGACTCTAGAACACTGATAGCCTTTTCATGAATAAAAAATTACGTATATATTTATATATATATATATATTCTCAGCCAACTAAGAGAGCGAGAGAGATACACATGGGCAGATTCTTAGGTTAGTAGGCTTGGCTCATCTCTTTTTCTAACACTCGCAGCCTCAATACCATGCTCTTTCGGTTCCAAAACACTTTGACAGTGACAACAAAAGTACAAAAATGTTAAAATTTCTACTTTTTCAATGCTTGCATGACACATGTTACTAATAAAGTCTTCAAGGAGAATTTTCTTTTAAAAAAAAAATTCAAGGGGAAATACTTCTCTTATTTTTTTAACAAATTGAAAACTTCATGGGTGGTAGAAAATCATTTATTAAAAAAAAAAAAACTAATATTGCTTTCACATATACTAAATACGTGTTTGACTCCAATTTAAAAAGTCAGCTTATTTTACTATTTAATTTATTTTTGTTATTATTTATGGGCCTCATTGCAATTTTTGGTACAATTCATAGATTCCATTATTTCAACTAACTTTTACTTTTATCTACAAGACTTTTAGCAAAAAAAATTTTAATTTTAGCAAAATAAACAGATCACAAACAGATCACATTATCAACCAGACTTCTTTCAATTATTATTATTATTTTTGGTCAATGGCCTTCTGGCCTGTTACCAATCTGCTTTTATAGTTACTTATGGTCAGAAAAAAAAGTATTATTAATTATTATTATCTTTTCTTCATGACAAAGGAATATAAGGGAGTGTTTGGTACATGCACTTAAAAGTATGTGTTTTGTTATTTAAAAACATGTGTGAAAATATGTATGAGTGAAAAAATGTGTAGAAATACGTGTAATATTATTTAAAAACTGAAAACGTGTGTTTAAGTGGATGTATCAAACGGACCTAAGTTTTGTTTTTGTGCTTGACAGAAATAAAGGAATATATAAGGTTTATACTTTATACCTCGTCTTATCATATGTGGCTTTTAAATTCTAAAGTACTCACGTGACTTTTTCCATTAGTTACCAAATTAGTCAAGCAACTTTTTTAATCCAATGATCTTGTAATTTTTCTTTTCTCTTAATTATTTATTAAATATCTTTAAGTCTGATTCATAGTACATTTGGGATTTGTGTTTTTTTTTTTGTCATTAAATTTTTTTTTTTAAATAAACCTTTCTTGAAAAGAAGAAGAAGAAGGAGAAACAGTATGCGATTATAAGGTCTTCCACCCTTTTTAAAAAAATATTCTTTTACATTTTAATTCTTTTTACAATGTTTAATATCTGTACTCTTCTTGAAAAGAAAAAAAGAGAAATCAATGATTTGAAAAATGAATTGTTCAAAGAACCAAAAAAATAAAGAGTTCTAATATTTCAAAATCATACCAAGGTTTAATCAGCTGTTGGACTTGTTGGGCTTTGTGAAACCTAATTTCGTTTGGTCCGGTTTGATGACCCGACCTAACAAAAATAATGTTGCGTGGTTTTTAATGGGAGATTTACTGAGGCTTGGGTTGATAGACCTAAACTGGAGTGCTTATGGACAAGTCTCTTGGGGGTTCGGGGGCGATGCCCCCGAGAAATTTTTTTTGGCCCGTTTAGCCCATTGTGGAACCGACTTTTGTAATTAGGGTTTTATGGTGGTGTGGTTGCCATGTTTGTGTGAGAGAAAAGATTGTAGCCGCACTTTGTATTCTTCCTTAATAATAGTGAAATCCCTGCAACTCCGTGGACGTAAGCAAATTGTGAAATCACGTAAATATTGTCTTGTGCGTGTGATTGTTTTTTTTTTTGCGTGTGTTTTCTCTATTTTTTTTGTTTCTCACAGGTTGAGAATTTGGGTTAATTCCCTACAAGACCATGATGGTGTTATAAATATTAAAATAAAAATATTTAAAGAATATGCAAGTCCTACGTTGTAAAAGCAAATGAATGAAAATTGCAAGTTTCATATTGTGGGAAGGAAGTAGCTAAGAGCCATATAACTCAATGGTATTACTTGGTCTCTTTTATAAAGAGAACCATGATTCAAACTCTCATTCCCCACTTGTTGCAAGTCTTGTGACAATTAAATTATCAAGAATATTTTTTTTGAATGAAGTAATATGTTATGGTTTTTCCGATATAAATAAGGGAGAGCCATTAACAATAAATGTTACAGGTTCCACATTTTTTTTTTAAAACAATGTACTTATTTTTTCTCTATAAAATAACATGTTTTTTTGTGTGTTAATAGCTTTATAACTCAACTGATAATTTCTAGTGTTTTCAACAAAAACCTCCAAGGTACAAATCCCCCCCCTCCAACTATTGAATTATATATATATATACATTCATACACACGCATATGTATATAAAAACTCTTTTCAAGTAGCATTGAATGTATTTGCTAGTCTTTATTGGAGCCTTGCATTTTAAGTTAAATAAATAACTTAGTCTATTTATTCTTATAATAATAATTGTAGGGATAAGGGCCCAAATTACATATTGGGCCTTGGGCCTTGACCAAGAACGTGGGGTGATTCGAGGAAAAATAAACAGTAATGAGGGCATTAAGCTTAGAGTCCCTTGAGTATGTCGCAAATGGAAAGAGTGGGGGAGGTAGTCCGAGGAGGAATTTCTCCTTGGATAAGCCAAGCACAGACCAAATGCATATCCTTTTGTCCAAAGTGATCTTCTAGGAAACTCTATTGATGGGGACGTGCATTATGAACTTATGAGAGGGATGGAAATCCAGAAATATCTAAGGAAAGGTTGCTGGTACCGCATTAAATACTCTTCAGTTAACTTTTTGGTTGCATTAATGTAGAGAAGACTCCTGCTGTCTTGGCTACCTCAACTCACAGAAGGCCTGAGAGGGTGTCCAATGGGACAAGTACTCAAGTAGTGATTTAAATGATCAACAAGTGTAGGGTCAAGATGATCCAAATGAAACTATATAATGTAAGAAACCCTCCATAGAGAAAGGGATCAGAAATTTGTAAGAGAAAGCACTGTAGCAGCTTGAACCATATTTGTAACTATTTCCAATCAATATACACTAGAACATGCCTCCTCGGATTGTGCTGAGAACCAATTTACTTTGAGAAATCTAGTCCATTTTTGTTTGATTATCCTTTAAACTTCATTCTAACTGTTGTCCTATTCATTAGAACCTAATTTTCCAACTCATTATCTACAAATTCATTGTATTGGGCTTGTTAGGACTGGATCCAATCATACCTTTGGCCTAAGATCCAAACACGTCCCTACAATAATTATAATCAAAATAATAAATATGACTTTTATAAATAAATAAAAAGGGTCAAACAAATTTGAAGAAATTAACCGGTCAAAAGTTCAATGAAAATATTTACCATTTTCTAAAAAATTAGTTATTCATATCTTATTTAAAAAGTGTAAACGCAAAGTTAATTTATTTTATCACTAAAACAACAATTAAGTTAAGAAGTAACAAAATATTTATTTATTTATTCCCAAAGATCACTAGAACAATTTGCATACTTTAGTAAATAACATTCTTACAAGGGTTTTTTTTTTTTTTTGAAAGATTTGACAAAAATACAAAAATGACCATTAATAATATTCAATATGTTGGTTTTTTAATAGGAATCTAATTATTGCTATATTTAAAAGTTATGGTTATTGTTAACAAATATCTTAAAGGCACAAATTAAATATTAATAAATACTTAATTATGAGTTATAATGCACATTTTTTAAAGAAAATATATACACTTGTTAATTATTCATTGACTTACATGCATAAATTTATTGTGGTTATGTGTGTGTTTTGGGATATATGTGTACAATTTGACTTTAGGGCATTTAATAAAGCATTTAATGCACCACACACTGTCTTTAGGGCATTCATTAACAATTATTATTTTTTAAATGTATCTATGTGTATACACAATTTTCTAGTTATTTATTATATACAGCACACTAACAATTCCATTAATTTATATTTATAATGTCGACTCAATCAATAATTTAGATATAACATACTTTATTGCTTTGACCAAGCCATTTTAATTGTGTTTCCCTCAATATTTTGCTATTTATCGTTACATTAAGACATCGATTGATTTTTGATGTAGGCGGAAATCGAATATCAAATCTCTTATTCAATTATAATAGATTTTAACAATTGAGCTAACTTAAATCCACTCATTTATGAGGAGTTTGTATCTTCAAGTAGAATACAACTTAGGTCCAGTGTATCTGTGCATTAGATCGAAACTTAACCCATTCAAGTATGTGAATAATGGTGTTAGGATTTTAGTCTAGATGATAACATTGAAACCAAAATTAATTTTCTATAAATTTTAATCAATATTAATAAAAAAAAGAAATAAAAAAATTAATTAGAAATATAATTTTATAAAATATAAATGTAAAAAAATTTATTTTCTCATACCCATTTAATTCATTATAGAATTATATCTACATGAGATTGTCCCTTAACCCATAAATAGATTTTAACAATTGAGCTAATTTGAATCTACTCATTTATGAGGAGTTTGTATCTTCAAGTAGAATACAACTTAGGTCCAGTGTATCTGTGCATTGGATCGAAGTTTAAACCGTTCAAGTATGTGAATAATGGTGTTAGGATTTTAGTCTAGAGGACAACATTGAAACCAAAATTAATTTTCTATAAATTTTAATCAATATTAATAAAAAAGAAATAAAAAAATTAATTAGAAATATAATTTTATAAAATATAAATGTAAAAAAATTTATTTTCTTATACCCATTTAATTCATTATAGAATTATATCTACACGAGATTGTCCCTTAACCCATAAATAGATTTTAATAATTGAGCTAACTTGAATCCACTCATTTATGAGGAGTTTGTATCTTCAAGTAGAATACAACTTAGGTTCAGTGTATCTGTGCATTGGATCGAAGTTTAAACCGTTCAAGTATGTGAATAATGGTGTTAGGATTTTAGTCTAGAGGACAACATTGAAACCAAAATTAATTTTCTATAAATTTTAATCAATATTAATAAAAAATAAAAAAATAAATTAGAAATATAATTTCAAAAAATATAAATGTAAAAAAATTTATTTTCTCATACCCATTTAATTCATTATAGAATTATATCTACATGAGATTGTCCCTTAACCCATAAATTTTGAAAAATCAACAATTGTTTATACATGGGTTGGAAATTTTATCAAGTACATGTAATATTCTACATGTGTAATCCCATATACATGTAATAAGAAGTTATATAACCATGGCATAAGAGCACCTTTTTCTTTGATTTATTGATTAAGTCATTTTTTGGGGGTTTATTTTCCTTATTAAGGTGGGTATAACTCTTTGAAATTTTATTATTCTTTTTTAATAAAAAAATCAGTTATATAACTTAACTTATTTTCAAAAAAGAAAAAAAAAAAGAAGATATAAGGAAGAAAATGGAGTTTGGCAAACTCAACTTTACCGTTGCCAATCATTGCGCATCCTTGATGCGATAATTTTTCCATAAGTAGAAATATTTGTAGGGTGTGGGGGTAAGACTTGAGATTTAAAACTCAAAAAAAAAAACTTCACACAAATATACATTTAGATTAGTTTAAAATAAAAATTATACCTTCTATAAAAATAAATAAATAAAACTTTACCGTTGCCGCTTACGACTTACCGAGCCTCAGAGATTTAAAAAAGGAAAAAAAAATTTGAAAGAAGAAAAAGAAAGAAACGTTAGATTTACGGCGAGAGAGTAAAGCCAAAGGCAAAGCTAAGCCAAACCCACCAAGCTTAGCCGCGCAACTCTCAGCTCTTCAAATTTGTCGGTGGTCCTCACCTGTGTGTCTGTAATCAGCTCTCTCTCTCTCTCTCAAACTCAGTATCTACGTAAAGCTTGTTTAAATAACCAAACCAAAAGAGAGAAAAGAAAAAAGAAAAAAGTAAAAGAAAGAAACAAAAAAAGCTCAAACTATCAAATCTCTTCCCTTCTACGAAACCCGCAGATGCATCATCAAACAGCTTCCACATTTCTCAATCTCTGAACTCTCAACTCTCAACAAGGTCTGCCCTTTTCTCTCTCTCTCTCTCTTTCAATTTTTTTTTGGTATGCATTGGTGGTGAAGATCGTAAATTCCTCGAAATCCGAGGTCCATTCTGTTACGCTCTCCAAAAAATATCCAGTAACTAAAAATAAACTCACTCAACTCACTCTCTCTCTCTCTCTCCCATTTTTTTCGTTCTCATTTTTTGATTCTTCATTGACTAAAAAAATCACTGAAAGTCTTCACTCTTCGATTCTCTTCACAACACTCGATCTACACTGATTGGATCTATATTCTACTCAGCATAATTCAGCTTCACCACCCAATTTTACAGTGTTTTTCACATTTTGGTACTATTAGCTTTTTCTATAATCTGATCTGGTATTTGATTTGATAGTGTGAAGTGTTAGAATTTCACATTTGGGTTTTTATTTATTTATTTGGTGTGATCAGGGAGCTGATTTTTGATGCATTGACTGGGTCTTCATAGATCTGGAGGGTTCTGAGTTTTGATTTGATTTGCTTTTGCTTTGGATTGAACCGTAGAAGAAGAAGCTGGCAGCGACAATGGCTTGGAGGTACGCTGCCAGCAATGGCAGCGGCCTCGCTGCTAATGACATGGTACTTGTTCGAATCTCCTCTCTTTTTCGTGTGCTTCCTTCGTTTGTTTATGAATCAAGCAGTGCCAATTGTGTGAAATTGAGTGAGGAATTAGTACACATGAATTGAATGTTTGAATGTGACCCTTTGTTGACTTTAAAGTGAGAGATGTAGTGGATCTCATTAGTTGGTTGGCGGCAACCCTGCATTATTTATTATTTCTTGATTGAAGTTTTGATCGGTGTAGTTGGTCTATGACCGGCGTGGTTGGGGTTTCGGGTATCTGAAATGCATTTTTGGTAATTATATGAAAGATTTGAAAGATTAGGGGACAGAATTGGCAGATGGTTTTGTAGAATGGAGGATTTTGTTTTCTCTGTGTTACCATTAATGGGATTTGTTTACTTAATGAAAATTGTTTTTGGCATGACAAAAAACCCGCATTTGTTTCTATTTTCTTTTGTAAACTTAAAATTATTTACCTTGAACTCAGAACTTATTCTATTTTGGGAGTATGCTGTGGTTGATCTGTTTCGGTTGAAACTCTATTTTCCAATGGATTCTTAAAATTTCCATTACAATTTTGTATCGTTTTCATTTAAATTTGGAATGGTTTTCTGCTGTTACCGTCAATTGAATGGTGTATAGATGTGTCATACTTATTGTTCTTCGCTTTAATTGTTATGATTGCAGGAAAGAAATGGGGATGCAAGAGTTCAAGATTCAGAGCCTCCAACCCCACATTCTGTTGTAAAAATCGGTTTGAGGTTAGTTCGGATTTTTCTGTAAAAATTGTGTTTTTTTTTTTATTAAAATTTTTTATTCTGCAATCTATAACATTTAGGCATTTAGCCACTTTATAGCTGAGCTGCTAGTAATACTAGTGCAAGCTTATGATTTCTGGTTCCAACTTTATCAAGTTAATACTATTGGAGAGCCATTTCAATGGCATTAACCTTGATTTAAGTGCTTAATCACTTCAAAGAAGCAGACTAGCATAAAAATTATTGAGTTGAGTAGTATGTGTCAATTATTTCTGGACTAGGAGATACTTTATTTATTTTTAGACAATGTGAACTTCTCTGTTATTTCATTTCTTGATTTCACTTTAGTAAGTGACTCCATTTTCATTGTTATTATTATATATGTAAAACAACTTAGTTTCTTCTTCTGGAAGGTGTAAACAAATTATTACTCTTCCAAATTACATTCAGCTCCAGACCCTTGCCTTACTGCTCAATTTAGGGCATTTGGCATTTGCTTGTGATCCGTGCTGTTTCTCCCTTGATGATGAAGCTTATAGATTTATCTTTTGGTTTTTTGGCCCCTTGATCAACCTCATAGTTCTGACAACTCATGACATTCCTTAATTGTGCAATCATTTACCTTTTCTTCCCCTCCCCTCCCCCCCCCCCCCCCAAAAAAAAAAAAATCCCTTAGAAACACTGTAGATTATTGAGCTTTTTAACACATTCCCAATTATTAGATCATTGCTAAGAGTGGTAACTTTTACCATTGAATCAAATGATGATTCTAGCTGAAGTATCTTGCATTCTTAATCACTTGCAGAGACCGTAGTAGTAGCATGGAGGATCCAGATGGGACGTTAGCAAGTGTTGCCCAATGCATTGAGCAGCTGCGTCAAAGTTCCTCATCTATACAGGAGAAAGAGTATTCCTTGAGACAGTTGCTGGAACTTATCGATACACGTGAAAATGCTTTCAGTGCTGTTGGATCTCACTCTCAGGCTGTTCCAGTACTTGTTTCTCTTCTCCGATCAGGTTCACTTGGAGTGAAGATACAAGCTGCAACTGTTTTAGGCTCTCTATGTAAGGAGAATGAGCTACGGGTAAAAGTCTTGCTTGGAGGATGCATTCCGCCATTGCTTGGCCTACTCAAGTCCAGCTCAGCAGAGGGTCAAGTTGCATCTGCAAAAACTATTTATGCTGTTTCTCAAGGTGGTGCTAGGGATCATGTTGGATCGAAAATTTTTTCAACAGAAGGAGTTGTTCCAGTGCTCTGGGAGCAGCTATCAAATGGGCTCAAGACCGGAAATGTAGTTGATAGCTTATTGACTGGAGCATTAAAGAACCTTTCTAGCAGCACTGAAGGATTCTGGACTGCAACAGTTCAAGCTGGAGGAGTGGATATACTTGTGAAGTTGCTGACAACAGGAAAGTCGAGCACCCAAGCAAATGTGTGCTTTCTTCTTGCATGTATGATGATGGAGGATGCATCTGTTTGTACTAAAGTGTTGGCCGCAGAGGCTACAAAACATCTCCTCAAGCTATTAGGACCTGGTAATGAAGCTTCTGTTAGAGCAGAAGCTGCAGGTGCTATTAAAGCTCTTTCAGCCCAATGCAAAGAAGCAAGGCGGGAGATAGCTAATTCCAATGGTATTCCTGCTCTTATAAATGCTACCATTGCTCCTTCCAAAGAATTCATGCAGGGTGAGTATGCCCAAGCGTTGCAGGAGCATGCTATGTGTGCTTTAGCAAACATCTCTGGTGGTTTGTCATATGTCATCTCAAGCCTTGGTCAAAGCCTTGAATCATGCACTTCACCTGCCCAAACTGCGGACACATTAGGGGCTTTAGCTTCAGCTCTGATGATATATGATAGTAAAGCAGAATCTACCAGAGCATCAGATCCTCTGGTTATTGAACAGACTCTGCTTAAGCAGTTCAAACCCAACTTACCTTTTCTTGTGCAGGAGCGTACGATAGAAGCCCTAGCCAGTTTGTATGGGAATGCAATACTCTCAATTAAACTAGCAAATTCTGATGCAAAACGGTTGCTTGTTGGTTTGATCACAATGGCAACCAATGAAGTGCAGGATGAGCTTATGAAAGCCCTTCTCACACTTTGCAACAATGAAGGCAGTCTGTGGCGTGCACTTAAAGGCCGTGAGGGAGTCCAGCTGTTGATATCTCTTCTTGGGCTATCATCAGAACAACAGCAAGAATGTGCAGTTGCATTACTTTGCCTTCTATCTAACGAAAATGATGAAAGTAAATGGGCTATCACTGCTGCTGGTGGCATACCTCCACTTGTCCAAATTCTAGAGACTGGGTCTGCAAAAGCCAAGGAAGATTCGGCAGCAATCCTTAGAAACCTATGCAATCATAGTGAAGATATACGTGCTTGTGTTGAAAGTGCCGATGCTGTTCCGGCATTGTTATGGCTACTGAAGAATGGAAGCCCCAATGGGAAGGAAATTGCTGCAAAGACTCTGAATCATTTAATCCACAAATCTGATACTGCAACTATCAGCCAGCTCACTGCATTATTAACTAGTGATCTACCTGAATCTAAATTTTATGTTTTGGATGCCTTAAGAAGCATGCTTTCTGTGGTCCCCCTCAATGATATACTGCGCGAAGGTAGTGCTGCTAATGATGCAATTGAGACAATGATAAAAATCTTGGGCTCAACTAAGGAAGAGACTCAGGCTAAGTCTGCATCGGCTCTAGCTGGAATTTTTGAAACTAGGAAAGACCTGCGTGAAAGTAGCATAGCTGTTAAAACTCTTTGGTCAGCCATGAAACTACTTAATGTTGAATCTGAAAACATCCTGGTAGAGTCCTCACATTGTCTTGCTGCAATATTTCTTTCAATCAAAGAGAACCGGGATGTTGCCGCTGTTGCTAGAGATGCACTGTCTCCCTTAGTTGTGCTTGCTAACTCTACAGTTTTGGAAGTTGCTGAGCAAGCAACATGTGCCCTGGCAAATCTAATTTTGGATATTGAGATATCAGAGAAAGCTGTTCCTGAAGAAATTATTTTGCCTGCTACTAGGGTTTTGCGTGAAGGAACAGTTTCTGGAAAGGCACATGCAGCAGCAGCAATTGCTCGTCTGCTCCATTCTCGCCGAATTGATCATGCCTTAACTGACTGTGTGAATCGTGCTGGAACGGTTCTTGCAATAGTTTCCTTTCTGGAATCTGCTATAGGTGAATCAGTTGTCACATCAGAGGCACTAGATGCACTTGCTATACTGTCCAGGTCAGAGGGAGCTAGCGGGCATATAAAACCTGCATGGGCAGTTTTAGCTGAATTCCCAAAAAGCATTACCCCAATAGTTTTATCTATTGCTGATGCAACACCATTGTTGCAGGATAAAGCTATTGAAATATTGTCACGGCTTTGCCGAGATCAGTCCGTTGTTTTAGGAGAAGCAGTTGCCTGTGCCTCTCGATGTATATCATCAACTGCTAGAAGGGTGATCAGTTCTACAAACCCAAAGGTCCAAATTGGGGGAGCTGCACTTCTTATCTGTGCTGCAACAGTTAATCACCAAAGAGTGGTGGAGGATCTTAATGAATCACACCTCTGTTCCCATCTTATTCAGTCTCTTGTTGCAATGCTTAGTTCTGGAGAGACTTCTTTGGGAAATCATGGTGACGATGACAAGGAATCCATTAGCATTTACAGGTATACTAAAGAAGGCAGGAATGGTGAATCCAGTACAGGAACAGCAATCATATTTGGTGAGAACTTAGCTATATGGCTACTTTCTGTTCTTGCCTGCCATGATGAAAAGAGTAAAAGTGTGATTATGGAGGCTGGAGCAATTGATGTCATCACTGATAGAATCTCAGATTGTTTCTTTCAGTATACTCAGGTAATTAACTATCTTGTTCTTCTATAAGAAAAAGGAAAAAAAAAGGTTGCATCTAATTGGTGAAATCTGAGAACTGCATATAAGGTCGTTAGTAGTATGACATTATTCTCTATCCATCTGTTTACTCATGCTTGCTATAGTGAGATCTAATGGTCATTTTTTTAACCTCTTATTTGGCCTTGGTTTGCTCCATGATAATCTATGCAGAATGATTTTAAGGAAGATAGCAGCATCTGGGTTTGTGCTTTACTTCTAGCAATTTTATTTCTAGATCGAGATATCATACGAGCACATGCAACCATGAAATGTATACCAGTACTTGCAAATTTGTTGAAGTCAGAAGAGTCGGCAAACAGATATTTTGCTGCTCAAGCAATGGCCAGTTTAGTGTGTAATGGTAGCAGAGGGACTCTCCTGTCTGTTGCAAATTCTGGGGCAGCTGGTGGGCTTATTTCCTTACTTGGCTGTGCTGATGCTGACATATCTGATCTTCTGGAAATGTCAGAGGAGTTTGGTTTGGTGCGATATCCGGAACAAGTTGCTCTTGAGAGATTGTTCAGAGTTGATGACATAAGAGTTGGTGCTACTTCCCGGAAAGCAATACCTGCCCTTGTTGATTTGCTTAAACCAATTCCAGATCGTCCCGGAGCACCATTTCTAGCACTTGGGATCCTGACTCAGCTGGCAAAAGACTGTGCCCCAAATAAGATTGTCATGGTAGAATCAGGAGCTTTGGAAGCTCTGACCAAGTATCTTTCGCTTGGGCCACAAGATGCAACTGAGGAGGCTGCTACTGATCTGTTAGGGATCCTATTCAGCAGTGCTGAAATACGGAGACATGAAGCTGCATTTGGTGCTGTTAGTCAACTTGTAGCGGTTTTACGTTTAGGTGGAAGAGGTGCAAGGTACAGTGCTGCAAAAGCTTTGGAGAGCCTATTTTCTGCTGACCATATTAGGAATGCAGAAACTGCCCGGCAAGCTGTTCAACCCTTGGTGGAGATTCTCAATACGGGTTTCGAGAGGGAGCAGCATGCTGCTATTGCCGCATTGGTTAGATTATTGAGTGAAAACCCATCAAGAGCCCTTGCTGTTGCGGATGTTGAAATGAATGCAGTGGATGTCCTTTGCAGGATCCTTTCGTCCAATTGCTCGATGGAACTAAAAGGGGATGCTGCTGAATTGTGTGGTGTTCTTTTTGGTAATACAAGAATCAGGTCTACCATGGCTGCAGCGCGCTGTGTTGAGCCTCTGGTTTCTCTCCTTGTAACTGAGTTCAGTCCTGCTCAGCATTCAGTTGTCCGTGCATTGGATAAACTAGTTGATGATGAGCAACTGGCAGAACTAGTTGCTGCACATGGTGCTGTTATTCCTCTTGTTGGCCTTCTCTTTGGTAAGAATTACATGCTTCATGAGGCTATTTCTAGAGTTCTTGTGAAGTTAGGTAAAGACAGGCCTGCTTGTAAGATGGAAATGGTAAAAGCTGGAGTAATTGAGAGCATACTTGATATCCTTCATGAAGCACCAGATTTTCTGTCTGCTGCCTTTGCTGAGCTGCTCCGAATATTGACTAATAATGCTAGCATTGCAAAAGGACCATCTGCTGCAAAAGTGGTTGAGCCCCTTTTCCTGTTGCTGACAAGGCCAGAATTTGGGCCTGATGGGCAGCACAGTGCACTACAGGTTCTTGTCAATATTTTAGAGCATCCACAATGTCGTGCTGACTATAGACTGACCTCTCACCGAGCAATTGAACCACTTATCCCTTTACTTGATTCTCCGGCTTCAGCAGTGCAACAGTTGGCGGCTGAGCTTCTATCCCATCTACTCTTGGAGGAACATCTTCAGAAGGATTCAGTGACACAGCAAGTAATTGGTCCCCTCATACGAGTTCTTGGTTCTGGTATACACATATTGCAGCAGAGAGCTGTAAAGGCTCTTGTAAGTCTGGCGCTTACATGGCCAAATGAGATTGCAAAAGAGGGTGGTGTCACTGAAATTTCTAAAGTGATATTGCAAGCTGATCCTTCACTTCCTCATGCTTTGTGGGAATCTGCTGCTTCTGTTTTATCAAGTATTCTGCAATTTAGTTCTGAATTTTATTTGGAAGTGCCTGTTGCTGTGTTGGTAAGGTTGCTTCGTTCTGGGTCAGAGGGCACAGTAATTGGTGCATTGAATGCCCTTCTGGTGTTGGAAAGTGATGATGCACCCGCAGCTGAAGCAATGGCTGAAAGTGGTGCCATAGAGGCTCTTTTGGAACTTCTAAGATGCCATCAGTGTGAAGAAATTGCTGCTAGACTGTTGGAAGTATTGTTGAACAATGTGAAGATCAGAGAAACAAAAGCTACTAAATCTGCCATCTTACCATTGTCCCAGTACCTCTTGGATCCACAAACCCAAGCTCAGCAAGCAAGGTTACTGGCAACTTTGGCCCTTGGTGATCTATTCCAGAATGAGAGTCTTGCTCGAAGTACTGATGCTGTTTCAGCTTGCCGTGCCCTTGTAAATGTGCTTGAAGAACAACCTACAGAAGAAATGAAAGTTGTAGCTATATGTGCATTGCAAAACCTTGTGATGTACAGTCGGTCGAACAGAAGAGCAGTTGCTGAGGCTGGTGGTGTACAGGTTGTACTGGATCTTATTGGTTCAAGCGATCCAGATACATCTGTTCAGGCTGCAATGTTTGTTAAACTTCTCTTCTCAAATAATACCATTCAAGAGTATGCTTCCAGTGAAACAGTCAGAGCTATAACTGGTGAGTTCTCTTTATTCTCATTGCAGAATTTGCTGAGCATTTAATTGTTATGAAGAGCATTTATGTCCAAAAATGTTGACAGAAATTATTACAGTTTATTATGTTCTTGCAGAAAATGCAAAATAATAGTATGTTACTTTTCTAATGGTAGATGTTAAGTTGAGTAGCACTTGAACAAGAGCACAGATGCTTACAGTTTATTCTTTTCTGAGTAGAATATGCAAAAATAAAATAAAATAACTTCTAATGATCACTTTCAAGCTGACTAGCACTTGAAGGAAGAAATGTGAATGGTAGGCTATTAGTGTTAACACAACCACCCCCCCCCCCCCCCACCCCCCCACCCCCCAAAAAAAAAAAAATCTGAGCAAAATGAATGTTAGTTTTTTCTATATACAATTTTTTTAAGTTGACTGAAAAATCTTGAAAGGACTGATGACTCACAAAGAAGGCATACAGTGAAAGTAGGCTGATATGGACCAATGACTAACTTCAGATAAAATGTGCTATTTCTTTTTAAGATTGAATTATTACGTTATTGGTGTCAGTTGTGACTTGGGTGTCTTTGTCATGGAGTATCTTTCTTTCCCTTTTCTTTTTCTATTTTTTGGGTGTTTGGTCTGAAATGATTACTTTGGCCTTGCAGCTGCTATTGAAAAAGATTTATGGGCCACTGGAACTGTGAATGAGGAGTATCTGAAAGCTCTAAATTCTCTCTTCAGCAACTTCCCTCGTTTGAGAGCCACTGAGCCCGCAACACTTAGCATTCCCCATCTGGTTACATCCCTCAAGACAGGCTCAGAGGCAACTCAAGAAGCTGCCCTGGATGCACTTTTTCTTCTTAGGCAAGCTTGGTCAGCATGCCCAGCTGAAGTTTCTAGAGCTCAATCAATAGCTGCTGCAGATGCAATCCCCTTACTGCAATACCTTATCCAGTCTGGCCCACCTCGGTTTCAGGAGAAGGCAGAATTTCTGTTGCAGTGTTTGCCAGGGACATTAGTGGTGATAATCAAACGTGGCAACAATATGAAGCAATCAGTGGGAAATCCAAGTGTTTTTTGTAAGCTTACACTTGGCAACACTCCACCTAGGCAAACCAAGGTAACATACTTTTATATACTTTCATACAATGATATTTTGGTCAACATCTTTTTCCTTGGGTGCCTTCTCTTGAAAACATAAGTCACTTAATGGTACAAATACAAAATTACAAGAATTTGAAAGTGAGACTCCAGGCTTGTTATAATATACCCTTTCCAAAACTAAAAGTTCTGTAATTTAATTTCTTGGCTAAATTATGTACAAAAATTTCAGAAAAGTGCACTTTTGACCCGTTCTATCAAAGGAAGGCTAATTATCTTCATTGGTTTTGCTACTGTGCTTTATATAATATAATGTATAAAAAAATTTATCTCTGGTCTTTGGGGTTTCAAATTTTGAGATTCCAAATGTGGGTATAGAAGGTAGTTGAAGTTTTGCATGGACAGGACAAACAAGATAATTGCTCTATGTTTCCTTTGTGTGATTGTTCTTCATTCTACTTTGCACTGATCTTTAATCTTTAGGCTGCATAGAACAGTTCTGTGTGGCATTGCTCACAACATTGCACCGAGCAAAGATGTATTTAATGAGATCCGTTTTAATTGTCAACTTTACAATTTGGTCACAGGTTAATTTTTTTGTTGTCTCAACTTCTGGTATATTTGGCTGCTCTTATCAAATTACTGCTTGCAAATTCTCATAACTGTGAATTTATCAGGTGGTTTCAACTGGCCCAAATCCAGAGTGGGATGAGAGCTTTTCATGGTCCTTTGAGAGCCCTCCAAAAGGCCAGAAGCTGCATATTTCTTGCAAGAACAAGAGCAAAATGGGGAAGGTAAAATAAGATGAAAAGTGAATACCAGAATATATATATATACGTACATATGGAAACTTTATTCACTCATATTACTTCCAATTTTCCATTAATTGTATCTTAATCCAGTATTTTCTTATCCAATGACAGAGTTCATTTGGAAAAGTAACGATCCAGATCGATCGGGTCGTGATGCTGGGAGCAGTTGCTGGTGAATACACTCTGTTGCCAGAAAGCAAAAGTGGGCCGCCACGGAATTTAGAAATAGAATTCCAATGGTCTAACAAGTAAGACCCATTACTGAAGTAATTAGTAATCTGCTGCAAGTTGAGTTTTTAGGAAAAATATGTTCAGAGGGTTTTTTTTTTTTTTTTTTTTTCCTTCTCATTTTGGGTTATTTAATTATCGTGTCGTGTATATAGTTTCCCTGAGAATTTGATTTTCATCAACAGTCTTAAAGAATAGTCATTTGTCAATGTATTCTTTTGTAAACTTATCTTACATTTCCTGGGATGGACGTTACAGGCAGAAGGATTAAGCTTTCCTCATACTTTCTGTATTGAGTTTTTTGTTTGTTTTTGTTTTTGTTGTTGTTGTCAACTCAGAGGGTAATAAGAGGTTGGTTCTGGTTTTGGATTTGTACATCTTATTGATTGTATTCCTTAATTTTATCATTTGATTGTAAAATAAATAGCGGAGACATGTTGCAATGTTGTATGTCTTGTAAACATATCATATTTTGAAATGTCTTGTAAACATCTTTTTACTTCATTTATGTCGAAAGCCTATCTTTCCTGGAAAGATATGAGTGATTGCAGATTATGGGAAAGAACTTTTCCAACCACGAAAATGTTGTATGTGTGTATTCTTGACTCTTGGTTGATAAATATTTTTATTAATCTTCCTTAGTTGTTGGGGATCCATAGTAGACTTAAATTTTTAGACTGACAATTCAAAGCTCCAAGTTATAATCACTATTATCCTATTGCGAGGGAGTCAAACAGTGTATGAATGCTAGATTTAAAATGTTTTACACTTTTCTTTCTATCACTTTAATTGAGGATTCCAGGGGTAGTGTGCTTCTTCGATGTGTTTTTCTTTCCCCTTACAATAATTGGGTGGGAAGGGAAGATTTGAAACTATGAAGTTCAACCTATTGTGAGAATTGGATAACGATTCCTAGTGTGCTTCTTCATGCAAAAATTCATATTTATTTTAACATAAAAATCTACTATTTTCTATTTTATCTAATAAAACATTTATATCATAATTATTTATTTTACACTATATTTTATTAAAATATTTTTTCTTTATCAATGTTTTATTCAGAGACGGAGCTAGAACTTTGAGTTAGGGGGGGGCGGTTTTATTGTTGGCTATGTGTAGTGATTTCAATCTCTGATTCTGCTATTTTTGTAGGTAAGAACAAAATTATTTTTATTTAGATTTTTTTAAAGGACAGGGTTATTTATTTTGGATAAAATTAGTTAATTGAGCTTAATTTTGTTTTTAGTTTTACTGGTAATATTTGTTGTTGAGCTTCTTTTTTTTTTTTTTTGGCTTGTATATTTTGTTTTAGATATTAGATCTATAATTTTTTTTTTGATCCCTAAAATGAGGAAATGCTAGAACTACAAGTTTTTTTTTTTTATAAATTACTTATGTAATAAGTGGTTATTGGTAAGTAAAAAAATGATGTAAGCAGTGTGCTCATATGTGAATTAATAAGAATTTGCTACCAAAAAAGTTTGTAAAAATGTTATAAAAAAGTTTGTAAGTATAACATTACTCTTAAAAGAATCAATGATATTGTTAAAGGAAAATAAAATGTAATTTTATAGAACAAAATTGCTAAAATTAATATACATATTGTAGGGTCACGAATTGTAGCCCACACCTTAATAGAAACAGGAAATGGGCCCAACAAGCCCAATACAATAAATTTGTGAGAGAGTGGGTTAAAGAATTGGACTAGCAGCGATTTCTACAACAGTTACTGGGATCTGGGTACTTGGCCGAGGGGGCTAAAACACATAGTCGAGCTAAGATTTTACGTCCGAGGAGTAAGGTTTGGGTGATTTTCATGGGTTATAATCAAATCCGAGGGGTATGATCTTGGATAAGATGCTCTCTTTTAGGTTGCCTATTTCCCGGCGCTACAGTAGTTGTTTCTTGATGTTCTTTTTTCCTTTCTTTCTTTTTCTCCTTCTTTTCTCTCCCCTACTTATGAAGGGTTTATTCCATTATATAGTCCTTCATTGTCCGATCTCATCGTCCACTTGTCTGTCATCTAGCACGGTACTTGAGTTTCCATTTCCTTTCTTACAGCTTTTTGACTTCCTGGGGATAAAGATCACTTTCCACACTGTTCAGGGGTCTTCTCCACATAAATGCGGCCAGGAAAGCAGCTGTGATGCATTTAATGCGGTGGTAGCAGCTTTTACTCAAGATATTTCTGCATCCTTATCCCTTCCATATGCATCGGTAATCTATCCTTACCTCTGGAACTTCCTGGAGGGTGGACTAAGGGAAAGCCGAGGTTCCTCTCACCATCAGACGTCATGTCCGAGGAGCGTCTTATTCTCGGACCAGCCTCTTTGGGTCCTTACGCGTTCTACTGTTAGTTACAACGGTCCTCTGCGACTTCTTCTCCTCGGGCGTATTGTTGACGAAACTTCATTCTTGGGCCTAGATCATGGGCCCATATTTTACTCCCCCACAATAGCCCCTCAAAATTCTAATTTTTCTTTCTGATCCGAGGAGGAAAATTAGGATTTTGATGTATAAATGTAATTACGATGTAGTCCATAGTAGTATCTAAATTTAGGCGCACGTAAGGGCCATTTCTGTCATTTCGTATGGGCTTCTGACGCTTGGGAACTCGCACAATCATCATTAAACGCTTAGAATTGCGTTTCAACCAGACATCCTACGGTGAAATACGAATCCGACGGTTCAGATCGCAACTTCAATATTTGGGCGGGATTATAGTTCTTTTTCTTTTTTTTCAACCCCACTATAAAAACTTCCAGGCGTGACTTTTTGCTTCTTATCAGAACTTACAACTTCAGAGTGTTCATATCCAGGCGCCCACCAATTTTTGCAAGAAAGAGAACTCGACGATCTTCCAGTGACCAGAGAAGCAATCCGTGTTCATTTCTACGTAAGTTTCGCATTCCGACTTCCATTGTACTTTCGGCTAACCTCCTCGGCTAACCACCTCACCTTATAGACACTAACCATGGGTAGATTCGAGCGCTTAGTGGACACTCCGGCCAAGATAGAGTTGTTCAAGGAGAAGTATCACATTCCCCAAGAGGTGGTGGTACGTCACTGCACCACAGAGGGAGTGGAGTTTGACCGGAAGATGGGAGAGGTGGTCATCCCCATGATTGCCTTCATAGAAGGGGGGATGACCATTCCCATGGGTAGGATTACACGGGACTACCTTCGTGCCCATAGGCTGTGTCCCCATCAGTGTGCTCCTAACTTCTTTAGAGTCCTAGGGTCAATCGACGCCTTGGATCGGCATCTGGGGTTAGGATTGACGTGGTACGACGTCGCCCACCTGTATGAGGGCCATATAGAGACTCGGGCAGGCTTTTACCTTAAGTCCCGTAACAACGTGGTCAAACTGATATCCTGCCTTCCCAAGTCAAATAAGGGGATGAAGGACGACTACCTGATCTTGTCGGGGCCTTGGAGCGACGGCTTAGCCTGCCCAACCAAGGCCGGGACTCCAGGTGGATCACTTTAGACCTAGGATTTCTAACTTTAGCATTAAGGATTGTTACCTTTACACTAGTTTGCTTAGTTATTTTGTGTTAGTGACTTTCCATATTTTTTTTATAGCCGAGGCTTAATAACGTAACTTTCTTGTTTGACAGACAAATTTTTTACCAATCCGAAGCTCAGCCTGATCAACGTTCCAGCATTGAATTATTTGCTGAGGTCAGAAATTTTCGTGAACGAGGACGGGCAACTACGAGCGGTCCACCTCATTTTGGATTTTGAACCCATTTCTCGGTCCTTTTTAGACGTCGGCAACTCTATCCGAGCCGGGGACCATCGCTTGGCGCGTATAGACGTGTCTCGGCCGAACTTCCTTGCCAGCTACGACCTTCCGCCGGTTGACCATCCCATTCCACAGGGAATTCCTCTCGCCGTCGCACCGTTGCGCGAAGTGACACTTGGGGAAGCCATCCTTAGAGAAGAGACAGCTTCTTCTTCGTCCCTAGAACTAGAGATTGACAAGTTCAGGTTTGAAGAGGAAACAGTACATATATCAGAGGCCGAGGACGGGGCGGACGAGCAGTCGAGCGTGCACCCTCCGGCTCAGGCGATAACTTACATCGTCGATACCACCGACGAGGAGGAAGACATGGCTCCCCGGACTGGCCCTTCTTTAAAAGAATTGATGAAGGGTAGGAATAAAGAGCCATCCTCTCAGGATAAGGGCAAATCCAAACAAATTGCCCATCCTCCCCCTCCTCCACCCCAAGTGCCTGCTGACCTTGGGCTCAAACCGAATCCAGATTTGAGGAGGAAGAGACCGGTGGAGCCTGCTGAGGAGGGGGAGTTAGGCCCATCAAGGGGCAATAAGCAGGCCAGGCCTGCACCAGAGCGAAGAAGTAGGAGGTCCCACTCCGTGGAGAGCCACGAGGAGCGACCAGCGGCCCAGGCTCGTCAGCCCCCACGAACCTGGTCACCTGAATTGGAGGTCGATGGCGGCCCCATCATGATGGATGCCTCCCTTCGGCATTTTCGAGGTGGCCATGCAGGTCGTTTGGCCGACGCTCTGCTACAACCTCTCCTACTTCCGTCGGACCTGGCGGCGTACAGGAGCTTTGATTACCCTGATCTGCTCCTTTCCATGAAGAGGGACTTGGTCATGGTAAGTTACTTCAGTTTGATTTCTTTTTATTTGTGCATTATTTCTTAAGTCTAACACACTTTTTCCTTTTGCATAATAGGTTGCGCAACAAGTGTACGTGGCCGAAGAGTGGGCAAAGCGCTTTCGCGATGAGACGAGGGCTGCTCACCAGGCCCGAGATACAGCGGAGGACCATTTGAGCGTGCTGAGAACCCAGCAGAAGCAGTTGGCCGAGCAAGTGAAGAAGGCCAACCAGGACAAGGCCAGCGCTGAGGTTGGAAGGAACAATATGGAGAAGCAGGCGGAGACTTTTCGCAGCGAGCTGCACCTCTGCCAGATCAACTTGGAAACGGAGAAGCAGATGGTGATAAGTCTGCGCGAAGAGCTCCGCAAGGCCAAGGAAGCTGCGCAGCTACAGAAGGAGGCAGCCGAGGCCGAGAAGCAAGCTTCTTATGCTCTGGGGGTGGAAGAAACCCAGAGCAGGTTAACTGAGGAGTTTGCTTCGGTCGCCAGGGACTACTGCGACGTCACGTGGGGGAAAGCCCTTGACGCCGCTGGGGTCCCGGCCGACTCCAGCCTCAGGAGGCCCGAGAGCGTGTACTACGATCCTGAAATCCAACCGCTCTCAGATTCTGATCCTCCTCCTCCAGAGCAGCCAGCCTCAGCGCCTGAAGCTCCTGCGGCAAACTCAGACCTTCCAGCATCTGTGGAAGGCCCAACAGCCACCCGTCAGGACGCCGGTGAAGGGGAAAATGCCGAGACCTCCCAGGGTAAAGCTCCGGGTGCTGCTTCTTCGAAGCCTCAACCAACAGTCGGCCACGAAGACCCCAAGATCAAGGCCTAGGGCATTTGTTTTAGTGATTCTTTCTGTTTTGTTTTGTTTGTTGTTTTTTTTTTTATGCTCATCACTTTAAAGATATGTACTGTTTTAATCATTAAGGAAAGTACACTTCTTTTGTTTTACGTATTATGGCAAGTAATAGCTAATCCCTCCGCTGACATTCCATTCATTTTTTTTTGCATTAAAAGAATGGCCGACTTAATTGAAAAGTTTCGGAAGTTGACATACTAGTTAAACACATAACCAAACAAGAAATTTGAGTCATGCGCTTTTATCTGTATTGGAACGTTAAAAAAGGGAAATAAAACAAGTAGTAACTAACCCAGATCATCTGGTCCGATGTCTCAGGCACGATTGGATATAAATTTGAACACATCAGAGAACGGTAAAGGTGTTAGCTAACCCAAATCATCTGGTCCGAGGACTCATGCATGATTGGATTTAAGTTTAAACACATCAGAGAACGGTAAGGGTGTTAACTAACCCAAATCATCTGGTCCGAGGACTCATGCATGATTGGATTTAAGTTTAAACACATCAGAGAACGGCAAGGGTGTTAACTAACCCAAATCATCTGGTCCGAGGACTCACGCATGATTGGATTTAAGTTTAAACACTTCAGAGAACGGTAAGGGTGTTAACTAACCCAAATCATCTGGTCCGAGGACTCAGGCATGATTGGATTTAAGTTTAAACACTTCACAGAACAGCAAGGGTGTTAACTAACCCAAATCATCTGGTCCGAGGACTCACGCATGATTGGATTTAAGTTTAAACACATCAGAGAACGGTAAGGGTGTTAACTAACCCAAATCATCTGGTCCGAGGACTCAGGCATGATTGGATTTAAGTTTAAACACTTCACAGAACAGCAAGGGTGTTAACTAACCCAA
Organism: Quercus parvula; assembly: GCA_030820535.1. Classification (NCBI taxonomy): domain Eukaryota; kingdom Viridiplantae; phylum Streptophyta; class Magnoliopsida; order Fagales; family Fagaceae; genus Quercus; species Quercus parvula. The sequence continues at coordinate 48,310,869 of JAUAME010000009.1, read as the reverse complement.
ATCATCTGGTCCGAGGACTCACGCATGATTGGATTTAAGTTTAAACACATCAGAGAACGGTAAGGGTGTTAACTAACCCAAATCATTTGGTCCGAGGACTCACGCATGATTGGATTTAAGTTTAAACACTTCAGAGAACGGTAAGGGTGTTAACTAACCCAAATCATCTGGTCCGAGGACTCAGGCATGATTGGATTTAAGTTTAAACACTTCACAGAACGGCAAGGGTGTTAACTAACCCAAATCATCTGGTCCGAGGACTCACGCATGATTGGATTTAAGTTTAAACACATCAGAGAACGGTAAGGGTGTTAACTAACCCAAATCATCTGGTCCGAGGACTCAGGCATGATTGGATTTAAGTTTAAACACATCACAGAACAGTAGAAAGGTATGAAAAGAGGTATACATATTTAACATAAAAGACGAATATTGATCAAACATAAGTTTATTAATAATAATACCTTTTCAGATTATTGACATTCCAAGGGCGGGGTACTACAAGTCCGTCCAAGTCTTCCAAGAAATATGCTCCAATGCCAGCATTGGAGGTGATGCGATATGGTCCTTCCCAATTTGGCCCTAGTTTTCCCCAAGCAGGGTTCTTCGCCGAGCCCACGACTTTGCGCAGCACCAGGTCACCTGAGACCAAAGGTCTTGTCTTTACATGGGCATCATAACCTTGCTTTAGCTTTTGTTGGTAATGAGCCAATTGAACCATTGCGTTTTCCCTTTTTTCATCAATCAAGTCCAGACCTCTCGCCAAGTTTTCATCGTTATCTTTTGGATTGAATGAGCTTGTTCTCGTCGTTGGGAACCCGGACTCCAAAGGGATGACTGCTTCAGCCCCATAAGTCATTGAGAAAGGGGTCTCCCCAGTGGACCTACGAGGTGTGGTCCTGTACGTCCAAAGTACGTGTGGGAGTTCTTCCACCCACCTTCCCTTCGCATCATCCAGTCTTTTCTTCAATCCGCTTAATATGACCTTATTTACAGCTTCGGCCTGGCCATTCCCCTGGGGGTAAGCCGGAGTAGAATACCTGTTAGTGATACCCAATTCTCCGCAGTAGTTTCTGAACATCTTACTGTCAAACTGAAGTCCATTATCTGTGATAAGTACATGCGGGACACCGAACCGAGTAACAATGTTTCTCCAGATAAATCTTTTCGCATCCACATCTCGGATATTAGCCAGAGGCTCTGCTTCAACCCACTTTGTGAAATAGTCAGTACCAACTATCAGATACTTCTTGTTTCCTACAGCCTTAGGAAATGGTCCGACGATGTCTAAGCCCCATTGAGCGAATGGCCACGGGCTAGATATTGGATTGAGGGTTCCTCCTGGCTGGTGTATACTTGGTGAATACCGTTGACATTGATCGCACTTTTTGACGTACTCCAAAGCTTCTCTCTGCATGTTCGGCCACCAATAACCCTGTGTAATGGCCCTATGCGCCAAAGATCTGCCTCCAGTATGACTTCCACAGATTCCCTCATGCATTTCCTCCAAGAGCGATTCCGTTTGATCGGGATGAACACAGAGTAGATAAGGTCCAGAGAAGGAACGCCTGTATAGCTTATCATCCTGTGACAGCCAATAGCTAGGAGCCTTCTTTCTTATTTTGTCGGCCTCCGTTTTCTCTTCGGGTAGAATATCACCCTTTAAGAACTGCACGACGGGGTCCATCCAACTCGGCCCCATTCTCACTTGATTGATCTGTACTACGTTTGCTATTATTGAGGGTCGATGCAGGTCCTCAACAAGGATTAGGCGAGGCAAGTTCTGCGCCGAGGAAGTTGCAAGAGTGGCCAAGGAGTCCGCATGCGTGTTACCGTTTCTTGGGACATGTAGCAAGCTAAAGGATTCGAACTCCATTTGCATGGCTCTCACTCGGTTAAGATAGCCTCGCATTCTTTCATCCTTGGCTTCAAATTCACCCTTGACTTGACCCACAACTAGCCTTGAATCCGAGAAGAGGTTAATGGACTTTCCTCCCATCTTTAGGACCATAGTCATTCCTTCCAGTAGCGCCTCGTACTCTGCTTCGTTATTCGTGGCAGGAAAGCTTAATCTTAACGACTTTTCAACGGTGATCATCTCTGAGGATGTCAACACTAGCCCAATACCCGCTCCTTTTTGGTTTGATGCTCCGTCTACATGCACTTCCCACGTCGGAGGGGGACACTTGGTGATACTACAGGCTAGTTTTGCACCTCTTTCCTCTAATGCTGATTGACTATCCGCTTCCGGTTCGGTGAATTCTGCCACCAAGTCGGCCAGTACCTGGCCTTTAACTGAGGTGCGAGGCATGTACTTAATGTCGAAGGCTCCCAGAATTGTACCCCACTTGGCTATCCTTCCCGTGTAGTCTGCACTTTTAAGTACGGCTTTTAATGGGAGTTGAGTAAGAACAATCACCGTGTGCGCTTGGAAATAATAAGGCAACTTGCGTGTGCCCAGGACCACCGCTAATATGGCCTTTTCCAGTGGGAGGTAGCGTATTTCTGCCTCATGCAGTGACTTACTCACGTAGTATACTGGTCGTTGCACGCCGTTGTCAACCCTTATCAATACTAAACTTACTGCATAGGAGACCACTGCAATGTAAGCAAAAAGGACCTCGTCCGGCTCAGGGCTTGACATGACAGGCGGCCGAGCAAGATAGTCCTTGAGTTGTTGAAAGGCCGCGTCACATTCCGTCGACCATTCAAAGCTTTTCCATTTATTGATCAACAGAAAGAAAGGTCGGCACCTGTCCGCCGATCGAGATATAAATCTATTCAGCGCAGCGGTCATTCCGGTTAGTTTTTGCACTTCCTTTGGGTTCCGAGGAGTTCGCATACTGATGATGGCTTTAATTTGGTCGGGATTGACTTCAATTCCCCTGTGAGTAACCATATAACCCAAGAACTTGCCTGAGCCAACACCAAACGAACATTTGGCGGCGTTCAAACGTAATTTATAACTTCTGAGAATTTCGAAGACTACTCGGAGATCTTCAAGGTGTTCAGATGCTCTTTTACTTTTCACCACCATGTCATCTATGTAAATCTCCATATTTTTCCCTAATAATGATTCGAACATCCTTGTCATCATTCTTTGGTAGGTGGAACCCGCATTCTTCAGACCAAATGGCATCACCTTGTAGTGGTAGTTCCCTACTGGCGTGACAAAAGCAGTTTTTTCCTGATCGTCCAATGCTAAAGGTATTTGATGATAACCCTGGAAGGCGTCCAAGAAGCTCATTCGAGGATGGCCGACTGTGGCATCTACCAGTTGATCAATTTTGGGCATGGGAAACGGATCTTTAGGGCAGGCCCTATTAAGATCCGTGAAATCAACACATACTCGCCACTTTCCAGTCTTTTTCTTGACCACCACCGTATTTGCCAACCACTCAGGATAGAAGACTTCTTTGATAGCCCCTGCCTTCTTTAGCTTCGACACTTCCTGACGGACCGCTTCTGCATGCTCTTTAGACGGCCGACGGGGGAGCTGCTTCCTGGGGGTCATCATCGGATTAACATCCAGATGGTGGCAAATGAAGTCTGGGTCTACCCCTGGAGCCTCATAGGCGTTCCATGCAAAGACGTCTATGTTTCGCTTGAGGAACTCTATCAATTCCTCCTTCTCCAACGGGGGTAGTTGAGATCCAATTTGAAAGAATTTCTCAGGGTCATCTCCTATTATGACCTTTACAAGATCCTCACATTTCGCCTCCTCGGACAGCCCATCCTTGGACAACATTGGGGGTTTTGATTGCTATAGCTCTTCTTTTTGAGCCTCAGATTCTGCTTCAGGTTCATGTCGGATAGCTGCTATCATGCACTGCCGTGCCATGGTTTGATCACCCAATATCTCTTCTATCTTGCCTCCAGAGGGGTATTTAATCTTCTGATGCAGGGTGGAAGAGACTGCTCCTAAAGTATGAAGCCAAGGCCTTGCAACAATTGCTGTATAAGGGGAGTAGGCGTCCACCACTATGAAATCGACCTCTACTATCTCCACTCCGGTTTGTACTGGCAGCCTGACTTGCCCTTTCGGGATAATAATCTTCCCTTCAAAGCTTACTAAAGGGGAGTTATAAGGTGTCAGGTCTTCGGCCCTTAGGTTCAGCCCCTTGAAGAGGTCAGGGTACATGATCTCGGCTGCACTGCCTTGATCCACCATTACCCTCTTTACATCGTAGCCCCCAATTCGGAGGGTAATTACCAAAGCATCGTCATGTGGTTGAACTGTTCCGATCTTGTCTTCGTCCGAGAATCCCATGACCAGGGACCGGCTCGATTTGGCTCTCTTCGACTCATGAGAGTCATCCTCAGGGTACAGACGAGCCACCGACATTACTCTGGAGGGGCATGACCCTGTCCTGCCAGGTGCCGCAAAGATGACATTAATAATTCCAATTGGAGGTCTAGGAGGATTCTCCCTTTCTGACCGAGTATCCGCATGGCTACCCAGATTATTGGAATGGTGCAACAGCTGTTTCAATCTGCCCTCCCGGACAAGCTGGTCCAGGTGATCCCATAAGCTTCTACAGTCCTCGGTGGTATGGCCGTGGTCTCTATGATATTGACAATAGAGGTTCCGGTTTCTCTTTTCTGGGTTTCCCATCATCTTGTTGGGCCACTTGAAGAAGGGTTCGTTTTTTACCTTTTCTAGGACTTGGTGCACAGGCTCTCGGAATACAGCCCCTACTATTTGGCTGTTGCTGGATGTCTGCTGCTCGGCATAATCCCTTTTCGGCCGGTTATTATTGTACCTGTCCGGCCTAAACTCTCTTCTTTCTTGTGGGACAAGCTTATCTTTCCCTTTTCCTTGTTGCTGCTGTTGTTGATCATCTTCTATCCTTTTATATTTATCCACCCTATCCATTAATTGTTGCAAGCTGGTGACCGGTTTCCCTGTCAGGGACTTCCTCAGACCATGATCGGAGGGAAGACCAACCTTGAAGGTTCTGACAGCGACCTCGTCAAAATCTCCATCAATCTCGTTAAACATCTCCCAATACCTCTCGGCATATGACCTCACAGATTCCCCTTCCCTCATTGTCATGGACAGCAGGGAATCAAGGGGTTGAGGAACTCTGCTACATGTAACAAACCGGGAGCAGAATGATTGAGTGAGCTTCTTAAAGGAGCCGATGGAATCAGTCTTCAACCCATCGAACCATCTCATCGGCATCGGTCCTAGGCTAGAGGGGAATACTCTACACAATAAAGCCTCGTCCTGAGAGTAGACTGCCATCTTTTGTCTGAATTGGCTCACGTGTTCTACAGGATCGGTATGTCCGTTGTACATAGAGAACGTAGGCTGATGAAAACGTCTGGGAAGCTTTGCCTTTTCTATTCCCCTAATAAAGGGGGACTTAGAAATTTGGGTCAGAGCTTTCTTCATGTCTTTGGTCCCCACTCCCCTTCTAGACGAACTTTTCCTTCTCCTCTTGTGAGAATGCTCTTCTTCATAGGAATAGGATTCACTGGGGGGAGTTTCTGAGGAGTCGCTGTAACTGTCATCCCCTTCACCGTTGGAGGAGACATCAGGACTTGCAGGGGTGTGATTTCGTTGTGCTCGACGAAGTTTCTTTTTCAATCCTTCTATTTCACGCTGCAAGTCCTTTTCATCAGCGTGTCCTTGCACCAGATGGCTCTTTCGTCGATAGCCACTCTTCCCAGCATGGATCGTTCGCGAACTACCCTCACGCTGGTTATCTACGTGGTTCTCCCGTTCAAGATTATGGAGTTCATCTTGCTGACTGACGTTTACTGACTCTGCATAGGGCGGACTGGCCTGTTGCGGTCCCGAACCTGCCATAACTGCCGTAACGTTCTACTAGCACTAATTCTTCCCACAGACGGCGCCAATTGTAGGGTCACGAATTGTAGCCCACACCTTAATAGAAACAGGAAATGGGCCCAACAAGCCCAATACAATAAATTTGTGAGAGAGTGGGTTAAAGAATTGGGCTAGCAGCGATTTCTACAACAGTTACTGGGATCTGGGTACTTGGCCGAGGGGGCTAAAACACATAGTCGAGCTAAGATTTTACGTCCGAGGAGTAAGGTTTGGGTGATTTTCATGGGTTATAATCAAATCCGAGGGGTATGATCTTGGATAAGATGCTCTCTTTTAGGTTGCCTATTTCCCGGCGCTACAGTAGTTGTTTCTTGATGTTCTTTTTTCCTTTCTTTCTTTTTCTCCTTCTTTTCTCTCCCCTACTTATGAAGGGTTTATTCCATTATATAGTCCTTCATTGTCCGATCTCATCGTCCACTTGTCTGTCATCTAGCACGGTACTTGAGTTTCCATTTCCTTTCTTACAGCTTTTTGACTTCCTGGGGATAAAGATCACTTTCCACACTGTTCAGGGGTCTTCTCCACATAAATGCGGCCAGGAAAGCAGCTGTGATGCATTTAATGCGGTGGTAGCAGCTTTTACTCAAGATATTTCTGCATCCTTATCCCTTCCATATGCATCGGTAATCTATCCTTACCTCTGGAACTTCCTGGAGGGTGGACTAAGGGAAAGCCGAGGTTCCTCTCACCATCAGACGTCATGTCCGAGGAGCGTCTTATTCTCGGACCAGCCTCTTTGGGTCCTTACGCGTTCTACTGTTAGTTACAACGGTCCTCTGCGACTTCTTCTCCTCGGGCGTATTGTTGACGAAACTTCATTCTTGGGCCTAGATCATGGGCCCATATTTTACTCCCCCACACATATATATATATATATATATATATATATATATATATATATATATATATATATATATATATATATATATATATTTTTTTTTTTTTTTAAATTAGGGGGGCCATTGTCCCCCCTAATCCAAGGGTAGTTCCGCCCCTGGTTTTGTTACTCTCTCTCTCTCTCTCTCACATATATATATATATGAGTAAACAAGTATTAAAAAATAGATTTGCATGTGAATTATTCACATGAATTGATGTGGGTGATTTTTTGAATTATATGTTCAAAATTTATCATTTATGCTTTCATACTTCAGTTAATGTGAGGGCTATCATTTGATTTCCTATGGATTTTGTCCAACATCAGAAAAAATAAAATACAATGAGGCTTTTAATGTATTTCATGTACATAATTTTTGCACAATTTTGATCACAACTCATCACGTGACAAGTTAAAACTAAAATTTGTGTTAAAATTAGGTGGTCTAAACATTTTTCATACCAGCATTTTCCATTTTCGTCAATAATGGTACTACTCTTTTAAAAATGAACATTAATACATAGTAAAATCAAACAAATGATTTCAGGTAATAAAATAAAATAAAAACAATTTTTGAAATTGGGAAAAAAAAATCATTCTTTCATAGTATAACTATAAGGATTTTACTAATGTGTGCCCTAAGGGCACATATTAAGTAAACTAATTTTGAAAAAAGTTTATTAGAAATTGAAAAAATTTTGACAACTTTTTTAATTTTCAATAAAATTTTTTCAAAAATGGATTTGTTAACGTGTGCCCTAAGGGCACACATTAACCGGACTAACTATAAATAAGGTCATTAAAATAGAATCCTACAAAAAAAGAACGGATAAGGTTAAAAAAAAATCAACTATTCAACCTTTCTTGTCATGAAAGAAGATGCGTCACACAAACTACTTCTTTACAAAAGAATAAAGATGTGATCGAGAATGACAATCATTTATGGGATTCAATAAAAAGTAAAAAGTAGCAATCATTTGTGGAGCCCTAAAATGCGCATTTACCACCAGAATGGATTAAACTATTATTATTAATTTTGTTTTTTTCAGGGGTTTGTGGATGGAGTTGGGATAAAGGGTATAGAGGGCGGTGATAGGTTGCTTTCCGCCCCACTAGCTTGGCAGAAAATAAGAGGCCAATCTCTCCTAGGCGTAGGACACGGACCAGTGCCTGTCTCGTCTCGCGACAAGCAGTCACTGTCTCAAGCTTTGCTCACATGGGTCCTTCTACTTTTGCAGACAATAATTCCATTTCCATGCGTCAAATCAAATCATCATACTACTGCTTCTACTACATACGTCCACCTTCGGATTAGGTTTTTTTTTTATTATTTAATTTCTTTTTTTAAAATAATTTTTTTAAGCCTCATTTAAAAAAAATACAAATCTTGATTTGTTAGCTTGTGTGATTGTCATTTCATAAGTATAAATACTTATAGATGTGGGGATAAATACCAGAATTAAAATTTTCAAGAAGGAGTTTCACACATATAAATATTTAGATTAAGTTATAATATAATTTTTATTTTATATATAAATAATAATAAAACACTTTTGTAAATACATTTTCAATAAAAAATTAATCAAAATGTATACAATATTTGTAAAAACCAAACAATATTATCTCTCCTATTTATTACCCCCACCGAAAAAAGAAAAGAAAATCGATAATTGAAGGAGATAGATTCGAATATGGATAACATATTATTTGAAAATACTAGAAGAATGTGTTAAATAATCGAGTTACAATGTTTTTGACACAATTAGTATTTAGTATGCCATTACTTTAAGTCTTTTTCATTAATTTGTTATAACTCTTAAATTATATTGTTTTAAATATAATTTTCTCTTTATTTTTAAAGAGAACCGGTGGACTAACTCACATTTGGGAGGGCTAAGCTCCCATTTTTATAAGTTAAATCTTTAATTTTTTTTAATAATTATATATCATAAAAGGATTTAAAAATTTTTATTGAGTAGTTATGCTCTCATGTCCAACTCATGTCCAAGACAACTTGCAGAAATGGAAGATTAGATAATCTACGGGTACGATATCAGCCTTAACTTCTTCAATACTTAAATCAACACTTAGGGTCCGTTTTATTGGGGGATGGAAAAATGAGTGGATAGAAAATGGTTGGGATGTAGATATAAAATATTTTAGTTTTCCCTCATGTGTGTTTGGTTAGGACATGGAAAAGTTGAAGAGTGGAAAACTTTTTTGTTTAGTTAAGGAAAAAAAAAAAAAAAAAAGAGGATAGAAAATTATGTTTGTATAAATTTTACCCTCATGTCCATATTACATAAAAAAATATTAATAATTAAAAAAAAATTTAAAAAACAAATCTAAACGTTTAACCTTGAAAAAGAAAGGGGGGGGGGGAACCATCATGAAAGAGGGAGAGGGACATATAGGTAATTTTACATCTTAAGCTCATTTTCTCCCCAATTTGGGGTGAAAAACACCAAAACACTCTCTTCATGAAAAGTAAGCACGGGGAGAAAACAATTCTCTCCCCCAAAATCACTCCGTTTAACCAAATACACATTCTCACCATTTTCTCTCCATCTAGTTTTCACTCCAACTAAATAGACTCTTATCGTATTTGTTTTTTGTGGTAAATAAGTAATTTATGAGTTCCCCCCCCCCCCCTATTGCCTGGTTTTAGAGTTGGTAGCCTATATTGACTTGCTTGATTTCCTTTGTCTTTTTTATCATTACATGGTTATGCCTAGTTTTAGAGTTGGTAGCTTATATTGACTTGCTTGATTTCCTTTATCTTTTTTATCATTACATGGTTAAGTTTTGAGCATGTACTTATTGTGCATTCACGAGATTTTAGGACGCATACTTTTGAGGTGGTTTAGAGTTAGAGCTTATGGTTGTTACCTTGTAAATTTAGTTGTCACGTTTCAAGAACTATGCTTAATTGATAAAGATGGATAATTATTAGGTGCTCCAAGAACACAGTGACGTCATCACTATGCTCCGAGAGCCTTTAATAATTACTTGATAAGAAAATTTGATATCAATTGTCCAACCTTTTAGTTCATCCTTGTTGGGTGATGTTGTCTATCTTCTATGATGATAAGGGTGTTCTCGTTGAAGAGATTCAAAGTATAACACACAAGGAAGCCGACGGCTCCTTTGAGCTCGTTGGCTTCCTATAAGCGGACGTGACCTAAAGTAACAACACCACAAAAAGATGATGGCCCCGTGATACCCGACAATTGTCTCTATGAAGCCAACGGGAAGTTTCAGAGGAAGCAAGAGACCGATGGGTCCAGCGTGGCTTGTCTTGGTCTCCACGAATATCTGTGCAAGAAAATACCTTGCATCACACGACTAACCCTAATCAAAAGAATCTACAAGGAAAGGATCCTGCAAAATACGTGTATTAATAAGGATCTTCCTTACAAGGAAAGACGTTCTCCGCCAAGAAACGAATGTCAGCTTCACACTACTATAAAACCCCAAGACCCTCACAAATTAAGGTACGCGTAATTCTCCTAGCTCTAGTAGTCTAGAGTTGTAGAAATTCTCTTTAACTTAACATTCGAAGGTTATTTGACTGATACCACACCAGTACTCTCTGCAAGGTCTTCTTTGTTTCTGTTTCGCAGGTTCTATCTAGAGCACATGAGGACTGTGTGACTCACTAATAATTTTTGGCATCATCATATGACATAGTACATTAGGACTCTAGGAGGAGGAGCTCATCTTATCACTTTTGATTCCATTGTTTGTGTAGAAAAAAAAAGTTGGATAATGTTAGAATCATATTTTTTGACTAAATACTTGATGAATTGTAATGTGTGTTTGGATATTGATTATAAGCTATATTATTGCTTATTTTTCATATTATTTGCAAGTCCTACGCGAGCCACTTAATTTTTTTATTTAATTTTTACCTTTATCTACTGTATTTTTAGCAAAAAGCTAGAAAAAATGTTTTCAAACAAACACATATAAAAATAAGCTCTTGCTTCTTATGATTGGCAAGCATAAAAAACCAATTATTTTGGCCTTTTGAACTTTTTATTTATTCTGGAGAGATCTTTTGAACTTATTTTGATGGGCTGTATAAAATTTTTCCCTCTTTTTCACTATAATATCTTTAGCAAATAAGCAATCAACAAAGCACAAGAAATTGCATTGCATTTGGCATTGGCTTAAAAAGCTAGTTTTTTTTACTATTTAGCTTATATTTGTTACTATTCAGTTTATTTTTGCTACTATTCATGAGTTTCATTGCACTTTTTCGTACTATTTATGGGTTCAATTATATTATTTTAGTTACATTTTAGTTTTATTTACATTACTTTTACCAAAAATTTTTTAGTTTTAACTAAATAAGCTATTCTTAAACGGACAATAAATATATGTTCAATTAATTTTTTGTTGAGAGCTTATTTATTTGTTGAAAAAAGAGAAAATGTATACTTAATAATGAGATTTTAAAATAATTATATATATATATTTAAATAAAGTAATAAACTAAAATATTAGTAAAAAAAAATGTTAATTTTAAGCCAATATTAATACTTTGATTTCTTTTGGTTGTAGAAAATTGACAAAACGACTATTATCTATTAGTCTATTAATTATAATTTATAAAAATAAAGTTTTAAAATCCATGTAAAAAAAAAAAAAAGTATGGGCCCAAGTCGAGACAAAATGTCCACCCCAATCAAACCACGATGAATTAGCTGACACGTAAAGGGCTTTGGGGACCACCTACGTGGCGCGTCTTCGCAGCGCAATCATACTCTTTCTTTCTAATAACTTAAAAATTATCGGTTACCCAAAAAAAAAAAAACTCATAAATTATTAAATTAAGAGAAATTTTTTGTGTGTGGATTGATGTTCAAAAATAACTATTCACTAATATATTTTTCAATTGTTAGTGGATTAATTATTTTTTGTTGATGAATTTCACACTTATTAGTTTTTGACATTGTTAATATGGTATAATTTGATATCAAATATTTTTTTTTGAGAAATAAACATACAAATGAGGAAGAGGGAAAAAGATTTTAACAAAAATGTGAAATATACTTTTTTGTTAGTTGTTCAAATTTGAAATCAACACTAAAATTATTTTTTTACTCATCAATAATAAGGACAAATCTTGTATGGGATGTGCTCATGAGACCATATCTCACTGTAGGTTTCAGTTAACTCAACTGGTAAAGTTTCTGATGGTTGTATAAGAGATTTGTGGTTCAATCTCCGTCTATATAAACAACTGATTGGTATCTTAATCTAATGATAAATAGTTATTATTAAGAACGGATACCATAAATTGAAACTCTCTTTAAAAAAAAAAAAAAAAAAAAAAGACTATATCTCACTTACATACATGAGATCCACACATTAACTAGACATAGATCTAATGAGTCAATTTCAAGAAATAAGGGAAAAATGTAGTAAGATAACATTTCTCAAAAATTAATTATGTAAAACTTATAACCCAGTGGGGTTGGCCAAGCGGTTCGGCGCTTGGTCTCAGAGTGCTTGTACTTGGCTCGACTAGGTGTGCTCCCTAGTTCGAGTCATGCTACCTGCACTTTGAAAAAAATCCCTGGACTAGTGCTTTACCCCTTCGTGGGCCGACCCGACATGAACAGTGATTAGTCTCTTGTTGTAAAAGCTTTGAGGATAAATGGTTTGGAAACCAAAAAAAAAAAAAATTACGTAAAACTTTTAAAATTACACTTTAATATTCAGGTGACACTAGTTAGTTTACACTATGCCATTACCATTCCATCACTCTCTCTCTCTCACACTCCCTCGTTCGGTTCTGGCTCACATTTCCGAGGAACAACATAGAGCGCATTGCGCACCCCCCTCCGTCCCTCTTCTCTCGTCTTCATTCCTATTCTCCCTAGCTATTTCCTCAGAGAATCCCAAACCCTAGATCTCAACCTCAACCTCAAAACTTTCATTTTTTCTGTGAGCTCGAGTGGCTATGGCGGCTCAGTCGGCTCGGCTACTGGTGTATTTCTTGACGGCGGCGTGGCTCGCGGTCGAGAACGAGCATATTGCTCTGGCTTCGACGACGCTGTCGTTGAGGCTAATTCACCGCTTCTCAGACGAAGCAGCGAAGGCTTTCAAGTTTTCGCCGTCGGAGACAAACGGCAGTGCCGGAGTGTCGTCGTGGAGGAAGAACAGCAAAGACTATTACCGAGTCCTGTTAAGCAATGACTTCCATAGACAGAAGATGAAGCTCGGTGCTCACTACCAACTCCTCTTCCCTTCTCAAGGCAGCAATACGGTGTCGTTCGGAAACGACTTCGGATGGTTCGCTTTTGTATACCTTTCCCTTTCTATACGTTACTTAGTTTCAAAAATATATGATTTCTTTGTGCGTTTTGTTAGGTTACATTACGCTTGGATTGACATTGGAACACCAAATGTGTCATTTCTGGTAGCATTGGATACAGGGAGTGATTTGCTTTGGGTTCCATGTGATTGCATTCAGTGTGCTCCCTTAACTGGCGCTTACTATAGTTCTCGGGTACGCTTTACTTTGATCAATAATTTTGGATCTCTTTGTGCTTTTGCATCATTTAATATATATACGTTAGGATTGAAATGTGTGGGAAAAATATTTGAATTGGAGGAAATTTCGATGAAGTGAAACAGTATTGAAAATTTTGATAATTCAATAGTTACAATGTGAGAGAGGGGATTTGAACCTTAGATGTCTCTGTCGGAAACGCTTGGAGGTAAACAAAGTTCGAATTCAGATTTCAGACCACTCGGTATAGTTAGAAACTACCGCTTATCCCAACAAAAGTTTGAGTTGATAGAAAATCGTGAATTATGTGTCTTCTGTTTCACTAATGATTCTTGTTAAACTCATGTTTCAAACTGATGCTATATGTGAATGGAAGGCAGTAAGGAGACAAGGTTCGAACTTAGACCACATGCTATGATATCATGATAAATTACCACTAAACCCAAAAGCTTAAGCCTTTAAGAAATGGTTAATTTAATAATTATAACACAATTAAATCTTCTATCTAACACTTAAAAATTAAGGATTATTACCAAAAGTCTTGTAGCTCAATTGGCACCTTCTGGTGTTTCTAATAGAGACATCCAAGGTTCAAATTCCCCACTCCCACCTATTAGTGTAACAAAGAAAATTAAAGATTCTTGCTAAATTGATGTCTAATACTGATTTTTTTTTTTTTCATTAACTTGTTTAAAAATAATTTGTATGTTGATTCTACATGTTGAGAATTCATAGAAAAGGGAATTACATGTTGGTTGGCTGCTTTGCGGAACCAATCATTTTTATCTTTTCTTGATTTCTTAGATTCTTGTAATTTTTGTTCTTGATTGTTTGAACACTCCGTGTGTACTAGGGTGTTCCCCTTTTTTGACACCAATAAACTTATTACTTATCAAAAAAAAAAAATTATATTTTAACTGTCAATGTCAAAACATTCATTCTGTCTTTGTCAGTTAAAAGGGCTTAAGCTCTAGTTTGTTCCTTGGTATTGTTTTCGAACTTAATTTAAGAACCCATTACTGATTTTTCTATCTTGAGAAGGAATATCAGCTCAAGTGGGTCGGTATCATCTCAATTAAGTGGACTTTGACAAATTTGGATGAGTTAAATGCCACTGAAATGTACACAGAAAATATGAAATGAATGCAAATAAATCAATTAAACTAGAAATCTGACTCTCTTGCATTAATTGAGAAGTTATACAAAAGATTCTGGGCATGAAGCTTCTAACTCTCTCAAGAGCAAGGATCTGCAACTAAACACTAAAGGAAATGACACTTGCAAGTCTATAAGTGTTGGTGATGCTTCTACTCTAAAGGTCTCCTTATATACGCTTCAATCCTGCCAATTATTGATACTTTAGGAGAAATATGTCTCTTTTAGTCTTTGTCACCCATGATTTTGGGATTAGTTATTTTTAGTTGCCTTTGATTTTGTGTCACTCTTTTCTATATTATTTCTCAAGACCTCACTTGTCAATCATGGATCACTCCTTAGTTCTCGACCATTCCTTATTTCTTAAGATTGTATTTTGGTATGGTTATTTATTCATGTATAATTTGTTTATCCTATGACATTATCCACGTGTCGATGTATATTATTTCTTGAGACCTCAAATGTTGTTCACGAATCATTTCTTAGTTCTCAAGATAGTTACTTGACACGGCTTGCTAAATTCCTTAGGCAGTTTACTACCTGTATGGCCTTTTAAATATTAAATCCTTATGTTGCATTTGGCCAATTGATCTTCTGTTAAGAGACCATACATGACTACACGTGGTGATAATAATGATTCTCTTCATGCTATAACTGTCACTTGGACACATTTTCCCCCCTTTTAATAAGCCAATTTCAAATTCAGGGTAAACATTTTTACTTCATGGATAAGCCCCTCTTCTATTCCTATTGTATGTGATTATACTTTTGCATCATTCTTGAATAATCTATGCCTTTTGAAATACCATCATCTTAGGTAATGTTTAGTAACTCTACTGGCAAAATGTATTTCAGCATAATGCGTTATCATAGAATGCATTTTGAATAGTGTATTATGGCAGAATGCATTATTATTAATTTATTATTACTATTATTATTATTTTTTAAATTGCATTTTGTATCATGCTGAAACTTGTACTGAAAAGTAATTATTTTGAATGTAATTGCATTTGGTTATGAATTTTTGCATAATGCATTTTTTTGCCAATAACTGGTGATGGGTTCCCTTTTATTTATTTATTTATTTTATATAATATTTAATTTGTCATGCATAGCCTATTCCAAATATCTGTAAAAAGCAATATACTTGCACAAACAAATTTCTACAATTTCCAATAACAAGCTAATTACTACAACAACAAAACCTTAGTCCAAATTTGTTGGGGTGCTATGGATCCTCAACAAGATAAGTTAGGATTGGTCACATATATATATTTTTTGGGTTCATTCTATCCTATCCAAAGTTTACTTCCTTAATAACAAGCTAATTACATTTTTTTTTCTTCGTGTTTGGGGTTTTATGAGTTGTTTATCTATTTCTGATTTCTTACACTCTATTAGATTAAGTTTTTGAAACTGTTGTATTTTTTCCTGATCAGAATGTTCACCATCGTGAACATGATGTTCAGTATTTTTGAATAAAAGTATTATTACCTATCAAAAAAAATAACAAGCTAATTACATTAATTTATTAATAATTAGATAATTTTGTACAAAATAAAATATCTAATAAAAGCAATATACTTAGTAACAACTCCCCCAATTTCTTAAAGAAAATTAACCAAGTTCTACAAGCTAATTAGATTAGGAAATGTGCATGTGGGGTCTAGTAACTTTAACGAAATAGGAGAGTGAGAATCCCCGTTTTCGTGGATTCTCATTTTAGCTTCGGAAAATGAGAAATGAAGAATGCATTATAAGGAAAATACATTCTTGTGTCCAAAAAAGAAAAAAGTGACCAAACACTCCCAATAAATGCAAATGTATTCTCATTCTTAGAAATCTGCAAAATACATTTTAAGTAGAGAAGTATGGACACCAAAAGATTAAGAAGTTAAGAAAACATGTAGACAAATGAAGATGTATGGGTATATATGTTTCAGCGAAGATGTGCAGGCTTTACTAAGACTTGGTAACAGGTTTAGCACTTATTTCCGATGATTGATTGGCAGGTGCTCCCTCGTATATGGGGCATCTATTATGCAGGATATAGATCTGAATGAGTACAATCCATCTGATTCAAGCACCAGCAAGCATTTATCTTGCAGCCATCAGTTATGTGAATCAGGTCCAAACTGCAAAAGTCCTAAGCAGCAATGCCCTTACAATATAAATTACTACACGGAAAGCACATCAAGTTCTGGATTGCTAGTCGAGGACATGTTAAATCTTGCATCAGGCAGTGATAACACATCAAACACTTCTGTTCAGGCTCCAGTCATTATAGGGTGTGCTTCATTATCATTCCCTGCCAGTTAAATTTTAACCTTTTTATCTGTTGAACATTACCAAGAGTTTTCAGGGATGGCCTAATTAAGAGTTATACCTGTTATGTATATTTCTGAATGCAGATGTGGCATGAAACAAAGTGGTGGTTATTTGGATGGTGTGGCTCCTGATGGTCTCTTGGGTCTGGGACTTGGAGAGATTTCAGTTCCAAGTTTTCTTGCTAAAGCAGGATTGGTTCGGAACTCTTTCTCAATGTGCTTTAATGAGGATGGTTCAGGGAGAATTTTTTTTGGGGACCTGGGACTGGCCACCCAACAGTCTACTCCATTCCTGCCTTTGGATGGAACATAGTACATACTCTTTTATATACTTTTAAACAGTTTACATTTGTTTCCTATCTCAGTCAATCTGTCTTCTTAAGTCTTTATACTCATTCTGAATTCTTCATTGTGATAATTACGAACAATGCATGTTTTGATTCAGTAAAACCTACATTGTTGGGGTGGAGGCTTGTTGTATTGGAAACTCTTGTCTTAAGCCGACAAGCTTCAGAGCATTGATTGATAGTGGGGCATCATTTACATTTCTTCCAGATGAAGTATATGAAAAAATTGTAAAGGAGGTAATTTCTTTTGCAATTCAACAATGTAATGTTTATTCCTATTTCATCGTTAATGCCTAATGTGACTTTCTTTATAATAGTTTGACAGACACGTCAATGCTACAAGGTCTAGCTCTGAAGGATATCCTTGGAAGTATTGCTATAAATCCAGGTGAACTTGCATGACATGAAGAGTTTGAGAGCTACCCTCCTCTCTCTTCCTTGTATGTTTATGTGCATGCAGGCATGTATGTGTTGTGCTGACATTCAGGTGGTTTTTCATGAAACAGTTCGCAAGAATTGCCCAAGGTTCCCTCTTTGACACTCAAGTTCCCATTGAACAATAGCTTTGTGGTCCATAATCCTGTTATTATAATCAATGGCAATCAGGTGGGTACAAATTAACTTCTGAAGATTTTCAACTGGGTATGATGTTTCACTTCTCCCCAACCCAGATTTCCATTTTAAGGAATAACTGAGTTATAGGGCTAAAGTGATTGGACTGGAAGTTGTTAGAACTTTGACTGTAGCAATCTTTGGTTTTAATCTTTAGGTAATTTTCAGAATTGCATTTAAACTTAGCATGGGAACCAAAAAAAAAAATTCAAAAGTATGACTTCTTTGAATAGCTTTAGAAGTAAATTGTTCATAACCTAAGAAATTTAACAAGGATAGATTAGGAGATGATAGTGAAGCTCTGGTGCTCTTCAGTATGAAATATTTTCATTCCAATCTTGGGGCAAAGATTGACATTTATATTATCTTACTAGCGTAACCATGCCACAATTTCAAGCGATCTGGAGAAACAAATTTAATACTAAGCTGCGCTGAGCACCTGTCTTGAGGGCTATGTCCTTAACTCAAGGTGAACCCCATAACTGTTTTATGATTTATTTGTATTTTGAAGAAGAATAATTATATCATAGGTGTATAACTACAAAGTTATATCATGTGGTTTTTTTTTTTTTTTGGGCTTACAATAAGTGTGGGGAGGGGGATTCAAACTCAGCTTCTCCCCATGGAGGAGACTGGATAGTGCAGCTGAGCACAACGGTCTTGGCTTATATTATTCATGATGTACTTGTTAAATTGACTTGTGGATAATCATACTAAAAGTTGCCTAGTAATATTTTCTGTCAATCTAATACTTAAATCATGGTGTAGTTATTAAATTGGGTGGCAAGTTAAAAATAATGTCATTAATTGGGGGAAATACTTACAATGACTAACACTATTTTTTTAAGCTGCATTTGTTCAATTCTTAGTAATTAATGTAATGAATCATACTGCATTGTTGGCTTGAATTAAGACTGATTTATATGTGCACTGACTTTTAGGGAGCATGTTGGACTACATGATGAATATATTTAAATTGCTCATTATATCTTCATGCGGTAGAAGCTTATAAGGTAGGAATCATATCAGTAGGGATTGGTGGTACAGGATCTAAAATTGTGCCTTTGTGGTGCAGGGAGTTGATGGTTTTTGTTTAGCCATACAGCCAACTGGTGAAGATATTGGAACAATTGGACGTGAGTATGCAACTTTTTTTGGTTACAAAATGTGTACTTTAATCTATTCTATAACAAACCTCCACTCTATAAAAATCCTCCTCTTCTTTTCATTAAAAATATTTTTTTTAAAATCTAATGCAGAGAACTATATGACCGGATACCGGATGGTGTTTGATAGGGAAAATTTAAAGTTGGCATGGTCCCGCTCAGATTGTGAGTTTCCCTCTCTTTTAATCTATATCAAAGACCTATTCAGATATTCACAAGTGCATTGTGGCTTGCCCTTATGCAATGTTTGAAACAGGTTATTCCACTTGGAATTGGGATGCCAACAGCAATTTGTTTGCCTTGTCATAAATATTTATTTGCATGATAGCTTTTGGAGATATGCCAAAGTGGTTAAAGTTGATTCATCATGCTGAAATGCTATTCAAGTAGGAAATGAAACCATGACTCTGCTTGTATTGTTTCTTCTCTGTTGATGTAGGTCAAGATCTTGGTGATAGTAAAACAATGTCCCTAACTTCCCCTCCAGACGGCACACCATCTAATCCATTGCCGACAAATGAGCAGCAGAGCACCCCTGGTGGGCGTGCAGTTTCTCCTGCTGTTGCTGGAAGAGCTCCCGCCAAACCATCAGCTGCCTCAACTCAGCTCATCTCATCCAGGTTCTGTTTATTAAGATTGCTGCCGGAGCTGCTTCTACTGTTAAATATTATTTCAGCCTTTAAAGCAAATACTGGCATCCTCTAAATAGATCTTCAATGATTTAGGTAGTCTTACATGTAAATCCTGTGTTCATCTTCTTCATCCTCTACTTTTTAATTTTTTTTTTCTTTCTTCCCAAATATATAAATATGTAGATGTCATCCAATGCCATCAGTTTTTATCTTTTGGGTCATTGGGTTAGTTGGGCCTTGCAGGAACATGTATTGTATTTTTTAGGTTTTATTAATATATATCCTTTGGTTTTATCCGCTCATCTGTGATGCATTATAAGCAATTGGAATCTTGCGTGGGGTTCTTGACTTACTGGTTGAAGTATTTTCTTTCAGTAAAGAACTGCTTGTGAAGATGAAAAAGAAAAATATGTCTATGTCGGCAAATCTTAGGAAAAAAACCAGAATAATTAATTGAGGTTGGTTGCTCCTGCAGTCCTGCTATTGTCGATAATGCATTGAATATGATATTGGTTTGGCTGGCTCTTTTGGGAAAAATCTAAAGAGATTGATATCAAATGGCATTCTTATCTTTACTGTTGTTTTTAAGTTTTTGTTTTTCCATCACTGTCTCTGACCTCAACATATTAGGTTTTCAAGGTTTTGTTATTTAAAGCAAAAGAATCCGAATGATAAACTGGGTTCCTGGAATCTGTTGAAAGTTAAAATTGTGGTCTACTAAAAGATAAAAAACCTTACATTGTTTTAATCTTGTACTCCTATCATCCAAGTGCAATTTTATGAATTCTATAAAAAAAGGTGCAATTTTACGAGTATAGTATTAATTCTTTGATGTTGTCGAACTGCCAAGTGACGAACTTGTGTAATAGTTTTATGAATTAGCCGGATGATATATATATATATATATATATATTTTTTTTTTGGCCGAATAAAAAAAAAAAAAAGGCTCTTCTGTATAAACTTATCGATTCTACGTGATGTGATAACGACGAGTAATATCACATGTATCTGACTACGATATTTTGACCACCAACTCAATATATAATTGCTAATATTTTGATGAGCTGCTTGTTCTATTATTCTATATATTCCTCGGGGATGGTGGAGCACCAGTGTTTTTTTTTTTCTTTCTTTCCTCTCCTTTTCTGTTTCTGCTGTCTCTATTTCCACGTCTTTTGTTTGTATTGACCCAGCCAAAACTTTGTTTGATAAAAAAAAAATCCCTCACTCCTTTGCCACGTATGCGGCTATGCTCAGAGTTTTAGGCCCGTTTGGTAGGATGGTTTAATAACCTATTTTTAATTTTTAAACAATATTACACATATTTCTGTATATTTTTTTATCAACATGTATTTCAAAAAAGAGAAATAATATGTCTACAACAATTTTATAATATTTTTACAATAAATCCTAAGTGACAGATTGTTATTGGTTGTTATTGTTGGGTTAAAAAAGTAATCTCAGTACTAAATTCAAATTTGAACCAATAATAACTAACCACTCATGATTTGTTGTAAAAATGTTGTAAATGTAACATCTCTCTTTAAATAAATACAAATAATGTTACTAGAATAATTTACCAAACTAGTCTTCTAAACCCAGGTTGCCAGCCAGCTGCCACCAATTATTGATAACTTCAAAATCAAATTAAAAATGGTACTACTTTTATTTATTTATTTATATTTTTTTATGCTTTTAGCCAAGGCAGTTTGCCACGTGCTTTTGGAATTGAGAAATCCATTTCTTCTAGTTAAAAAAAATAAAAGAAAGAAAGAATACCAGAGTCAATATTTCTCATTATTTGCTAATATGGACCTTTGTTTTCTTTTTCTCCTCTTTGGTTAATCAAGTCGACATGGTTGCATGGAAATGTAACGGTGGTGGAACCTGAATTTTTCCAGAGGTCGATTTTCTTCTGTAGTGTTTGTGATTTTGTATAGTCACTAAAGAAAGAAAAGAAAATTTAAGTAAAACGGTTGGTTTTTTCTTTTTGGTTTCAAGTAGAGTGGAAGAGTAAGATATTGGACTATGCAATTACCACACCGACATGTAAAAGATAATAGGGTAAAAAAAAATATAAAGTTAAAAAAAAGTTACAAAGTCTTAAAAACACATAAATGTGATAATTGTATGATACAATAGCCTTAGCTTCGAATCTAGGTTCTTTATGAGAGGACTGGATAACACCACTAAAATACTAGCAAGACAAAAAATTGTTATAGGATATTCTCCAAGGGACATCAAAACATTGTTATGTAATAATATAGTTAGGACTTTTATAGGTTTACTTTGTATTAGCAATGTAATTATGCATCACACTCACACATGTGTACAACATTGCAAATATTTTATGTGTCTACAATGTAAGTTTACATTGCTAGTACATTGTAAATTAAGAAATTTTCATAATATATTTGTCCTGCAGATTTTCCTGAAGGACCTAAACTTCAGTAGCTTTTTTAGAGTTAGCTTTTTTCCTTTTTCTTTCTTTCTTTATGTTTGTTATAGACCAAGCCCATAATTAATCTTTGTAAGCAGTGTAGAGCATGTTATGTAAGCTCAATTAATTAATAGACAAAATAGAAGATGTTATTGTCACGAAGTTTCTTTGCCAAGGCTCTCCTACCACCCTATGAATGGCGATTACCACTACATTTCGGCCTAATCTAGTGTGCTTTTCCTATCAATGACAACTTCTTCTTCTTGCTCAACTGAAAGTCAGTGAGGGAATCACTTGCATTGCCAGCATCTTTGTTCTTCAAATAGTTGAAGAAGCCATTCACGCCTCCCTTAATTGCATATATTCTCTGTTAAGAAAAATGTGTTTTGCAAGTGTTTAAGGTGGGTCTTGTCCCCCCAAACTTTTAGTGGAAATGGGGAAGAGGATTCGAATCCATGTTCTCCTTCATGGAAAAAAACATGAACAATGACACTTATTTTTAATTTGTTCGAATGAAGAAAGATGCTTATATTAATCATCTTCATCACTTTTACTGAGTCAGATAATGAGTCTTATAATTGTAACATTATTCAGGGGCTACTCTTCTAGCTGCGCGAATGTCTAACGCCTTTAGTCAAGTAAATGTTAATTCTTTTCTAAAGATCTCATTGAAGGCATCAGCAATCCCTTGCATCTTGCAAACTATGAAATTCAATCCATTGTTGAAAGTGGGACTCACTTATTTGTCCTCTTGATTTACTGTCAAAAGTCCCAAGACGAACAAACACGGCTGTCCAAGATTAAAGTAACAAACTGGGCCTACTGGAGCAACCCTTAGAAGCAAGAGCTTTACCTTGTCCTATTTTGTTTTGTTTACTTATTAAAAGAAAAGTCACATGCAAACTCCTAAATTATGCATGCACCACATTCACATCCTCTATCTCTATTCACTAAAACATCAGCCAAGTCTAGTGTCTACTACACTTCTTTTTAATTTAATTTAGTTATTTGCACATGTTTATATGACTTGATTTGTATGAGCTTTATGTATTATAGTGTACTTATTTTACTCATGAGTCATGACCTCTCTTATTATGTCATGAATCAAGACATATCAATTATCCTTGATCCATGCATAATTATGTAATAAATCAAGACATATCAATTATCCTTGATCCGTGCATAATCAGTGCGTCCTATAGGTCAACATTTTTTTATTTTTTTAAAACTAAACCATTGTATGGGTATACATCCAATATTAAGTTCTTGTCATGCATCATTTAGAATAGTCAAATGTAGCAACTAATTATTTTTCTCCTTCTCTAAATTTTGTATTTTATTTTAATATGGTATTAAAGTCACTTGTTGGTGGCTATCAATAGGGTTAATTAACGTAACCCATGGCCAACTATCACTTGGCTCAATCACTAATGACTTTCTTTTGGGTTAGCATTGTCAACCATCATTTAGACCAGTCATCATCAATCATCGTCTCAGACTCTCAATGTATTCCATTCTTTGCGTTGATTCCAATTTTGAGGGTCTGTTTTCCCATTTGAGGGTCCTAAGTCATACCAATTGGTGCGTAACTCATTCTTTTTCGGTTCAATCTCTGCAAAATTCACCAAATCATTGCTCACATGCAACAGCATTACATCATCCTCAGGCCACCAATGTAGCCGTCCTTCGATCATAGCAACCAATCTTTGTAACTGGTACAATAATTTTTTTAGGCCCTCGTAGCCATCTTCTAGTATTCATCTATTTTTATCTACTACCATCACCAACATTTAGCACAATTCATTCTACGTTGTGCCTGGTCCATTCTACATCCAATTCTGTCACTTGTGGTAATGATTTCCTTCATGAGATTAAAGTCCCAAACTTAAGACTTCACCTTGGGTTTGAGGAAAAATGTTAGTATATGCACATATTTTATATAAATTAATGTATATGCTCTTTATGCACATCTTATTAGTCATGACCCATTATTATGCCCTAAAACAATGCATGGCATTTATCCTTGATTCAAGCATACCCAGCGGCCCTTATAAGTCAACCATTGTATGCGTGTAATATATCTTATATTGGATACACCATTCGACCAAATCAATTAAAGTTCGTTTTTTTTTTTTTTTCTTCTTTCTCTAAATTTTTTATTTTCCTTCTTTTATTTTAATAATTATGATGGAGAATTTTTTGGGGCTAGAAACTATGATGGAGAAGCTGATTTTGGGCAACAATTATATTAATTAGTGTCACATTCTTCTTATATAATCATAATTTTCATCAAGAGATAGTATTCTAGTAGGTTCGATTCTTAATATATTTGTAAAGTGAAATATATCAATATTATCATATTCCAGTCCAAGTTTAATGCACTTTTTTTTAATAGTGTAATTTACGCCACAAATTCTTGTTTATTGGGTGCAGCTTTTGTACAAAATGATTCTTCTGATCATGTTCTCTCTCTCTCTCTCTCTCTCTCTTCTCCTTTCCTTTTTAATCATGTTAAATGCCCGAACATCCCAGTTACCACTATTGGGCAATTTATGCGCAGAGTGAACTACTATTGTGTTTCCTCGGTACGGATTGCTGCAATCAATTAGAGTAATAACACTGAGTCACTGACACATAGAGCAATAAATGGAATTGAAGCTAGACATATAGTTGTTATAATAGAGTAGCCTACTAAATTTTTTTAAAGAAGAAGAAGGCCGTATTACAGTTTAGGTTACCAAAATTTAGCCAGTAAGCGCTTTAGCTCCATAATGTTTTTAGTGCGTGGTATTGATCTCTGGAATTTTTAATAAATGTGTGCTTTTTATCTCGTTTTAAGTGAGTGTAATTAATTTTCTTTTTCAAACTTAAAAAACCAATAAAGTTCACCTAAAAAATATGCACTTTTTATTCTCAAAGTTTTAAATGAACGTGATTAATTCGTTTTTCAATCTCTAAGGACTACTAACGTTGATCACTTGAAACTTAAATAACTAAAAGTGCTTAGTAAATAAACTTTACACACGAATAATGTATTTTGGCCCAAAAAAATTGATATGTATATATAACACAAAGAAAGCCCAAAAATGCTAAGAGTTTAACTCAATTTTTTTTCCTCTTCATCTTGTTGCAAGGAAAAAAAATATTCAGAAACTACTTAAAAGAGAAATTCTCAAAAAGAAAAATTTTTGAGAAGAAAATTCTCAAATTTAGTAGTTTAAAGCTGTTTTTTATAAGAGGGGAAAAAAACTTTAAAAAAAAAAAAAAATGTAAATTACCGACCTGAAGCAAACTTTACTAAAAATCTTCTAGCCCCTTCAAGCTTTTTGAGCAAAAGCAATATATAGACAGGGCCTTTCTACTCATCAGAAACTACTTGTCCCAAAGTCATATTTAAAGTACAAAGAAAAGGGAGACATGATCTTTCATTTAAATTATATGCGACTTCATGTCCAAAGGACGCAAAGATTAAAAGGAAAAAGGCATAATTTATGTCTTCTTGTGCTTTTGGAGCTTGGAGCCTTAGATCTCCTTTGATTATTGTTGTTATTAGAAGGCACAACTTTTTTCTAAATGCAGAGGTGGTGGTGGCCAGTAATCAGAGGCCAAAAGACAATCATGCTCTGTTTTTTTGAACTCAATAATTGCTTACCTTCTTCCGTCTCCATTGTCTTCATTTATGGAATTATGGTACAGTCCAAAACCCTTCCTACTTGCCCCACTATAAAGAACTGCAATTATTTTATTTTATTTTATAAAGTTCCAAAACATTTAAAATAGTAATTTTCACTTATCTATGGCTGCGAGGGATAAGTACAACACGAACGGGACCACGTGTGCATGAATTTTAAGTTTTTAACGTGATCAAAGAATATAGAAAACCTTTTAGCATTACGTACGGTGTGTAAACAAAGGATACAAGTGCGATCCTAATTATGGCAGATTTGGTAGAAATCATATTCTAGACTTAGAAGTCGTGGTTGTGTCAAGTGGCTGCACTATATTACAATTTTTTTTTTAGATTTAATTTTTTTTTTCTTTCATATAATTTAT
Source organism: Quercus parvula (assembly GCA_030820535.1). NCBI lineage: Eukaryota > Viridiplantae > Streptophyta > Magnoliopsida > Fagales > Fagaceae > Quercus > Quercus parvula. The sequence continues at coordinate 48,284,880 of JAUAME010000009.1, read as the reverse complement.
AAGTTGATAAATATCTTAATTTAATTATAATTAAAATTCTTCATCTGATCCATCTAATCCTTATTTAATTACTATACTACACGTAAAAGAAAATATTTATATATAATAAAAAAAGTAGCAACATATATTATTAAAGGAAAAAAAAAACAACGTGTATTATAAAAAAAAATATAATTTTTTTCTTCTATAATTTCTAAGTTGATAAATATCTTAATTTAATTACAATTCAAAATTTTCATCCGATCCATCTACTTCTTATTTAATTACTATACTACACGTAAAAGAAAACATTTATAATTTTTCTTCTCTTATAATTTCTAAGTAGATAAATATCTTAATTTAATTACAATTCAAATTCTTCATCTAATCCATCTAATCTGTATTTAATTACTATACTACACGTAAGAGAAAACATTTATATATATTAATAAAAAAGGTAGCAATTAAAAAAAAAACCAGCAACTTGTGTAGAATAAAGTGTACAAAATGATAAAGCATGATTAGATTATGGCAGAATCTTAGCAATTATTTATTTATTTATTTTTATTTTTTTGAAGACAAATAAGAGAGGATAATTAAAGGTTGGTTTCTTCCCTAAACGTGACCATAGTAGTATTAATACTTATTGTATGTATAGAGTCATAGCTAACCCAATCCCATCAGGATATGAATGAGCACTAGCTGGTGTTTCATCAATAATCCATAGACACTTTTCATTATGGGAGTTGAACTCAAAATCTAGTGCCCACCAAACACAGGGAGTAAACCTAGTGACCATTGAACCACGGCTTTTGATGGTAAAATGCTTTTACAATTGAGTGTTATTTCAACTTCCTTAATTCGAAGTAATTAACCACTTTACCATGCAAATGTAACTATTTCCAATTTTGGTGGGTTGATATAATTAGGAATGATCACAGGATAGTCTAATAGCTAGGGTTTATATCAACCAATCCAATCATGTCGGGTTTTAAAAAATTCAAACTGTTATCGTTTATTGACATGTGGAACAAAAATAAATCAAAGGTTAGAATACCTGAATCTGATGTCGCGGAAACTTGAAGAAAGCATACATGATGCTCTCTTGATGGAACAAAAAATAAACTATTAGCTTCTATTAGTAAATCTTGAATCCACGAGGGGGTTTCCTAAATCCATAAGGAGATAAAATGGAATCCACTAGAGAAAAAATTTGACAAAAGTTTGTGTTTATTGATAATAGTTTAATTTACCTTTGACGGCTACAAATTATATAAATATTGAAAAAAAAATAACGTTTGAAACCCTAATTCACACTAATTACGTGATTAGGTGACAAAATACCAAAATTTACCATGTAAGGACACAATTTGAGTCCCTAGCCCAAAGGATAAATGAACTTAGGCCCAAAAAGCCCAATACAATGAATTTGTAGAGAGTGGGTTGAAAAACTAGGTTTTAATGAATCAGGCAACAAGTAAAGCGGATTCAGATGAGAAGCAAATGAAGATAGACTGGTTTATTCTAAATAAAATCGTCATCGGCATAGTTCGAGGAGATCAATTCTTATATATTTCTCTCAAGTTTGATTACAAGTTCAACTCTTGATTGCTACAGTGTTTTTCTTTTCCTTTCTCGATCCCTTTTCTTTTAGGACCCTCCTCCTATTTTATACCAAATCTCTTTTCCTTCATATCTGCCCTCCATGTGTAGTTTAGATTGTTGGTGTTGATTCCTGTCACATCAGCACTTTCCTGAAGTCTCTGAAGAGTAGCTGTGAAGTTGAAAATTACTGTTTAGGCATCACTTCCTCGTTAATGCGGCCAAAGAGTTAGCGGCAAAACATTCAATGCGGTAGTAGCAGTTTTCCCTAAGATATTTCCTGGCTCCCACCCTTTCTGTACGTTTATAATTCACGTCCTTATCAATAGAACCTCCTGGAACGTCACCCTGGATGATAGGACACATATTTCGATCTTCTTTTCGCCTAGCCAAGGGGATACTCCTCCTTGGCCCATCTCTCTCAGCCTTTACAGTCATGACTTTGTTTGTGAAGTTCAAAGTCTTACGTCTTCCTTATGATTAACTTATTCTCGGACCATTGAACCTCCTTGGACAAGGCCCAAGGCCCAATATATATTTGGGCTTGCGTCCCCACATACCAAAAATGGAAAAATTGAGTTAAATGCAGAATCAGAAACTACTGACCTTAAAGATCGTTCCAAAACAAGTGGGACCTTATTCTGACTTTTGAGCAAAAAAACAAAAATTACAATGAAAATAGCAAAATTGCAGTTTTTGGGGTCTAATTGAAGAAATTCTCCATTTTTAGGAGGTACGTCGTGGCAAAGTGACAACTATTACTTAGAAGGCTGTTTCACTTCAGCCTGTCAAATTTCATGTGATTCCAACTCCGAGTCTCATAAATTCTACTAGCGCCTTTTTGCCTTGTGCGATGATTTCAGGCGTGCGTGAGAGTCCAAAAAGACTATGTTGGTCTGTTCAACATCAGAATCAATGAGTCATTCATGTAAATTTGTAGCACTCTGATAAAAATAATTAGTGAATGGTGACGACTGTCATTATTGGATTTCTTGGTGCACCATAGTGGTGAGTCTTTTGGCTTAATATTGCCATTTTCAATCTTAATTAGCATTATAGGTACTATTTGAACTTAATTGGCAAATTGAGGAGAGAGAAAGAATTTCGGCAACAGTGTTGCCGAAATTCAACAAAAATGAGGAGAGAGAAAAAGAAAAAGGGGGAGAGAGAAAGTAGAGGAATTTCGGCAACACTGTTACCGAAATTCCTCTGCCCAAAATACTGCCCGTTCAGTTAAAAAAAAAGCAATTGCGGCAACGCCATTGCCAAAAAAGGAAAAAAAAAAAATTGTTTTGGCAATTGTGGCAATGCCATTGCCGAAAATGGAAAAAAAAATTTATGAAATCTGTGAATGAGTAAAAAAAAAAGTTGTCACGTACACAATATTTTTACAATAAATCACACGTGATTAATTATTATTAGTTCAAAAAATTTGTGACAAATTAATTGTGGCAATGGCATTGCCGAAAATGTAAAAAAAAAATTATGAAATCTGTGAATGAGTAAAAAAAAAAGTTGTCACGTACACAATATTTTCAAAATAAATCACACGTGATTAATTATTATTAGTTCAAAAAATTTGTGACAAATTAACTGTGGAATGGCATTGCCGAAAATGTAAAAAAAAAAAAAAAAAAAAAAAAAAAAACTGGCAATTTTGGCAATCCCATTGCCGAAAATGTAAAAAAAAAAAAAAAAAAAAATAATTTTGGCAATTGTGGCAATCCCATTGCCAAAAAATATATATATATATATATATATATATATATATTTTTTTTTTACATTTTCGGCAATGGGATTGCCACAATTGCCAAAACAAATTTTTTTTTTTTTTTTTTTTTTTTTTTTTTTTTTTTACATTTTCGGCAATGCCATTGCCACAATTAATTTGTCACAAATTTTTTGAACTAATAATAATTAATCACGTGTGATTTATTGTGAAAATATTGTAAAAATATTGTGTACGTGACAACTTTTTTTTTTACTCATTCACAGATTTCATAATTTTTTTTTTTACATTTTCGGCAATGCCATTGCCACAATTAATTTGTCACAAATTTTTTGAACTAATAATAATTAATCACGTGTGATTTATTGTGAAAATATTGTGTACGTGACAATTTTTTTTTTACTCATTCACAGATTTCATAATTTTTTTTTTCCATTTTCGGCAATGGCATTGCCACAATTGCCAAAACAAAATTTTTTTTTTTCCTTTTTCGGCAATGGCGTTGCCGCAATTGCTTTTTTTTTAACTGAACGGACAGCATTTTGGGCAGAGGAATTTCGGTAACAGTGTTGTCGAAATTCCTCTGCTTTCTCTCACCCCCTTTTTCTTTTTCTCTCTCCTCATTTTTGTTGAATTTCGGCAATGCTGTTGCCGAAATTCTTTCTCTCTCCTCAATTTGCCAATTAAATTCAAATAGTACCTATAATGCTAATTAAGATTGAAAATGGCAATATTAAGCCAAAAGACTCCCATAGTGGTAGTATGTATGGATTTTTCTTATATGAGTACTTTTATTTATTGTGAACATCATAGTGGGACATACAGACATTTTGGTAATTAAACACCAATAGTAGGGAAAGATTCCCTTGCTGCCTTGCATTTTAATCCTTCAGTTCTCTCAAATTTTTAGCCAAATGTGAGATACATGACATTTATTTAATTTTTGTACTCTTTTTAAAGAATTATTGAACTTTTAAATATCACATATTCGTATTTATTAAAAATTAAAGAGAATTAAAACACATATTCGTATTTATTGAAAATAAAAGAGAATTAAAACACATATTCTGCCATAATCTATTCATGCTTTACAAAATGATAAAGCATGATTAGATTATGGCAGAATCTGAGCAAAATGTTTTTTTTTTTTGGGTTTTTTTTTTGATAACGAATAAGAGAGGATAATTATAGGTTGCTTTCTTTCCTAAACGCAAGGTTGTCAAAATCGCGATCCGGATCGTAAAATCGCACGATTTTACGATCCCACCTCACCAAAAAGATTAAAATCGTAGCAGGATCGCAAAAATATTAGGATCGTTTGTAGGATCGTGTAGGATCGTATAGGATCGTAGGATCGTATGGGATCCTACCGATCCTACCGATCCTACCATTTGGCTCTTTTGGCTTTTTTTTTTTTTTTAAGTGGGATTCATTCGGGTCATTTGGGTAAGTCCAGTAATATAATCCCCGGTCCACCTAGGTCCAAAACCCACAAGCCCAAAGTCCCAAATTTTACCCCTCTCTCAAAATAAAATCTCAAAAAAACCTATACTACTTAAGTTAAGTTTTCAAAAACAAAACCTAAATATTTTAGAAACACTAAGCTCCAGAACGCAGTAGCTCTGTCCCGCACTCCCGCGCCTCCACAGTCCTCTGTAAAAAACCCAGCACTTCTCAGCCCTTTCAATGGTGAGCCATCGTTGCTTTCAAGCTTTCTTAAGTATTTAGAAACATTCAGCACCAGCACCTCAGTCCCGCCGCTCCCGCGCCTCCTCAATTCTTTGTCAAAAACCCAGCACATCTCAACCCTCTCAATGATGTTGCCGTGAGCCATTGTTGCCTTTAAGCTTTCTGGTAATTTGTTTTGGTAGTTAGTACTTAGTAGTTTATCATTTATTTGTACTTTGATAGCTTGATTCCAGATTGTTGTGTTGTGTTTATGATTTTGACAAAGCTTTTAAGGTTTTTATTTTTCTATTTTGTTAACTAAATTAAGTAAAATTTGAAAAATTATGAAACAGAATCTTTAGTATTTGATTCTTTGAGAAATATTAGTAAACACAATTATTAGTTTAGAATTGCACACAACCTGTTTGGTGAATTTTCTGTGTGATTTTTTTGAGCATGCTCTGTATCTTGGTGTCTTTTTTTGCAGCTCTAGTACAAATATACAATGTCTACTTTGGCTAGAAAGAAAATTAAGCGAAAAAATGCACCAGGAAATAGGTCTGACCTGGGATGGGAACATGGTGTTGAAGTAGGTTCAAGGCAGGTTCAATGTAATTATTGCAAAGAAATTCATAGTGGGGGTATATATAGGCTAAAGCATCATTTAGCTGGGACTAGGAAAAATGTTTCAGCTTGTCCTAGTGTGCCAGAAAATGTGAGGGAAAAATTTGTGGCTCTTTTGTATGCCCAAGCTGAAGCATCTATAAAAAAGAAAAGGTGGTATACTATAGAAGAAGAGGATGATGGCAGTGATGATGAATTAGTTGAAGTACAACAACTACATTCATCAAAAGGGAGGGGCAGACACATAGGTTCCATGGATAAGTTTGTTGCAAAAAAAAAGCAAGTAACAATGAATCGTGAGTTTAAAAAAGGAGAACGTGATCTAGTGATCCAACAAATTGCTAGATTCTTCTACACTAGTGCCATCCCTTTTAATTGTGTCAAAAATCCGGAGTTTCTATGAATGATTGATATGATTTCAAGATTTGGAATTGGCCTTAGGCCTCCCTCCTATCATGAGATTAGGGAGACATGCTTGAAGAAAGAGGTAGATTTTACACAACAAATGCTTGAAGAATATAAGGTTGAATGGAAAAAAACAGGTTGTTCAATTATGTTTGATGGCTGGTCTGATAAGAAAAGGAGGTCCATTTGTAATTTTTTGGTGAATAGTCCCAAAGGAACCATTTTGCTATACTCTATAGACACATCTGACATATCTAAAACAGCTGAAAAAGTTTGTCAAATGTTAGACGAAGTTGTGGATAGGGTTGGAGAGGAGAATGTTGTGCAATTGGTGACTAACAATGCTGCTAACTACAAACTAGCTGGAGAGATGTTGATGCAGAAGAGAAAGTGCTTGTTTTGGACTCCATGTGCTGCCCATTGCTTGGATTTGATGCTTGAGGATTTTGAAAAAAAGATTAAGGACCATAAGTACACAATTGCAAAGGGGAAGAAAATTACAACGTACATATATTCTAGAGCTATGCTTTTAAATTGGTTGAGGGATTTCACTAAAGGGAGGGAATTGATTAGACCGGCTGCCACTAGATTTGCAACATCATATTTGACATTGTCATGCCTTAATGAGTTCAAAGGAGAATTGATGACAATGTTTTCTTCTAAACAATGGAGGTGTAGTAAATTTGCAAAAACAAAAGAAGGGAAAATAATTCATGACATAGTTATGGATAACAATGGCTTTTGGCGACTTGTTGTCAAATGCTTGAAGGCTGCAATACCCCTTTTAAAGGTACTTCGCCTGGTTGACTCTGATACACCTCCAATGAGATTCATTTATCAAGAAATGGAAAAGGCAAAAGAAGAAATACAGAAAAATTTCAATAATGTTCAAAAGAGGTAACCATTTTATTTATATCTTCCTTAAATTTACATTTGTTTTTAATTCATTAGCTTATTAAATATATAGTCTTTTTTTTAAATATAATATCCATTGTTTTAAATTGTAGTTACAAAGAGATATGGGATATTATTGATGATCGATGGGAAATGCAACTTCATAGGCCTTTGCATGCTGCGGGATACTATTTGAACCCTTCTATTCATTATGATCCTTCTTTTGAGCCGGGTTCAGATATTAAATTAGGACTGTATACATGTCTTCAACGAATGGTTCCAGAAGTTAGTGATAGGAAAAAGATAGATGTGCAACTTGAAAAATTCAAACAAGCAAAGGGACTCTTTGGTATTGAAGCTGCCATACTAGCCAAAAATACTAAACAGCCAGGTAACAATTTTGTTTTTCATTTTTTGTTTTACATTCAAATTTATCTTTATTAGTTGTAGATTATATTCTTAAGACTAAGATATTATAATTTATATATGTGTCAGCTGAGTGGTGGGACTCATATGGAGATGACTGTCCTGAATTGAAAAAATTTGCTATAAGAATATTAAGCTTAACATGTAGCTCATTTGGTTGTGAAAGAAATTGGAGTGCGTTTGAAATGGTAAGATCAAATGACTTTAATATATTATGACAAGATGGTTTTCTATTTTTTTTCTTAGTAAAAGTTTGTTTCTTCCCCCCTCCCCTCTATTTGAGAATTCTCAATTAAAATTATTACAACTATAGGTACATTCAAAAAGAAGAAATCGCTTACACCAGAAAAAAATGAATGACTTGGTCTTCGTTATGTACAACTTGAAGATGAAAGAGAGAAGAGCTAAACCATTGAGTACAAAAGAAGAAATTGGTTTGGAGAATTTGTCTTCTGATGATGAGTGGTTAGCAGCAGATTCTGTAGATTTAGAAGATGATAGTGTAGATTTTGATGAAGACAATGAAGGTATTAATTTATAACTTTAAAGCCTTCCTTTATAGCTAATATTTATACAAGTTACCTATGTATAGTTTGAATGTGTGACCACTAATCACTAATTTATATTTGTATACTTTACTTATCAAAAAAATTTGTATATTTTGGTTATCAATGTTAGGTGATGATGAGGTTTCAAGAGTTGCTGCCAAAGGAAAAAGTGTGCTAGTTCATGATGTTAGTGATGAATATCATGAGAATGATGATAGTTCTAACGATGATGATAGTGATCGGCCCCCGCCTGGATTTGAGAGAGTAAGGGATTTCGATGATTACATCATGGATGTTGATACTAGGAAGGGGGATAGTGACTAGATTAGACGAACTTTAGAATGAGAATTCTCTTTTTGTAATTAGCTAGTTTACTTTAGATAGAGAATTCTCTTTTTGGATTACATATTGTAAATTTGTAGTTAGCTAGTTTTTATATACTAACTAGCCTAACTTATTTTGGATTTGGAACTTAGAATTTGGAAAACATTTTCCATATGTGTAGATAATATTTTGGTACTTAGTTGCTAGTTAAACATGTACTAAACTTTTTAGATACATTATATCAAAAGTTAAATATATTTTGTTTCGTTAGAATAACAAAAGAACAATGTAGTGCGTGCAAATTACATTTTATGATGCAATTTTTTTTTTTTAATGGATTGATTCATATTTTAAGTGATTATATAACATACAAAGTCATTTTCAATAGGTTTTTTGCTTAAAATCTGAAAATAGGTAGGATCTTACGATCCACGATCCTACCTACCTCCCACGATCCTACGTAGGATCCCGATTTTGACAACCTGGCTAAACGTGATCATAGTAGTATTATACTTATTGGATGTATAGAGTTATAGCTAACCTAATCCCATCAGAATATCAATGAGCACTAGCTGGTGTTTAATCAATAATCCATAAACACTTTTTATTACGGGAGTCGAACTCAAAATCTAGTGCCCACCTAACACATGGAGTAAACCTAGTGACCATTGAACCACGGCTTTTGATGGTACAACGTTTTTACAACTGAGTGTTATTTCAACTTCCTTAATTGGAAGTAATTAACAACTTTGGTGGGTTGATATAATTAGGAATGATCACATCAGAGGCTAGTCTAGTAGCTAAAGTTTATATCAATCAATCCAATCATGTCGGGTTTTAAAAAATTCAAACCGTTATCGTTTATCGACATGTGAATTGTTAACCGATCTGGTAAAAATAAATCAAAAGTTAGAATAATTGAATCAATGAGTCATTTATGTAAATTTTTAGCACTTTGATAAAAATAATTGGTGAATGGTGATCACGTCATTATTGGATTTCTTGGTGCACCATAGTGGTAGTATGCATGGATTTTGTTTATATGAGTACTTTTATTTATTGTGAACATCATAGTGGGACACACGGACATTTTGGCGAACACGAATAGTAGGGAATTAAAGATCCTCTTGCTGCCTTGCATTTTAATCCTTCGGTTCACTCAAATTTTTAGCCAAATGTGAGAAACGAGGAAAAAATGGGCAAATGCTCATTTAAAAAAAAACAATCCAGTATTTTGCCCCACTTCCCAAACTAATTAGAAAAATGCTCATCTTTTGAAACTCGATTTTCTCAAAATCGAGTTACAAAAAAAAAAAAATTATGGAGTTCTATAGTAACGTTTTAAAGAGCCTATAGTGACGTTTTAAGAACCTATAGTGACGTTTTTTAACTCGATTTCCTTAAAGTCGAGTTACATACAAATTTTTTTTTTTTTTTTTTTTGCCTATAACTCGACTTTATAGAAATCGAGTTAAAAAAGTCACTATAGGCTTCTTAAAAACGTCACTATAAGGCTTAACTCGATTTTAAAAAATCGAGTTTCAAAAGAGGGATATTTCCCTAATTAGTTTGGGAAGTGGGGCAAAATGCTGGATTGTTTTTTTGAAATGGACAAAAGCCAATTTTTTCTTGAGAAACATGACATTTATTTAATTTTTGTATTCTTTTTAAAGAATTATTGAACTTTTAAATATCACATATTCGTATTTATTAAAAATTAAAGAGAATTAAAAGATTTAATTGGGAGGGAAGTCTCTCCCACCAATAATAAGGTTTCTTTAGTTATCTCTCTAGTACTTTGTTTGGATCCTTAATTTAAAACAAATTTAGGATCCTCCTTGATTATGAGCAACAAAGAAGGGTGGTAACTACATATTTCTCCTACTCTATGCAGTAAATAAAGCTTCTTCTGGCAATCATTTAGCCATCGACCATTCCAATAATACAAGGGTTCTTTCTCACTGTCATCAAGTACGAAATTAATTACATACATTTAGCAAAAAAGTATACTAGCCCCCTACTCCTCTATCTTTATTTTGTGCAAATGGTAAGCTTTAATCCTATGCTGTTTGTTTCACCAAACGAAATAATTATAAGTCTTAATAATCAATGCTACAGGAACATTCTATTAAAAAAAAAAAAAAAAGTAGTGAGGAAGTTTCACATTTCCTTTATCTTTTTGTTCCTTCTATTTTATTGTGTCAAATGTTCTTTAATCGCCGAAGGTCTAAGGGTCAAACTTTGGGGAATTGGGTAGGAAATAACCTCCTTGTGGAGCAGGCAAAGATGCTTTCTCTTCGTTTAAAAAATGAAAATAGAAAAAAAAGGAGAGAATGGTTATCCTTTGTTTACACACCAATGGCACATCCACCGATATCTGGTTCAGGTTGTTGGGAGACAGTGCATACCTTGGACCGATAATACTCATATATATATTTTTTCTCTTTTGGAATGTTCATTTCTTCTTCATCTTCTTCTTTTCTTTCTCTTTCTCTATTCCTTTCTTTTCTATTAAAAAGGGAAAGAAAGAAAGAAAGAAAGAAAGAAAGTAGGAAACATTTCAAAGCTAAGATGGAGTTAGGCCGGGGAGCTTTAAAATTTGAAAAAAAGAAACATAGTTTTTAATATTAGTATTATTTTAGCAATCAGCACAGCATATATAGTATTCTTTTTTCCAGCTGTGTCCTTTGCTGGTTTTGTTCATGAAAGCTAGTTAGGGTTAATAAACTCGGATGCGGTCCACAGACTCATGATCATGCCATGTCCCAGACCAATGCTGCATTGCTGGCTTGGCTTGCTGCCAGTCTGCATGCATATATACAATTCGATCTTACCATGTCCTCACTCATCACTCCTAGCCCCTAGGGTATTAAGTATTATGTGAATGGTAATATAAAAATGATTGTTCAACTCTTGACCACAAAGAGTTGAACAATCGTTTTTATATTACCATTACACATAATACTTAATACAAAGAGTTGAACAATCGTTTTTCCCTAAGATGGCAAAGGGAAAGTGTGGGGTCCGATTATAGGTGCCTTATGCCTGGGGTGAAGCATGGTAGGTCAAGTTTGAGAGGTTGAGGGTATTTTACTAATCCTAATGAGATTACTCCAAAGTTGATCAGATAGAGATAAAAGCAGAAAGGGAAAGGGCAATCAAGGTGTATTAAAAGAGAATGAGAGACGAGTGTTTTAGAGATGACAATAAAATATGTATAAAAACATAAATTATAATTAGGATATATATATATATATATATCTCTATATTTCGAGCGGGACAGGATGGGATGGGATGGGATTTTTTTTTTTTTTTGGGGGGGTGGGGTGGAGAAAACCCGTCCTCGTCCTCTCACATCTTCAGAGCAAAGAAAATTAACATTGGATAGGTTGGTTCACACAAGACAAGACATTTGTCACCCTACTTTTTCTGTTATATATTTTGTGGTGACATTCACTAGTTTGAATTAAAAGAAAATTTACTAAAAAGAAATCTAAGAAAGAGCTCATTTAATTGCATTGTCTCCATCTCCCTCGGTCCTTATTTTTTATTTTTTATTTCAAGAAAAACCAAATATTAAAGAGAATTAAAGAGAATCTTATTTAATTGCAATGTCTTTCAAATAAGAGGGTGCAAAGTTTCAAAAAATATCATCCTTAATATATATATATATATATATATATATATATATATATGTATATATATATATATGTATTTTAATTTGATAATTGCGGAATGTATGATTTAAACCCTGAATATCTTTGTTGAAAATACAAAGAAATACCCGTTGAGTTAGAAGGCTCTTCACACTGTCATCCTTGATTTGAACTCTAATAAAACATGGGTATCAAATTTTTAAATCATGTAAATATTAATGGCAAGCTAGACAATTTGTTAGTGGGACATCTTTAGAGTTGGAATATATCAATTATCAAAATGGAAATATAGGGCCAATAATGAAAGATGAGTGATTTGTTAACAACATTTCCACAACAAATTATAGGTGGTAAGTTGTTTTTGGTTCTAATTTGAATTTACAACTTAAATTACATTTTTTTTTCTACCCATAACAACTAATAACAACCCACAAATTAGGATTTGTTATGAAAATATTGTGGACATAGCATTTATCATAATGAAATGCGGAAGCGTATTAAGTTCAAGGTAAAATTTATGTACATTTTATTGGATCTTATATCTTAAGTTTTCCAATTATCAACAATGTGATTGCATTGATTAATAAATTACATGGTTAAATTTAATTTTTATTTGAGATAACACTCTTTTTATCGTATTGGTCAGTAGTCAATACAAACTATGTGGTTGAATCCAATCTGAGAATCGAACTAACACACTAAAAGAACTATGCCTCAATTTTGTCCTTAGATTCGTAATGTAATATTTAATATTCTTTTAACTTATATCTTATCTTCCAAGAATCAACCTCTTTTTACAAAAAGAAGTAGGGATAAATAACTTACCAATCATAGTGTAAAAGTATAAGTTTGTACATTAGGTGCTACTTTATATATTTAGAATAAATTTAGGGATACACTCAATTTCATAAAACATGTTGAAGTGGTCAATTGTAAGTGATGAACATTTTCTACCTATCACTCATCGATCACTTCAATAAATTGTGAAATTGGGTACGTATATGTGTCAATTTGTCTACAACTTTTTAAAAACTCATTTTTTATTTTTCATTTTTTCAAAGCATAAATTTACTTTAATACATTTTCAATAAAAAGCAATAAACAAAAATTCAAAAGCAAAAACCAAAAAGAAAAAAAATAATCAACAAAAATCTAAATAAACTTATGCTAGAGGCAAAAGTAATATTGTTGTTTTGGTTTAAAAAAAGAAAAAAAGAAAAAAAAAAACATAGTGATTGTTGGATTGGACGTGGTTTAGAGAGGGAAGTACTTTTGAAATTTTTGACGCTCCTGAGTCCGGCCGAGTGCTGACCAATCGAACCCAACCAATCCCAACACAGCTAAGCAGCTCCTAATCACTCGGGCCGCTATTACCTCCTCCACCGTTCGATTTGCCACGCGTCACCTGATCCCACGCTTTTGATTCTGTTCGCTAGGTGGTGGTACTGTTCACATTAGTAGTGGGCCATACCTCATTCCTTTCTGTGGGTCTCTTTCCATAAACATCACTTTCGATGGCTTTTCCTTAATTGTTTTTTTTTGATAATCACTTTTCCTTAATTGTTAGTTTTTGTTTCTTGGCGCCGGAGGGGCTTTTGCAAAAATATCCCCAAATTTTCACTTTTTAGTGTATAATGCTATGTTTTGTCATATTTATATTTAGACCTCTCATTCTGTGGATTTTTTACATGTATGTCTAACTTCACTAACTCATCATTCATTGGGAAAAAGGACCCCCTTGACATTTCATATTTTTAAATCATTGCAAACCATTTTTTTCTATCCATTATGTATATTAATTTAAAAGGTCCTAGCCTTATATCCAATTCTGAATTGAGTTATATTGCTTAGATGGAGGAAAATTGTCATCTTGCATGACCTCTTATTAAGCATGATAATCACGAGAAAAAAAAGCATGTAATTTCATTTTTTTTTTAAAAAAAACCAAATTTTGAGTTCTCGATGTTAGGTTTTTAGTGTTGGGCCATTCAATGACATTTGCTTGTAGTGAATTTCAAGTTAATTGATGTAGTTTAGTCACTGGAAAATTTAGTAATAGTTTATATTTGAAGCTACAATACAAAGTGTTGATCAAAGTCCCTCACTCAAAGCTCACTCAAGCAAAGATGTAGGGTGTGCTCAAGTGAGAAAGAAATTCACTAGAGTAAATTATTAAAAATTTAAGAAGTTTTCTCGAGCGAGATAATGAAAATTGTTCGTTGAGTTCGTTTTAAGAATTCTTTTTATGTTAGGTTTTGTGACATCAGTTATATAAATCCCACTTTGCACAATTTTTCAATAGAGAAAAGGAAGTTACAACCTATGCTATTTAGAAAAAAAACCTTGTGCTTAATGGGAAACTCAATATTTGTTGTCCACTCATCTTGTGGTCACAAAGAGTGTTTGATTGTGTAAAATCACAAACCTTTATTTTAGGTAAGCTCGTCGTTTGTAAGGGTTGCATAGAGAATCTAGGCTACAAAGGTTTTGTGAGTCCTAACTATTTCCTTATAGTGGATTTTTTTCTATGAGAGACTATCTGTATTATTGGAGTGATTTTTTCTCTGAAAAAGTTCTTCATCAGTTTTCCATTTAATTGCCAAATCTTGTATTCCTTTTATATTTCTTGCTTTAAATTTGGCATATGCTAAATTGTGGCAAATAATAATTGTATGTAACTATGTATGGATAGCCTAATTGAGATAAATTGATAAATTAATAATAATTCTGCTTTATAGTTCACATAAAGGTCTAATTATTTTTTCGCTTCACCTATGAAGGATCTTAAGAATGTACTCACTCATCCAACACCAAGGTTTTAATTAATGTCGACAATGTTTCATTCACTACAATCTACAAAGCCTATAATTATTTCCATACCATATCCACAGTTAGATGAAAGAGCACATGCATGTGATATAATTAATAATATTATAATCTATGTTTGATAAGCTTCACTCTCAAAAAAAAAAAAAAAAAAAAAGGAGAAAAAAAGAGAAGAAGTTTGATAATTTTGTATCATGAATGAACTAAGGCCTAAGCATAGATTAGTTTTGAGGCTTTTAAACAAATTAAAAGGAAGTGTGGGTACAGATGCATTGGGTTGAAGTCGTATAACTTAAAATTGGAGGGACATAAATGCATATATAGGGTAATATAGCAGCATTTTGCAAAGTTTCCTTCTCAAGGTGTATTTTTTTTTTCCTTGCACCTTAAGCATAAGGCTTCCTTCTGCATTAGGCACCCATAATATGTTTCCTGACACAATTTGCCAACAGAAAATATCAGGGTTTTTTTAAAGTTTTTGTTTACTGCTGTCCTGGGTCCACCACATTTTCTCTGTTTGAATAGTGAAACACCATATACTTTCTCCTATATATAAGAGGAAGAAGCCTTGCCTAAAGAAATATATCATTCGAAGTAAAGAAGTTAAGAGAGCAGCCTTGAAGCCTTTTACTTTGTTTGTTAGTAGGCAAGAAAGGAATCCATTATTTGTGGGTTATTTCCTTGCAGCTTCTTAGGGAGCTTACTTCAAATATTCTTGTTATAAATTCACTTTCACATTCCCCACAAACCTGTCTGTGTTCTGTTGCCCTCTCCTCTATCATCTACCTGATTTTTTCCTTTACATACTGCTTCTCTAGAACTGTTTGGGTTTTGTTTTTTATTCTATAAAGCTCATAAACCCTGTGTTGAAGCTCTTGGTTTCATCTTTTCCAAAAGGGTTTACTTCAAAGGGATTCTAAAATACAAAATGGGAGTTGGAGGCACTTT
The DNA here is from genome assembly GCA_030820535.1 of Quercus parvula. NCBI lineage: Eukaryota > Viridiplantae > Streptophyta > Magnoliopsida > Fagales > Fagaceae > Quercus > Quercus parvula. The sequence continues at coordinate 48,269,251 of JAUAME010000009.1, read as the reverse complement.
AGAGTATTTTTCTGATTTGATGAGCAGTGGCCATAAACACAAGAAGAAGAAGCAATTGCAAACTGTGGAGCTAAAGGTCAGGATGGACTGTGATGGCTGTGAGCTTAAGGTCAAGAAAGCCCTCTCCTCATTAAGTGGTAAGTTTCATTTGTCCCATAATCTCTTTTTTGTTTAGTGTTACAAATGATGACACACTGCTAACTCTGACATAATTTGTTATGCTTTCCAGGAGTTAAATCAGTGGACATAAACAGGAAACAACAGAAAGTGACTGTAACTGGGTTTGTTGAAGCAAACAAGGTGCTGAAGAAAGCCAAGTCAACAGGGAAAAGGTCAGAGATTTGGCCCTATGTTCCTTACAACCTAGTGGCTCAGCCTTACACTGCTCAAGCTTATGACAAGAGGGCACCTCCTGGCTTTGTCAGGAGGGTAGAGAACACTGTCAACAGTGGCACTGTGACAAGATATGAGGACCCTTACACCACCATGTTCAGTGATGACAACCCCAATGCTTGCTCTATTATGTAGCTGAAGAAATAATACCAGACAATCTATCTCGTCCACTTATCCTCTTATTAGTCTGAAGTAGAAATCATTGTAAAGTTCCAATTTAGGGGTTTAACTATTTAATTTTTGTTTTGGGATTTTCTTTTTACGTAATAAGTGATGAGAAAATTTGTGACTTGTGAGCTAATCCATGTTTTCTTCTGTGGGGTCCAGGATCCTATCAGTACTATTCTGTAGTTTTGCAATCACAGAGTGGTTTTTGTGGGCCTTGAAATGTAATGTGGTTATTGGTATTTATTGAATATAGACTATATAGTATGGGTTGTTATGAGCAACCTATTATTGGAGCTTCACTTGTTTTTAATTTTTATGCATGATGTTATGGTTTCTCTTTTTTCTGCCTGGGATGACTTTGGCTTTGTCCATATAGCTGTAATTCACCTTAAAACTGATTACAACCTGGCTGCTATATGATATGTTGTGGTGGGGTTGAAATGGCTACATGACAACATTTAGTTTACTGGTTATTGAATATGACCCGCAAGATGTTACATGCTACATAAAACCGGACCTAACTCTCATGTCACAAGTTTGCCCTGGTAACGTTCCATCCACAAAGGTCTTTGGTGACGTTTAAGATATAAATTACATCTACAATATGACATAACTGAAGATTAGTAAAGATTCTAAAAGTCACTAAAGTTCAAATCGTATTGGGCAGAATGCAGAAAGGCTACGAAACAATATTAGTAAAAGGGTAATAATAACTAGTGTACATGCTCTATTGCATAAAAACACATGATTTTACATTGAACCTGTGACTTGGAAGTCACGATTTCCAAGTTGTAACTTCAAGTCATGAGTTTAGTGCAAAATCGTGTGTGTACTTTGTGTGCAATATTATGCATGAAATAAACACTACTATTGGGTAGAATGCAAAAAGCGTACAAACAATGTTAGTAAAAGGGTAAAAAGTAGTGCACGCACGTTATTGCACATAAAATATACACACAATTTTGCATTGAACTCATGACTTAAAGCCACAACTAAGAAATCAAAGCATACAAACAATGTTAGTAAAAGGGTAACAAATAGTGCACACACGTTATTGCACACAAAATATACCCACGATTTTGCACTTAAATCGTGACTTGAAGTCAAGATTTCCAAGTTGTGACTTCAAGTCATGAGTTCAATGCAAAATCGTGTGTGTACTTTGTGTGCAATAGTGTGTGTGAAATAAACACCCCTCATTAGTAATAAGGGTTTTTTAGTTGTAAATAAACCTATAAAAGAACAACATCATGTATTTCAAATTCCTATAAAAGAACAACAGATGGGTAATCTTAAGAATAACATTTTGTTAAGTCTTGTAGTTCAGTGGCATTTCTTAATTTTCCAATAAATGAAAACTTGAGTTCAAATCTCCCATCTGGCCTACCCCACTTATTGTAAGCAAAAAAATAAAAAAGTTCATCTAAATTTCTCGTAAACAAAGCTTTAGATTTAAAAAAGAAATTCCAGCTATAACACTTGTTGAACTTGGAAAGTGGGTCTACCCCTGGATTTGGAAAAATGCCTTGGTATACTATTCAAAAGAGATGATACAGAGTTCAAATTATTTCAAATACATCTGGCTCCTTGAAAGAGCTAAGGTAAGGAAAAGTGATTGCTAAGAAAAGCATATCTTTTCTACCCACTCAGCCAAACGTGAGGAAAGAATCGTTTTTTTTTTCCTTCTTAACTTTTTTCTTTACCTCACCTTTCTCTGAAGGAAGCGTAAAGGCACACATCAATCCCATGAACAGAAAGATTCACATGCAATACCTGGAGTCTCAAAAAGCACATCCACTCTATCTCCACTGTATCTAACTATGAAAAATAACATTCACCTAATACAGAAAGTGAAAGGAGCACTCTCCATCTAGTGCATTCCTACTTTGAAGCCAATTTCTGATTCATAACTTCTTTAATTTATAATCTTGTTTAAATAAACTTAACTTGGTGGGATAGTAAACACAAAAATTCATTGATACATTAAGACAAGCTTTATTAAAGAGATGCTTTTAAATATATTTATTATATTAAGTAATGGTGTGCATCAATATGTAAAGTAGATCCTACAATAACCTACAAAACACTTGTTTCCCCCATGAGTAATTGAATGAAAAGGAAGGAACAATTACATGCAAATTTCAGAAGGGAAGCTGAAAGAAATGAGAAGACATCCCAAAGAGTGCTTGCTAATCAGCCATTTGATTTGGATAATATCTATATCATACAATAATATGCTGGTTTATTGGCAATTGAAGCGGATTTTGAGATCAGTAGAGAAACCAGTGCCATATATGCTAACAAATTTTAGAAAAACCACATACCAGAAGATGAAAGGGGCGTGGATAGTATGCTATGTGTGTCTTGATAATAGAGTTTCCACATCATTTAGTACAATATTTTTTTTAAATGATTGATTTGTTAGAAGAGCATTTGCAATAGTAGATGATCAAGAAAGTGCACAATATATCCGGCAGTTACAGTTTGCATGTAGGATACAATTAATAAAGAGCAATGAAATTGGGACTATTCAAAGCCAAGACACAGAGACTCGTCAAAGTAGCTACAAAAATCAATTTTTTGCAAACAAGAATCTTTTCTTTTTTTTTTTTTTTTTTTGGGGGGGGGGGGGGGGGGTTGGGGTGTGGGGGGAGGGAGAGGGTGGGATTTGAAGAAAAAAACTCATAGTAATATATACTTTTATTTATTCATTTTAACCCAACTTATATATGAGGTCACATAGAAGCCATGTGCAAAAGACAAACACCCTATTCAAATCAATCAGGATGATAAATTACCGCCAGAAATGATAGGTAGTAGTCTTCAGGAAGAACACAGTTGGCAAGCAGCTGGGTTAGGCAGGTATAGGCACTTCTTGTCCTTTGAGAGAGGTGACTACTGTCAGCCATGGATTCTTCCACACAATTTTGGTCCATACTAAAAAATGAAGATGCACTTCAGCACCCTGAAGTTTGAGAACCAAGCCTATTTCAGGTAAATTCAGAGGAGAGGAAGCATCTCAGTGCCACTGTCAGCAAGTAATGTAAAGCAATCTATAAAATTTAACTAATAATTTTTTATTGTGTAATAGTATCTTGTCCTTAAGATTTTGGGGGCATCGTGTGTTGGTATTCACAGTGATTTACCACTAAGCCAAAACAAATATATAACCAGAGTTATCCAATCAGTGAACATATACCTACACAATGCTGCAGTAAGAGGCTTAGCATTATGGATGGCTATGAAGTCCTAAGCAGGACATTATGACCTTAGAAATCACTCAGTTGGGACCTTTGTATCATTGCATCCTACAGCATGTGTTTACATCATGTGCACCATATTCCTTATAGGAGTCACTCCAGTTTGGCCTTAAGACCAAAGCACATATTCCTTGGCACCATACTTGGTGTTAGACCCTTGAAACTTGAGATAGAGTGGCTACATGTGGTGACACCTTGCATCCATGTGCCACAAGAACCCGTGGGCATGAAAGAGGCATGCCGTGGGCTGAGCAAGAAGCTTTGAGGCAGCAGTGAGCTGTTCTGCCTCGTTATGGTGCATAACTACATGAGTGGGCTATGTTGGCAGCATGTTAGTGGCCTTGTTAATGTGATGGGCCCTTGGTCATGGTCTGACAGGTTGCAAGCTATGTGTGCGCTATGAGCAGCATGTGCAGTGGTGAGCCATGGTAGCCTTGAGTGGGCTTGGCCATGGGCAAGATGATGACCAGTGGGTGGGCTGCTTGTGTGCAAGGTAAAGTTGGGCCACCTGAGAGTGTGACATGCAGCTTATGTGGGAAATGAAATTGGGTTGTGGCATGCTTGGCAAAGTATGACTGGATTGCATATGGGTGGCAATGTGCTGTGAGGCCAGATTTGGGAGGTGGCATAATGGCATTGGCACGGGCCAAGCCCTCCACTTAATTTGCAATGAGCAAGGTTGATTTTATGGGCATGTGCTTGGGCTGCCAGGAGTGTGCATGCATGGCTTGTAATGGTCTGAAACATGTACACGTGTAAAACAAGTGGTAACATCATGGTACAGACTTTTTGGTGTGCTAGCATGGTGGAAAGGCTCCAGGACAACAAGCACTTGTGTCCCAAAGGCAGCTCCCAGATTGGAGCAACAAGTTCAGGGCAATTACTTGGAGAATTCGATTGGCAGTATTTCCAGCTTGTGTTCCTTAAAGCTGTTGGGGTGTTAAAAACATTTGTAATGGGAAAAACTGAGTGTGCTGTAAGATAATAAAGTGTACTCGTGTATTTGTGTGAGTTTTGTAAGCATTGGTGGCAGGTTTTGACTAAGGTATCCCAAGTGAGTATTTTGTGTAAAGGAAGCTTTTGTGTACTTTGTAGTTTGCAGCAAAGTAATAAAGGTTGGGAGAGTTCTCCTGTATATGTAATAAAGCCTTTTTGACACTTAGACACATGATTTTCTTGTATTTTTCTGTTTTATAATTATGTTTGACCTCCCATGATGTTTCTAGAATTTTAGTAAGATTTCTATGCTTTGTTTGATAGAAAATTGATACATCACCAACCAGCTTCCATTACAGATCAACCTTTCACATCCCTGATCTTTTATTAGATGCTTAGTACTTTAACTGGGTAAGCCATTAACTGAACAAATCAATAAGAGCAGGGAAGTATGATTTATTAGGGTTTCAGGGAGATAAGTGACAGCTGCCCAATTCCCCCTACCATTTTGACAGTGCAGATCCCAATGCAAGGCTAATTTATTGCAGGTCTATGATCTCTGATTCACAGGCAAAGTGTGCAGAAAATAAAGTCCAAACAGGGTCCTGAATGCTTGGATTACCATCTAAACTTCTATCTTATAATGACAAATTTCAATTCCTGGGATACAAGAAACTCACTTGATCTTCATGGGCTTCCCATCTATATGTTATTGCTTTGGGCTTCCTTCAGTTCTATTTCCAGTGTAGATATCAACGAAATTAAGATCATAAAGAAGAGTTGCATTGGCTGGTATATTGCAGTCACCTAAAAAAACAATAAGATGGGTGTCAGTATGACCTGCTCTCCATACCAACAAAAGCATATCCTAATCATGATACAATCAACAGCACTTATGCAACCGAAAAGCTTTTTGAAATATCAAATCTAATCCATTATTGGCATTTTGTAAACCTCACAAATGACCACACCAAGCAAGGAACTTATCAAGTCTGATCCTTAATATTGGTATTTTTTTTCAAAGGACAATAGCAATAGATAGGCCCAGAGAAAATTTTAGCAACTGGCTAAATCAGGGAATTTTCTCTGATACACCCTCTCAGCTTTGGGGGAGGGAGGGGGGGGGGGGGGGACCTCACTCACCAGGAGAGAGAGCAACCCTATCTTTTTCTATTTTGTTTGTTTTTTAGCCTCATTTATTCAGCAAATTGTGGGCATTTTATGATTATAGAACATGTTGAGTTTCAAGACTGTTAATCATTGTAAGGGTAAGACATGGAATTCCATTATATGGATCTTTACCTGAAAAGCATCCTGCTGGTTCTGGCCCATATGCCAATTCAGGGGGAATCTGAAGCTTACGTTTTCCTCCTGTGTAAGGCACAATGACAACTTTTTATTTATTATTTATTTTATAGGTAAGGCACAATGACAATTATTTTAGGCAAATGAGAAACAACAAACAGAAAGGAAACTCTTTAAGTCTATTTAAATTGTTCAAATGGCATACCTACTCGCATTGGAGGTACTCCTTCACCACCTAAAATTCCCTGGTCCAATCCCTTGGTGACCTGGACGAAAAATTAAGTATGAGATAAATTTGAATTAACCTTGATAAAGAAGGTTTGAATTATCTGCAACCTCCATCGTCAGTCTTTTATTCTCAAAGGAAGAAATGGGAACTACTATAATACATAAAATTGTAACGAATGCACTGTAGATGTCAACTGAGCTTAGCTGATAGCCCAATGGTTGTGTTTTGGCCATGTACTCAATTCGTAAAACAGATTCTACTCAATGTATGTGTCCCAGAAAAAATACCTCTCTCTCTCTCTCTCTCAAAATTAATGAGGTGAATAGACATATTTCAAGTGTTTTTCCAATTTTACCAGATGCCTGAAGGGAAGGGACAATATTTCAAGTGCTTTGCAAAACAATGTGCAATTTGTTAATCTCATAATGCTTCTGTGACATGCCATGAACTACAAAGGCCCTTATGCTACACGTTTCTTGGATACCTAAGTACACAAATATACATCGTCTTGAGCACAAGAATAATTTTATCTGTTAATTAAATATGGCAAAATCAGAACAGCCTATAAGAACAAGAGTTTTCAGTGGCTACAGCCCCAAATGTTTATCTATTTAGATTTTTATGATGTACAGACATAAATCTGCAGCATGAACAGATATGAGAATAGAATGCAGATAATGTAACCTGACAAATGAAGATAAATCAGATTAAGGGATATGTAAGATGTCCAAAGAGCATCTCTATGTGCTTTAACTTTCATGAAGACAAAGTAGTATTGCTCAAGCATCATTAGTCATAAAATTAATATAAGAGATAAGCTTCATGTCCACGCTAATGATTGACAATAAGACAGGATCATACCGATAATTTAATATATGAGACAGCATCATATATACCTTGCCAACACCAAGACGCATAGTGAGAGGTCTACCACGCTTATAGCTACTGTCGAAGACTGTCCCATCAGCAAATCTTGCAGTGTAGTGCATCTGTATTGGAAATATATTTCATAAAATTCAATTGCCAATCCAAATAGCAGGCAATTAGTGCATTTCTCACTAACATTATATAGAATCCTGTACTTGTACCCAGACTATATGATATGCTGATCTAAATGAGGCCTATAATTACAAAACTAATATCATGGGGCTAGCAGAAGCATATTCACAAGAATAATAATATAAAACAATCACAGAAGACAATAATATTAAACATGGTTCAGCCAACTCCAAGCCTACGTCTGAGCAACGGCAACCAAAATCCACTATCAATTATAGATTACAATCACTCACAATCAAACCCCTCAAACCAAACTCACATACTCACATAAACAACATTTACAAAAATCACAAATAAATACAAAAAATTTCACAAATACAAACTAATTCACAAATCTCACACTCACAAACTCATAATCCCAAAGATCCAATACACCCAACAATTCTCTCATACAAAAATAGACAAACACTATTCTTCAAAGAAACCCACTCCATGTTCTTTTCTACTTTCCTCATGTCATCCTTGGGCAAAAGCCACCAAACCCTTTGCAAAAAGGCCTATTTATAAGACTTCAATTCTTTTTATTTTTATTTTTTATGAACAAGAATACCCAATTACTTCTTAAAAAAGGAACTTTCATTCCATACCAAGGAAAGTTCCTTTTCTTCTACATCAAGGGAAAACCTTTCCTTCCACACAAAGGAAACCCAATAATAAAACTAAATCCAAATGGGAATTTGAGACAATTTCTAAAAGAGTGGAAGCTCCAAACATTGCCAAATAATTGCAGAAGTGTGTAACATCAAGGCAAGCAGAATTTTTGTCAGAAAAAGACTGAGAAATCTCACTGCTTGGGAAACAACACCGATGGGGTTTCCAGTTTGGTGGGTGTGTGTTGGAGAATTCAGGTATTCTGGATATTAGATCTTATAATGATAAGCAAAGCACAGTCTATAACGATATAGTTGTACAAATGTAGATAGCTTTTGATAGAAGGTAGAGGAACTTGAATCATACAAATTTAAATGATTTTAGTGACATGGAAAGCATTTATAATTCACAAACACATTCTAGCTCCTCATATATTCTTATTTAGTTCGTTTATACTAAGAGATTCAATTTGGCTTTATATTTTTCTAAACGTATATTTTAGCATGTGCATCGTAGTGGCTTTGGATATTATCCGTGTTATATATCAAAACACATCATTAGAGAGGCTGGAGGCAGGTTTGACATGGCCAGCAAGAAATTTGCTCCTCTGAGCTTAACACTACCATGTTGTCCAATTCTTCAACAATCATTTGTCAAAAATCTTTTCCTGAAATTTTTAGGAATTTTGAGAAAAACTATGGCAAGTGCCTTCCACCAAAAGAGATAAGTCGTGGGTTCGAGTTTGAGAATTAGTCTCTCCAAAATATTGGGGGTAAGGTTGTCTACCATGACCTCTCTCAGATACCGCAAAAGTGAGAGTTCTGTGCATTGGGTATGACTTTTTTAAGACAAAATATCAGATTACAGCTTCTTTTTACATACACACAGAGTCAAGCATAAACATCCTTGTGCCTCGGAAACTTAGAATAAAAGACCTATCCCACAAAATAAATCCAACCAATCTAAAAGATTACGTTGTGTCATGGCTAACCAAATTCAAGTTAGACAAGGACTTTAGTTACCCAACTTTGGATAACTTTTGGATTGATTCTTTTCTTTAGAACTTCTCAGTCTTGGTGAAAAAAAAGCTCTCTGACTTGGGGTCTTATATAGGACAACCCCCTAGTTTTATTGAGAGAGTTCTAAGCACAATTTGTTTAGAGAAAATAAGAATCCTATTGCTGTGTGTTTTTATGATATAAAGTGATAACTTATCAATTGATTGTTATTTAACTATAATTCTAACACTCCTTGTGATTGTAGGCCTAAGGACAAAACATGTACATTTTTTTTTGTTTCTTCTGTGATTGTGTGTTCTATTTTCCTATTTCTATATCACATTAACCCATTATATTTAATTAACTAGACTCATAGCAATCAAAACTTCCGCTATCTCAACAAATTATCAATGACACAACCTAAAAACTTGAATTATCTTATACAAGCCCCAAACACCACCCTCCAAAAAACAACAGATTATTATACAGTAATTTTGTAGACATTCTCAAACAAGAATTTGAAAGAGCATCTAAGAAACAACAACATTACAAACAAGAATTACAGAAATATAGAACAATTTAACATATAATACTAACAAAGAAAGAAAAAGCAAACCCAATATAATACATAAGCTAGGAAATTGAAACTCACATCGATAAGCTGACTATAAGGAACTTCCTCACCAGAGCCGACTAAAATGTCACAGTAACCGAGGCCAGAGCGAACGAAGTTGAGCTCACACGAAGGCTCTTCCACAGTGGCGTAATACTCAACTCTCGTAGCGTTCGCATCCAACGGTGACAAAGCCATAACCGAAGCTGCTAAAAGCCCAATACCCATTTCAAATACGCGCTTTTTTGTTGCGGAAGTTGAAGCTGTGGCTGGAGAGAGCTTTGCATGGTCTGTATTAGAAAAACAGGAACAAGAAGAAGTGGGTTTGGTGGTGGTGGTGAAGAAGGACTTGGTGGGATTGAAGGTTTGAAGGGAATGGAAGTTTGGGGTCTGAATTGTTAGAGCTGAGATTGCCATTGTTTTATGGTCTTTGTATATTGTCACACTCTTTTGGATTGCGTTAAGCTATCTGAAGCTTTGAGGGGTTGTAGAGCTTTTTGGTTTGCAAAGCGCTTTTGAGTGGGAAAATTGGATATGACATGGTCCCACTTAGGTGGAAAATGAATTTTGAAGAATAAAATAAATTTTTTTTTTTGGGTGCAAAAATATTATAGATTAGCTGTAAGTCATTCTATTACCAAAATAAAATAAAAAAGCTTTAGCTTGCTACCAAAGGAATCACGGTAGGGTAATAAAAAATAGCTAAGTGGCTAAGGAAAAAAAAAAAAAAAAAAGAGGAGAGAGAAGAAAAAGAAGAAGTTAAGTATTTGGGAAGTCTAGCATCCAATTTTGCTAAAGCATCAGAACTTTGATTTATGAATGAATATGATCAATTGTGGTTATGGGGAAGGTTTTCAAAAGGTTTATGCAATAAGATAGAAGGTTCCATAATAAAATTAATAGTAGAAATATTTTTAATTAAAGGAGTCCATTTTGCAAGGCCTAAAGCTCGACTATGAGGTGTGTGACTTTGACTAAAGATATTTGAGAACCCTTTGATCTAGTCGATTGAGCAATCTTTCATGAGCGCCCCCCCCCCCCCCCCCCCCCCCCCCCTTCTCTTTTTTTCTTGACAAGCCCATATTCCCCTAAATTGATCCATTGGTACATTCAAAGGTGCCACAACCCCATATGAATCTTTTTTTATTTTGTTTTATTTTCTTCCTCAATTTTATTCATTTTTTAAAAATGGATGAAAATGTCATAAGTGTGACACAAAAGAACATAAGAGAACTTATAACATATGGGTGGTAGTTGTAATTTGCACTAATTTAAGTTGATAATGATATGGCCCTCTAAAAAAAAAAGTTGACAATGATATGAAGTTAGTCAACATTTTCTTAAAGAGTAGTGCTATAATTATAGGTATGTACTACAAATTTTAATACATTTAAACTTATAAATTGATGCGTTACCAATCAAAAAGATGTAATTTTCTTCTAAAAAAAAAGGTAATTTCTATATTCAATTATGAGGTAATTAAAGTTCACTAATCACATTCATTGTCATATTTGTTTATAAGCACTATGTAGTAAAACTCACCTATAATGACTTCGCCCTTGATCCAAATACGAGGATTTAAATCATCATGGAGCAGACTTGTAGGGCCTTATTGAAAAACTTTAGACATGGTTTGGGCCAATACTCTCTCTCTCTCTCTTAAACTGTCATTTGAGTCCGTCGTTCAAGACAATTTTTCACTAACAAATTTAAAAATTCATATTTTATCCCAACTATTAATTAAAAACAAGAGTTGTAATTTGGTATTTCTGATTCATACTCATGACCCCATAGCTTGGTTGGTTAGCACCAAAAAAAAAAAAAAAAAAAAAATCTTTAAATATACCATGGATATAGATCACTGCTGGACATGATTAGATAGAATTGGAGAAATAATGTAACTAAAGGAACCAAAGAGTCCAGACATCGCTAATGAACAACCGATGCACCAAATTATTTGTTGGGGTTAGCTAGTAAATGTATCATACAACGTTGTGTATATTTGATCCATTCACTCTTAATTTTGTTTTTTCAAAACAACCTCTTCCACTCTTCAAGGTGAGATTATAAAGATTTAACCATTAAACTCCGACTCCTTGTATCTCTCCCCTCTTCCATCGCATCTCTTGTCTTCTCTCTCTCTCTCTTGCTTTTGAAAGTTTCTGAGCTGTGGTTTTTTTACTTTTTCTTTGTGTTTCTTAAAGAGAGATTTCATTAAGGACAAGTTTGATTAAAAATGGGACGTGTTAAACTCCAGATTAAGAGAATAGAAAACAATACAAATCGGCAAGTCACCTTCTCCAAACGAAGAAATGGACTCATTAAGAAGGCTTATGAACTCTCCATTCTTTGTGACATTGATATTGCTCTCATTATGTTCTCACCCTCTGGTCGTCTCACTCACTTCTCTGGCAAAAGAAGGTGAGCAATTGTGTTTTCTTTCATAATAATTTTTTATATATACATAGCCTCCCATGCATGCACATTCCTTCTTTATATAAATAGAATGAATATTTTTAGTATTTTGTAAATTTACGTTTTTAAAAATAATCCACATAACATGTTCTTATTTAAAATTAGTAAATAGCATTTCTGATTAATATAAAATTTGACATGTATATTAAAAATAATAAAAACATATAATTTAATGAAAATTTATTTTTTCTTTGTAGAATCGAAGATGTGCTCGCACGTTATATAAATCTGCCAGATCATGATAGAGGAGGGTATGGATTTTACTAATACTATTTTGGTTTTGTTCCTCTACGATCTTCTTTTCATATATTTGTGTTTTTCTACATCAAACCAAATTGTTAATGACCATTTCTCTTTTCTTGCAGCGTTGTTCAAAATAGAGAGGTATCGTAAAAATTTGACACAATGTCTATAGTATTATGGTAATATTTTGTGAAGGAATTAAGAGAAGGCCAACTTTGCAAATTATACATAGTTCTTATTAAACATCATATCCACGCAGTTTTTACTCGGCACCCTTCAGAAGATCAAGAATGAAAATGATATAGCGCTTCAACTGTCAAAGTATGTCTCTCCCTCGTCATTGTTATATTTTTTATCATTCCAATTTATTTTCTAATTTATTGATCTAATTTCAACTTGTTCAAACAGCCTTTCAGCCCAAAATTCAAATGTTGAGGTAAAATTACACACAAACATTGTCATTTCTTGTTAGACTAAATATAAATCTTGCTATATATACACACAAACATGATAACAATTTGTTGATTTGATTTTTTTTACTATCATAGGAAGCTCAAAAAGAAATTAGCAACATGAAACACCAGCTTCAGATGGCTGAGAACCAGTTAAGGTTAGGCGAATGTGACTAAAACCGAAATTAATTACATGGCTACAATGTTGAGTTGAATTCTAAGTAATTTCCTTGGTTATTGAATAAGGATTTTTGAGCCAGAGCCAATTTTAATCACATCAGGAGAGGAACTTGATTCATGTGAGAAGAACCTTTTGGAAACCTTGAGGCGTGTTAAGCAAAGAAAGGTGGAGCCTAATTATTGTTCTCTATGGTCTAAGTATGTACCAATCCATGCCAACAAGTGTCACAATAACTCATCCATTTTATACTTAATGTGCAGGAAGATCTACTTAGAAACCATTTATCTACCTATGATCCATCTAGTGTACAGGTGAAAACTCTATATATTCTCATTTGCATAAGATATACATATCTCCCTCACCTTTAGTGGGTTTCATATGACTAGAATTTCAGCGATTTGTTTCAGGCCATGAAATTTCAGAGTTATGGTTGCAATTTTTGACAATTGTTGAATACTTGTAGCATCAAACGCAGATATACTTTGACACCCAAGATGGGGTGCCAACATCGTTTGAAAACGAGATTGTTACTTGGTTGCCGGAGAATGGACACAATCCAAACCAAATTTGTGGAGGATCTGAATCACCTTGTACCGCTATGCAGTAAGCAATTAGTATTTCACATTTGTTTAAGATGAACATGTTATCTATAGAGAACACTACTCATCAAACTTGATACAAATCAATTCCTATAGATTAATGCCAAGGATATTACAAAATTTTACAATATTAGTTAATAAATTTCACATTTAAAAAAAAAAAATCTGTGATACTTATTTGTAATTTTTGAATTTACTTTCAGGAATCAATCCTCAACAGCAATGTATGATCAGTTATCTCAAGCCACAAATATAAATGTGGAGCCATGTAACATGGGAGGGTGTCAAATGAGCAATCAAAGAGATGATGGGTTACCTTCTTGGCATCATTCCTATACTGCAACTGAACTCCTCTCTACATTCATGCCCCCAAATTCATTTCCTTCTACTAAGGTTCCCATTCTAATAAAAATCTTAATTATTTGATTAGTGTTTTATGTTGTTAAGTAATAATTTGTGACTGGAGCTAATGACATGAAACCCAGTTGGTGAAATTTAATTGAACATTCCCTAATTGATCAGTGGCTTGAGGTAACCCATTAACACCCAATGAGGGTTCTATTAACCTCTTGTGGTCCTTTATTAGAACTCTTGGTAGTGTTCTAATGTGGGTTCATATCTAAGAAATTTTGTCTTCACCACAAATTATCAATAACATATCTTTTGTATTTGCCAGCAAGAAATTGCAGGAGCAAACATTTCATCAATGATGTCACAGCAGCAGGTAGAGACTGCATCAAATTGCCCGCAAATGCCCTCTAGCGATGAAGATGCAAACTATGAGAGCAAGCTGTCGCAGTATTAAGTAGAATGACCAAATGATTTTTTTGTTTTACTTGTGCTGATAAGTTATGTAATTGTGAAATAGAGGGGATTCGAACGAGGGCTTTTCTTATGGGATAGACTGGGCAATGCTGGTGAATCACAGAGCTCTTAACATGCTAAAAGATGTATGTGATATTGACAATAACCCTCAAATTTATAAAGGGTTCTTTAATCTACAAGGAGAAATCTAGAGTCCACCAAAAAGAAAGGAGAAAAGCTCTCTGTTATGAAATTCTTAATTTTGAATTTGTTTATAGACTTGGATGCCAATTTAGAGACTCCATAAAACTGTGTTGATTAAAAAAAATTTAACAGGAAATTCTAATTGATACCCTAACATAGAAGGACCTTAATTTAATTAGAAAAATATTAACCTAAAATCAAGGAAATAATAATCCTAACCAAAATTTCAAAATTATGTTCTACATCAGATCCCTCCACATATATGTTCTGAATATGTCAACCCCTTTGCCTTATTTCCATACTTGAAATTCATCACTTATTTAGGAAATTCATCAAGGGAACTAACAAACCAACAGATTAAAATTGTGAAATAAATTATTATAGCATGGATGAAAAATTATCTTATTAGCAGCATTTGTGTATTTAAAATTGTAAGCACGCAATAATGCAGTGATGGTTTCGTCAAAATTAAATCTGATAGCTAATTATGTACTTAATTAAGCCAAAAGAAGCATCTTAGTTCATGAAGATGATGCATTATTGCATATAGGATCTGTCTCAGTTCCAGTAACACGATGTAAAATTTGTTTAAGCAACAAACAGAAGGGAAAAAAAAAGCAAATAGATAATGAAATTGACTCAGATAATTTACCCCAACAAACTGAGGTACTCAGAGTAAATCATCAAGATCCTCCAAGTTAAAGTTTTTTGCTTAGACAAGGTCATCCCATTCCCTTGAGCCATCGTCCTTGTTTGATGCATCATTCATGAGTGTGCCATTTGACTCATAACCCATCATTCCCTGCTCACATGACAATATAATTATGTTTAGTACTCATATGGTACCCTTATAAATTAAGGTATTAATAGAACATACAAGATGTCACTTAATTCAAAATAAAGTTTAAGTTTATAGATTTTGAATCAATTACATTATAATAATTTTTTAAATTCTTCATTTTTGTAATGTGGAATTTCTACTTACGCATGTTCATTCAACATTTTCATTTTCATGAGTCCACATATGGAACACTTGGGGAATTGTTATGAAAATTATTTCTTTTAGGATCTGTTGTTTTTAGATTTTGTAATAGATTTTCTACCTTGTACTCCAAAACCACTTAGGACAAACCCACCCACATAACTTACATATAATTAATGGTGGTTGGGTCAATTAGTACCCTAATAAATTAAGGTCTTAATACAACATACAAGATGTCATTTAATTCAAAAGTTTAAGTTTATAGATTTTGAATCGATTACATTATATTAATTTTTTAAATTCTTCATTTTTGTAATGTGGGATTTCTACTTACACATGCATATTCAACATTTTCATTTTCACTAGTCCACAATGAAACACTTGTTGTTAATGACAATTATTTCTTTCAGGATCCATTATTTTTTAGATTTTGTAAGAGATTTTCTACCTTGTACTCCAAAAGCACTTATGACAAATCAACACATAAAACTTTTATATAATTGATTGTGGCTGGGTCAATCTCAGTCACCTTACTTCATTAGAAATGTAAATTGGCAATTGCAAGTCCTTCGAAGATTCAGGCAGTGGAAGCACTTGACTAGGAGATCCTAGGAGTTTCTCATTTGCATCAATATCACCATTTTTGCTGTTGTTGTTGTTGCTGTAGGAGCTGGTGGCAACAGTATTATTACTAAAGAAGGGTTCATACCCTGGGGGAGACAAAACCCTGAAATGCATAATTAAGAGAGATTGGATCAGAATAAACAAGTTGTTTATTCAGTGAGATACAAAACATATTAAAATTAATTTGTTCAATAAAACAAAATTACCCTTCAGAGGTCAAAGGTAGATTCACATTCATAGTCTGAGAGGTATTGCTATTTCCATATGTGACCTGGTTAACCTCATTAGGATTCTCGTTCAACCAAGTCATTGGTGCCAAACTATTTTGCCAGTCAAGATTGTTCTGTTCCAGAACATGGTAGAATTTATATAAGAAGAGGGGAAATTTATATATAGAAGTATCTAATGTTGAGCAATTATTTTTTGAAAAATTAAAAATAAAAACACTACCAGATGAGGATCAAATGTCTGTGTTGGGTATTGTTGAACTTGAACCCCAAAAGGAATTTCATTCCCAAACCTCTCCTGTAATGAATTTTCAACATTGAGCTCGAAATGGTTTCTCAAAAAAAAAAAAAAAAAAAAAAAAAAAAAACATTGAGCTCGAAATAAAGTATATACTATATAGATATAAAATTTTGATATATTTAGCTTAAATGACTCTTCATTGTAGGGCCGAATCAGTTCTCTAAACTCTAAAGCAATAACTAAATAGGGCCTGGGGCCTTTTTCTTTATTTATTTAGTAATTTTGCATTTTAGTATAATATTTAAATGCTTCTCTTTTTTGAGATGACAAATTTACTAATTAATTTTTTATATTTATGTTTTTATTAACATCTTCTTTTTAATTAATAAAATGGCTAATTCAGTTGACCTAAAGTAAAAAATTAACAATTTTAATTTTGAGAAAAAAAAAATCTTTTGGAAAAGACAAAAGTAAGTTTTAATAACACACAAGAATATAGAAATATAAATAAAAAATGGGCTAAAATACATTGTCGACCTCTAAGCTTTAGCCCACGAGTGATGTTGGTTTGTGAAATTTAAAGTAATCGTGTTTAGTCCTTAAAAAATTAAAGTGGTCGCTTTTAGTTATTATGGAGTCATGGCAAATTAATTTTTAGTTTGGTCATGTCATTTAAGGGACTTAAAGCAACTACTTTAACTTTAGCATCTAGAAGTGCTAATGGGTGAAGTTTTAGGGATCAACAATGTATTTATGCCAAAAAATTTTGCACACTTAAGTGAGTGAAAATAATCAAATATTTGTCAAGTCACTCAACCAATAGGTTCATATTATTAAATATATCAACTTTAATAATTTGTGTTTCCTTTCTCTATAATGACATGTAATATAATTGAAAAACATTATAGATATTATACATGTGTCATAATATCACTTATGGCAAAATATTTTAAAATGGATAAAACTTAAATGCAACAACTTAGATGCAGTATATTGGATTTTCTAATTAAATTCAAACATATAGTTGTATTGAATGTAATTGTCTCCTGGAAAAAAAGGAAAAGAATAAAAACATGTTTGTGTTTCATTGATTAGTATAATTATGTGTTTGAATTTTATTAGAAACCTAATATAAAACGCTATCACACATGACATCAGCTAGTAATAATAAAATATTTTATCCATCATTTCATGCGTCTTAAAAAGTGGCCCTCAAATAAATTAACAATTTCTTTAGAATATCATCACATACCATGGATGTGCTGTCTAACACTCCCAAAGGCTGATTAGGAATTATAGGAGCAATTTGGTTGTTGATTATGGCTGGAGGCTACAATTTAGAAGAATTAGTAGCAATAGGTGCACATGAGGCAAAACTCTTGTTATAAACTCAAATTGAAGTGTACTTGATTAAAAGAAAAGTTTGAGTTGTTGAAAATCAATACCTGAGTCAAAGCATGAGTGTAACCTGGTGGAACATAGGTTTCTGGTGTTGTGAATGGGAGTCCAGATTGATATACAGAAGGCAAGCCAGTCATGGTGAAGTTGGGTGCGCCAATTTGGCCATTACCAACTGATATACCCTTTGCCTGTTCTTCTAGGTTTTTAAGTATTCTCTCACGAACCTTGGAACTGCTTGAGAGTGATGATGTGTGGTTAATTAATGTTCGAAACATCACTTGGCTTGAACCTTACTTAGCTTGTTCGTGATTTTTAAGTACATGCACATACAGACATATTTTTAACTTGAATAGTGATAAAAAGAATAATTGAATTTTCATGAACATGCATATACAACATAACTTTAACTTGAATAGTGATAAAAATAATAATGATGATGAAGAACCTGTAAGGACTAATCCAAGGATCTAGTTGCATTATAAGATTGCTAAAAGCGGGGTTTTGAGTTGCGAGGTTTAGTTCATTCTGACTACAGTCGCAGGAAATAGGTGCAAGAACTTGACTGCTAATCCCCACCATCTGCTTTGCCTGATCATGACCCTGTTATGTTATTGCAAGTATATAATCAGAGCAATCATACATATCCAAAGAGCATCACTATTCCCTTTTTTTTTCTTTTTTTTTGAGTGAAAAAAGGATTCTCCAGTGTAAACTCATCAACCTGATACCATGTGACAGTGATGAGTAATAACAATTAACAAGTATACCATCAGGACCTTGTTGGGCATCACTATTCCTTTTAATTTAATTTATCTTGGTAATGTAAATAAATAAATCATACCAATACTCTGAAATCCCCGCGTGGAGATGGCAAATTCCCAAGCAAAGTTCTCTGGTAGATTAAATAATAAAAATTAAAAATGAAACCAAAAAACCCATAAGAAATGAAAAGAAAAAGAAAAAAGAAGAAGAGATTTATGGGCAAGTATTGTTGTTCGGGAACATATATAGGGAGTGAAACATACTTTTTTATTCATGACCCTTTGCAAAGAGGTTTTCAAGTTTTTCTCGCACCATAAGAGTTGAGCAAGTGAAGAATCACGCTCAGGTTCTGGCTCATAATCTCTAAAATAAATTCCAATAATATAATAAGGCTGTTAGAAGTTGAAAATGATAAAATCACAATTTATAATAACAGTTCACTGAATAGTGAGTTTCATGATAAAGTAACCTGAGATTGGCTTCGAGAATCTCATGTTCGATTTTGGACTTCTTTAACTTTAGCTCAGTAAGCTTTAGAGAAAGTAATCGAAGTTATTAAACATCAAGATAATGATCAACACAAGTCAATAATTTGTTCAAAGGGAAATTCAAGGACAAAAGAACTTACACTGATTCTGCAAGCAATGGATTCCATGAGAATACAAGTGTAGAAAATGTGGCAATCCATCACAAGAAAAGGGAAATGTATTAGAATATGATAAAGTACATACTTTATGAAATGTACTTTCAATAAGAATAGTTGAGGTTTGTGTATGTTTAAGAAAAAAAAAAAATTTACTCACACACACACACTCAATTTGCTCTGAAATGGTGACTTGATGTTACATTTTCCAATGAAATTGTGACTTTAAGTCATTCCAATACAGTTTAAGTGTGTGTACGAGAAAAAAAATATTTTGTTTTAAATGATACCACTTTGTTCGTATTAAAACCCAATAAATGAGAGACATGTATGTAAAAATAACTATCCACTAACATATGTCTTTCATTTGTTAGTTATGTTAGTTAGGTAATTATTTGTTGCTAACATGTTTCACACTTATTTAATTCTGATACCGTTGATAGCCTGGCATTGTATCATTTGATACCAAACATCTTCTTGTGTGTGTATAATATGGTGCGTGTAATAAACACTACTTATAATACTAATAAAGGAAAAGATTTTATGGGAAAAGAAAAAAATTAATTAATGTTTTGACAGTTTTTATTTATTTATAGAATTCTACTCCAACTTGATCTAAGTGTACATTGAAGCTTTCTCTTGAAAATTTGAGTTTCAATACTGCTACACATTAGCACGCGTAGGATGGGTGCGTGACAATGTTAATATTTTTTTTTCCTATTTCACATAAAAGTGGTAGTATTTCTTAAAATGGTTCATTAACAAATGTTCTAAAGGCACTTGGACCCCAATAATAATAATTTCAGAATAATTATTAGATAAGAGTAATTTTAAGAAACAAAAATTATGTATTAATCAAACTTGGGGTTCATTATTTAAATTTATATATTTTTACCAAAAATAGAAGAAGGAAGTTGAATTTTTGGAAAGTCATGGGGGCCAAGAAATGAATAGTTACCTATATATTTTGGAAAACGTACTTTTGATGCTCCTATGTTAATGAGTTATATATGCCTATATGGCAAATAATTGAATATTAAAAAAAAAAGAGAGGAGATATACTCTAAAGTTTAAATAATAAATGATTTTTTATACAATTCTTTAAAAAATGTGAAAGGTGAAATTAAATAAATTTGCACGCAACTTGAAAGTTTCGTTAATAAAATAAAGGGGAAGGGGAGGAAAATCATAGAACCATCTATTAATTTGGTTCCACATGAGATTTGCATTGTCAGAATGACTTGCCTGTTTGGAATAGCATTTCGTTTAGCTAATTTGATTTGATTGATTTGGTTAGGTACAAATTTTTAAGGACTTATTCATTTTTAGGTAAAATTATATTTGTATTAAGCTTATTCATTAAAACAAAATAAACTAAGGCTGTGTTTGGAAACTTGGATTTGGATTTTAAATTAATAGATTTGAAATGCCTTGATTTCAAATCCATTGGTTTTAGGAGTCATTTTAAATTCAAGTATTTTAAAGGTTTAAAATTTTTGGTGGATTTGGATTTCCCTGACATTTTTTTTTTAACTTCTCAAACAAAGATATTTGGATTTGAATAACCCAAACCAAATCATGTCATCCAAACACAGAGAATCCAAGCGAACCGAAAGGAAGAGAGAAATATACTGGTTATTGATGAAATGCATTTTGCTTTCCTCATCCTTGAGGTGGCCAAGTTGGCTTAGCATCTGCTGCGTTTTCTGCATGCACATTAATAATCTCCTTAATTAGAGAAACAAACAAAGCAGGCAAACAAAAAAATTTAATCAATTGTCTGACAAGAAACTAATCCTATTTATTGTTCAATGAGTTGTTCAAGTGGAAAGTCCATCTCGCACAAAAGGAAGTTTACCTCAATGTTCTTAATGTGACTGTGATAGCAATAAAATTTCCATCGGACGAATTTCATGCCAAACAATTGCAATCAGAATGGGTGATTAGTAACAAGGATTAGTTCAAAGGAAAATATTTCAAAAATAAATAAAAAAATATAAAAAAAATAATAACGACAAAAAATATCTTTATTTAATGTTGAGTTCGGGATTGTATCCACTTGGCTCCCTTATGGGTTGAGTTTGACTTATCTTAAAGAATACAACGGCACGTGTATCGTGAAGATAACCAATGAATAAATATTTTAGCCAACATAAAAGAATATAGTAAAAAAAAAAAAAGTGTTTTATATAATTCCTATACAAATTTTGTATGTAATATGTTGGGAATGGCCTCATGTCGACATATTCTTGATTTCCTCTATTGATGTATCAATGTTTTTAACTCTATTTTCATTATGTTAATGCATCTCCAGTTTCATAAATGATAAAAGAACAACCATAACAATAACTATTGTTATTATGTAGTTTTTTTTCTTCCTTTTCTTCAAATTATTATATAGTATTTATAACAACTAAGTTTGGTAGTGAAGTAATGAAATATACAAGTCTTTTTTATGTCATACCGAAATCTTTTATCTGGTGGCAGGTCAATATATCGTTGCATCACATCTTCAATCCTGTCCAATGAAAAAAAATAAAATTGGAGCATTTAAATAAAGGATTTTCAAAATGAAAGGGAATTTACAAAGGCAATTGGTTGATTTAAGCACCTCTCTTGGCTACAAAATTTGTTAAGGCGACCAGAGGGAGAGAAGGCTATGAGCGCGAGATCCACATCACATAGGACTGAGATTTCATGGGCCTTCCTGAAGAGACTACTTCTACGCTTACAGAATGCTACTTGACATTTTGTAGGATTCTCTATCTTTTTCTTGTCTACCTTAGGGCCCATATTACTTTTATGTGTCTGTGAAACAGAAAATGATCAAATTGGAGCTCAAAACTCAAAAGAAGATATTCACCAGATCAAGTAGAAGGAAACTAGCAGAGTGACAAAACAAAAGCCATTGGTTTATGCCTAATGCCTTGCATGTGTAACAAAAGTCATTTATTTATAAGCCTTTTTGAAAGTTGCGTGTATAAAGGGGACTTGGGGTCTAGTGGAAATGGCATGGGTTGGTGTTGTTATAATTGCCTGCCAAGGAATATGTCACATGATAGCACTTTATACTGCAGATTTGGATCGGGTGCAATATTTACACCTCTCTAGTCTTCACTCACAAATATTTTTACTATTTTTACTTTTACTCTTTTTTTATTTAAATATTGAAATTAAAAATTGCATTTTTTAACTCTCAATCTCGACCTGGATAGCTGCAATGATCTTAATCCCTATACAGCTACGCAGGTCAGTTACAATAATAATTAATGGGTAATTTAGTAATTGAGTGGTTGTTCTGTGATTAAGTTATTTTATGGCATATTATGATGTTTGACTAGTTTCGAGTTTCAACTTGTGGGTTGTAATTGTTATTGGTGTACCCAATAAACCCCTCATTAAGCCGTCATTAAAACCTGGAACTAGAAGTCAGTTTTATTAACGTGACAGATTTGGCTCGGGGACCTATTAAGAAAGATTCTTGATAAACTCTATAAAGTTACTTAACCCCTTTCCCTTTCTCCAAAAGGGCCAAAACAAAATTTAGGAAAAAAAAAAAAAAAAAAAAAAAAACTCCACTGAGTGAGCGAATGGTTGAAATCTGGCTTGAGAATCTGAGATTATTATTTGTGAATGTGTAACGAATTAACAACTGGGCTTAAAAAATTTGTTAATGGATTATTTTATGAAATTTTTTATACTATTTTTATAAAAAATATATAAAAAATTTATATATATTTTTTTACCATACAAAGTTTATAAAAATATTTTTTAAATGAATGCCCTAAGAATATATGTTAACTTTTTCATATAAATTAATTACTTTTTTATTCAAAATCTTTTTTAAAAATATTTTCTAAACTAATGCCCTTAGTCCCTAGAATTTCCATTAATTTTTTCTAAAATATTAATTGTTTTTTTATTATATATTTCTATAAAACGTTTTTAAATATACTATTTCCAAAACTAATACCCTTAGGTACCTGTGTAACCTTTTCTCTTTGTTTTTAGTGTGAAAAAAAAGAAAAGAAATATTTTCTACAAATTTAGTTTTATTACTTATTTGGTAAAAGGTAAGACAAAAAAGTTGAAAGCTTTTGCCTTTTGGCCATGGTTCAAATTGATTTTTATCATATCTCCATTTTTTTTCATAGGATCATATATTCATATCTCACTGAATTTCCAATATTTTCCTAGCTTCTTTATAATTTTGTTGCACCTGGTTACACGAATATATGTTTTAAACTTCAAGGTCAAGGATTTGGTTTCGTTTACTCCTATTTGAATTCAATTTATTGTTGGCTCAAGCATGCATTAAGGACCTGCTGTAAATATTGAAAACTTTGTCAAACTTTCTATTGTCTTGCGACATGTCAAATTCCGAATAGTACGTTCATGGACCTAGGTTTGTGTAGGAGGATTGATTATGTTACCCACTTTAACAAAGGAACTGATGAAGACTATTGGTAGAATGTTAGAACACACTAAAAATAAGTAATAATATATATATTAATAGGTAAAACTTAGAGAAAATTCAATTAATTTTTTTAAAGAGTTTCAACATATAGTGTTCACTACTGATAATAGTTCTTTATCATTAAACCAAGATACCAATTAGTTTTTGGTGTAGGCGGGAATTGAATTTCAGATATCTTATACAACTATCAGAAACTTTACCAGTTGACTTAATTGGAACCTGTGGGGACCAATTGTATCCGGTACTCAAACCACGCTGGAAGAGGCCAGGCCCAATATCTGATCTCATATGTACGAGCTGTGTGAGAAGGGGCCAGGCCCAATGTCCAATCTGAGGGTGAGAGAATGTCCGAGGACAATCAACAAAAGAAGAGATAAGGTTCTCCTCCGAGGAGAGGTGAAGAACGCTCGTGGGGATTTGACCGTGTCCGAGGACTATAGTCACCTCGGGACTTCTATCCGAGATGTCTGGTGAACTTATCAATCATTTAGAGTAACACATCGGACAAACCCCACAGCAAAGTGAAAGGGAAAAATATCAAATAGAGGATAAGAGTAAACAGGAACAAATATCTTAAGGTACTGTCATCTCCGCATTAAATGCCGCCCAGCTAACCTTCTGGCCGCATTAATGTGGAGGTGATGCCTGAACAGTAAACGGGCAGCCTTCCAGTTAAGAATGGAAGATTCAAGAAAGGGCAAGAAAGATGATGAAAAAGGACTTTCAACGTCAAGTCCACACGTGGATGAGGAAAAATGTAAAGAAGCCATAGTATATAAGACGAAGAAAGGAAAAAGGAAGGGGACTGGAAAATTATTCTAAAATCATTGCACTGGGACATGTCCGAGGAGACTCTTTGTATAAACTACACTTGTAACTCTAGCCTCTTTACGCTAAAACTCAATATCTTGGCCCAAGATCAGACTAGCTTTCTTTCCTGCACTCTATAAATTTATTGTTTGGGCTACGTGGGCTTGGATCCATTCCCGTTTTGGATTCAAGTCAAATCTGGTCCTTACAGAACCCATAGAGAAAATCCAATTAGATTTTACAATTGAAGTCCAATTTTGTACCATGTGTCTAAAATTGTTTATTTTTACAGAGTTTTATTTCTTAATTTTGGAGTCAAATGTGGGATCATATCATAAATATCTATCCAAGAGAGTTATTGTATGCAAAAACCAAAGAGTCTAGAATTAATGAACATAATTTAAAAAAAAAAAATAGACAATTTACATTTTCTATCTAATAATATTCTTATAAGACATTTTAAAGAGTTAAAAAATATATAAGAATGGTTATCAATAATATTTAAATTATATATGTAAGAATTATACTATACATCTTAATATATATCTTTTAAGTATATCTACGCATATACATGGGGTTACAAGCTAGTTTGAATTAAAGGATGGTAATGAGAGAATGCATAAGTTTGTTTGTGCAACTAAATGAAGGAAGACTCAGCTTTGGACCTGTTGAATGCAATACATGGAATATTTGTGTTCGAAATTATTGGAAGAGTGTAAGTATAGCAAAAACACAACTCTATCTCATTTTAAACTAAATAAAGGAAGTTAAGAGATAATTTTTTTAACCCATTTTTTTACTGATACTATGAAACACAAGAAAATATGAAAAATTATCTTCAAATAAGGTTTTCTATCAAAACAAAAGGAGCGATTTACATTTTCTAACACTTTTTAGTGACACACACACAATAGTAATAGGATTTAAATAAATTTATTTTGTTATATTAATTATTCTAAATGTTTCATTAATTATATAAATATAATGAAATTTTGATGTTATTTTTTTAAGGTTTATACGAGAAAAATTGAATTGAATATAATATTTTTGCTCAAATTTAGTTGCTTTTGCAATGATTGAAACAAAGTCTAATAAAAGGGGAAAATATTAATAACACACCATCAATAATGTAAAAGAATAATTGAAGGATATTTGCACTTTTATTTTATCAAAATGATACTTGAATTCTTGAGTAGACATGAAATATGCCTATCTATATCACACTGTATCATGCAATTTTTAAATATATATAATATGATAAATTCACCACACCATTTCCCCCCCCCCCCCCCCCCCCCAATACCCGATAACATACATACATACATATGTAGGTATGTGTGTGTGTGTGTGTATACATACATATATATATATATATATATATATATATATATATATATATATATATATATCTATATATGAGAAAGTATAAAAATAAACATAACTTTCATTTAAATAGAAGAATAATGCTAGAGATATAAACAATTTTATAAAAATTTTACAAACTGTTGTATGATAAGTGATTATTGGTAAATGAAAAAGTGATTTTAATGGTTGTTTTAAATGAAAACCAACAAGAGATTGGTCACATTAACATTTTGTAAAAATATTGTAAAATAGAACACAATCCAAAAATATATATGTAAAAAAATTATAATAATTAAACATTCAGCATCTTTAAAATGAACACATAGGTATTTCACTAATTACCTCAACAAATAAAAGGGAAAAAAAATTCTAATTTTCATCCCAACACATCTAGGGCTTATTTGTACTACAGTAGTAGAAAAATTGAAAGGTCAGTAGTTTTGTTGATTCGCCACACCACCAAGTCCCCCACACAATTGCAGAAACTTTTTCTCACAGTGCTCATATGTGACCCTCTCTCTCTCTCTCTCTCTCTCTCTCCCTGTGTTGGCATTTCCCTTTTTTTTTCCTTCTCAGTTCTTTCCTTTTCCCATTGCTGCTACAGTTTTGTGTTTTACAACATAAAAGTAAAAGTTCTGTGTGATTAGACTAGACAAGAAAGAGAGAAAGACAAACTTGAAATTTCTGTAGGCCTCTCAACCCTGTACAGTGCTCTTGTGTTTACTTTTTTTTTTTTTGTTTTTTTTTTTTTGTTGGTAAAGTGGAAAAAATATTATAAAACAACTAAGAGCAACAAAACTTAGGACAAAGCCTGATCGAATACAAGCCATGGCTATCAACCTCAAAGGTTTTCTTAATGTCCACAGGCGGACATGAATATAAAACAAACTCAGAAGCTTGTAAAGAGCCTAGTCTAGCAAGCTGATCAGTGCGCATATTAGCTTATCGGAAAACATGCTGAATACGAAATTGGGGAAAACAACTAAACAACTGTCTGCAGTCATCAAAGAGGCCAGAAACAACAGTGTTAGAATAACTCGGGTTGGTGAGAGCTTCAACTAATGCCTTTGCATCTAACTCCACGATAAGGGCAATCATATTCATTTGCTGGCAAAGGAGAAGGCCATCCCTAAAAGCCCATAATTCTGCAAGGAAGCTGTTCACTTTTCCAAGTTTTCTTGTAAAACCTACAACCCATCTGCTAGCTTCATCCCTTATCAGACCCCCTCCACCTACCAAGCCCAAAAAAGCATTTGAAGCTCCATTTGTATTCAATTTCATCCAGCCTACCTCTGGAGCAAAAAGAAATAAAACATTCCAAGGTGGGCTGGTCAGACTATGGTTTTGTACACTTTTGCCGTTGGTAGTAAGCCAATCCCTTAAATTTTGAGTGAAGAAACTGGTGTTTGAGACACGGATGCCCAGCTGATACCAAATAGCTCTGGCCATATTGCAATCCCGAAGGGCATGGGTTATAGTTTCCACCTCTGTTTGGCATAAAGGGCAGGAGGTATTCACTAACATTCCTCTTCTAGCTAGGCAATTTTTAACTCCAATACTATCATGCATGCTTTTTCCAAACAAAAACTTGGATTTTTGGGAGGGTTTGTGCTTTCCATATCCAGCTTCCAGAGAAAGGGGGATCCTCCATTGAATTGGTAGCCAACAAATATGCACTTCTCATCTCAAAATTGCTTGTTTGGGATAGTTTCCAAACTAGCTTGTCACCTCCCCTCATAACGATAGGCGTAGGAGTGCCTTGAATCTCTGCCTTGATATTCTCAGGAAGCTCAAAAGGGATCATGGACTAACCCTAGCTACCATAAGGAGTAATGACATCTCTTACCTTCAGCTCCAAATCAGCCTGTGGAATAGGACCATGTATGACATTCCTAATTGGATCGAGATTAGTCCAAGTATTAGTCCAGAAGTTTAAGGTACTATCCCGACCCGGGTTCCACTTGATTCCCTTGTTAAAGGTATCCTCACCTATTCTCATACCTCTCCAAGTGGGGGAAGAAGGCAGCCTAGCTTCTGGGCTAGAATTGATTCACCCATTGGTGCAGTACTTTTTCTTGAGAACTCGAACCCAAAGAGCATCAATTTCAGTGTGGAATCTCCAATTGAGTTTAGCTAATAAGGCTGTGTTCCTACCTTTAGTTGTTTGAAGCCCCAATCCTCCTAGGTCCTTAGGTTTAGTTACCTTCCCCCAATTGACCCAATGCATTTTCTTCTCAGTTTGAGTAGATCCCTATAAAAAATTCCTGTTTACTCTATTCATACCTTCAAGGACCTTATTCGGAAGGTAGGCATTTTGCATGACATATGCTAGGATGGTGGAGGAAGAGGCTTGGATGAGGACCCTTCGTCAAGCCATTGAGAGAAGATTAGCTTTCCACCCCGCAAGCTTTTGCTTCACTCTATCAAGGACAAAATCAAAATCATGGTTTCTGCTCCTTGAGTGCTTCAAAGGGAAACCTAAGTATTTTCCTAGGTTTGGAGTTGTTTGAAACCTGAGGATGTCCGCTAGAGAATCCCTTTGATCAAGATCTACATTCGGTGAGAAGTAAATCCGGGATTTTGCTTCACTTACCACTTGCCCGGATTTGGAACAAAATTCTTGGAGGACTCTTTTTATTGTACTGCAATTCTCTGGAGTAGCTTTGGCAAAGAGTACCAAGTCATCGGCAAAAAAGAGATGAGAGAATGCTGGTCTGCTTCGTCCAAAGATGCTCACTACACTTCTCATCGATTAGCTGCCCAAGGAATTCCATGCACAGAATAAAAAGATACAGAGAGAGCGGATCACCTTGTCTGATGCCTCTAGAGGGCCAAAAGGAGTCCATACATCCACCATTGAAGAGCAATGAGGTAGATACTGAGGAGATGCAGCTCATAATGAGCTCAATAAGGTTTTCCAGAAAATTGAACCGAATAAGCATCTTTCTAATAAAGCTCCACTCAAGTTTGTCATAGGCCTTCTCTAGGTCTAATTTAATCGCCATATAACCATTCCTCCCTTTGGCTCTTTCTATAGTGTGGATAAGTTCTTGGACTATGATGGTGTTGTCTACACCCCTTCTACCCGAACCAAAAGCCGCTTGGTATGGAGACACCAACCTTTGCAAGTGTGGTTTTATTCTCGCCACGATGATCTTGGTGACGATCTTATAGACAGAGTTGCATAAACTGATCGGCCTATAGTGGTATTAGTCCACGATGATCTTTTCATTTGCTTTCTTTTGATTTCTTTACTTTACTTTTCATTTGCTTTCTTTTTTTATTTTCCTTATAATATATTATTTGTTATTATAATAATCAATAAATTATGTGTCTATTTGGGATTTGTTTATTTTGTTGAAATTAAATTTTTTTTGTTGAAAGTATTGTAGAGAAAGGTAAATTAGTTGAAATAGTATAGTGAGACCCATGAATAGTATCAAAAAGTGCAGTGGGACTCATGAATAGTAGCAAAAATAAGCTGATTAGTAAAATAAGTTGGCCTTTTAATTTGGAACCAAACACACACTATACCGTATGACCATTACACCAAAATAAATCTATTACATTAAGTGTTAATACAACAAATTAGTATAGTGGTATTAGATATAATATCACATCTAAAAATTAAAAGTCGTTGCAATAGTAACTTAAAAGTAATAAATTATTACATTAATAATAATTAGTTGCAATAATTTATAATTTTTAGTTGCAATAGAGGCTCTAATACTAAATTGAATTTAGAATTTTTTTTGCAATAACTTAAATTGAAGAAATCAAAATTTTTTTTTGCAATAACTTAAATTGAAGAAACCGTTGTAATAACTTGATACCACATTCTCAAAAAAAAAAAAAAAAAAAACTTGATACCAATTATTTTGCAATATATTATAATAGAAATTTCAAAGAGACAGTTTATTGCAACAAATATAACATTACAATATTTAAATATTAATTATTTTAAATCTATTGCAATGGCAAACATGAAACTGCAATGAATATATTATTATAATGATCTAATACCAATTATTCTACAATCTATTGTAATAAAAATATGAAACAAATATTTATTACAAATATTTCATTACAATCTATTGCAAAAAGCAACTTTCAATTTCAACCATTAATTTAAAAAAGTTAAGAAAAATATTAAGAAAAGTAAAAAGTAAAAGTAAAAAAAAAAGGTGAAAAGTGAAAAAAAATGTGTGAAGGATTTGAATGAATTGCACCTGGTGCAGTACCCTAGGTATTACATTGGATCCTAATCCTCATTTTAGTACTATTTTCGGTCATTTCATCAATTTATACCAATTTTTTATTAGAAAAACCTTACAATAAATCATCCTTAAGGGACATTTCCAAAATAAAAATATACTCACAATAAAAGAGCTGGGGTCATGATCAGCCAAAGGTGTGGCTTTGACATGTTTAGGTGAAGAGGCTTTCATTGAGTCAAGCAAGGAGTTAACTCTTGCTTCCCCATTGAGTTAACATTTGCAATAACTTTTTTTTTTTGAGAGTTTTAATCTATGACATCTACTCCTAATGATAACTCTTTAATATTGGTAATAACTTAAATTGAAGAAGTCAAAATTATTTTTTGCAATAACTTAAATTGAAGAAACTGTTGTAATAACTTGATACCAATGATTTTGCGATATATTACAATAGAAATTTCAAATAGATGGCTTATTGTAACAAATATAACATTGTAGATACCAATTATTTTGCGATATATTATAATAGAAATTTCAAAGAGATGGCTTATTGCACAAATATAACGTTGCAATAACTAAATATTAATTATTTTACAATCTATTATAATAATTAAATATCAATTATTTTTCAATCTATTACAATGACAAACATGAAGCTGCAATGCATATATTATTACAATGATCTAATACCAATTATTTTACAATCTATTGTAATAAAAAAAATATGAAACAATTATTTTTTACAATAAAGATAATGTTGCAATAATTTGGCGCAAATTATTTTTGTCAATTATTTGTAATTTATTGTAATAAAATTCGTGAAATAATAGTATATTGCTTAAAGATATTTGAAGTAGTAAATTTGTTTATTGCAACATCAAATATATTATTACATCAAAATTGTCACTAAAATATTTAAGGTTTATTGCAACAAAATTTTTTTGTAGTACAAATCTATTACTTTAAATTTTATTGTAAAACTTCGCATAAACTATTGCAACGATTTTTTTTCATTTTAATAAACATTTTTTGTTGTAGTGGGCATTATAATTTATAAATGTATTTGATTATTTTGATTAAAATATATGATATCAAACAACATGAAATGTACCTTATCTATGCACCTCCTAGTCATTATAGCCGTAGGAAAACACCTTGCTAGTTTTTTCACAGCTTCTCTCATCTGAATTACATAGAAATGAGACCAAATTTAGCAACAATTAAAATTAAAGTTGTAAAGAAAGGAAAGAAATATGATTTACAAAAGCAAAGCCAGCCAAATAAAAAAATAATTGTTGAGCAGCCCATCATTGGAGACGAGAAGATTATGCTGCCAAACCCATGTCTACGCCTCCAGACCCACGACCTAGCTCACACTGCCATACCCATGACCCACGTCACCTCTTGACCCACGCTGAACATACGCCCACACCAGAAAATAGCCACCACTGTGAGCTAAAGAGAGATGTGAGAGAGAGGAGCTTGAATTCTGTAATGAGGGAGAAAGAAGAGACACCAAAGAGAGAGAAAGAGCAGAGATTTGGAATAAAAAACAATATAGGAGATTTCATCACCGTTTATGCAATCCAAGCAGTACATATTGCATCCATACTTGCGGCAACCATGGTGCAACTTGCATGTTTCCAAGAAGCTCTCTCTGAGCAAAGCTTTCAGCCATTAAGGCCACTTGTTGTCCTCTTCATCACGAATAGCTGTTTCTTGGTTTTTCATTGCCAGCTTGAAAATACAAAATACCCTGTTAGGAGAAACAGAGCAAAATCAGATAGAGAGAGAGTGTGTGTGTGAGTAAAACAAAGAGAAAGAGAGAGAGATAGAGAGAGAGTGTGTGTGTGTGTGTCAGAGTTGCCATTTTTTGGAAGAGTGTTTTTTCTAAGAGTGGTGGTGTTGAGGGAGGTATGGTTCTATTTGTATCACGCATGCTTCTCCACTGATGTCAAAAAATGACCTTCTATCCTCTTTTAGGAATTCTGACCCCTATAAGAGAGGGGAAAGAAGTAGGAGAGTATTCTGCATGAATGTGCTTCTGCACTGGGAATATCTCATAGCGGGAAGGCCTAGAGATCATAAAGGATGGGATGGGAATGGAGGCATTCCAGCCCAACATACTCCGGTGAATGGGTCGAGAGAGATAGGGATCCGCCTCGAATCAAAATGATTTCTCCTTTCTTTTCTATGCTACGAGATTTCTTCTCTTATGAAATTTCTAGTTTGATCGAGGGCGGTACACTTCTCCCCAATATGAGATAGGTTGCAGCTATAGTCAGAACTCCAACTGGGCCAATTGCCTAATGTTGACCTGAGGTAGTGAACGAGACAGCAAATGGATGGAAATTCTCCACTTAATGGTTGCCGCTTTGAAAATAATGAAATTTATGTATAGGTGACAAAACATTAGGAAATACTTTCAACAAGAAAGTTGTAGGCACCGACAGTCCTACAACTTATTAAAAAAACTTTGGGTTATCGTGTAAAACAAAATAGGGTTATATTTGTGAAAGAGTCAAAGATTCAAAATGGCTTTGCATAGCTCAAGCCCCCATGGTCCAAGGAAACATAGGAATTGAAACAATTCTCCTCTCCATTTCACTTTTTCTTCCCTCTTTATACCATATTATCTCCGTTGGGTGGTCTCTGTTGCAATTCCTTATTTCATGCTACTGGTATCAATCAGATTTATACATACTATTTAGAAAAAATAGAGGCTCTAATACTAAATTGAATTCAGGAATTTTTTTTGTTATAACTTAAATTGAAAAAATCATTGTAATAACTTAATACTAATTATTTTGCTATATATTACAATAGAAATTTCAAAGAGACAGCCTATTGCAACAAATATAACATTGCAATATTTAAATATCAATTATTTTAAATCTATTACAATGACAAACATGAAGTTGCAATGAATATATTATTACAATGATCTAATACCAATTATTTTACAATCTATTGTAATTAAAAATATGAACAAATATTTCGTTACAATCTATTGCAAAAAGCAACTTTTAATCTCAACCATTAATTTAAAAAAGTTAAGAAAAAAATTAAGAAAAGTAAAAAAAATGTGAAAAGTGAAAAAAAAAAAATTGTGAAGGATTTGAGTGAATTGCACTTGGTGCAATATCCTAGGTATTGCATTGGATACTAATCCTCATTTTAGTATTATTTTTGGTCATTTCATCAATTTATACCAGTTATTTATTGCACCAGATCTTAATTATCATTTTAATACTATTTTCAATCATTTTATTAATTTATACCAATTTTTTATTAGAAAAACCTTACAATAAATCATCCTTAAGGGACATTTCCAAAATAAAAATATACTCACAATAAAAAAGCTGGGGTCATGATCAGCCAAAGGTGTGGCTTTGACATGTGTAGGTGAAGAGGCTTACATTGAGTCAAGCAAGGAGTTAACTCTTGCTTCCCCATTGAGTTAACATTTGCAATAACATTTTTTTTTTTTTTTGAGTTTCAATTTATGACGTCCGCTCCTAATGATAATTCTTTAATATTTGCAAAAACTTAAATTGAAGAAATCAAAAAACTTTTTTTTTTGTTGCAATAACTTAAATTGAAGAAACTGTTGTAATAACTTGATACCAATTATTTTGCAATATATTATAATAGAAATTTCAAGGAGATGGCTTATTGTAACAAATATAACATTGTAGATACCAATTATTTTGCGATATATTACAATAGAAATTTCAAAGAGATGGCTTATTGCAACAAATATAACATTGCAATAATTAAATTTTAATTATTTTACAATTTATTGCAATAAATAAATATCAATTATTTTATAATACCTTAGTTTCACACAATATGCATTAATTATATAACATAAAAGTAAAATATTCATTTATTTTTATTATCTATTCTATTATCTAATTTTAAGTAAATTAATAAAAAAATTATTTATATATGAATTTTGATTAAGCCATGTATCTCATAGGCATAATGCTAGTGTGTGTGTGTGTGTATATATATATATATATATAGCTTGACAATTATTGTATGCAAAGCTTAAAACACACGGCACTTATTGAATGATTATAGACTTATAGTAAGTGTGGAGACCATTTTTGCGCAAGGCCAAGAGTTGCAGTTATAACCAAGGCTCAAGATCCCACATCGAAGGAAAACCCCCCCACTTGCTGCCTTATAAGCTGTGAAGCCAAGGGAGTAGTATACCATTACAAGCTCACTTTTATTGTGGAGACCATTTTTGCACAAGGCCAAGAGTTGCAGTTTTAACCAAAGCTCAGGATCCCATATCGAAGGAAAACCCCCCACTTGCTGCCTTATAAACTGTGAAGCCAAGGGAGTAGTGTATCAATTACAAAAATATGTTTTTAAAAAGAAATAAAAAGGCAATAATTGTAACTCAAAAGAAAAAAAAGCTATTGTTACTTTAGCTTTCAAATGATGGGGTTTTTTTTTTTTTTTTTTTTTTAGGTTAAAAAAAAAATCCTACCAATTTTGAAAGGTAACTTATTGTTTGTGATTGTGAGTTTATATATATTCTTTATGTCACTACAACAAAAAATGTTTATCGCAATGAAGAAAATCATTGCAATAATATCAGGACTATTACAATAGTTTATGTGAAGTGTTGTAATAAAATTTGAGGTAATAGATTTGTAATAAAAAAAATTTCATTGGAATAAACCTTAAATATCCCAAATCTGTTTTTTTAAAAAAAAGCTGATTCACGCGTTTCGATCGGTCGAAAAACAGAATGGACCGATCGAATTAGGCAGAGGCTCACCATATTTTTCAGGAAAAACACAATTTTTGAAAAACAACATGATTTAACTCAAAGCATTGAAATTTAAGAACAAAAATGCATGAGTATGAGATGATATGATTTTCAAATCAAGAATATTAAGCCCAAAATTCCCAAAAACAAAATTTCTTGCAATCTCCACAAAATTTTCAAGCAACAAATTAAGTTTGCACATAATTTAAAGTATTTGCAATAACTTGGTTGGTCAGACCATAAACACATACAATAACATGTACAATGTTTAGCAAAGAGTAACTCGTGTAGTGTGTGCAACTAGCAAAAACTTGAGATACATGTGAGGTGATATGTGAATAGCAATCAATCACCAAGTCTACAAAATTCATCACAAATGATTTAAAAGAGACTATCACCTAAGGAGTTACAGCATATAACTCCTACATCTCCTAGATCATAAGCTTGCAATCATGTAAGTTTCTTGAATTTATGCCTCATAATATACATTCCAATTTTAATTAAGTAATTTGGCATCAAGCCTAATAGTACACACCAATTTTAAGCATTTAGCTATTAAACCGAGGCTTCACCTTATGTTCTTTTTGTGCATGTGTTACACTTTCTCGAGCACAAAATCTTATGATATGCACTAAGATGTTCATGATTGGCTAGTGAACAGTGGTGAGATGGTTATTTATGTCTTTTTCTAAAAGTTCAAGTCCAACATTTAAAAACATGTGACTTCAAGATTAAGACATGGTAATCAAAAACCATAAACATCTTTCCCACACAACATGCACTTCAAATCTTCAACTAGTAGAGTGCAATAAATAAGCCCATCAAAGCTAAACAGGGTACAAAAGACATGTTATGTGAAAATAAATTGACCAACCTTGTTCTTAAAAACCAAGAAGAATAGTGCAAAACAAAATGTGTTTCATTTTTCTTCCTTTTTTATTTAATTTTTTTTTATTAATAAAAAAAAACAAACACCTATAATGAAATGCATGAATGTTATGTTATGCAAATCCTAGAAAAAAAAAAAAAAAAAAAAAAACAAAGAACAATGGTCATAAAGGGTAGAGCAATGTAGCATAAGGACCATGTCAGAAAGACTCAGTTAGGTCGAGTCTTTTGCATCCAAAAACTTTTAGATGCCCCACGAGCATTGGAGTTCTTATTCACTTGAGAATGATTACCAACTCCAGAATTTGAATAAAGGTTTAAAGCCTTTACCAAATCACCAATAAGTACCATAGGATCAAGTACTTGAGGCACAAGTACTTTTGGTTTGTTTGCTCTCTTAGCAGCTTATAGCAATTTGGACGGATGTGTCCAGTCTTTCCACAAAAGTGACAAACCCATGCAGGCTTATCATGTGTCTTGTCCTTAGATAGGGTAGGCTTCTTAGGCTTAGATTCTTTCAAATCAACCCTAATCTTCCTAGATGACGAACCTTCTATGGGTTTAGCTACCTCACTCACAGAGGGTTTGACAATTTCACTCACTATCTTACTCACCGAAGGTTCAGAAGAAGAAGATGAAGGAACAAATTTAGTGGAATGGGGAGCGGACACAGAGATGCTATCAACATAACCTAATCCAGTTTTGTCAGAAGATGACCTTTGAACACTCAGCATTTGATCAAGTTTAGAACTAGCAGTTCTAGCAACAGATAAATCAAGTTCTAAAGATTTAACTTTATCAAGCAAAAGCATGTTTTCAGTTTTCACATTGTTCAAAAGATCATTAGCATCAAACAATTTAACAAGCAAATTTTTCTTTTCAAGCTCAAGAGATTCAATTTTCTTCAGGCCAAGTTCAACATTCATAGCATCCTTTGCAGCGACTTTGCAAAGTTTGTTATAGGCCTTTTGAAGATCTGCATCTTCAGAGAGTTCCACATTAGAAGGGTTCTCTTCAACAGATATGCTCTCATCAACTACAGCAGTAACAGTGAAAGCAATGAAGTTTCCATCCTCATCACAATCAGACTCATGATCAGAAACTTCACCATCACTAAGGGTTACAGCCATAGCCTTACCCTTAGACTTCAAATAGGTTGGACATTCAGACTTCATGTGTCCATACCCTTGACATCCAAAACACTGAGAGCCCAAGGAATTGTTGGAAGATTGACCTACTCTTTCTCTAGGCTTATCATTGTTATTAACCTTAGTGGGATCATGTTTCCTAAAATTTCTAGGTTCAGCAGTGTTTGTGCCTCTTGCCTTTCTATTGTTATTTCTGAGAAAGTTTCTAAAGTTCTTGGCAAGATAGGCAATCTCTGTAGCAGAGAGCTCATCATCAAATCCACCACCTTCAATATCATCAACTGACTTAAGAGCCATTGATTTGGATTTGATAGTTTTGGGTAGATCTAACTCATAGGATTGAAGAGATCCTACAAGTTCATCAACAGGGATGAAGTCCACATCCTTGCTTTTAGTAATGGCAGTCACTTTGGGTCTAAAGTCTTCAGTCAAAGATCTAAGAATCTTCCTAACAATTTTAGGTTGATCATAGATTTCATCCAAATTATAAGTAGAATTAACAATATCATTCAGTTTAGCATAGAATTCATCAAAAGATTCATCATCAGACATCCTAATGCTTTCAAATTTGGAAGTTAATTGCTACAATTTATTAATTTTGACAGCCTTTGTGCCTTCATGCACAGTTTGGAGGATATTCCAAGCAGTATAAGCAACCTCAACATTTGAGATTCTCTTAAATTCCTCCATAGAAACAGCGTTAAAGATTGCATTCATAGCCTTGCTATTAAACGCAGCTGCTTCTTTTTGAGAAGTTTGCTACTCACTAACAGGAGTAGTGGGTTTCTCCCATCCATATTCAACGGAGTTCCACACCTTCTCATCAATGGATTTCAGGAAAGCTTTCATCCTTACTTTCCAATAAGCATAATTATTCCCATCAAAGTGAGAAGGAATAACTAGAGAGTGTCCGTGTTCCATGACAACATGGGTCAAGGATCAGCTCAAAGATCAAAAGATCAAAAACAAAAGAGCTACCCTCTCTGATACCAGTTGACAGTTTTTAGACCCCTTAAACAATTGATTAAAACACAATTGGATTAACCTAGGAATTTAGCCAAGTTGTTACTTAGTCAAATTAATTAAATCTAGGTTAACACAATCAAATAATCATATCAAGTAAAGCAGCGGAAATATAAAGAACACAAAGATATGATCACCTAGGAAACCAAACCGGTAAAAACTTGGGGAGGATTTGACCTAGCTATCCTCAAGGTAAACCTGAATTCACTATCTTGAAAGAATCGAAGTTCATACAAAAGGACTTACAAGCACCCCTGCTCGACTTCCTAATGCTACCAACCAGTAGAACTTACTGACACGACCACGTGCAAGTTTCGAATCCATAGACTCCTTATTTCTTGGATTCTCCACCAAATATAAGCACACCTGCTTGTGTTTTCTTTAAGCTTCAATGGCAGCAACTGAATTGATCATCAAGGCGTAGATAAATCTTCTCTTTGAAAACCCTAAGTTTGTGTAAAGGAAAGCTCATCTAGATCTCACAAGAGATTTAAACAAATCGCAAATATGAGCCATACTAAAACGTGACTAGGGTTTGCCTTTTATACTTAGGACAAATAAGAAACCCTAAAAATGTTTTAAAACAAATAGGGCTGAGTTGGACGAATCTGCAGAAAAGCTTTCTGCCTGAGCTTCGATCGGTCGAGCCTATTGCTCGATCGATCGAGCCAGGCCGAAAGGCACAAAGCCTCCTTGCTTTAACTCGATTCCAACTTTACATTGACACACAACTTTGAGCTAGTTTTAAACACTTCTAAACACATTGTTTTGATCATGATTTGCCAACAATACACATTAGAGTTTTAAATACATAAAATCCTAAACTTTAGAACCTAACATGGTGTGTTCAATAAACACCACACGTATAATACTAATGAGAGAAAAATATTTATGGGAAAAGAAAAAAAATTAATATTTTGACAGTATATATATATATTTTTGGATACAAGATAGAAATTTTACTACAGCTTAATTTAAGTGTATATGTGTGTAAAATTTCCTTCTGTAGACTCGAACCCGGCCCTTAAGTACTCTAAAGACACTCATTAATCGGACCCTAATAGTAATAATTTTAGTTTTTTATTTGTTAAAGTGAGTGGATATTTGTTTACAATGAGTAGAACATTTATTGATTTTTAATTTAATGTGTGAATATCGGAACTCAAGGATACGATAAAACTAATAGATACAGCCTGATTTTTATTTATTTATTTATTTTGACTATGCAAAGATAAAAATAAAAATAAAATACTCATAAGGTGGCTTCAAGATAAAATGGTGAACTATCGAGGCCAGCACTCTAAGCGCCTCATAAATATAAAGAATGAAATAAATGCTCTCTTAGGTCAGCACCAAAGGCAAAAAATTTCTTTAGGGGGCCAAATTAAATATATATATATATATATATATATATATATATATAAATTTAAATTCAAAAAATATGTTTGTACCATGATATAATATATATTATTTTCTTATATATATATATTTAACAAAGTATTACATCAAGTATATGTATAACATCAATAAAAATTACAGAACTTTTAACACCTAACCACGGAATTCACATTTATGGTTTCTTCTAAAAGTAAAAAAAGAAAGTTTGTGTCTCTAATTCTCTAAAAACATTAAAAAATAAATAGAGAAGATTGATGTCTCCTAAATATTATTTATATCTGTCGAATTTTTTTTTAGGATGTCTCCTAATAAATTTTGTTTTCTTAGAGAGTTTTAATCTATGGTGTCCGCTTTTGATGATAACTCTTTATCATCAAACTAAAACACTAATTGGTTTTTGGTGTAATTAGAGTAAACTAAGTACATTAATAGTTTATAAACATTTTTATTTTAATGAAATACGTTAAATACACTTTAAATTAATGAGTTATGTATGATATTATATTAATTTTAGGATTAGCTTTTCGTTTAGCTTATTAATTTGATTTGATTTGATTTATTTGGTTTGGCACAAATTTTTAAAGACTTGTTCTTTTTTAGGTAAAATTATATATTTGTATTAAGCTTATTCATTAAAACAAAATAAACTAGAGAATAAATATACGCTAACCGAAAGGGGGAGAGAAATATACTGGTTATTGACGTAATGCATTTTGCTTTCCTCATCCTTGAGGTGGCCAAGTTGACTTAGCTTCTCCAGCGTTTTCTGCATGCACATTAATAATTAATGATCTTCTTAATTAGAGAAACAAACCAAGCAAGCAAACAAAGAGATTAAATCAATGTCTGAAAAGAAACTAATCCTATTTAATGTTCAATGAGTTGTACAAGTGGAAAGTCCATCTATCCCGAAAGGAAGTTTAACTCATTGTTCTTAATGTGACTGTGATAGCAATAAAATTTCCATTGGACGAATTTCATGGCAAACAATTGCAATCAGAAAGGGTGATTAGTAACAAAGATAATTTCAAAGGAAAATATTTCAAAAATAAATAAAAAATATTAAAAAAATAATAATAACGACAAAAGAAGTTTTTATTTAATATTAATATGGAGTTTGAGATTTGATCCACTTGGATCAACCACAACAGTTCTTCTAAAAAATTCTGTTTATTTTACACAAAAAACTTATTTTTTCTATTTTACACTATTATTTTTACAAAATACCCACATCAGTCCATTTATTATATACTATATTTTATATAAATAATATTTTTAAGAGTTGAAGAGAGAGAAAGAGTCAGGAGAAGAGATAATGTGAGGGGAGAGAAATTAATAATACTAAAATAATGTAGCATTTATGTACAATTTTACATCCACTGATGTAGGTGTTTTTTTGGTCAAAATATGTAAAATAAACTACTTTTTGTATTTTGCAAGACTTTGCAAGAGCTGATGGAGTTATTTATGGAGAAATTTGACTTATCATTATATAATACAATGGCACGTGTATTTTGAAGATAACTAGTGTATATATATTTTAGCCAAACATAAAAGAATACATTAAAAAAAATAGTATTTTATATAATTCTTATCCAAATTTTGTATGCAATATGTCGGGAATGGCCTCGTGTCGACATATCCTTGATTTCCTTTGTTGATGTATCAATGTTTGTAACTCTATTTTTGTTATGTTAATGCATCTCCAATTTCATAAATGATAAAAGAACAACCATAAGGTCCATAACCATAACTATTGTTATTATATAGTTTTCTTTTTTCAAATTATTATATAGTATTTATAATATAACAACTAAGTCCGGTAGTGAAATCTTTCTCCAAAAAAAAAAAAAAAAAAAAAAAAGAAAAAAAAAGAAAAAAGAAAGAAAGAGAGTCTGGTAGTGAAATTGCATTAAATAATAAGTTTGGTAGTGAAATAATGAAACATACAAGTCTTTATGTCATATTGAAATCTTTTATCTTCAAATGAAAAAAATAAATAAATAAAATGGATTTAAATAAGGATTTTTAAAATGAAAGGGAATTTATAAAGGCAATTAGTTGAATTAAGCACATCTTTTAGCTACAAAACTTGCTAAGTCGACTAGAAGGAGAGAAGGTTATGAATGTGAGATCCACATTATATCGGATTGAGATTTCATGGGTTTTTCTGAATTTCCCAAACTGCTTCTACGCTTAGAGAATATCACTTGACATTAGAATATCAATTGACATTTCGTAAGATTCTTTATCTTTTGCATGTGTAACTTGGGGCCCATTACTTTATGTGTGTTTGTGAGACAGAAAATGATCAAATTGGAGCTCAAAACTCAAAAGAAGATATTCACCAGATCAAGAAGAAGGAGATTAGCAGGGTGACAAAACAAAAGCCATTGGTTTATGCCTAATGCCTTGCATGTGTAACAAAAGGAAGGGTCATTTATTTATAAGCCTTTTTGAAAGTTGTGTGTATAAAGGAGACTTGGGGTCTAGTGGAAATGGCATGGGTTGGTGTTGTTACAACTGCCTAGGGTCACCAAGGAAGATGTCACAATGATAGCACTCTGTACTGCAGATTTGGATCGGGTGTAATATCTACTCAGTGCAATTTACACCTCTCCAGTCTTCCCACACAAATATTTTTACTTCTACTCTTTTTTATTATCTATTTATTCAAAGATTGAGATTAAAAATTGTTTTTTTCAACTCTCAATCTCAACCTTTGATGTCAATGATCTCATCCCTATTCTGCTATGCAGGTCAGTTACGTATATTAATTAATGGGTAATTTAGTAATTGAATTGTTGTTCTGTGATTAACTTATTTTATGGTATATATTGATGTTTGACTAGTTTCAACTTTCAAGTTTCAACATTGAGAGTTTAGTCCACCGCCTTTCCTTAGTTCCTTGATCTTGTTTTTTATTTTTATTTTTTTTATGGGTAGTTCTTTGATCTTTAATCTTATATATATGATTTGGGTAATCTGAACCTCTAGAAATAAGTTGATTTTGCAATAGAAATACTCTTTAATCTCTCACTTTTTCAAGGACATTACCCACTAGGCTACTACAATTCTTCTATTAAATTTAATACAGAGGGAGTTCTCAGGCAGACTTTGACGTATTTGCATTACTTGTAAATTAGTTGTTGTATTTATATGGCCTATGGGCTATTAGGGATAATTTGTTTTTAGCCTGGGATGCTATCATCATAACATTACTCTTGAAATTCATTCCTTACTCGTTTTTACATTTCTAATTACTGATTGAAATGTGTCTTCAACTCTTATTGCATTAATTTTTGTGTGTCAATCTGGCAGACTGGAACTTATATATATCGTGAAGAAACAAATGTGTACATAGTTTAGCTTTTTTGGATTTTAACAATAGCCAGGCTTTTTGATTGTATTTAACCTGCCCAATGTATTTGAAAACCCCTTTTCTGATAATTGGAACCGTAGGAATTTTTTGCTAAATTGGAAGAATTGTAGGGGAAAAAACCGTAGCATTGCCCGAGAATAATAGCACCCATGGACTTGTAATAATAGCCGTTCGATGAGTCTGATTAAACCAACCGAACCTGAATCACAAAAGTTGGGATTCCCGCCAAAACTAACTGAATCAAAGAAAAAAAATTTCAAGAACCTTCTTAACAACCCACGCAACCGTCATGCTACCCCAGTGCCCACACCACGCGCCTCTATCACGCGCGCGTGATGCTCCCGTAACCAATTCCAGTACAGTCCGTACTACTCCCCCAACTAAGATTCACATATAAATATCTAAATTCCTTCATTCCCTTTCATTCCACAGTTTTTCACTCATTTCTCACTCTCTTGCTTCAGTGAATACTCTCTCTCTCTCTCTCCCATGGCGACCTCTCTGCGATTTGCAGTGATTCTCATTGCGATCTTGATTCTCACATTCCTCACTTTTCCGAGCGCCACCGCCATTGATGGCCTAGAGCAAATCGTAACTCCTTCATTACCTTCAACTTCACCACCACCGCCACTACCACCACAACCACAACCACTATCACCACCAACAACAAGTGGTAATCAAGAACTCCAAGACCACTCGTTTTTCTCACACTCAGCTCTCCTCCCTCCGATCCTATCTCACCTTGGCTTCCACAAGCTCGCTACCGCCGCGCCATCTCTCGCCGACTCAACCGCCTCCACTGCCTGGACCGGTCCTTCGACTCTCTTCGCTCCCTCCGATTCCTCTCTCCGCACTTGCGTTTCTTGCTCCATCCCTAACCTCCTTCGCGAACACCTTGTTCCTGGACTCTTCACCGTCGACTATCTCCGAAAGCTCGCTTTCGGTACCAAGATCGAGACCTTGAGTCCCGGCCGTTGCATCACCGTCACTGCCG
Organism: Quercus parvula; assembly: GCA_030820535.1. Lineage (NCBI taxonomy): Eukaryota > Viridiplantae > Streptophyta > Magnoliopsida > Fagales > Fagaceae > Quercus > Quercus parvula. Next base: position 48,225,370 of record JAUAME010000009.1, on the reverse strand, counting down.
AGAGATCTAGCAAGATCTCGAACTTCTCCGCCACCGGCGGAGCAGACAAGGTTTTCATCGGAGGCGTGGAGATCACTCATCCTGATCTCTTCAACAACGGCCTCGTCGTTGTTCATGGACTCCAAGGCTTCGTCTCTCCGCTCTCGCCGTACTCTTGTGACGTCGAGAGAATGACGTCATTGTCGTTCCCGTTTCATTCTGATCGTATGCACCAGAATCAGCCATTGGTTCAACCTGTGATCAGTATCATGCGCTTGATGCTGCGTGACGCTATGCTTAGGCTCCGTAACAACGGGTTTAGCATCTTGGCGCTTGCTATGAGGGTCAAGTACAATGACCTCGTCGGGCTCAACAACATGACGGTGTTCGCCATTGATGACGTGTCGATCTTCTCTGGCTCGCATGCGTACACCAGTAACGTACGTTTCCACATCGTGCCGAACCATTTCTTGACGTTCTCGGACCTTGAAAAGCTTCCTCTTGGAACGCCGTTGCCGACGCTAGAGCGAGGTCAGTCTCTGTTGATCACTACCGCCGGCGGAGGAGGTTTTTCGGCGGCGCCGTTGAGGATCAACTACGTGAGGATTAAGGTTCCCGACGTGATGCGCAACCTCAAGATCGTGGTGCACAGCTTGTACTTGCCGTTCCCGCACCTTCATCCAATGGCTGCTGCATATGATGAGATCCTCGGAGGAGGACATTACGGTGCGGATCAAGTGGTCTCAGATCGGACGGTGAATGGAGTTTGTGATGCCATGGATGGGCATGGAGGTTGCGCTGAAGCCCCTCCACCTCAAGTCAAGAGTATGGTCGAGATCGAAGATCACCATGGCCTGTGATAGACTGTTTTCCTCAAGGTGAGCTTCTTTTTAATGGATGACGTGTCTCTGTGAACTGAGAGTTTTTTTTCGAATGTTCTTTATGTACGTACTGGTTTAGACTATTCTCAATTCTGCCTGATATGTGTTTTCATTGAATTGGTGCGGTTGTGTACTGATAATAAGGCCTGGGAGCCTAGCTACTCTGCTAGTGTATGATTTGATATGATGATCATGTTCCTGTCACTTTGTCAATGCTTAAAGCTATGTTTTGTTGCTTAAAATTGTTTGGACATAGACGCCACGTTCATGAAGCTTTGATGGTGCATGGCTTTATTCCTGAATTGAATTGTATATCATCCAAGATATGCTTTATCCCTAAATTGAATTGTAAATCCTATGGTCTGCTTTTTTTTTTCCTGAGCAATGCTAGGAAAGGAACGCATCATAATTTTTTTTAAAATAATTTATTAGGATGACAAGTTATGATTAGAGTAATGTGATTTTTTTCATTAGTTATATACCAATTTAATCATAAACTAATCAAAACATATACAATTCCCAATTTCCAAATGAAATTTAACAGTTTTTAGAGTGCCAAAAGAGTGAGAAGCTATACATAATCCTTCTGCTTTCGCTTTGTCTGTTTAGGGGTCTAATATACATTTAAATGACTGTGCTATATTAATCTAGTAAAAAAAAGAAGAAGAAAAAGTTAAAAACATTGGGCGGGCCGAGGTTGGACATTTTTATTGATGGGTTTAGCTGTTGAGTGTGGGATTTTTTAGTCCAGACTGAGATTGAGCTTATTGCAAAATAAGTATAATTGGTCTTCAAAATGAAGGCCTAAAAAAGGTAATTGGTGAGACTCAAGTCAACAATACAGCCCGCAACTAAATCCAACTTGGTCTACGATTTGTAATTGTGATGGTCATTCTTTGTTTTAGTTGGACAGTGGACTATCACTTGATCCCGTAGTCAGACTATCGCTTTTGTCTTGGGCGTAATTTTAATTGTGATAATGTATTTATTATGTTATTGATAGTGCTTTATTTACTGGAGTATTATTTTTTAAAAATCATAGCGATAGGCTCCAAAAAGCATAGCTTTTTTCTTCCAAGGAATATATATAATAATAGAAGAAAAATTGAGAGATAGAGAGAGATACTGCACGTATAAGATTAGGATCTACATGGTAAAACCTGGTACAATGAGTCCCTAAATTTGTCAATTTGATAATCCTCTGCTCTGGCCACAGCCCATGATGAATGTAGGCAATTTTCCCACCTTTTCTACCCCTGCTTCAAAGGCCACTCCCATGCCCAAGTAGAAATGAGGCTCTAAATGACAATGAAAAGCCCAAACGCCTGGGTTGTCAGCCTGGAACCTCAAAGCGGTCCATCCAAAGGGAAAAACAGGCACTGTGTTCTTCATCACTGGATTCACCAAATTGAATTTCTTTGTGTCCTCTTTGAGGTCGAACTTGCCAATTCCATTACCCAGGACCCAAAAATCGTGCCCGTGGAGATGCCACGGATGTGTCTCACTATGGCTTATCTTCATGGTGTTCGCATTTTGCATTATAACATCTACTGTCGTATTGAACTTTAGCCTATAAATAGCAGTGCTAGAAGTAGCATTTTTGTTCTTTGCGACGTTGTTAATATCATAATTCAAAGAGTCATACGTATCAGGTGGCGGGGTTTGATCCATCACATTTGGTAAGTTATATTTGAGTGCGATGAGGAAAGGGGTGTCGGGAGTGTCGAGAGAGACATTGTTTACGGCCCAACGGGTATAGCCATTGATGGTGTTTTGTGTGGTGAGAAACACAAGCGTTCTATCTGAGGTTGGGGGAGGGGAGTGGATGTAACCTTGGCGAGCCTTAAGAGCTTGACTTTGAGCAAACTGGTCTGCCGTATCATTCCAAACAGGACCAGCTGGTGGCACTGTTGGAGGTGATTGCTGTGGTTCATTTGGCTCGTAATTGAAAATGGCTAAGCCAGGTGGGGTATTAGGGTGCCGGCTGATCACATTTGTTGTAGCCCAATAATTTCTTGATGTGTCTTGATCAGCTTTTACAATCACAGAGTATGTCTCTCCAGAGTATATATATAGTTTATCTACTTCAAATGGCTCAACATTGTACCCGTCTGCTTCAACCACAGTCATTTTATGGCCCTATAAGTAGAAAAATACACGTTATATTAAAGCTCAATTGTTTCAAGTTAAGAAATATTTGAAGTATTACCTCATATGTACTAATAACAATTTAAGATTTTTTGTGGTGGTGTCCAAGAAAATTACCTCAATTTGGAAACTAAGGGCTGATAGAGCAGTCAAGCTGGCAATCCTTAGTCGATATGTTTTTCCAGGGATTACAGTAATTACATAAGGAGAGCATTCTGAATTTGTTGTATTACAAATGTTGGTTGGCAGGGTCACACTAGAGCAATTGAATTTTCCTTTTCCTTGAATCAGAAGTGACTGAAAATTGGTCAAAGGGGGTAACCATTAGACAAAGCAAGCGCAATTTTAGTTTGTAATTAATTTTGTTATGCTAGGCGTATTTTTTCTTTATTTACCTGAGGTTCCCCAACCCACATATAGGGAATGGAGGTCAATCCAGTGGCTTGTGCAGAAGTGCTTTGATGGTACCAATCATTAAGGAGGATGCTCTGGTCAAAATCATAGGCAAAGGGTTCCTCGACTCCATCAGGAAGTGATACCTGGATTGATCCATATAACCCAGCTGTTCTTTGCATTCCATAATGTGCGTGGTACACGTAAGTCCCAGGCTACACACACACACACACACAAGGGTTTAAGAGCAAACTGTCTAACACGAATGAGAAAGTGTTGCATTAATCAAACATACAATGGAAAAAGAGCTTGTTGCACAGGTTTTAGGCCTCCAACACTTACCCTATCAGCCTTGAACTCATAAGTGACTGTGTCTCCAGGCCCTATTGGACATTGAGTCACCCATGCTGTTCCATCGCTCCAAGGTGTTCCTCTCTGTGATGAATTGCACAAATGAGAGTTTAATAATATTGATACAAAGTTTATCTAGAAAAAAAGGTTATTGATTCAAAAGATGGCTCGGATAGGAAAATGGAAAATGTAAATCTACCTGTCGGATTCCATGCCAATGAATTGCAAAGCTTTCTGTTATTAACTTGTTCTTGACATTAACAATGACCGTATCACCTTGCTGGGCCAAAATCGTAGGTCCTGGACTTAATCCATTGATGGTTATAACCTGCTTCCTAAAGCAATCAGGGGACTTGTACTCATATTTCACCTCCCAATTGTATTCCCTAATTTTGGCCTCAGTAATTGGAACATGTATCAAAGTGGTGAAAAAATACAAGGCTAGCAACTTCAACATGATTGTTCTGTATTGCAAAAGCCCTGCCAGATCTTGAAGGTTTAATTTTATGTGATAGCTCAATTAGTTGAGTGAATCTGTTTTCCAGGATTGGTTCAGAATGAAACCCAACAATTTTTTTATGTTTGCCAGCTAAAACCAATGTCTTTGTTTGCCAACAGAACGCCGCAAAATCTTCAAAAATGGGTGTTGTTGGTTTCTCCGTTGGCGCTTGCTTCCAATGAGGGTGGTTGTTTATTTGGTTATCATTGTCCATAGATAGTGTCCTGAGTGAGTGGTTAATTAACTTAATTCCGTGTTGCAGTTCAATGCCTATGGTCTTATGACCAAAAGCTCTAAAATATCACTGGATCACCGGGCGTATGATAAAATTGTCTCGGTTCTTCTTGTTAGTTTTTGAAGCCTCAAGGTTATGAGAGCTTCTTTTTCTCTTTGGTAACTTAGGAGAATTTAACTTTGATGTTAAGGATGGTAGATTTTTATAGTTTTACCATTCCCTTCTCTCTCTCTCTCTCTCTCATTTTTATAGTTTTACCATTCCCTTCTCTCTCTCTCTCTCTCTCTCTCTCTCTCTCTCTCTCTCTCTCTTTTGATTATTTAGGTCTGCCAATTGTACAGCCCAAAACTTAGATGAGAGGGTTAGAGCTTATAATTTTGTTGGGTAGTTTTGATTCTTTTGAATCTTCTTGACTTGGCCTCATGGTCCCTATTTTTGTCTCTTTGTATATTGTCTAGGTAAAAGGAAAATTGAGAATACATAATTGATAATTGTAGTATTTTTTACAACAAAATATTTGAAATGTATGATATTTGTTACACGTCAATTACTTTTTAAAGTTCGAATTTGGTGTGGGTTTTAGTTTGCTCAACTAGTAAAGTCTCTAATGATTAAATAAAAGATCTGGGGTTTAATTCCCGTTTACACCAAAAACTGGTTGGTGTCTTGTTCTGATGATAAAGAACTATCATGGAGATATTGAGGTTTTTGCCCTTATTTTGCAAAAATAATAGCAATATGTCACTTTTTTGAAACTATTTAGGTCTGTGTCTTTGTTTTGAAACTCGATTTTAACAAAATCGAGTTACAAGTGGAACTCGATATTAACAATGTCAAGTTATATGCATATTTTGCCACTTAAATTTTTTTTATAAAAATTTAAGTGAAACTCTACTTTGCTAAAATCGAGTTTCAATTAAAAATTTACACATAACTCGATTTCGAGGATATCGAGTTTTATTCCGTTAAAATCGAGTTTCAAAAATAGGGATATAGACCTAAATAGTTTCAAAATAGGGATATATTGCTGTTATTTTGCAAAATAAGGGAAAAAGCCCAATATCTTTGAAGTCAGATACTATAAGTTGAAACTCTCTCTAAAAAAAAAAAAAAAAAAAGTTCGAATTTGGTAAGGATGAGGTATAAAACCTATATTTTACTGAAGATTCAATACATCCTACCACATTTAATAACATCTTAATAAATTCCTAATTTGATTGGATTTATATATGGGTATTAAAATTAATTGATTGTACTATAGTTGTACTTATTTTTAAATATATGATAAGATGATGTGATATATTGAGATTTGAAAGGTAAAACATAAGTTTTACCCTGCGTCCTTACAAAATTTAATCTCTACTTTTTTAACATCACGTTAGGGATAACAATGATTTTTTTTTTTCTTGGTATATGTAAAATTCGATGTTACAGCAAGATACTTTTAATTGGAATTTATACTATACATGATTGTAAATGATTATTTACATGTCTTTATTAGTTTCTCTTTTAATTTTTTTTGACCGGTTATTAGTTAATGTTGTTATTGGGTAGCTCATGTCTTTAACTTTGTCTCTTCCTCCAAAAAAAAAAAAAGTCTCTAATTTTGTCCTTTTTACTGAATAAATGAATTTATTAATTACAAAAGGCCTGGATCAGTCCTCTTTTTTTTTTTTTTTTTTTTTTTTTTTTTTTCATTTTTATACAAGATAAAAATTCTACTCTAAACTAATCTAAGTGTATATGTGTGTGAAACTCTTTCTTGGAGACTTGAATTCCGGTCTTTGTCCTCCACACCCCATCATCCTTGTCCTGTGACAAAATGATCCAACTAGAAAGAAAGAAGATGAGATAGGCCTAGAGGAGATGGGAATATGCTCATGTCTTTGATGGGATAAAGATATTAGTTTTAGTGCTTTCTAATCAATCACAAGTTTTAACTTTGACGGTGATGAACTATGAGTCATGTTAACGGATGCTCTTAGGGCAATTATTAACAAACTATTTTCTGACAATTGTTAATAAACTATTTTAGAAAAGTTTTGAACGCTACTTTCAAGGGAAATAGAAAAAGAAGTCAAAACATTAATTGTTTTTTTCCTTTTCCCATAAAATTTTTTCTAAAATGGTTCACTAACAAATGTCCTTAAAGTATCTGTTAATAAATCCTTAAACCAATTATCAAATTTTATTACGAAATGGGTTTGGCTTACCTCCAATATTTTTTTAATTGGAATTTCCTTCTGTTTTAATGAGAAATTGCTACATCACCCACTAACTAAATAGAAGGTGGAGATTAAAACCCACTACGACTTGCTATTGTATATTTTAAATCAAAAGAGATATTGTATTAAAAAAGTACTAGAGGTAAGTCAAATCCTAAAAAAATACCTACAAATTGACGTGATAATTAATGTGGTTGATACCACTTGAAAAACATCATAAATAAATGTTAATTTTTCATTTTTTGTATAAAAAAAAAAAAAAAAAAAAACTAAAAATTTTAATACAAAATGTTTATGAATTGAGGTGATGATGAATTTGATTTGTTAATTTCAATAATATAATAAATGAATATTTGAATTAGCTTTTTGTGATTGCTAACACATTAAATTATTTTTAATAAATAAATTAATCAATATGTGTGAGTACACACTTTTATATATATATATATATATATATATATATAGAGAGAGAGAGAGAGAGAGAGAGAGAGAGAGAGAGAGAGAGAGAGAGGAAATTTTCTTTATTGAACAAACAATACATTTGTGAATCCCAAACAATTAGAAAAGCAAGAGTTGCTTTTCTATATATATGAACTACAACGAATGCAAGAGTTGTATGTAAATAAATGAAATAATAATTAAAAAAAAAAAACCTTTGCATTTTGAGTTATACATGTTAATAATCTATTTCTGAACAATTGATGAACGGTAAAAATATGATGATTAAGTATTTTTATTCTTTATTTTGATTAATTATGGCTTGCCAAATCCTTTGGTCTCACCACAGCCCATAATAGAAGAAGGCAATTCCCCCACCTTGTCTATTCCTTCTTCAAACACCACTCCCATGCCCAAGTAGAAATGAGCCTCGATATGGCAATGGAAAAGCCAAGCACCTGGGTTATCAGCCTTGAACCTAATAGCAGTCCAACCATAGGGATGAAGAGGCACTGTATTCTTCATGATTGGATTCACCAAATTGTAATTCTTTGGGTCTTTGTTCATGTCAAACTTCCCATCTCCATAGCCCAGTACCCAAAAATCGTGCCCGTGGAGATGCCATGGATGTGTCTCACTATTGTTAACATTCAGAGTGTTTGCATTTTGAAGTATAATATCAACCGTGGTATTGAAGCCTAGCCGGTAAATGGCATTGCTTGTAGTAGCATTTGGGTTCTTGGACACGTTGTAAATGTCATAGTTTACAGAGTCATATCCTTCAGGTGGTGGGGTTTGACTGAACACATGGTGTAACTTATTCTTTAGAGAAATAAGGTATGGTGTGTGAGGAAGGGTGAAAGAGACATTATTTACGGACCAGTGCACATAGCCATTAATGCGATTTTGTGTGTTTAGGAACACAATGGCTCTATCTGAGGTTGTGGGTGGGGTCACAATGAAATCATGGTGAGCCTTAATGGCTCGACTTTGAGCCAATCGGGGTGCTGCGTCATTCCAAATTGGACCAGTTGGTGGAACTGTGGGAGGAGATCGCCTTGGATGGTTTGGATAGTAATTGAGAAAGCCTAAGCCTTGTGTGGTATTAGGGGGCCGACTAACCACATTTGTTGTCATCCAATAATTTCTTGAAGGGTCTTGATCGGCTTTTATAAGCACAGAGTATGTCTCTCCAGAGTATATGAACAGGTTTTTCACTACAAATGGCTCTACATAGTGTCCATCTGCTTCTACCACAGTCATATTATGACCCTGCTCAAAAACAAAATTGGACACATCATCAGCGGGTTGCAATTAAAACCATATGTATGCATGTCACACTTAAAACATCATGGTTTGTAGAAAAATCTGTAGTAGTTGTAATTGATTTGAAGGTGAAGGTGCTCATAAAGGTTACCTCCAATTGAAAACTGAGGGCTGATAGAGCAGTCAAGCTAGCAACCCTTAGTCTGTATGTTTTTCCTGGGATTACAGTTATTGCATAAGGAGAGCATTCTGGATTTGATGTATTACAAGTGTCGGCTGTGAGGGATGCACTAGAGCAGTTGAATCTTCCTTTTCCTTGAATCAGAAGTGACTGAAAATAGATAGAAGCAATAACTATTAGAGAAAGAATAACAGCAAAATATAATACTAATTACATATGGTACATGTAGTGCCATTTACCTGAGGCTCCCCAACCCAGACGAAAGGATTGGAGGACAATCCAGTGGCTTGTTCATAAGTGCTTTTGTGGTACCAATCAGTAAGGATGATGCTCCGATCATAATCATAGGCAAATGGTTCTGTAAAATTATCTGGAACTGATACACGGATTGATCCATATAACCCTGATTCTCTTTGCATTCCATAGTGTGCATGGTACAAATAAGTTCCAGCCTACACATAAGCAAAACATACATTATAAATTATAATCTTCACTAATCTATTGAAAATCCACAACTGATTCCAAAATTTTGGAACTAACATGCAACTTATAATCTGATCTTCACTAATTTTGAGACTAAGACTTGGTTATTATTGTCGTTATAACAAGGCGGGCATTAAAAAAAAACACACAAACTGGAAAGAGAGACCATTGCAGAGATTTTAGCCTTTCGGCTACTAAGAACTAACACATACCCTATCAACCTTGAACTGATATTTGAAGGTGTCCCCAGGTACTACTGGACATTGAGTCACCCCTTCTGTTCCATCACTCCAAGGTGTTCCAATCTACAACAAATTAAGCAGATGAATACACGTACACAATAATAAATAAATACAACAATTTAGATATGAAGTTGGTTCAAGTAGGAAAATGGAAACTTAAAATTCTACCTGTCTGATTCCATGCCAATGGATTGCAAGGTTTTCTAATAACAGTTTGTTTGTAACCTCAACAATGACTGTATCACCTTCCTGGGCCAAGATTGTGGGTCCTGGAGATTTCCCATTGATTGTAATGACCAGCTTCTTATAACAGTCAGGGGACTTGTACTCATACTTTACCTCCCATTTGTAATGCCGAATTCTGGCCTCTGCAATAGGAACGTATATGAGAAATGTGAACAAACACAAAGCCAGCAGCTTCAACAACATACTTCTGTGCTGTGAAATGCTCCAATGGCAGCTTTGCAAAAGTCTACGAGTTAGAACTTAGAAGCTCAAATGGGTACTGTTTAACGTTCCAATGAGCAATTGCTTTGATGAAAGATTTTGTTTGATTGGAATAATTAATTTTTATCAACCTATATATACATATAAAATGTACTCCAAAAGCCGTCGTCAATTTCCCTTTTTATTATTTTTTATTTTTAAGAATTAGTCATCGTCAATTTAGTTAGGCAAAAAGTCAAAGAAAGTACATAATATCATTACAATTAATGAAAACCCATTAGACTTTATGTGAAAGGGTATGGGTGTGGCTTGCATCTGGACACTAAAGCAAAGCCAAGTCACGTTTGAAAAGTTTTATATTATGCAACTTGAGAATTTTTCTTTGTGTACCAACTACCAACCCGGTCAGCTATATAAAGTTTTGAACTTTATCCTCGTGATTTATTTTATTAATAGGACTATAATTAAACCGCGTTGATTACCTTTTTTTTGTCAAGGCGCTAGGAGAAAATATATAGCTTGGAAAGTTCTTTTATTTATTTTAATCATATATATTTATTTTAATTTATAATTTTTTGATTAAGAAACAAATGGCAGTCGTTGTAATTAATAAGTTCTCCAATGGGCTGTGCGCTCTTTATAACATCTCAGTCTTGATGAATATGTGATAAAGTAACAAATTTAACGTGAATTAATTTTAGATTTTTTTTTTAGAGAGTTTCAGACTAAGACACCAATTGAATTTTTGTGTAGGCAGAAATTAAATTCTAAATCTCTTATTCAACCATCAGAAACTTTACTAGTTAAGTTACAATATTTTTCAATTCACATGGTGCATAACAAAAATGATGTTAGTAATGAATTAATGTAAAAATAATGTTTTTAAAATGACTTTTTATTGAAATGAATTTTTATGTATTAATATTTTTAAAAATAATTATTGAAATGACTTTTTACATATAAAATACTAAAACGTAAAAGTGATTTAAATTATTATGAAAAATATAATGCAGATAACTGAGATAAGTGAAGAATGCCGAGAGGCAAGGGGGGAAAAAAGCCAAGGAAAGGTTACAGAATGAAGAAAAGTATGTGCCTTTTAATTTTTTCTTGTTTTCTTGTTTCAATTTAAAAATAAATAAATAAATAAAGGTTCAATCTATTGCGATTGTGCTATTTATTATCAAACCAAGACACCAATCGGTTTTTAGTGTAAGTGAAGATTGAATTTCATATCTCTTATTCAACTATCATAAATTTTATTAGTTAAGTTAATTAAAATCACTCTTATTTCAGTTGTTGATATCAGAATTGGGTGAAGGAGTTAACAAATCAAGTACTATTTATTTATTGCGTGAGATCAAAATTTCACAATTGATCATAGGCCATATTGATCGTGGGCCATGTGTACTAGCATCATTTTTGTAAAGGAGTAATGCTAAGGACACATAAAAATGCATAATTTTGTACCACAACTCGCCACATGGCGAGTTGTGAGTGGTGGAAGTGTGTCCTCACATGACCCACCATCACACATTCACCGATCACAAAATTGTGCATTTTTATGTATCCCTAGCATCACTCTTTTACAAAATTGTGCATTTTTAATTCCAATGATTTTTCAATGCAGTTAGCCAAGGTAGAGAAATTCAAGAACACCACAGTGGAAGGGGAAGCCGAATCATGTTTTGATATACTCAATGGAGTCCTAGATGAGATGTTATGGTCTAGCCGACTTGTTATGTGGCGGTGTTAGTCCATATGATTGTGAGTACATTAAAAAAAACTAAAAAAAAAAAAAAAACTATACATGTCACGAATTGATATTTTCAAATTTGATAAATGACAGAGTGCTTAGACACGCATTCGCATATTGAAAAACATCACACATCACATATATGAAATACACATTAAAAATAAATAAAGGTTCTACTTTATATGATATACAAACACAAGTTTTTCATTGATCTGAAATTAGGTTTTGTTTATTTACATGAGGTGTCCCTTGACTACTTAATATCGTAAATCAAACCCTACATGAAACCATCTATAGTGTAATAAAGCCATAAGGATACCATCACTATATTATCAACATATCTACTGTCTTTGAATTCCCAATTTAATCTACTTATTATTCCTACTTAGCAACCAAAAAAAAAAAAAAAAAACTACTTATTATTCTTATATTTTTTAGAAAATTAATTTCATTGAATATAAAATTTATTAACTCTTTATTAAAATGATACTGAATATGTATAACCCATTCCCATTAAATCTACTTTAAGGGGATTTAAAAAAAAATTGTTTTTCCCTTATCAAGATTATGAATTCTTTTTTAAGGAATCGTGTTCCCCACATGTTACATGCGATCTCCCAACATATCAAAGTAACCTATATTTGACATTTCAGTTCATATTCCTATCAAGATTCAAAGTTAATGTGTTTAACATTCATGAGATTGGTTGGTAAAGTAACAATAGTTCATAGAGTAATGACTCACAGTAGCCAAGTTTAATGTATTCAAAATACGCCAACATATCAATTAGAAATCTCTATTTTTATGATCAAGACAAATCATCATAATTGATATGCTGTAGTCTTATCAAATGAAATACCCAATTTCATCACCGTACAAACTAGCATCTATTAGTTTACATGAGACTTATGATTTAGATATTTTGTAGATGAATTTTATTTCAATACTTAAATCACATACAATGTATCTCATAGATTATTTTCTAATGTTCATATTACTTTTAGAAAATAAAATACTTTTACAAATTAAATAATGTCACACAAATTGAATTTTAGGGCTCAAACAAGAAAAACAAATTTTTATTATTATTATTATTTAGGTCTGCCAACTGTGCAGCCCAAAACTTAGCCAATAGGGTTAGAGCTTATAATTCTGTTGGGCAGTTTTGAATCTCCTCGGCCTCAAGGTCCCTATTTTTGTCTTTTATATATTGTCTTCTTCTTCTTCTTCTTTTGGATAAGTTCTCTTATATATTGTTTAGGTAATAGGAAAATTGAGAATACATAATTGTAATCTTTTTGATAACATAGGCGCGGTTTGGATTGCGCGTCTGCGTTGCGCGTTCGCGTTGCGCATCCATGTTTTTTGCTTCTTCTTCTTCTTCTTTTTTATTTTTTATTTTTTTTTACGCGTTTTGCTTTAGGTAGGGGACAATTATTATTGTTCATGTACTAAGTAGTACTGTTCACACACTGTAGCAGTACTATTCACGCATTTAAAAATATTAAAAATAGGTTCCACGGTATTATTCACACATTTTAAAATTATTTTGCTATAGTATTTTTAGTTTTCAGTTTCAGCAAAAATAAGTTGTATCCAAATGGACTCATAGTATTTGAAACTTATGAACTTTGTTATATGACAATTACTTTTTAACATCATGTTAAGACAATAATGGTTTTTTATTTTTTATTTTTTTGCGTAAAATTTGATGTTACGGTAAGATACTTTATCAACCAATTTGATTGGAGTTTATGCTATACATAATTGCAAATGGTTATTATTATCATGTCTTTATTAATTATTCTTGTTATTGGGTGTGTCATGTTCTGTGATAAAAGGATCCAATTAGAAAGAAAAAAGATGAGATAGGCCCAAAGGAGATGTGAATAAGCCCAAGTCTTTGATGGGATACAGATTTTAATTCTTTCAAATTGATGAAAGGTTTTATCTTTGATGATAATAAAACTATTACCAACTTTATTACAAAGTACTTTGACGCGATAATGGATGTGGTTGATATCTCTTAAAAAACATCATAGATAAATGTTTGGTATATAAAATGCTAAAAATACTACAAACTTTACTAAAAAGAAGTTTACAAACTGAAGTGGTGAATTTGATTCGATAAGATTCAACAACATAATAAATGGAAGACATGGATTGATCCCTAACATGTTTAGAGTTTTGGGCTCCAATGACCAATAGGAAGATGACATTAGTCACTGTCATGTGCAATACACATGCGTAACGTATATGATTCACTTGTTTGGTTGGGTTAAAGATCTATTTGAGATCCATTTATTTTGTTGAAACCGGAAATTTTTTGCTGAAAGTACTATAGATAAAGGTAAAAATTAGCTGAAATAGTACAGTGAGACTTATGAATAGTACCAAACAGTGCAGTGGGGCCCATGAACAGTAACAAAAATAAGCTGAATAGTAAAATAAACTGGATTTTTAATTTAGAGTCAAACGCACACTAAGTGAGTTTTCCTATTGGTTGTTATAGTCCAAGTCTCCAAAAATTTTGAATTAGCTTTTTGTGATTGCTTAAAGAGAGAGAGAGAAAGAGAGAGAGAGAGAGAGTAATTTTCTTTATTGAACAAACAATACATTTGTGAATCCCAAACAAATTTTTTTTTTTTTTTTTTTGAGATGAAGTCAAAACTTTTATTTATCAGTGAATACAATCATGAATAACAAGCTGTTGCACATCACTTGGGATGTCATCTGACCAAACATGGGGACAAGGGATAGTTTTAGCAGCCTTAGCCAATTTATCTGCTACGGCATTCCCTTGTCTCTTTACATGTATAAAGGAAGCTGATACAAAGTTCAAAACCAAAGCTTTTACATCGTCCAGGATATGACCATAGGAGCTGTAGCAAGGATTGCCCGAGTTGATCGCAATTGTAATTGACTCAGAATCTCCTTCAAAAACCACGTCTGTAAGTCCAAGCTGGAGAGCGAACCTTACGGCTTCTCTACAAGCGATGACCTCAACCTCCTCCACGGTTCCAGGTAGTCCCGTTCTGTCTGAGAGTGCACCACATACCCTTCCATCAGCATCTCTGACTACTACACCGACTCTTGCCTGCCAAATTTCCTTGAACAGAGCTCCATCATAATTAACTTTGTGTTGTGAAGTCTGGGGCGGGTACCAGCGAGTTGCACCTGTGGGCCTAAACACAGGAATGGGAGGTTCTTGTGCTGATCTGTATTCAAGTAATCTCTCGCGCATGTCCTGGAATAGCAGATGAAACGGAAGGGAAGGTGCGTGCATTCTTGTGGCATTTCTTTTGTTCCATATACTCTAGGCAACAAAGGCAAACCGTTCAGCTAGGTTTGGTTCCTCCAGATTTGTGATACCAGTCCACAGGTCTCTGAAGTCCACGAAGCGCATGGAGAGGTGATTTCTGAGGAGTTCTTCTTCCCACCAGACCTCCTTGAGTACTTGGCAGCCCCACAGGGCATGAACAGAGTCTTCGACTTCCTCATTGCACCATTCACATAGTGCATTTCTTGTGACATTTCTGGACAGCAGATTCTTTTTGGTGGGGAGTGATTCACGGCAAGCTCTCCATAGGAAATGCTTGATTTTATTTGGAACACTCAGGGACCAGATTCTTCTCCAGCAATTTGTTTGGGCTGAAGTATCAGATGGGCTAGGAGTGGACAAAACTGGCTTCGACATCATCAATTTGTACGCACTCTTGGTCATGTATCTCCCTGACTTTGTGCCAGCCCAAATGAGAAGGTCAGGGACCTGGTTTGAGCTTAATGGGATGCCCAGAATCTGTTGGGCTTCATGGGGAAGGAATTCCTGTGTTACTCGCTTTGTCATCCACCTTGGGCCATCCTCGTCAATAAGCGCACAGACCTTTGTATTCATAGGGAGGTTTTTTTGAGGAGAGATGATATGTTTTGTGGACATATCAGGCAGCCACTTATCACCCCTAATCTGCACTGTAGTACCATCCCCAATCCGCTAATATGCTCCTTGTTTGACCACCTCCCTAGCCTTGAGGATGCTTTGCCAAGCATACGACCCATTGGATTTTACTCCATTTTCAAGCACCGAGCACGTAGGGAAAAACCTTGCTTTGAAGACTTTGTAGAACACGGAATCGGTATTATGAATTAGTCTCCAAATTTGTTTTCCTAGGAGAGCTAGATTAAATTTTTCCAATTCCCTAAAGCCCAAACCACCATATAATTTTGGTAAGCAAAGTTTCTTCCAAGCTATCCAATGGATTTTTCTTGCCTCACCCGAATAACCCCACCAAAATTTTCTAGTTAATGCTTCAATGTCTTTGCACAAATTTTTGGGAAGTTTGAAACTCCCCATAGTGAAGGTCGGCATTGCTTGGATGACAGCTTTGATTAGGATCTCCCAGCCTGCTTGTGATAGGATTTTTTCTTTCCAACCTTGGATTTTTTTCCATACTCTCTCTCTAATATAGCTGAAGGTTTCCTTCTTTGCTCTCCCTACAAATGATGGCATACCCAAGTATTTTTCATATTGGGTCACCACCTCAACCCCCACCAAGTCCTTCACCTTATTCTTGATGTCTTCTTGAGTATTTGTGCTGAAAAATAATTGTGTTTTGCCCCGGTTGATTTTTTGACCTAACGCTTCTTCATACACTGTGAGGATGTTCATCATTATTTGGCAATCAGTATCATTGGCTCTACAAAAGAGCAAGCTATCATCTGCAAAGAATAAGTGGGTGATTTTTGGCCCTTCTTTGCACAGAGACACTCCACGTAATTCTCCATTGTCAGCTGCCTGTTGTATTAAAGAGTGAAGACCTTCTGCACATAAAAGAAATAAGTAAGGTGATAGGGGGTCCCCTTGACGGAGACCCCTACTTGGGTGAAAAAATCCATGCGGCTCTCCATTAATCATGATGGAGAAAGAGACTGAACGGAAACAGCAGCCCACAAGATTCCTCAATTTTCCATCAAAGCCCAATCTTTCCATGAGTTTATCCAAGAAATCCCATTCAACCCTATCATATGCTTTACTCATGTCAAGTTTTAGAGCCATGAACCCCGTTTTGCCTTTTCTTTTATTTTTTTGGTGGTGGAGTGTTTCGAATGCGACAAGAATGTTATCAGTTATGAGGCGATCTGACATGAAGGCACTTTGAGTCTCGGACACAAGCTTAGGGAGGATTTTTTTGAGTCGGTTGGCAATGGTTTTTGAGATTATTTTGTATATGACATTGCATAGGCTTATGGGACAGTAATCTTTTAGGTTTGTTGGTGATTTTGTTTTGGGGATGAGGGTAATGAAAGTATGGTTTAGGTTTGGAGGCATAATTCCCGTATTTAAGACAGATAGGGTTGCATCAATAACATCGGAGCAAACAATATTCCAATAAGATTTGTAAAAGATTGGGGGCATACCATCAGGTCCAGGAGCTGACATAGGTTTCATTTGCTTGAATGCTTGCTCCACCTCCAAGGCTGTGAAAGGTCGTGTTAGGTCTGCATTCATTAGTGGAGTCATTTTAGGCTCTATCCCTTGAAGGATTGGATCAAACCTGGCTGGGTTGGATGACTGAAAAATTGATTGGAAATATTGCACAATGGCCTCCCCAATCTTCTGTTCTTCCACCACGACTTCCCCACTGTCAAGGGTCAGTTTAGAGATAAAATTTCTTCGATTTCTCTGGTTTGCCCGACTGTGGAAATAGGATGTGTTAAGGTCCCTTGCTTTCAGCCAATTCACCTTTGATCTTTGCTGCCACAAACACTCTTCCTTAGCCATCAAATCATACACCTCAGCCCTCAAAATTCTCACCTGGGAGTGATTGGATCCGTTTATGGAGTTTGCTTCTGCCTGCATAAGCAATTTTTTCTTTTGTTGCAGCATGCGACGGATGTTGCCGAAAGAGTGTTTAGTCCAAGACTGAAGAGACCCTCGGCATGCCTCTAATTTTTTTGCCACTCTACCCATTGGATTTTCAGAAGCCTGAACCTCCCATGAGTTTTTTATCACTGCTGCACACCCTTCATCCCTCATCCAAACCGCTTCAAACCTAAAGGGTTTTCTTTTCCTATAAAACCGGGCATTTTCATCATCAGTACAAATCCATAATGGGCTATGATCCGAGAGCGAACCTGAGATATGATGAACTCTGGTTGATGGGAACATTTGGATCCATGGGTTGGTTGCTACTCCTCTGTCCAATCTAATCCAAGTCACTGTACCATCAAACTGGTTATTGCACCATGTAAACGGAGAGCCAACAAAACCCAAGTCCTGGAACCTACAGAAGTCCAAAGTTTCTCTAAAGTCAATCATTTGTCTCTCCCGACGCATTGCACCACCCAGTTTCTCTTCTGCTCGAACAATCTCATTGAAGTCTCCCGTACAAATCCAAGGGAGATCCATTTTGAGGCTTAAATGTTTTAGTAGTGCCCAGGAGTGTTCCCGGTTGGCCGTTACAGGGTTTCCGTAAAATCCCGTAAATCGCCAGGCGTCATCCACTTCTGGGTTCACCATTGCATCAATGTACGTGGGTGTTGCATCTAGCACATGTAAATTGATGTCTCTGCTCCAGAACAGTGCAAGGCCACCACCAGTATTGAGCCTAGAGACTATGTGGACCTTGTCTAGTTGCAGTTTTACCCTTAAATTCTTCACGTAGTTGTCTTTTGATTTTGTTTCCATGAGAAAAAAAATTGTGGGAGCGTATTTTTTCACCATCTCGGTGAGTTCGTGAACTGCACATGGTCGTCCCAAACCACGACAGTTCCAGCTTAAAGCGTTCATTGGTGTTGGCGGGGCTGCCTGGCAGCCACCACCGTTGGGCAAGCTTCGGGGGATTCTTCATTGGGCACTGAGAATTTTTTTGTGGGACGGCAACCTTCTTCAGACTCATCACTTCGTTTGTGCTTTTTTTCAATCATGAGCACGTCCATTGGGTTGCTCTGTTTGTCACGTGGAATTATGACCCACGTTGTTTTGGTTTGGAGAGGCTTGGTTTGGCTTTTTGTGGTAATCGAAGTCTGCTGGTTGGTGCAAGGCCCAATAGATGTAGGGGTGGGTTGGGGTTGGCTTTGTGTAGTGATAGTGGGTTGATGGGTGGTGTGAGGCCCAAAAGGGGTAGGAATGTGTTGGGATAGGACTTTGGGCTTTGAGGCCGGATTGGGTCCGGTTTCAGGGAGTGAGGCGTTAAAAGCTTTTACTCTATCTTCAATGTTGGCATTTATGCTGGATTTTTCAACGGATGCTTCCTCAGTGCCAGAGATGCAGCCGTTAGGAACACTGAAAGATAGATTCTCCTGTCTTTCCGCTACAGATTGATTAGCAGTTATGACCTCATTTATTGTCGTGTTAGTGACAGTTGTTGGGATTGTCACCGAGGTTGGTGGGAGGTCATGTGGTTGGGATGGCTGTGGTTGGGTGTTTGGGGCGGTGGTTGTTTGTGGTGGTGGGTTTTTGTTGTTTGGGTGTTTCGGTCTGGTTCCAGGTACGGTGATGGAGGTTTTCTTGGTAGTGAGGTCGATCTTTGCACTCATCCAATCCCCAAAATTCTGGTCCGATTTTTTCAGAGAACCTTTGCTCCGAATCCAGCGTTCACAGTCTCTAGCATCATGGGAGACCAACCCGCACCAGTAGCAGAAATTTGGGAGGCGCTCGTACTTCAGAATTGCGCACCCAATGACAGATCCCTTGGACCATACCTTGCGAACCCTGTGCAAAGGTTTAGTGATATCAATACGAACTCGAACTCGTATATAGTTTCCCTTACCTCCTTCATTTTCTGTGTCAGTCATGAGTAATGGAGTGCCCAAAGATCTTCCAATTGCATCCCGTGTTTCTTGGTTAAGGCATTGTACTGGTAGTTCATGGATTTGGATCCAAAATGTTGTAAATTGGAAGGTGAGTGATGAAATGGGCACATTTGCAGTTACTTTCTCAAAGACCACAAGGTGTTTGTCATAAGTCCAAGGCTCGTGTTCAAGACCCTACCTAAGTCACATTCATCTTCAAAGTGAAAGAACAGGATGTTGTTGCCCATATCTTTGATTTGGACATCTTTTTCCGATCTCCAAAGTGGCCTGAACGTGCGCGCCACTGATTCCACAATGACAACTCGCTTTGTCAAAAATTTCGCAGCAAGGGTGAAAGTGTCAAGCTCTGCTTTCTTTGGGCATGCTATTCCAGATTCTTCTTCGTCTAATAGGGAGAGTTTACTCCATAATCCTTCAAGTGACTCCATGTTGGTAAGTAGTACAGGTCGTGAGGTGAGCAGTGATTGTGGTTTGGATGGTGGATTGGGACGCCCTGCCAGTGTCAGGACACTAAAGGGGAAACGGGAAACCTATACTGGGACAGGGACAGAAAAGCTCCACTGGGGTTGAAGGAATAGAAATGTCCTAGAGCCTTAGAGAGCGACCATTCGTCCTCACACAAAACTTCAATGTGATCTTTGTAGTACAATCATTGGTCCCAAACAATTAGAAAAGCAAGAGTATGGCCTATATATTGACATATGAACTATAAAGAATTCAAGTGACATATGAACTATGAAGAATTCAAGAGTTGCATGTAAATAAATGAGATAATAATTAAAAAAAAAAAAAAAAAACCTTTGAATTTTGAGTTACACATGTTAATAATCTATACCTACCCCAATATATATATATATATATATATATATATATTTTCCTGAACAACCGGTGAACGGCAAAAATATGATGATTCAGTATTTATAATCTTTATTTTGATTAATTATGGCTTGCCTAATCCTTTGGTCTCACCACAGCCCATAATAGATGAAGGCAATTTCCCCGCCTTGTCTATTCCTTCTTCAAACACCACTCCCATGCCCATGTAGAAATGAGACTCGATATGGCAATGGAAAAGCCAAGCACCTGGGTTATCAGCCTTGAATCTAAGAGCAGTCCAACCATAGGGATGAAGAGGCACTGTATTCTTCATGATTGGATTCACCAAATTGTAATTCTTTGGGTCTTTGTTCATGTCAAATTTGCCTTCTCCATAGCCCAGTACCCAAAAGTCGTGCCCGTGGAGATGCCAGGGATGTGTCTCACTATTGTTAACATTCATAGTGTTTGCATTTTGTAGTATAATATCAACCGTGGTATTGAAGCCTAGTCGGTAAATGGCATTGCTTGTTGTAGCATTTGGGTTCTTGGACACGTTGTAAATGTCATAATTTACAAAGTCATATCCTTCAGGTGGTGGGATTTGACTGAACACATGGTGTAACTTTTTCTTTAGAGCAATAAGGTATGGTGTGTGAGGAAGGGTGAAGGAGACATTATTTACGGACCAGTGCACATAATCATTAATGCGATTTTGTGTGTTTAGGAACACAATGGCTCTATCTGAGGTTGTGGGTGGGGTCACAATGAAATCATGGTGAGCCTTAATGGCTCGACTTTGAGCCAATCGGGGTGCTGCGTCATTCCAAATTGGACCAGTTGGTGGAACTGTGGGAGGAGATCGCCTTGGATGGTTTGGATAATAATTGAGAAAGCCTAAGCCTTGTGTGGTATTAGGAGGCCGACTAACCACATTTGTTGTCATCCAATAATTTCTTGAAGGGTCTTGATCGGCTTTTATTAGCACAGAGTATGTCTCTCCAGAGTATATGAATAGGTTTTTCACTACAAATGGCTCTACATAGTTTCCATCTACTTCTACCATAGTCATATTATGACCCTGCCCAAAAAGAAAATTGGATGCACATCATCCGTGGGTTGCAAAACCATATGTATGCATGTCACACTAAAACATAATGTTTTTTTTACTTTTTTAGAAAAATTTGTAGTAATTGTAAGTGATTTGAAGGTGAAGGTGTTCATAGAGGTTACCTCTATTTGAAAACTAAGGGCTGATAGAGCAGTCAAGCTAGCAACCCTTAGTCTGTATGTTTTTCCAGGGATTACGGTTATTGCATAAGGAGAGCATTCTGGATTTGTTGTATTACAAGTGTCGGCTGTGAGGGATGCACTAGAGCAGTTGAATTTTCCTTTTCCTTGAATCAGAAGTGACTGAAAATAGATAGAAGCAATAATTATTAGACAAAGAATAACAACAAAATATAATACTAATTACATATGATACATGTAGTGCCATTTACCTGAGGCTCCCCAACCCAGACGAAAGGAATGGAGGACAATCCAGTGGCTTGTTCATAAGTACTTTTGTGGTACCAATCAGTAAGGATGATGCTCCGATCATAATCATAGGCAAATGGTTCCGTAAAATTATCAGGAACTGATACACGGATTGATCCATATAGCCCTGATTCTCTTTGCATTCCATAGTGTGCATGGTACAGATAAGTTCCAGCCTACACAAGCAAAACATAGATTGTAAATTATGATCTTCACTAATCTGTTGAAAATCCACAACTGATTCCAAAATTTTGGAACTAAGACTTGGTTATTATTGTTATTAGTCACAGACTTGCGCGCTGCATTTGATAATTTTTTAGATAAAATATTATTTTAGTCCTTGGACTATATAAATAGTTAAAAAAAAAATAATTTTATCATATTTTTCATAATCTTATCTATCACATTTTTTTACCATTATCATATATTTATTGGTTGACGATTTGTATAAAATAGACATTAAATGAGAGGTAGAACTATTCAATAATTTTTTTTAAGTCATGGTGTTTGAAGATTATTATGATTATATATATATATATATATATATAATTTCCCTAGTTAGAGTTTGATTAGTTTTAAGTTTAAATTTTGTATTATTATATGTAATTGATGATTTTATTGTACTATAAAGTTTTTAATGTCCTCTGTATAGCCATCTCTATTTTATTTCTTACTCCACTTTACCACCTGTTTATTTTCCAAATAACAGTTATTAATTGACGTTTGATTTCATTTCTTAATTGTCTCACATTGCTTAAGAGAGTGTGTTGTGTGTAGTATAACTTGCCCTACCCTCCCTTAAAAGTTACCATGACTTTTGAGTGGAGTTGTAGTGTGCCTTTGTGTTAAAACCTCTTTACCTCTCCCTTGTGTGTGTGTTTGTTTCTCAAAAAAAAAAAAAAAAAAAGATTTCATTTATTTTTTTCCTTCATTCATTTATTCTTTATTACTTTGTATGTTCCCTTGCTAGTTGTAAATTTTATGGTTATTAATAAGAAATGGATATCATGGATGGCTTAAATAGTTATAGATGTAGTTATGTTAGTGATATGTCAAAAGTTTTTTTTTTTTTTTGTTTTTGTTTTTTTTTTATGGGGGATGTGGCTGAATTTAAATGTTAAATAAAATGATATGAGAAAAAAATAAAAATAAAATACATAACAATAAACACTAACTTATCCAAATAATTCTATGTAATATAATAATAGTAGTACATTATTATATACTATTTTTAATTATTTATAATGCAATATGATAATATTTAACAATCAAAGTCATAAAAAAAAAAAAAAAAACCTTAAAACACAAAACTAAATCCCATAAACCAAAATAGAGTTCTAAAGAATACAAAACTTTATCAAACTAAAATAGAGATGCAAGAAAAATAAAAATAAAAATCCACCAAAAAATTGAGGGAGAAACAGTGGGAAATAATAACTTTTTTTTGAGAGAAAATTATGTAAATAATGGAAAAGTGAATGACAAATTTATACTAAGGGGATGATAATAAAAAGAAAAAAAAAAAGGAAAATAAAAGGAAAGAGCAAGAGTGATATCAAGGTAAAATGTTTGGGAAGATGAAAAGGTAAAGAGAAGGAGAAAGGTTGGAGAAAGTATAAATGTTAAAAAAAAAAATGAGTATAATTTGATGAGCACAATAAAAAAAATTACATTTTATTTTTATTTTTTTAAAACAAAAAGAGAGAGAAAATATAAATAATTTAATGATAAGGAGGATATGGTTGAATTTCAATATTGAGTAAAATAGAAGAGAAGAAAAAAATAAGAAAAATGAAAAGATATAACAATAAACACTAAATTATCCAAATTATGGTATGTAATGAAATACTATTTTATTTTTATCTACTATCTTTAAATTTTTTATAATGTAATCAGATAAAATTTAACAATCAAAGAGCAAAATAATAATAATAATAATAATAATATCTTAAAACACAAAACTAAATTGTACTGACCTAAATTAGAGTTCTTAAAAATACAAAAATTTATCAATCTAAAGCGAAGAGGCGATAAAAAATAAAAATCCACCAAAATATTGAGAGAGAGAGAGAACCTTTTTGTGAGAGAAAACTATGTAAAGAAAGGAAATTATAGTGACAAATTTATAGTAAGAGGGAAGGGATAAGAAGAAACAAATAAAGGAAGATGAATAGTTATATTAAAGTAGAGGGTAGTGGGGAGATGAAAAGGTAAGAGAAGAAGAAAGGTTGAAGAAAATATAAATATTTAAAAAATACTCCATCCGTCCCATTTTATTTGTCCTGTTTGAAAAGTCAAACTTTTTAAGGGAACATTATTTATTGTCTTGTTTACTTTTTAAAATTGTATAAGTTTCCAAAACTATCCTTAAATAAATTTATCAAAAAATTGAATTATTAATAAAATATGGGTATAATAGGAACATTAGTAAATTAATGACTTTTATTTTTAGAAACAGAACAATATTTTGGGACATCCCAAAATAGAATAGAGGACAAACAAAGTGAGACGGAGGGAGTAATTAGTGAATGTAAAACAAAAAATATAGGAAAATTGAAAATAAAAAAGAAATATATATAGATGTTAAAACCGACAAAGATAAATATGTAAAGTCAATAATATATTTATATATATTTTTTTTGTAAAAAAAAAGAATAAATAATAAATAATATTTACGTGGTGGTGAATGACGTGACGAAAAGGTAGTGCAACAAGAGTTTAGCAGCAATAAATGTCACGGTTTAGTTTTTAATAATATATATAGGTATATAGATTATATAACAAGACGAACGTAAAAAAAGAACACAAACTGGAAATAGAGACCATTGCAGAGATCTTCGCCTTTAGGCTACCAAGCAGTAACACATACCCTATCAACCTTGAACTCATATTTGAAAGTGTCCCCAGGTACTACTGGACATTGAGTAACCCCTTCTGTTCCGTCACTCCATGGTGTTCCAATCTACAACAAATTAAACAAATGAATACACGTACCCAGTAATAAATAAAAACATCAAATTAGATATAAAGTTGGTTCAAGTAGGAAAATGGAAAACTATAATTCTCTACCTGTCTGATTCCATGCCAATGGATTGCAAGGTTTTCTAATAACAGTTTGTTTGTAACCTCAACAATGACTGTATCACCTTCCTGGGCCAAGATTGTGGGTCCTGGTGATTTCCCATTGATTGTAGTGACCAGCTTCTTATAACAGTCAGGGGACTTGTACTCATACTTTACCTCCCATTTGTAATGCCGAATTCTGGCCTCTGCAATTGGAATATATATGAGAAATGTGAACAAACACAAAGCCAGCAGCTTCAACAACATTCTTCTTTATTGTGAAATGCTCTGCCCCCTGGGCTTAGCAAATGTCTACGAGTTAGAAGCTCAAATGGGTACGGTTAAGTGTTCCAATTAGCAATTGTTTTGATGAAATTGATTGGGATGATTAATGTCTGTTAACCTATATATAAATATACTCCAAGTCTTGGTCAAGTTCCTTTTTTTATTCATTATAAATTAATTATAAATTATTGAAGAATTAGGGTCTGTTCGGCAAGTAAGTTTTAACACATATTTTCACATTTTAAATAACATTATACATATTTTCACATATTTTTTCATTCACACATATATAAAAAACATTCAAACAACATTACTCAAACGTCTTCTTCAAATTTTGTTGGCAAAAAGTCAAAAAAGTGCCTTGCAAGGAAATTACATAATCGGACGTTTAGATGAACGGGTAAGCTTTGGTTACAGTGCCCGCCAAGTCCCATTTGAAAATTTTTGTATTTTGCAACTATCTATTTATGTGAACTTTTTTTTGTTTTTGTTTTGGGGCTAAACAACAAACATGATTAGGTGTAATTATATTATAGTCTACGATCAAACCGCGTTGATTACCTTTTTTTTGTCAGGTCGCAAGAAGGAAATAGCTTGGAAAGTTCATTTATTTAATCACACTTTTTTTTTTAAAATAATTTAAAGACTAATAAACAAATGGCAATCGTTCTCCATCCAGCTTGTGTGCTATTTAAAATATCTTAGTCTTGATGATTATATGATAAGGAAAAAAATTTAATGTGAATTCATTTTAAAGTCAATAAGTGCATAGATACTGAAGAGGATAAAATATGAAATCAGGCTTGGCGAGCCCAATAGGCCCATGTCCGCAAGCCCAAAGAAGGTAGGGCCCATCCTTCGCGTGGGCCCCTGATAGGACGAAGGCCCGGACTTGCCCACCACGTTTCAAGAAACTTGTTCTGCAAGGATGAGAGGCTTGCCCAGCAAGCATGAGAGGCTTGCTCTACAAGGATGAGAGGCTTGCTCAGCAAGCATGAGAGGCTTGCTCTACAAGGAAAGGAGGCAGGACCTCACCACTATAAAAAGGCCCCAACACCCTTACAAAAAGGTACGCGTGATTGACTCCTCTCTAGCACCCTAGAGTTGTAAAAGCGTTTTCTGACTTAACCTTCGGAGGGTGTTTGGCCGGCTCCACACCGGTGCCCTTTGGAGGTGTTTCTGTGTTGTTATTTCTTTCAGGCAACGGTCATCCGAGTACAAGGATCGTGCATCTCACTGGTGAACATTTCGGCATCATCAGTTGGCGTCGTCTGTGGGAAGGACGATCGTGACAGCTTAAGCCATTGTCGCCTACCGGACACAAGAGGTGCATGGTACTCACACGCTCGATGGCCAACACCAACAACGTTCAAAGCGACGAGCCGCCGAGGCCCACCGCATTAGAAAGACAGGTTCAGACCCTCGCGGCTGCAGTAGAACGCCTCACTAAACAGAATCACGACCTGGAGGAACAGTTGCGACAGAAGAACCCGGGACATAACGGTCAGGAGGAGAACCAGGGGGACAGCTCCGAAAGGAGGGGGCTTGAGAAGCAAGAGGGTAGTAATGAGCCCAGTAGAACGGAGAAGCGGAATTCGAGCATGCCCTCCCTCACGAATGCAACCCCACCGCCCATTCTCGCAGAGATGCAGGCGATGAAAGAGCAGATGGAGGTCATGATGAACGCCCTCAAGGGACGCGTCTCCAGCGACCTTGACGATTTGGTGAATAGGACGGACTCGCCGTTCACCGCACCAGTCAACTCCTGTCCCCTGCCACCGAAGTTCCGGATGCCACAGGTTGAGAGCTATGACGGGATCAAGGACTCGTTAGATCACCTGGAAACCTTCAAGACCATGATGCACCTCCAGGGAGTACCGGACGAGATCATGTGTAGGGCCTTCCCTACAACACTGAGGGGCGCGGCAAGAATTTGGTTCAGCAGATTGACGCCAAATTCGATCAACACCTTCAAGGAGCTAAGTGCCCAATTCACCTCGCACTTCATCGGGGGGCATAGGTACAAGAAGTCTACAGCATGCCTCATGAGCATCAAGCAGCGGGAGGACGAGACGCTGCGGTTGTACATAACTCGCTTCAACAAGGAAGCACTTTCCATTAATGAGGCCGACGACAAGATTTTGGTGGCAGCCTTCACGAATGGCCTACGAAAGGGAAAATTCCTATTCTCCCTGTACAAAAATGATCCGAAGACCATGTCTGAGGTACTCTACAGGGCCACGAAGTACATGAATGCGGAGGACGCACTATCGGCCAGGGAAGACAAACCCAGGAAGATAGAGAGACCGGAAGATACCAGGCAGGACAACGGAAAGAAGAAAGCAAGAACGGGAGACAGGCGCGAGGATAAACGTTCTAAACCCCCAGGAGGGAGATTCACAAGATTCACCCCTCTGAACGCCCCGCTAGACCAGGTGCTGATGCAGATCAAAGACGAGGGATCTCTGACGTTCCCGGGGAAGCTGAAGAGCGATCCAACCAAGCGATCCAGGAACAAGTATTGCCGTTTCCACCGCGATCACGGTCACGACACTGCGGATTGCTACGATCTGAAACAGCAGATAGAGGCCCTCATCAGAGAAGGGAAACTGCAGAAATTCGTCAATAAGGAAAGGACGGATGCTCATGCACGGGAACAGGCCCCCCGACGGGAGAACGACCATACGAGACCCCCTGTTGGGGACATAAGGATGATAATAGGGGGCATGACGGCAACGGGGTCATCCAAGAAGGCCCGAAAGACCTACCTCAAGATGGTCCAAAATGTGCAGGTAACGGGCTCCGTACCCAAGATAGCACGGAGAGAAAGTCCGATCATTGGATTCTCAGAGGACGACGCGAGGCGCCTCTACCATCCACACGATGACGCCCTTGTCGTCAGTTTGAGGGTAGGAGATTACAACGTACACCGGATGCTGGTCGACAACGGCAACTCGGCAGACATCCTATACTACCCAGCATTCCAGCAGATGGGAATAAATAGAGCACGACTAACACCAACGCATGCCCCGTTGGTCGGCTTTGGAGGAATGAGGATACTCCCATTAGGAGCAATCACGCTCTCAGTGACGATCGGTGACTATCCGCAGCAAATCACTCAGAACGTGACCTTCCTAGTAGTCGACTGTTCATCCGCGTACAACGGTATAATAGGGCGACCAACACTGAACTCCTGGAAAGCAGCGACCTCAACATACCACTTGATGATCAAGTTCCCTACTGAGTACGGAGTTGGAGAATTGCGAGGAGATCAGGTGGCCGCCCGGGAGTGCTACGTCGCCATGCTGGAAATGGAAGATCACCAGCAGACCTTGCGTATTGGCAAGCAGCGGACCGTCGCAGAGCCGGTAGAAGAGTTGGAAGAAGTCACGCTCAATGAATCAAGACCCGGACGGACGACCAGAATGGGCACCTTGGCCAGCCAGACGGTAAGGCAGGACTTGGCAAATTTCCTGAAGAGGAATCAGGACATATTCGCGTGGAGCCACGAAGATATGCCAGGAATCGATCCGTCAGTGATAGTCCATAGGCTGCATGTTAACCCGGACTCCCCCCCAGTCCGGCAGAAGAAGCGGGTGTTCGCGCAGGAACGGGACAAAGCGGTGGCGGAAGAAGTTAGAAAGCTGCTGGAGGCGGGGTTTATCCGAGAAGTCTACTACCCCGACTGGCTAGCAAATGTGGTCATGGTGAGAAAGAACAGCGGAAAGTGGAGAATGTGCGTTGACTTCACGGACCTTAACAAGGCGTGCCCGAAAGACAGCTATCCGCTCCCAAGGATAGACACTCTGGTAGACTCGACGGCCAGACACGAGCTCTTGAGTTTCATGGATGCCTTTTCAGGCTATAACCAGATCAAGATGGAGGAGGAGGATCAGGAGAAGACCTCTTTTGTAACAAGCCAAGGACTTTTCTGCTACAAGGTGATGCCATTCGGACTCAAGAACGCGGGGGCTACATATCAAAGGTTGATGAACAAGATGTTCGCACATCAGCTCGGCAGGAACGTACAAGTCTATGTCGATGACATGTTGGTGAAGAGCGTGCGCGAGAACGACCATCTCAGCGACCTTTAGGAGACATTCGACACCCTTCGGTCATACAACATGAAGCTGAACCCAAGTAAGTGTGTGTTCGGGGTTACGGCCGGGAAATTCTTGGGATTCATGGTTTCCCAAAGGGGCATAGAAGTCAGCCCAGAGAAAATGCGAGCCATAATGGAGTTAGAGCCCCCGAAGACAGTGAAGGTAGTTCAGAGCTTGAACGGAAAAGTTGCGGCCCTGAACAGATTCGTCTCTAAAGCGACAGATAAGTGCTTACCTTTCTTCCGAGTACTGAAGAAATCATTCGAGTGGACGGACGAATGTCAAAAAGCATTCGAGGACTTGAAAAAGTACCTGTCGTCCCCACCGCTTCTCAGCCCGTCCGTGCTAGGAGAAGAGCTATACCTCTACATTGCGGTCTCGCAAGCAGCCGTCAGCGCGGCCTTGGTACGGGACGACGGACGCTCCCAACGACCAGTCTATTTTGTGAGCAGGGCGTTTCGAGGAGCAGAAGAAAGGTATCCCCGGATGGAGAAACTGGCCCTTGCCCTCATGACCGCTGCGCGGAAACTCAAACCCTATTTCCAAGCTCATGTAATCGTGGTCCTGACGGACCAACCTCTGAAGAAAGCAATGAGCAGCCCCGAGGCGGCAGGAAGAATGGCCTTATGGGCAATAGAGCTGAGCGAATTCGACGTACGGTACCGTCCACGAACTTCGATGAAGGGGCAAGTAGTGGCAGGCTTCATAGCCGAGTACACTCAGCCGGATGAAGAAGGGGCTGAAGAACAGCAACTGTGGATCATTCACACGGACGGGTCATCAAATCAGCACTCAAGAGGAGCCAGTGTAGTTATACGAACACCAGAAGGAGATAAGATCGAGTGTATGATAAGACTGGACTTCCCTACAACCAACAACGAGGCGGAGTATGAAGCTTTGGCAGCTGGATTGGATCTTGCAAGGGCCGCGGGCGCCGGAAACGTGATCATACATTGTGACTCCCAGGTGATAACTAGTCAGATCAATGGCGATTTCGAGTGTAGAAACGAGCGGATGAAGAAGTACCTGGAGGAAGTGAAGGGTCGAATCGCTGGCCTCGAGGTCAAATTCATTCAGATCCCAAGGGAGGAAAACGAGTGCGCCGACCGTTTGGCAAAAGCAGCCTCCGCAGAGTTCATGAATGCGCCTAAACAGGTATTATCCTTTGTTCAAACTTGCTCACTTATTGATGACGGAAGGAATATACAGGAGATAGATGTTGAAAAGGATTGGACCGCACCCCTGAAAGAATATCTACAGTCGGGCTCCCTGCCGGACGGGAAGGACGCTGCAAGAAGATTGAAAGTCCGGGCTTCGCGGTTCGTACTGATCAAAGACACCTTGTACAAAAGAGGTTTCTCTCGACCTTACCTAAGGTGTCTGAGCCACGGCGAAGCAGAATATGCGATGAGGGAAGTTCACGAGGGGATTTGCGGGAATCACTCCGGAGCACGGTCCTTGGTGCACAAACTTATCCGAGCCAGATACTACTGGCCCACCATGTTCAGGGACGCCCAATCCTATGTGAGGGCTTGTGATAAGTGCCAGAGGTTCAGTAATCTAATCAGGCAACCATCCGAAGAACTCTCACCCATGACGGCCCCATGGCCGTTCGCGCAATGGGGGCTAGACATCATGGGCCCTTTCCCAACGGCTCTAAAGCAGCTAAAGTTCCTGGTAGTCGGTATCGACTACTTCACGAAGTGGGTCGAAGCAGAACCCCTCGCCACTATTACAGAGAAGAACATCCGTGCTTTCGTACGGAAAAACATTGTATGCAGGTACGGGATCCCGAGGGTGCTTGTCTCTGACAATGGAAAACAGTTCGACAACAGCGCATTCAAGAGTTTCTGCTCAGAGCTAGGCATTCGAAATCATTACTCTTCACCAGCACACCCGCAGGCAAACGGACAGGTAGAAGTCACAAACAGGACATTACTAAAGATCATCAAGACCCGACTCGAGGGGGCAAAGGGTATTTGGCCAGACGAGCTGCCAAGCGTCTTGTGGGCATATCGGACGACTGCAAGGACACCCACTGGGGAGACCCCGTTCCGACTTGCATACGGAGTCGATGCAGTCATCCCAGCAGAAATCGGCCTCACCAGCTATCGCGTACAGAGCTACACGGAGGACAAAAACGAAGAAGCTATGCGCCTTCAGCTAGACTTGGTGGACGAGGTCCGGGCAATAGCTGAACAGAGATTGGCACGATACCAGAACCTCATGTCAAAGAACTACGACTCAAAGGTAAGGCACAGAGATTTCCAGATCGGCGACCTGGTGCTACGAAAGGTAATGGGAGCTACTAAAGATCATACTCAGGGAAAGCTCGGACCAAATTGGGAAGGTCCGTATAGAATCACATCATGGCATAGGAAGGGCACGTACCACCTCGAGACCATGGACGGAAGAAAGCTCCAGCATCCATGGAATTCGGAACACCTTCGGAGATACTACCAGTAGAAGTCAAGTTTAAATCCCCCGATGTATATTTACTAGACTTCGATTATTCTGAAGCAGTCTGTTAATTACTTTTGGGCCCTTTTTTCTTTAGTACCTTTGTTGGCCCAAGAAGGGGCAGGTATTTTCTTCTACAGATTTTAATTTAATGAAGGAACATTCAGAACCTAGCTGTGTAAATCTTACTACTGAAAGACTACTATCACGAAGTGAACGGACCCCACCATGGGTTAAAAGTTTACAAGTTCACGAAGTGAACGGACCCCACCATGGGTTAAAAATATACAAGTTCACGAAGTGAACGGACCCCACCATGGGTTAAAAGTATACAAGTTCACGAAGTGAACGGACCCCACCATGGGTTAAAAGTATAACTTCACGAAGTAAACGGACCCCACCATGGGTTAAAAGTATACAAGTTCATGAAGTGAACGGACCCCACCATGGGTTAAAAATATAACTTCACGAAGTGAACGGACCTCACCATGGGTTAAAAGTATACAAGTTCACGAAGTGAACGGACCCCACCATGGGTTAAAAATATAACTTCACGAAGTGAACGGACCCCATCATGGGTTAAAAATACAAGTTCACGAAGTGAACGGACCCCACCATGGGTTAAAAGTATACAAGTTCACGAAGTGAACGGACCCCACCATAGGTTAAAAGTATAACTTCACGAAGTGAACGGACCCCACCATGGGTTAAAAGTATACAAGTTCACGAAGTGAACGGACCCCACCATGGGTTAAAAATATAACTTCACGAAGTGAACGGACCCCACCAGGGGTTAAAAGTTTACAAGTTCACGAAGTGAACGGACCCCACCATGGGTTAAAAATATAACTTCACGAAGTGAACGGACCCCATCATGGGTTAAAAATACAAGTTCACGAAGTGAACGGACCCCAACATGGGTTAAAAATATACAAGTTCACGAAGTGAACGGACCCCAACATGGGTTAAAAATACAAGTTCACGAAGTGAACGGACCCCACCATGGGTTAAAAGTTTACAAGTTCACGAAGTGAACGGACCCCACCATGGGTTAAAGTTTTACACGAGTCCTGAAAGAGGACGGACGCCACCATGGGTTAAAATTATGCCAGTTCACGAGGTAGACGGACCCAACCAGGGCCGAACTTATACGAATCCAAAAATGGACGGACCCAAAAAGTTCGTAAAATTATGCGAGTCCATTACGTAGGAAGCCATCAGGGGTCACGACCACTTTCAAAGGAGTGAACGGACCCGACTGAGGTCGCAAAAATATATAGGCCCACGACGTGGACGGATCAAATTAAGCAAGTATTTAACATCGAGACGGAGCACACATCAACATTATCAATGCGATATTAAAAGAAACATTTAAATAAATAAGTTTAAATGTCAGGTACAAATGATATAAAATAGCCCTACATACGACGGGCGAAAATCCAATTAGTTTTGAAAATAATTAAAACAAAACAGTGAACGGCTACACATCAGGAGCGACGGGGTCCTTGGCTTCTGGAGTCTTTATTTCTTCAGCTTGAAGCTCAGGGACGACGGTGACGGGCCTTTACTCTGCGAAAAGGTCGGCTGTGTCATCAGAGGCGTCTGGCTGGACGGACATACCCTCCGCGACGTTGATGTCAACGGCTGAGAAGTCAAACTTAGGGTATAGAGCTTTGGCCTGACGGAGAGCATCCTCAAAGCCATCAGTGTATGAAGTTCCGAGCTCCGTCAAGAGGGCGTCGGAATCACGATACTCTTGGACGGCCTTCTCTTTGGCTAGACGAAGCTCGTCCTCCTTATCCTTCAGGACGGCTTTGAGTTCCTCCACCGTCCTCTGGTGCTCGTCCCTTGCCTCTTCCGCCAGCTTGAGTTTTTCTCTGTCACCACCTTCCAGTTTTTGAGCTCGAGCAGCTCCTCTTCCGCCAGCCTGGCCTGGTCACGGACCCTCTCCAACGCCATCTCATTGCGAAGAGCCCGGTCCATCAGACCCTTCGTCATAAGCATAGCCTGATGACCAAATTGGACTTTGTCAAAAATGATAGCAATAGAAATTGAAAGATGAGTGGTGACGGATCCTTACCTGGGCAATGTTGAAGAGGCCCGTCTCCCCCATGGCCTCCGTCGAGTGGTTCCCCAGGTCCTCGTAGTCCTCGCTCCCAATGATGGAAGAGATCTTCCCCAAAGCATATTTTGGATCTTCTCGGAGCAGGACGGGCGGTTTCTTCTGACTGCCCGAAGGGGGAACCATCAGACCTTTGCCAGCTCCAAGCTTGGCCGGGGTCACCGTCTTCTTTCCCTCCGCCATAAGGCCTATGACGGGCTCCGTTGAAACTCTCTGTTTCTTGGGAGCACGGTCGACCTTGGGCATCGGTCTCTTCGCCGGGGGCCTGCTCGAGCCCGTCCCCATTGCCCCCACGTCCGTCTCCTTGTTCTTGGCGCCTTTACTTTTGATGGCAGCCCTCCTCTTCGCGTCGTCCATCTTTGTAGAAACAAGGGTAGACGGGTAAAACTCAGAGCGAATGAACAAAAGAGAAAAGAGGTGACGGACTTACGCTGACGGGTGCGTTCCTCGTACTTTATCGCCGCGGCTGTAGGCTCCGGTCCGTCGCAATACCAGTGGACGGTATTGAGGTTAACAAGCTTCGCCCAAGTTCGCTCCTCTGGCTTCGTCTTCGAAAAAATCTTTTCCAAAAAGTGGAACTCCTCTAGATCCACCTGTGGACGCCGTCGCACTGAAAAATCAAAGAGGGAAACGTTCAGGACGGTCATTAAAAAGTCAAAAAATTATTGCCTTCATAACACAAATGACTGGACTATACCAGACGGGTCCAAGATCCCCCATGTGCTGTCGACGGGCATGAAGTCCGTCTTCCCCGGGTGACACATCCAACCGTCACCTTCTAGGAAGAAATAACGACTCTTCCAGTCACGATTGGAGTCCGGGGTTTTGTATATGACTTTTAAGACGGACTTCCTAGGGACGAAGCTGTACATCCCCCTCGACTTGTCTATCTCGTCTGGACGGTAGCAGTGGAGGAACTCCCGTACGGTCAGCGATCTGGAACCATTAGACATGGCTCCGTACAGGACCTCCATTACAATGAAAACCCTCCATGCGTTGGGGGATATCTGGCTGACGGACAGACCTAAGTGACGGAGGAGTTCCCGTTTCAACCTGTTTAAGGGGAATCTAAGTCCGGCCTTCAGTGCTTGTTCGTAAACCCCTAAGTCATCCACTCCGTCGTAATAACACTTCTCGGATTTGTAGGGTATACGGATTGGGATGTGATCGGGTATTTGGTAGATTGCCCTAATTGTTTTGAAGTGGACCTCCTTAATTGTGGACACAAATTTGTGCACCGTCCACTCAGGCAGCATGACGAACTCCCTAAGTCCGTCAGCCCCAACAACGGATCTAGGTCCACCACCGTCGTCAGAACCTTCCTCTGGTTCGGCCAACCCCATATCCTCATTTGTTGAGGACGGTGAAGTGGCAGACGGAGTCCTCTCGATCAGTTCGTCCGGATCTTTGTAACCCGACGGGTACAATTCCTCGTAACCCGCTCCGTCGCGGACGAAGGACTGGTTACTTGACGCACTAGACATTGCCTACAACGAAGTGACAAAGCCTAAGACGGACGGTCTAAAATAAAAAAAAAGGGGAAGAGACGGATGCAAGAAGTTTAATGCTCCTACCATGACAATTATAAAAACTGAAGGTACATCGAGGGGAACGGATAGGATCACTTACCAAAGAAGGGAGCGAACGGGTTGATCTCGTTGCAGAAAGATGTGAATGGTTGAGCTCTGACAAGTGACGGACTCGCTCTGACAGTGAAGTTTCTGTGCAAAATAGAGAAATGAAGGAGAAGTGCAGGTTTTTATAGGTAGAGTGCACGGAAGACGAAGCGGCACTTCGATCCAAGACACGAACCAACCCACGAGTGACACGTGTCATCGCATTGAATGTTTCTGCAACCTGTCAGACCTCACGGACATGACGGCGTATCCCTCCGTCAACCTCCCTCCAAGGAGCCTCGTCACCAACATCCGTGAAACCCTAACCGTCATCTCTATGACTCCGTCATCAACCATTTGGTCTTTGTCATCACCGTCCTAGTCCTGTGCTACCGTTCATCTACGCCATCCGTCACCCCCATGAGTGCGACCATCATTATTGTTTGTTTTTAACCGTCACCCCAATTGATCGTTTGCACGACGGCGACGGATCAAATGGGGTGAAGGGGGCAGCTGAAGAGGATAAAATATGAAATCAGGCTTGGCGAGCCCAATAGGCCCATGTCCGCAAGCCCAAAGAAGGTAGGGCCCATCTTTCGCGTGGGCCCCTGATAGGACGAAGGCCCGGACTTGCCCACCACGTTTCAAGAAACTTGTTCTGCAAGGATGAGAGGCTTGCCCAGCAAGCATGAGAGGCTTGCTCTACAAGGAAAGGAGGCAGGACCTCACCACTATAAAAAGGCCCCAACACCCTCACAAAAAGGTACGCGTGATTGACTCCTCTCTAGCACCCTAGAGTTGTAAAAGCGTTTTCTGACTTAACTTTCGGAGGGTGTTTGGCCGGCTCCACACCGGTGCCCTTTGGAGGTGTTTCTGTGTTGTTATTTCTTTCAGGCAACGGTCATCCGAGTACAAGGATCGTGCATCTCACTGGTGAACATTTCGGCATCATCAGATACAATATTTTTCACAATTCACCCATTATGCATGATTAGTGCATAATAAAAATGATATTACTAATAAATTCATATAAAAATAATACACAACAACTCATTTCAATAACTCTGAAAAATATAATGCAAATTAATCTTTGGTGTGTTTGGTAGAGTGAATTTTAGGGAAGGTGGAAAAAAAGAAAAAAAAAAGAAAAAATAAGAAATGAAAACTTTTTGGAGGGTATTTGGTTAGGAGGAAGAGAGGAAAAAAGATAATAGAATCCATGTGTTTTTTTTTTCCGGAGTCCACGAGAAGGTTTTCTTCCCAAAATAGGGAGAAAACTGTGAAGAAAACTGGACCAATTATTTGGACAAAAATGTCCCTGCAACGTTCTTCTTTGCTTGTTCTTCTTAATATTTTTTTGTCTTTTTTTTCTTTGTTTTCTATTAATGTGCAAAGTTTTTATTATTTATTATTATTTTTTTTTTAGGAACTGTGCAACGTTCTATTCCCAACCAACTTGACTTCTGACTTTTCATTCTTTTTCTTTTTTCTTTTTTTCCTCAAATTTTTTTTTTTTTTTTTTTTTTACTTCATCTGTTTTGGGTTCTTTATATATATATATATATATATATTAATGGAATGTCCATCCATAGTTCCATACACAATTTTTTTAATAAAAATATAGTTTATTACTTTTTTTTTTTATAGGGCATGTGAGTAAATTTATATAAACTATATTTTTCATCTTTTAACCAAACACAAATGAAAAAAAACTAAAATCTCTTCTATTATTCATATTTTTTATTGTCTCATTATTTTCTATCATTTTATTTTTTCATCTTTTTAACCAAACGGACCCTAAAAGTGTATTTGGATACTGCTTATTTTGCTGAAAACTAAAAATATTGTAGTAAAATAATTTTAAAATGTATAAATAGTATCGTGAGACCCATTTTTAATAAAAATTTTACTAAAAAAGGAGATTTGTAGATCTCATAAATAGTGCATATGATCCACTGGAAAAAACATTGCTGCCGCGAAAACGCGCTTCTAACAAAAAAACCATTGACCAAGGTACTGTGCCTTTAATTTCTTCTCTTTTTTTTTTTTTTTTTGGTTTCAGATGTTGGTATCAGAATTGGGCGAATGAGTCAACAAATCAAAGTAGTACTTAATTATTTTATTGAGCCAAATGACGTGGGGCATGTGAACTAGCATCGTTTACGTAAGTCCTTGACCATTGACCTTGTCCGCAAGCTGTACAGTCATTGTTAATTTGTCATACAATTTCTGAAAGTCATGTTTACATTACATTATTACACACACAAACAAGGACAAGAGGTTTCTTAATTATTTTGGTCAGCAAAAGACTGTCTTTTTGAATAAATCTGAGTCTTAAATTTTTTTGTCAAAGAGCAGTAGGGCCTACGTACAAAATGATGCTAAGATTATACTAGCATCTTTTAAAGTTTGTGGTGCACCACCAATCACCATTCACCATTTAAGTTATTTGGAAGAGACAGTGAAATTTCGATATTCTTAATCCCAAATTTATATAGGTTGATTTCGCCGTTGATGCCGGAAATTTTGTTTGCATTTTTATTTGTATTGCAAAGATACATTTCATGACAGGTGCGGAACTACTCATTGAGTTGTGAGGCCATGGCCCCTTACAAATTTTTTAAATTTAGTTAAAATCTTAAAAATTATATGAATGGCCCCTCCAAAATTTTCACATAATTCCCATGTAGCACTCCAATTTTATATTGTTATTATTTTGGCCCTCTTCTTCTTAAAATTTTAGTTTCGCACCTGGATGACGTAGCATCTTTGACAATCAAATAGCTGAAATTACAACCAGAAGGCATATTTAGGCATTTTGACTTACATTTTACTTGAGAAGAAAAGATGAAAATGTCATATTCTATTAATCAGCATGTAGTTTCATAGGCATATGAACACATTATTCATTAATTGCAACATCAGGAAAGCGACAAAATGCATACAAAGAAGTTTATTTTGAAAGCTTTGGGAATTACAATCAAACTAAAGTAGATGTGCCGGTATGTCTGTGAATGCTTTAATTGGCAGCTTTTTCAAAGAAGGTTAATTCCAAAAGTGGAGAAGCAGAATAGGCAGTGCAGTTAGCTAAGTTAGAGAAATTCAAGAACATCGCAGTGGAAGGGGATGCCGAATCATGTTTTGATGTACTCAATGGAGCCCTAGATGAGATGTTTATGCTCTAGCTGACTTGTTATGTGGTGTTGTTAGTCCATATGATTGTGAGTACATTTAAAAAAACAACTACATGTCACGAAATTGAAATTTTCAAATTTGGCAAATGGCAGAGTGCTTAGACACGCACGCGCATGTTGAAAACCATCACACATCACATCTATGAAATACAAATCGAAAATAAATAAAGGTTCTACTTCATATGATATACAAACACATGTTTTTCATTGATTTGAAACTATGGATTAATTTTGAAAGAAAACATACCTTGATGCATATACCTTGAAAACTAAAATGATTCTTACCAAGACCTCTTGAATCTTCAGCTAAATCTTTGTTCCAACCTCGTACCATTTTGATCTTCACCTCAATGACTTTGTGTATGATTAAGAGTGTGGACTCATTCTTTGTTGACAAACCTTGAAAAATGTTTAGTCACTAATAGGAAGATGACATTAGTCATTGTTATGTGCAATACACATGCATAATGCATATGACTGACTTGGTTGGTTGGGTTAAGTTAGTGTTCCTATTGCCAGTTAGAGCCTAAGTCTTCAAAAATGTTTAATTAACTTAATTTCCGTGATTGCTAACATATCAAATTACTTTTAATCCTCTCTCTCTCTCTCTCTCTGTGTATATATATATATATATATCTGTGTGTGTATATATATATATATATATAGAGAGAGAGAGAGAGAGAGAGAGAGAGAGAGAGAGAGAGAGATGGAATTTCTTTGTTGAACAAAACAATACATTTGTGCATCTCAAACAATTAGAAAAACAAGAGTATGACCTATATTGGCATACGAATTATGAAAAATGCCAGAGCTGTATGTAAATAAAAAAAAAAAAAAAAAAAAAAAAATTCTGAACAACTGGTTCATTGCAAAATTTTAATGATTCAGTATTTATAATCTTCATTTTGATTGATTTTGGCCTTCCAAATCCTTTGGTCTCACCACAACCCATAATAGATGAAGGCAGTTCCCCACCTTGTCTATTCCTTCTTCAAACACCACTCCCATGCCCATGTAGAAATGAACCTCGATCAATATGGAAATGGAAAAGCCAAGCACCTGGGTTATCAGCCTTGAACCTAAGAGCAATCCAACCATAGGTATGAAGAGGCACTATATTCACCAAATTGTATTTCTGTCTTTGTACATGTCAAACTTGCCTTCTCCATAGTCCAGTAGTACCCAAAAACCGTGCCCATGGAGATGCCATGGATCGTGCCCATGGAGATGCCATGGATGTGTCTCACTATTGTAGGAGTCACTGTGTTTGCATTTTGTAATACGATATCAACCGAGGTATTGAAGTCTAGTTGGTAAATTGCATTGCTGCTAGTAGCATTTGGGTTCTTGGACACGTTGTAAATGTCATAGTTTACAAAGTCATACCCAATACCCGTTAGGTTTTTTAGTACAATTAGCCGTTAACTTGTGTAATGCACGTTAAATGTATCGAGTATGATATATATGATTTAATCTTGGTTTATTTTACTAAAAAAACAAAAATTAAATTTGTAAATAACACTATATAGCTAAAACATATATTAAGAACTATATGTTTCAAACATTTATTAATATAAACAATAGCTCATGAAAATTTTAATTAAAAATGACATTTATTATTATTTACAACTAGTCGCAGATCCACGCGATGCGTGGGAACATAAATATCATGTAATGAGGTATAATATATAAAAAGTAAAAATTACTTTAAGTACCGTCTTTTTTTTAAAAAGAACTCTACATACATACATATATATATATATTAATCTTTTTATCTCTACAAATATATCATTTTATTATTCTAACTTCTATTGTAGTGTATTATATTTGCCTAATATACAACTAAACTTTATAAGTTTCAAATTTATTATTCAAATTTTTCATCTCTTAAAAAATAAGGAAATTGTCATAATAATAAGAAATTATCACAAAATTATAATGTAATCTTAGCCAAAATTAAAATGAAATTAAAGGAATAAAAAACAGACTTTATAATAATTTATTACTCAAAAAATTGGTAGGCATATTCA
This sequence comes from Quercus parvula, assembly GCA_030820535.1. Lineage (NCBI taxonomy): Eukaryota > Viridiplantae > Streptophyta > Magnoliopsida > Fagales > Fagaceae > Quercus > Quercus parvula. The sequence continues at coordinate 48,184,806 of JAUAME010000009.1, read as the reverse complement.
AATTCCTATTTTAAAAAAAAAAACTAAATATTAACCAAAACCAAAGTTTAACTAACGCTATAAAAGGGGAAGAGAAGACTTTTTGATGGGAAATATAAAAAAAAAAAAAAAATAATAAAAACACACAATACCAACACATATTAAAAAAGAAAAGAAAAAAGAACCATTAACCTTAATTAGAGTTCTAAGAAATAACAAAAATCCACCAAAAGAAAGGAGAGAGAGAGAGAGAGAGAGAGAGAGAGAGAGAGAGAGAGAGAGTACTCACAGTTTTGTGTGGGAAAAATATGGATTGAATTGGGAAAATGATATCAAATTTATACAAAATAAAATGGAGAGAAGAAGAGTCGGAACATAAAAAAAGAGGAAGTGTAACGTTAAAGTAGAGAGTAGTGAGGAGATAAAAAGACAAAAAGGAAGGGGAAATATTTGAAGAAGTGTAACTGTAGGTGAACTAATAGGGAGAAGAAGAATTAAAAAAAAAAAAAAGAATTCTACAAGTATTTTTTTATATCTTTTTGTCTCTACAAATATTTCATTTTATTATTCTAACTTCTGTTGTAATATATTATATTTGCCTAATATACAACTAAACTTTATTAGTTTCAAATTTATTATTCAAATTTCTGATCTCTTAAGAAATAAGGAAATTATCATAATACTAAAAAATCATCACAAAATTACAATGTTATCTTAGCCAAAATTAAAATGAAACTAAAGGAATATATAAAAAATATACTTTATAATAATTTATTACTCAAACCATTGGTAGGCATATTCAAATTCCTATTTCCAAAAAAAACAAAGTATTAACCAAAACCAAAATTTAACCAAGGCTATAAAATGGAAAGAAAAGATTTTCAGATGGGAAAAACAAAAACAAAAACAAAATACCAAAACACATATTAAAAAAGGAAATAAAAAAGAACCATCAATCTTAATTAGAGTTATAAGAAATAACAAAAGTCCACTAAAAGAAAGGAGAGAGAGAGAGAGAGAGAGAGAGAGAGAGAGAGAGAGAGAGAGAGAGAGTACTCATTGTTTTCTGTGGGAAAAATATGGATTGAATTGGGAAAATGATATCAAATTTATAGAAAATAAAATGGGGAGAAGAAGAGTCAAAACAAAAGAAAGAAAAAGGAAGTGTAACGATAAATTAGAGAGTAGTGGAGAGATAAAGAGACAAAAAGGAAGGGGGAAAATTGGAAAAAGTGTGACTGTAGATGTAAACTATAATAGGGAGAAGAAGATTTTTTTTTTTTTTTTTAGAATAGGGGGAAGAAAAGTTTAAGTAGAGAAAAGAAAATATAGAAAATCAGTAGATGATTATGTGGCTACTGATGTGGCTCAACAACAACGTAGTAACTATAAAGCTACGCTTTAGTTTTTAGATATATATAGATGCATAAAAAAACTTATGGAACATAAATTGAATCTATTCCCCAATATACTGAGTGCAGTTCTTGATCTAACTTCAAAATAGAAATTTAATACTTTAAAAAAGTTTTATATCCCTAAACTTAGGGCACATTTGGTAAACTGTAATAGACACTTTAATGTAACAACCACTCTTATGGTTTAGCTATTTAATAGTTTGGTTATAGTTTTATTACAAACAATAGTCATTCCTTATGAATAGTTATTCTTTAAAATGAAGAATAACTATTCTTTTCTAAAAGGATTGTAATAGCTATTCCTTAGTAGATGTAATAATTAATTTCTACATTAATATATTTCCAAATAAATAAATTTTCAATATCCACCTAACAATTATGGAAATAAAAAATCATCAAAAAATAACTCGTCTCTCTAAAATTTAAAATATATTATTTTCTAGGAAATATAATTGTATAAATGAGATATTTCCTAAAATAGATCATAAGTTTTATTCTAATGTTATAACTCACAACCAAATTAATGAATATGTTTAGTTATTCCATTATAACACATTTTATTCCTGGTAATAAATATTACCATTTCTGTTGTAATCCACATTCAGTATACCAAACGTACCTTTATTGTTTAACAGGTGTCTCTTGTAGCAACATGTTACAATACTTATCGATAAAACCACAAACCCCTTAATCCCAGAGCCAAAGTATATGAATAGGTTTTTCACTACAAACGTCTCTACATAGTGTCCATCTACATCAACCACAGTCATATTATGACCCTAATTAAAAAGAAAATTGAATGCACATCATTAGTGGTTGCAAAACCATGTGTGCCCTTCACATTATAAACACCATGGTTTATAAAAAACTGAAATTACTATTAATTTTACTACAAATGTCCTACAAATTGAAGTGACAATTAATATCATTCTATGAGGTTTACCTAGAAAAATTTGTAGAAGTTTTGTAACATCATTTTCAGTTTATGATTGAGAAACATTCCGAGTCTTTATATATATATATATATAGACACACACACACATTTAAAAGCTGAAGCGTAACATTTATTGTTACTATACTCTTGCTGAGCCACATCAATGACCACGTCATCCACCCATTTTCAACATTCTCTATCTTATTTTTAATTCTTTTTTTTTTTCCTTTTTAATTTTCCAACTTATTGTTATACTTTTTCTAACTTTTCTCCTCCTTTTTACCTTTCCATTTCCCCACTACTCTCTACCTTAATATCACTTTTCCTCTATCCATTTATCTTCCTTTATTTTTTGCTTTTCTTATTCCTCTCCTCTTACTGTAAATTTATAGTTCTCTTTTCCATTCTATTCATAGTTTTTTCATACACAAAATGTTATTTCTCTCTTTTTTCTCTCATATTTTCCACACACAAAATGTCATCTCTCTCTCTCTCTCTCTCTCTCTCTCTCTCTCTCTCTCTCTCTCTCTCTCTTCATTTTTGGTGGATTATATATATATATATATATTTTCTTGCATCTCTAGTTTAGGTTGATGAATTTTGGTATTATTTGGAACTCTACTTTGGGTTAATGTGATTAAGTTTTGTATTTTTAATTTGTTATCTTTTTTATTCTTTTTGATTTCATATATGTTATAAAGATAGTATATAAGAATATAATGTTATTTTATTACATAACATGACTTTGATAATTTGATGTTTATTACTATATTTTTTATTTTTACCATTTTTCTTCTCATATTATTTCCTATAAATTTCTTATTATTCTTTCTCACATTCTCTCTTGAAAAAGTGGTTATTCTCTTTCTCTTGATTTTTTATTATTTCTTGCAACTCTACTTTATATTGATGAATCAATGTGATTTTTAAACTCTATTTTGGGTTCATACGTTTTGGTGTTGTATTTTTTTGCTCTCCATCACAAGTTCTCTCCCTTTCTCTCTCTCTCTCTCTGCAATAAAATCTATAGAATAAATTATACATATTTAGTATAAGTTTGGTATGAGTATTGACTATCATGATAATCTCTTTTAAGAGAATGGATAATTTAAATAATTTATGTAAATAAAAATTATACATACATACATACATACATGTATATATTTATTTATTTTACTTAAATGTATAATTTACCTCATGCAATTCATTTAAAAGTAGCGATGTTAAAACAAATAAATAACTGCCCTAAAGATTATATTTGTATATTTATAGCATTTATGTTTAGAAAGATTTTCACTTAAATTTAGCTGTATCGAAGTGGACTGAAATGCTACATTAATATGGTTTAACAAAAATGTAGTAACAATAAATGCTATGTTTAAAAATTGTTGATATTAAGAGTTTGAGATTTATATTTTTTTTAATAAGTTTTGATTTAGAGTGGGTGCTTTCAACCTAAACATGTCTTTTTCCATTATGTAAGTGCACAAAAATAGATCAAAGTGGACCAAAATGAACTGAAGTGATTTGAATAGATTGAATTAGACCAAATGGAATAGTGTGGAGCAAATGGATAAAATAGGATCGAATGGACCAAATAGGAACAAGGTGGATTGAATAGGACCGAAGTGGACCTAATAGACTGAACAGGACCAAGTTGGACCAAAGTGGACATACTAGACCGAAGTAGACCGAATAGGACTAAAGTGGATCAAAGTGGACAAAATTGACCAAATAGGACCAATGTAGACTGAATAGGGCCAAATAGAACCAAAGTAGATAGAATTGATCGAATATGATGAAAGTGGACAGAATAGACCGAATAGGACCGAAATGGATAAAATAGACGAATGTGGACTGAATAGAGCCAATGTGGATTGAATAAGACTGAATGGACCGAATATAATTTTAGCAAACATAATGGACTAAATTGGATCAAATTGGACCAAATAGAACCAATGTAGACTGAATAAGACTTTTGAATATTTACAATTTTCATTGCATTTTTAGGGCTTATGCTTCTAATGTCTATTTTATTATTTTTCTTTGTATTTTTTTAATTCAAAACTAAAGAGTTTAGCACAAATATAATAAAATCTCATACTTTTCAACCCAAAAATTAAGAAAAAAAATGAATTTTTGAGCTAAACTTGAAACGAAAACTTACAAAAAGAATCAATTTAAGGCCTAATTAGTCTAAAATGGATTGAAGGGGGACCGAAATTGATCGAGAGGACCAAGTGGAACAAATTAGACCTAATTTGACCTAATTGAATTGAACGAGAAAGAAGTAGATCTAATTGGACCAAATAGAAATTGTATAATTTGTAGGGAGAACAAATTATTTTTAAAAAAAATTTAGAGAAAGAATTATACATTATATTACACTAAAAAAAATTATTTATTTCTATGCATTGCATGGGCCTACAACTAGTTCTTATAATAATACAAACTAAGAACAACATAAAATGATTTGAAGATGAAGGTGTTCATAAAGGTTACCTCTATTTGAAAACTAAGGGCTGATAGAGCAGTCAAGCTAGCAACCCTAAGTCTGTATGTTTTTCCGGAGATTACGGTTATTGCATAAGGAGAGCATTCTGAATTTGATGTATTACTAGTTTCGGCTGGGAGGGATGCACTAGAGCATTTGAATTTTCCTTTTCCTTGAATCAGAAGTGACTGAAAATTCATAGAAGCAATAACTTTTAGACAAAGAATAATAGAAAAATATAATACTAATTCAATTTGTTACATATGGTGCAAGTAGTGCCATTTATGATTTACCTGAGGCTCCCCAACCCAGCCAAAGGAAATGGAGGACAATCCAGTGTCTTGTTCATAAGTTACATTACATATGGTACAAGTAGTGGTATTTTTGATTTACCTGAGGCTCCCCAACCCAAACAAGGGAATGTAGGACATTCCAGTGGCTTGTTCATAAGTTATATATGGTACAAGTAGTGCCATTTATGATTTACCTGATGAGGCTCCCCAACCCAAATAAAGGGAATGAAGGACAATCCAGTGGCTTGTTCATAAGTTACATATGGTAGAATTATCACGAACTGATGGATAGATTGATCCATATAACCTTGATTCTCTTTGCATTCCATAGTTTGCGTGGAACAGATAAGTTTCAGCCTGCACATAAGGAAACATAGATTATAAATTATGTGATAAAACTGATCAAAGTACAAACATGCAACTTATAATCTGATCTTCACTAATCTATTGAAAATCTACAACTGATTCCAAAATTTTTTGACTAAGACTTGAATATTATTATTGTTGTAACAAGGCGAACATTAGAAAAGAACACACAAACTGGAAATAGAGACCATTGCAGAGATTTTAGCCTTTAGGCTACCAAGAAGTAACACATACCCTATCAACCTTGAATTCATATTTGAAGGTATCCCCAGGTACTATTGGACATCAAGTTACCCCTTCTGTTCCATCACTCCAAGGTGTTCCAATCTACAACAAATTAAACAGATGAATACACGTACACAATAATAAATAAAAACATCAAGTTAGATAAAAAGTTGGTTCAAGTAGGAAAATATGGAAACTTATAATCCTCCCTGTCTGATTCCATGCCAATGGATTGCAAGGTTTTCTAATAATAGTTTGTTTGTAACCTAAACAATGACTGTATCACCTTCCTTTGGGCCAAGATTGTGGGTCCTGGAGATTTCCCATTGATCTGTACCACGCACACTATGGAATGCAAAGAGAAGCAATGTGAACAAACATAAAACCAGCAGCTTCAACAACAACTTCTGTATTGTTAAATGCTCAAGCCAAGCCTTGCCTCATTTGAAAAGTTTTGTATCATGCAACTGTTTATGTCATATGTCCTATGTAGTCTTTAAAGCAATGTCTTGAAAAGATTAGGAGGTGTTTTCTACTTTAGCTACATTCTTGAGTCTTGAGCAATGTAGCACGGGTGCGTTTCGGGATTCGGGTGCGGGTGCGGGTGCGGGTGCGGGACTCGGCAATTTTTGAAAAAGGTGGGTGCGGGTGCGGCGGGACTCGGCGATTAAAAAATATTTTTATTTATATTTTTAATATATTGCTAAGCATATTTTTTCACATTATACAAACATATACCAAATTTAAGAGCAATAGTAGATAATAACTAAAAACATGATTTTCATAAATTAAACACAACTCACAAGATTGAAACTAAAACATTCCATGATGTTTGCAAATTAGAATACAACTCACAAGTTCGAAATTAAAACTAAATAAAAGACAATCAAACATTTTGAGGAGTGTTTTTGGCGTTTTGAGTGCATTTGGGCTGAAGTAGGGTTAGAGTTTAGTAAACGGTGCGTTCTGGGTTTTTTTTTTTTTTTTTTTTTTTTTTTGAATTTCGGCTGTTTCGGCCGTTTCGGCCGATACCGGCCGATTCCGGCAGATTCAGGCCCGAGTGGGCCCGAATTGGCTCGCGTCGGCGCGCGTCGAAGCCGAATCGGCGCGCGTCGAAGAAACCCACGTGGGATCCACGTGGCCCGACGCGGCCGGACGCGCGGGCAGCGGCGTCCCCTGCGCGTCGCCGCATCCGGCCGCGTCGGACGCGGGTGCGGCACCTCCGGTGCCGCGTCCGTGCTTCCCAGGTCTTGAGTCTCTTGACAATCAACTCCTAGTTTTTAAATCTTCTAAAAAGATGGTTAGGTGTTATTTTATTGTAGTCTATAATTAAACCGCGTTGATTACCTTTTTTGTCAAGTCACAAAAAGGAAATAGCTTGGAAAGTTCATTTATTTATTTATTTAATCACACTTTTTTTTAATGATGGTGAACAAAAAGAATGAGAAAGAAAGAATAAATGATGGTGATTGGGTGATATATTATTTTATTGTGTAGAAATATTATTTTATTGAATAGAATAGGAAAATAAAAGTTGAGATGTTGGGAGTGTTGTAAAATGATATGGTATAAATGATAAAGTAGGTTTTGAAATGATAAAATAGAATAGTTTGGAGATATCTAATGCAAATGCTCTAAAAAAACAAATGGCAGTCGTTCTCCAACTAGGCTGTGTGCTCTTTATAATATCTGAGTCTTGATGAATATATGATAAGGAACAAAATTTAATGTGAATTCATTTTAGAGTCAGTAAGTGCAAATAATACACAACAACTCATTTCAATAATTATGAAAAATATAATGCAGATTAGTCTTTAGAGTTTTGCAAGTGAAGAATGCCAAGGCAAGAAAAAAAGGAAAAAAAAAAAAAAAGGTTACATAATGAAGAACAATATGTGCCTTTAATTTCTTCTTATTTTTCTTGTTTCAGACGTTGATATCGGAATTGGGCGAAAGAGTCAACAAATCAAAGTAGTACTTATTTTACTGGGCCAAATGACGTGGGCCAGCTACACTGTCAATTGGTATAAATTTCTGAAAGTCTTATTACATTAACATTAGGAAAATTATGGTGACGTAACTTTGTGCACAATTTTATGCATAACTCGCCTACTTATTTGTGCATAAAGTTGTGCACAGAATTGTGGCACCAGAACCACTCTTAATGTAATTACATTACACACTAAAAAGGACAAGATTCCCCCAAGAAAAAAAGAACAAAGGACAAGAGGTTTCTTAATTATTTTTGTCGGAACTCAGAAGTCGCAAAACACTGTCTTTTTAGATAAATCTCAGTCTTATCATTTTTTTGTCAAACACCTACATAGAAAATGAAGCTGAAATTTGTGTTGCACCATGGACCATTTAAGTTTGAGTAATGTTGTTTGTAATTTTTTGATATATGTGTGAGTGAAAAAATGTGTAAAAATATATGTAATGTTGTTTAAAAATTGAAAATGAGTTGTTTAACAACTCTACCAAACAGGCCTTCATTTGAATTTTTATTTGTGTTGAAAAGATAAATTGCATGATGATGACATCATGAGTGGAACTATTCACTGACTTGTGCGGACCATAATCCCCAAAAACTATTCAATAACTAAAAAATTACCTTTAAATTTAGTTAAAATCTTCGAAAATATATGAATCCCCCTCCCCCAAAATTTTCACATGTAGCTCACTTATATTGGATAAATTTTATATTTGTTATTACTTTGGCCTTCTCATTCCTAAAATTTTAGTTTCGCTCTTGGATGGCATCACATCTTTGACAATCAAATAGCTGAAATTACTACCAGAAGGCACATTTAGGCACTTTGACTTACATTTTACTAGAGAAGAAAAGATGAAAATGTCATATTCTATTAATCAACATGTAGTTTCATAGGCATATGAACACGTTATTCATTAACTGCAACATCAGGAAAGCGACAAAATGCATACAAAGAAGTTTATTTTGAAAGCTTGGAAAATACCCCCACTAGATACAATCAAACTAAATGTAGATGCTGGTATGTAAGTGAACGTTTTAATTCTGGTAGGGTTTATCTTTGACAGCTTTTTCAAAGAGTTTAATTCCAATGATCCTTTAGTGGAGAAGAAGAATAGGCATTGCAGTCAGCCAAGGTAGAGAAATTCAAGAACATCACAGTGGAAGGGGATACTGAATTATGTTTTGATGTACTCAATGGAGCCAAACGCACACTAAGTGAGTTTTCCTAATGGTTGTTAGAGCCAAAGTCTCCAAAAATGTTGAATTAGCTTTTTGTGATTGCTCAGAGAGAGAGAGAGAGAGAGAGAGAGAGAGAGAGAGGAATTTTCTTTATTGAACAAACAATACATTTGTGAATCCCAAACAATTAGAAAAGTAGGAGCATGGCCTATATATTGACATACGAACTATAAAGAATACAAGAGTTGCATGTAAATAAATGAAATAATAATTAAAAAAAAAAAAAAAAAAAACTCTGCATTTTGAGTTACACTTGTTAATAATCTATACCTACCCCAATATATATAAGTATATATATTTGCATTTTTTTTTCTGAACAACCGGTGAATGGCAAAAATATGATGATTCAGTATTTATAATCTTTATTTTGATTAATTATGGCTTGCCAAATCCTTTGGTCTCACCACAGCCCATAATAGATGAAGGCAATTCCCCCACCTTGTCTATTCCTTCTTCAAACACCACTCCCATGCCCATGTAGAAATGAGAATCGATATGGCAATGGAAAAGCCAAGCACCTGGGTTATCAGCCTTGAATCTAAGAGCAGTCCAACCATAGGGATGAAGAGGCACTGTATTCTTCATGATTGGATTCACCAAATTGTAATTCTTTGGGTCTTTGTTCATGTCAAATTTTCCTTCTCCATAGCCCAGTACCCAAAAATCGTGCCCGTGGAGATGCCATGGATGTGTCTCACTATTGTTAACATTCATAGTGTTTGCATTTTGTAGTATAATATCAACCGTGGTATTGAAGCCTAGCCGGTAAATGGCATTGCTTGTTGTAGCATTTGGGTTCTTGGACACGTTGTAAATGTCATAATTTACAAAGTCATATCCTTCAGGTGGTGGGGTTTGACTGAACACATGGTGTAACTTTTTCTTTAGAGCAATAAGGTATGGTGTGTGAGGAAGGGTGAAAGAGACATTATTTACGGACCAGTGCACATAACCATTAATGCGATTTTGTGTGTTTATGAACACAATGACTCTATTTGAGGTTGTGGGCGGGGTCACAATGAAATCATGGTGAGCCTTAATGGCTAGACTTTGATTTAATCGGGGTGCTGCGTCATTCCAAATTGGACCAGTTGGTGGAACTGTGGGAGGAGATCGCCTTGGATGGTTTGGATAGTAATTGAGAAAGCCTAAGCCTTGTGTGGTATTAGGAGGCCGACTAACCACATTTGTTGTCATCCAATAATTTCTTGAAGGGTCTTGATCGGCTTTTATTAGCATAGAGTATGTCTCTCCAGAGTATATGAATAGGTTTTTCACTACAAATGGCTCTACATAGCTTCCATCTGCTTCTACCACAGTCATATTATGACCCTGCCCAAAAAGAAAATTGGATGCACATCATCAGTGGGTTGCAAAACCATATGTATGCATGTCACACTAAAACATAATGTTTTTTAATTTTTAAGAAAAATTTGTAGTAGTTGTAAGTGATTTGAAGGTGAAGGTGTTCATAGAGGTTACCTCTATTTGAAAACTAAGGGCTGATAGAGCAGTCAAGCTAGCAACCCTTAGTCTGTATGTTTTTCCAGGGATTATGGTTATTGCATAAGGAGAGCATTCTGGATTTGTTGTATTACAAGTGTTGGCTGTGAGGGATGCACTAGAGCAGTTGAATTTTCCTTTTCCTTGAATCAGAAGTGACTGAAAATAGATAGAAGCAATAATTATTAGACAAAGAATAACAACAAAATATAATACTAATTACATATGATACATGTAGTGCCATTTACCTGAGGCTCCCCAACCCAGACGAAAGGAATGGAGGACAATCCAGTGGCTTGTTCATAAGTACTTTTGTGGTACCAATCAGTAAGGATGATGCTCCGATCATAATCATAGGCAAATGGTTCTTTAAAATTATCAGGAACTGATACACGAATTGATCCATATAGCCCTGATTCTCTTTGCATTCCATAGTGTGCGTGGTACAGATAAGTTCCAGCCTACACATAAGCAAAACGTACATTATAAATTATGATCTTCACTAATCTTTTGAAAATCCACAACTGATTCCAAAGTTTTGGAACTAAGACTTGGTTATTATTGTTATTATAACAAGGCGCACGTTAAAAAAGAACACACAAACTGGAAATAGAGACCATTGCAGAGATTTTAGCCTTTAGGCTACCAAGAAGTAACACATACCCTATCAACCTTGAACTCATATTTGAAAGTGTCCCCAGGTACTACTGGACATTGAGTAACCCCTTCTGTTCCGTCACTCCATGGTGTTCCAATCTACGACAAGTTAAACAAATGAATACACGTGCCCAGTAATAAATAAAAACATCAATTTAGACATAAAGTTGGTTCAAGCAGGAAAATGGAAACTATAATTCTGTACCTGTCTGATTCCATGCAAATGGATTGCAAGGTTTTCTAATAATAGTTTGTTTGTAACCTCAACAATGACTGTATCACCTTCCTGGGCCAAGATTGTGGGTCCTGGAGATTTGCCATTGATTGTAATGACCAGCTTCTTATAACAGTCAGGGGACTTGTACTCATACTTTACCTCCCATTTGTTGTGCCGAATTCTTGCCTCAGCAATTGGAACATATATGAGAAATGTGAACAAACACAAAGCCAGCAGCTTCAACAACATACTTCTGTAAAGTTAAATGCTTCAATGGGAGCTTTGCAAAGGTCTACGAGTTAGAAGCTCAAATGGGTATTGTTAAATGTTCCAATTAGCAATTGTTTTGATGATAGATTTCGTTAGATTGGAATGATTAATTTCTATCAACCTATATATACATATAAAATATACTCCAAGCCTTGGTCAATTCCATTTTTATTTATTATTATTTATTTAAAAACCAGTCTTCTTCAAATTTTGTTGGCAAAAAGTAAAAAAAGTGCACTTGCAATGAAATTTACATCTGACTTTCCGATGAATGGGTAAGTTTTGTATTTTGCAACCGTTTATGTGGTCCTATGGGGTCTTTGAGCAACGTCTTGAAAAGATTAGGAGGTGCGGATTAGTTTAGCCATATTCTTGTGTCTCAAGTCTTTTGACAATTAAGCGAGTGTTTCACTCCAGCTTAAAAAGTTAGTTTATTTTATTATTTTGTTTATTTTTATTATTATTTATGGATTTCATTGTACTTTTTGGTACTATTTATGGATTACACTGTATTATTTCAGCTAATTTTTACATTTATTTGCAGTATTTTTAATAAAAAATTTTCAATTTCAGCAAAATAAGTAGATCCCAAATAGACCCTAGCTCTGACTTTTCAAATTTTTTAAAAAAGATTTTTATTTTTTATTTTTTTATAGTTTATTTGAACTTATTCTTTTGATTTATTCTATTAAAAGAAATTGTGTTTTTTTTTGGTTTGTTTGTTTGTTTTGTTTTGTTTGAGTAGAACAATTTAGGCCTGTTTGGTAGTTCATTTTAAGCAACATTTTGAACATTTTAAACACACTTACACACATTTTCACACACTTTTTATCCATAAATATATCAAAAACATCTAAATAACATTACTCAGACTTTTATACCAAACACCCTTAAACCGCGTTGATTACCTTTTTTGTCACGTCGCAAGAAGGAAATAGCTTGGAAAGTTCATTTATAAATTTAATCATACTTTTTTTTTTAATAATAATTTATAGACTAATAAACAAGTGGCAGTCGTTCTCCATCCAGCCTGTGTGCCATTTATAATATCTTAGTCTTGATGATTATATGATAAGGAACAAAATTTAATGTGAACTCATTTTAAAGTCAGTACTTGAAGGCGATTCAAAACTTATAATTAACTCAATCAAGGCTGGTGGTAAGTCAATAGCTTCAGTGGAGCCACTAATAATTAACTCACTCAAGGCAGGTGGTAAGTCAATAGCTTCAGTGGAGCCACTATTTCAGGACGTCATTTTTTTTTTTTTTTCAAATTGTTACTCAAAATTTCTATACTCTCATTGTTGAAGAGAAGACAATAGAGTAGCATATAGTCTAGCAAGATATTCTATTAATGTCTCTAACTATGTAGTTTGGATGGAATGAGTCCCCAATCTATTATTCACAATAGTTCAACAAGATGTAGCCAATATGGCAAACTAATTCAAAAAAAATATCAAGTTATTTCTCAAAAAAAAAAAAAAAAAAGTTAGTAAGTGCATAGATACAATATTTTTCACAATTCATTCATTATGTATGTTTAGGGCATAATAAAAATGATATTACTAATAAATTCATATAAAAATAATACACAACAACTCATTTCGATAACTATGAAAAATATAATGCAGCCAAGGCAAGGTTACAGAATGAAGAAAAGTATGTGCCTTTAATTTCTTTTTCTTTCTTTTTTTCTTTTTGGTTTCAGATGTTGATAACAGAATTGGGCGAAAGAGTCAACAAATCAAGTAGTGTTTATTTATTGCGCCGGATCAAAATTCCCCAATTGACGTGGGCCATGTGAACTAGCATCGTGTTCGTAAGTCATTGACATTGACCTTGTCCGCAAAGCTACACGGTCATTGTTATACAATTTCTGAAAGTCTTTACTTACATTACATTACAAACAAACAAGGACAAAAGGTTTCTTAATTATTTTGGTCAGCAAAAAACTGTCCTTTTGGAAAAATCTCCAGTCTTAAATTTTTTTTTCAAAAAGCAGTAGGGCTTACATACAAAATGATGCTAAAATTTAAGGGTATCTTTTAAAGTTTGTGGTGACCACCATTGTGTTTGGCAAAAGTGGATAAGGGTTACACATCTTTATCAATCACAATTCATTATACGATGAGTTGTGGTATAAAAATGGTGTCTAATTCAGTGGTTCTAGCATTATTCTTTTAAGTTATTTGGAAGAGTGAAAATTTTGATATTCTTTAATCCAAAATTTATGTCGACTACGATGTTGATGCCGAAAATTTTTTATTTGCATTGAAAAGTCAAAGATACTTTTTTTTTTCTGTTTTTTTACAATATAGAAATTTTATTCTAACTTAATCGAAGTATATATGTGTATGAAATTCTTTTCTGGAGACTTGAACCTTAGCTCTTACCCCCTATACTCCACACCTCATAAATACTTATATTTGTGGAGTGACTATAGCACCAAAAGTATATAATGGGACTACTCATTAACTTGTGAGGCCATGACCCCTTCCAAACTTTTCAATAACTAAAAAATTACCCTTAAATTTAGTTAAAATCTTAAAAAATATGTGAATGGCCCCTCCGAAATTTTCACATAATTCCCATGTAGAACTCTTAAATGGGATAAATTTTATATTGTTATTATTTTGGCCCTTCTCGTTTTTAAAATTCTAGTTTCGCACCTGGATGGCGTCGCATCTTCGACAAATAGCTGAAATTACAATCAGAAGGCACTTTGACTTTTTTTTTTTTTTTTTTTTGATTGCGAAGGCTCGTTGACTTTTACATTCTACTAACGAAGAAAAGATGAAATGCCATATTCTATTAATCAGCATGTAGTTTCATAGGCATATGAACACATTATTCATTAATTGCAACATCAGGAAAGCAACAAAATAATGCATACAAAGAAGTTTATTTTGAAAGCTTTGGGAATTACCCCCACTAGATACAATCAAACTAAATATAGATGCTGGTATGTCTGTGAATGCTTTAATTCTGGAAGGGTTTATCTTGACAGCTTTTTCAAAGAAAGTTAATTCCAATGATCCTTTAGTGAAGAAGCAGAATTGGCAGTTCAGTTAGTTAAGGTAGAGAAATTCAAGAACATCACAGTGGAAGGGGATGCCGAATCATGTTTTGATGTACTCAATGGAGTCCTAGATCTGTGCAACTAGTTATTACCATTCACGAAGCGATGATTGAGGGCCTGAGGCAGCGATCAAGGCTAGGAATTTGGGTTTCCAGCAAATTTTGTTCCTTTGTGATAGAAAAAGACCTGTCCAGGTTATCAACGGAAGGTGCATTCCCAACTGGCAGGATAGAATTTTGAAGGCTGACCTGGCTCAAAATGACACCTGCTATCACGCTTTGTTTGTACCCAAAGTTGGGAAAATTATTAAGTATTTTCGAAGTACCATAAATGTGTAGTCTTTCCTTTCACATGAATGGTGAGTCCCACCATAAATTTAATTAGTAGGACCCATTATTCATGTGAGAAGATGGAGTATGCATTTATAGTACTTCAGGAGTACACAATAATTTCCTCTAAAGTTGTTAATAGTTTTGTAAATAATCTAGCAAAATTGGCTACTATAATGCCAATTCAAAGTTGCTTGGTCAACCAGACTGCTTTTGTAACCTGACTGCTTTTTCTTGAATGGTATAAAAAAAAAAAAAAAAAATGGAGTCCTAGATGAGAAGTTATGCCCTAGCTGACTTGTTTTGTGGTGTTGTTAGTTCATATGATAGTGAGTACATTTTGAAAAAACAATTACATGTCACGAATTGAAATTTTCAAACGCATGTTGAAAAGCATCACACATCACATGTATGAAACATACATCGGAAATAAATAGAGGTTCTACTTCATATGATATACAAACACATGTTTTTCATTGATTTGAAACCATGGATTAATTTTGAAAGAAAACATACCTTGGCATCTACCTTGAAAACTAAAATGATTCTTATTACCAAGAGCACTTGAGTCTTCAGCTAAATCTTTGTTCCAACCTTGTATCGTTTTGATCTTCACCTCAATGATTATGTGTATGGTTAAGAGTGTGGACTCATTCTTTGTTGATAAACCCTTGAAAATATCTAGCCACCGGTAGGAAGATGACATTAGTCATTATCATGTGCAATACATATACATAACACATATGACTTACTTGGTTAGTTGGGTTAAGTTAGTCTTCCTATTGGCTGTTAGAGCCCATGTAACGCCCCAAAATCATAAACAATAAAAGTTTATTTAATCTGAATAATCCATAAAAATATTAAATAAAAGAAACCAGCAACCTTGAATCTCATTACAAAAGTCAGAGCTCTAATTCACCAAATTCAAAACATTCTCAAAATAATTCTCCAATACAATGTTTAATGCCATAAAATAATAATAAAATCCTTAGTTCTACAAAATAGTTTGTAACTGCTGTCTCCCAAGAATCTCTACTGCAAAAATCCCTCTAATGTATTTGTAATGGGAAATAAAGGGGGATGAGTAACTCAATAAGTGGAATTCATTAATATTGGGGTGTGGGAACAAACCTTCAATAAATAATTCTTACAGCAATTTCATAACTTGTAACTCATCAATATTTATCATTAAATATTTCATGTAAAAGAAAAATATCTTTATATCGTGAGCCATCATAATATATATATATCAATACCATCACCTACACAGTTTCTTAGGCTTTACTCGTGGTCAACGTTTACACCCCGTTGACAGGGTTGTGTTGTTCTTTTTTCTGGGACTAGAACCTCATTTTCATCCCCTTTCTTAGGGATGGTTCCTTTGGAACCTAAAAGTGTACTCCCTTACTAAAGAGCTTCCTTTTTGGATTCTCAATGTTATACTTCATTGCTAAGGAGCTATTAAATGTAACTGTCCCATTTTCTAGGACCATCTCTTGTTAAGGACTAGCTGCAGTATGATTATCCCTTGCTAAGGACTAATATAACACTAAGCTTTTAATCACGACTTGCCATATGTTTTCAAAACATATACAAGATGCTCACATAAATAATCCATTCAATATGCTCACAAAAATAATTCATTCTTAATTCTCGAAAATATAAGGATATATTAACACATACAAATTTAAATAAATTTAGGTTGACCCACAAGTTTTTCATAAAACGAATAATTAATGTGCACATCAAGAAATTATAAAATATCCATTTATATGTATAGAATAACAATATATTTCTTTGATATATAGTAGTTTAATAACCAACCCTGTTTGGGAAAAACCTCGAAAGTTAGTAAACACCACTTACCTCTTAGTTGCAAAAATAAAAGAAATCAACCTCCCTTGAATCACAACAATTCAGTAGAATTAGAACCTAGTAACACCAAAAATAGGTTCATCAATACACAATTTCCCACTTAAAAAACTATTTTCACACTTAAAAGGTTTTATCCTAGATAATATTGATATATCCAAAATTCTCCATTTATTCACCTAACTATCCAATTTACTTTTAGCTTTGATCAGATTTCTAGACTTATAAATATTGTTGCCTAATCAAATTTTTTTATTAACATAATCATAGATATTCATGAAACTTCAATATAGCCAAAAGATAACTAGTGCAATAATATAGTTCTGCTACATTAATCTTAGAGCCAATAGAGGTCCATATTGTCATGCCCCAAACCCGATACCCAGATTTGTGACCATGACCGGCATGCTAATATCAAGCCTAAACCTGATATTAACAAGAACCAACTTAACTTTTAACAAAACTTTTACGGAAGCTTTTCTCTTTCTTTAAATTCTTATTTTTTTACTTAAATGATATAACTTTCCCACCTCATATTCAGAGCATCTACATTGTACTCCAAAGAATAACATAATTCACTAGTTACTCAAATTCTAAATTTCACATAATACATCTCTTAATACTTTAACGTACACACTTTTATTAGATTCTAAAATACACCATACCACAAAACTAAACATCAAATACTCATTTAGGATCTATACAAATAGAACTAAAACCAGCTCCTTCCAAACTCGACTAAGGCTCCCTCTGCTCCAAAATCAAACTTGCTAACTGAAATAGTGGAAAGGGTGAGCTACACAGCTCAGTAAAGGTAAGATATATGAAAATTTAATAAGAATGCATGTAAATCAGATCGTTTCACTCTATAACATTCAGATAGGAGAACATCTTTTCATGCATAGTATTTTATACTATTTATAATAATAAGGATATGCTCTTCGTAGGAAACATAATTATTCTCCTTTTTCTTATCAAAATAATATTACTCAACCTTTCGGATTGAACTTCTTTCATTTCTTACAAAATCACCATACATATATATTCTCATTACAAAATAATCATTTTAACTTAAATAAGATAATTCGGTAACTTTGTATTAAACTAGAAACATCTTAAAGAATAACAAAACTTTTCTTCATAAACTTCTTCTCGTAAAATATTATAATTCTCATAGTCATAAAACTTAACGTTTCATAAGAACAGATATTTGATAACTTTTAAACATAAACTTGTACTTTCATCAGAAGCTTTATCTTTAAAACGTAACAAAACTTCAGAAAACCCTTACCTTTAAGGAACAGCTTTTCTTTTCATTATAAACTTCTTTTCATGAGAGCTTTTAACTTTTCATAATGCATTTAAACAAAATCATTCTCTCATGATTAATAACATAATATAGTTGTTCATAAATAACTTATTGGTTAGTCCATATCTGATAAGTCTGTACTTATTTGGGAGGCTTCTAGCACCACGGTGCTAGGCATCCAGCATTCCCCATAATGCCAGGTATTCCCGGGATCACATCATAATACATATCTTTCAACCATGGGGGTAGGTTGACTTCCCCCACAAGTTGGCTGTAACCAACAAGGGGCGGGTACAGCAGAGCCAGTCCCACTTAATGGCCAATCATATAACATTTTCCATGGAAAGCCAGTAATTAACCCCTACTGACAGAGTTCAGATCACCAGAGGACATAACCCGAAAACATTTCATACTTTACATCATAGTGAAATTTCTTATTTTGCATAATATTTCACAATAATAGCATTTCCATTCTTTTCTTTAAACATCATGTTCGTGGAATTAGTAATGGCATCAATATGCTTAAATCATATACATAAGGTTTCGAAAGCTTACGAACATATCTTTGTCAGAATAATGATTATATGCCATATCTCTAATCAAAAACCTTTTAATGCATCATATACTTTAAAATAACCTCATAACTTACCAAATGCCCATATAACTTATCCCTTACCTGAAAGCAGAGGAATCGAGAGCCTACAGTTGAAGGAGCTTAGACTTGGATACTGGTAACACCTAAACCATAAATCAAAGCTTATTACTATCCATAATTTCCTTGTCATAAACTTCACATTCATCTCCAAGCCTATTTCTTAGAATCAAGGAAATCCTAATCCCACCTCAAAGAGGTTCCCACAAATACAAAATACATTCATCAGACAACATGTTGTACTAAATCATAGAGAAACCAATTCATAGAATTTATATATGATTCTAACATACCAAAGGATGAGCATATTAAATTATAGCTCAAAACATTCACCCTAGTTTTAGAATTAAATCCTCAAAGTTAGGCATCTCTCTTACTGTTCACTGTTTTATTCCAGTAGCGTATGCCTCATTTGAAAAATACAAATGGGCTGTTCACGCACATCCAATTGTCATGAAATTTTACAAAAAAAACTCCCCTGTATGTCCAGTATCTACCATAAAAATTTCGGAGTCAAAGCATAAACCCATGATTTACTAAAAATCACGCAAGACGGCATACTCAAATCTGTCCTGACAGAATTTCATGCAACTTATAAATTAACCCATTATTTTTATATTAATCCAAATGCTGTGAGACCACTTCCATAACAACCATATGTATCTTAGATTTCACAGGAAATATCCCTAGCTTCCAAATTCACTATATGCAATTTAATACATAATTTATCATGCATGAACACAGAATCTGTCACAGTGACAGCTTTGTAACGTTTTCTTGTAAATTCACAAACAATTATCAAACGATGGTATTTTCATATGGGGATTTTTATACACTCATTAGCCATGTTATAAAACACTTACATATAGTCATTTAACCATTTAGAGCAAAAATACACACAACAAAAATCCCAGCAGTAACATCAAAAGTACTCATCCTAACTTTTTCTTACTTCCTTTATCATATAGAATCATTAATTAGGAAAAACCCTAATCTACCTTCAACAAATCACCAACACAACTTCAAAGCTTCTTAAAACAGCACATATATATATACATATATATTTAGACTTACATGAAAGGATTCCCTTTCCTAGTGGCTGGAACAGAAAGTATGAGAGGTAGAGAGCTTGAGAGAGTTGAAAGAAGCTTCCTTCTTGCTGCTGGACTTTCTGTCTGGGCAGCCAAGAAAATGAGATAAGGGGAAGACTTTTGGGTGGGGTTTTGTCTTTTTTTTTTTTTTGCTGTGCGAACCGGTGGACTTGAGGGAAGACTCAAGAGAGCTTCCTAGCACTTTCTTTAAGAGAAAAAGAGACAGAAGTGAAGTGAGAATTCAGATTTTTGCATGGACCCGTGGGAAATGAGAGGTTCTTGGATGTTCTATTTGTTTGAGAAAGTCAAGGAAGAGGTGAGGTGGAGCTTGGTGATTGTATGTCCAAGTCTTGGTCTTTGGGTTTGTTCACATGCATGAAAATTTGGCTTTACATGTGTTAAATTTCAATTGATTGCATGTGGGTGGAAATTCCACTATAATATCTCATGCATCATGCATAGTTAAAACACCAACAACTATATATATATATATATCTCATAACTTAACCACTTAATATAATTTTGTACATACTTAGTATATATTTATAATACAAATAGCCATTTCAATTATTTATAATCTTTACAATTCTTATTCAATGACATTATAAAATAATATGTTTATTAAATACTCTTATTTTAATTATAAAAAGAAAGTGGCTTAAAACAGTAATTGACCACTTAAACACATAGTTTAATTATAAAGTTGGGTCGGGGTGTTACACATATGACTATACATACTATTCATACACAATCAAATTTCAAAGCCTGGACCATACGGCTATATAAACAATTCCTATTATAATATTGTAACTATCAACCCAAAGACCCAAAATCTAGTACACTACTAAACTAGTGTGAATGCATATTAACCGGTCAACAATTGAGGCTATATGTGAAAGCATATTAACCACAAACACTCTTTTCCCTTTAACATGGTGACAAAGTCCAAGCCTATTACTCTATTTGGTTCAACTCAAAGTCTTCCTAACATATAGCCATATTACCAATCTTAATCAAATATAATAACAATTCTAGGAGCCCTTTTTCTATTAGTATAATCATAGAAACCGTACCTGTAATCTCTACGCACAGCCACAGTGAAGAGAAGTGAAGTTCAATAGTGTGATGCAGTTGAAGCAAAAAGGAAGTCTCATAAGTATATGCACATGTAGCTTAAGAGGTAAAAGACCAGGGTTTTCAAGGCCCATATATTTACTTATGTCACCTCACTTGGGCTTCATATCCCATAGTATTTTTTTTTTTTAATATCTTAGGCCCAAATCAATTTAATCCATTTAATTGTAGGTCTCCTTACCTATAATAATTTAATTGGTATCAAAATTATGGGGTGTTATAGCCCAAGTCTCCAAAAATGTTGAATTAACTTTTCGTGATTGCTAACATATCAAATTACTTTTAATAATTAATGAATTGAGGGGCATGCGTGCACTCAATATATATATATATATATAGAGAGAGAGAGAGAGAGAGAGAGAGAGAGAGAGAGAGATTTTCTTTATTGATGAATCCCAAACAATTAGAAAAGCAAGATTATGGACTATGTTGACATGAACTATAAATAATGCAAGAGTTGTATGTAAATAGATTAGAAAAAAAAAAAAAAAAAAACCTTTGCATTTTGAGTTACACATGTTAATAGTATATACCTACCCGTCCCAAAAAAAAAAAATTTTGAACAATTGTTGCATGGCAAAAATATGATGATTCAGTATTTATAATCTTTATTTTGATTAATTATGGCTTGGAAAATTCTTTGGTCTCACCACAGCACATAATAGATGAAGGCAGTTCCCCCACCTTGTCTATTCCTTCCTCAAACACCACTCCCATGCCAATGTAGAAATGAGCCTTGATATGGCAATGGAAAAGCCAAGCAAAGTTTTCAGACCCGAACCGTTCATTGAACCGTAAAAGGGAGAGGTTAAAGGTTTTTGAGGTTGAACTGAGGTTAAATCGAGGTCGAACTGTGATGACGTCATAATTAATTTAATTATTATTTTAATATAAATAAATATATTAAATTAGTATAAATAGAAAATTTAACTAAAATAATCCAATTAAATATAAATATCTATATTTCAAATATATATTTTCATATCATAACTTTTACAAGACAAATAAGAAATATCAAATCCTATGCAAATTTAAATATAATATCTATTTATTTATTTATTTATTTATATATTGATTAGTTAAACTTGTAATGATGATAATAATAATAATAATAATAATAATAAAATACTTATTATTATATAAGAATTAGAAAGACACTCAAATAAAATAAAATAAAATATTTAATAATTTTAAATTGAAATAATTATTTAATAATTATTATATACTTAACTGTAAATATTAATTAAAATCCGAGAAATAATAGTACCATAACATTTTATACAAATTTTGTCACAATTTGCTATGTGACGAAATGTGAGTGGTAGAGATGTAGACCCATAATTTTTTTTTTTTCATTACTCATACTTTGCCATGTGTCAAATTATAGCAAAAAATTGTATAAAATATTGTGATACTACATTACTCTTAAAAGAATAATGCTAGAGATGTAAATTATTTTACAAATTTTTTTACAAACTACTGATGTGGTGAGTGATTACTGATAAATAAAAATGTGATATTAATGGTAGGTTTAGATGAAAACTAATAAAAGGTTAGTCATATTAACATTTTGTAAAAATGCTGTAAAATAATTTGTGCAATAACATTACTCATCTTAAAAATACTTAAAATATTTAATGCACCAACAATGTATGTCACATCATGCTGTAGCCCAAGTCTCCAAAAATGTTGAATTAGCTTTTCGTGATTGCTAACATATCAAATTACTTTTAATAATTAATGAATTGAGGGGCATGCGTGCACTCAATATATATATATATATATATAGAGAGAGAGAGAGAGAGAGAGAGAGAGATTTTCTTTATTGATGAATCCCAAACAATTAGAAAAGCAAGATTATGGACTATGTTGACATGAACTATAAATAATGCAAGAGTTGTATGTAAATAGATTAGAAAAAAAAAAAAAAAAAAAACCTTTGCATTTTGAGTTACACATGTTAATAGTATATACCTACCTGTCGCAAAAAAAAAAAAAATTTTGAACAATTGTTGCATGGCAAAAATATGATGATTCAGTATTTATAATCTTTATTTTGATTAATTATGGCTTGGCAAATTCTTTGGTCTCACCACAGCCCATAATAGATGAAGGCAGTTCCCCCACCTTGTCTATTCCTTCTTCAGACACCACTCCCATGCCAATGTAGAAATGAGCCTTGATATGGCAATGGAAAAGCCAAGCAAAGTTTTTAGACCCGAACCGTTCATTAAACCGTAAAAGGAAGAGGTTCAAGGTTTTTGAGGTCGAACTGAGGTCAAATCGAGGTCGAACTGTGATGACGTCATAATTAATTTAATTATTATTTTAATATAAATAAATATATTAAATTAGTATAAATAGAAAATTTAACTAAAATAATCCAATTAAATATAAATATCTATATTTCAAATATATATTTTCATATCATAACTTTTACAAGACAAATAAGAAATATAAAATCCTATGCAAATTTAAATATAATATCTATTTATTTATTTATATATTGATTAGTTAAACTTGTAATGATGATAATAATAATAATAATAATAATAAAATAATAATTATTATATAAGAATTAGAAAGACACTCAAATAAAATAAAATAAAATATTTAATAATTTTAAATTGAAATAATTATTTAATAATTATTATATACTTAACTGTAAATATTAATTAAAATTCGAGAAATAATAATACCATAACATTTTATACAAATTTTGTCACAATTTGCTATGTGACGAAATGTGAGTGGTAGAGATGTAGACCCATAATTTTTTTTTTCATTACTCATACTTTGCCATGTGTCAAATTATAGCAAAAAATTGTATAAAATATTGTGATACTACATTACTCTTAAAAGAATAATGCTAGAGATGTAAATTATTTTACAAAATTTTTTACAAACTACTGATGTGGTTAGTGATTATTGATAAATAAAAATGTGATATTAATGGTAGGTTTAGATGAAAACTAATAAAATGTTAGTCATATTAACATTTTGTAAAAATGTTGTAAAATAATTTGTGCAATAACATTACTCATCTTAAAAATACTTAAAATATTTAATGCACCAACAATGCATGTCACATCATGCTGTAGCCCAAGTCTCCAAAAATGTTGAATTAGCTTTTCGTGATTGCTAACATATCAAATTACTTTTAATAATTAATGAATTGAGGGGCATGCGTGCACTCAATATATATATAGAGAGAGAGAGAGAGAGAGAGAGAGATTTTCTTTATTGATGAATCCCAAACAATTAGAAAAGCAAGATTATGGACTATGTTGACATGAACTATAAATAATGCAAGAGTTGTATGTAAATAGATTAGAAAAAAAAAAAAAAAAAACCTTTGCGTTTTGAGTTACACATGTTAATAGTATATACCTACCCGTCCCAAAAAAAAAAAATTTTTGAACAATTGTTGCATGGCAAAAATATGATGATTCAGTATTTATAATCTTTATTTTAATTAATTATGGCTTGGCAAATTCTTTGGTCTCACCACAGCCCATAATAGATGAAGGCAGTTCCCCCACCTTGTCTATTCCTTCTTCAAACACCACTCCCATGCCAATGTAGAAATGAGCCTTGATATGGCAATGGAAAAGCCAAGCAAAGTTTTCAGACCCGAACCGTTCATTGAACTGTAAAAGGGAGAAGTTCAAGGTTTTTGAGGTCGAACTGAGGTCAAATCGAGGTCGAACTGTGATGATGTCTTAATTAATTTAATTATTATTTTAATATAAATAAATATATTAAATTAGTATAAATAGAAAATTTAACTAAAATAATCCAATTAAATATAAATATCTATATTTCAAATATATATTTTCATATCATAACTTTTACAAGACAAATAAGAAATATAAAATCCTATGCAAATTTAAATATAATATCTATTTATTTATTTATATATTGATTAGTTAAACTTGTAATGATGATGATGATAATAATAATAATAATAATAATAATAATAATAATAAATAATTATTATTATATAAGAATTAGAAAGACACTCAAATAAAATAAAATAAAATATTTAATAATCTTAAATTGAAATAATTATTTAATAATTATTATATACTTAACTGTAAATATTTATTAAAATTAGAGAAATAATAGTACCATAACATTTTATACAAATTTTGTCACAATTTGCTATGTGACGAAATGTGAGTGGTAGAGATGTAGACCCATAAATTTTTTTTTTCATTACTCATACTTTGCCATGTGTCAAATTATAGCAAAAAATTGTATAAAATATTGTGATACTACATTACTCTTAAAAGAATAATGCTAGAGATGTAAATTATTTTACAAAATTTTTTACAAACTACTGATGTGGTGAGTGATTATTGATAAATAAAAATGTGATATTAATGGTAGGTTTAGATGAAAACTAGTAAAAGGTTAGTCATATTAACATTTTATAAAAATGTTGTAAAATAATTTGTGCGATAACATTACTCATCTTAAAAATGCTTAAAATATTTAATGCACCAACAATGCATGTCACATCATGCTGGGCAGCTGAAAAAAAAATTTGAATCTAATGGCTGAAATTTTTTTTGCTTTTATTAAAAAATTAAAACCTCTCATCATTCCAATGTTAGCCATGTGAGGGAGTGCATGTCACATCATGCTGGCAACTAAAAAAAATTCTCAATCTAATGGTTGAAATTTTTTGCTTTTATTAAAAATTTAAAACCTTTCATCATTCCAATGCTAGCCACGTGTAGGACTTAGGAATTCAAAACTCAAAAGGAGTAACAAAGTAACACAAGAAAGAAAGAGAACACATGGCACTGATAGCAATAGTATTCAGCGAAAATGAGGAATTACAGAGTGATCTCGGCGAAAATAGCCAAATGGCCATAAAATCCTAATTATTTAGTTAATAGGCTAGTTTTGAAACTATATCCTTTATTAACAAATCGAGCCTCAATGGCTCGATTTTGGGCCTGTAAATCGAGCCTTTAATGCTCGGTTTTTATGTTGTCATTAGATCTGAGTTGGCATTTTTTTACACATGGAAATCGAGTTTATAAGACTCGATTTATATATCGAGTCTTAGAGACTCAATTTTTATGTGACGTGTCCATCCACGTGGAAATAACTGATCTATGGGTGCCACTTGGAAACCGAGTCTCAGAGACTCGATTTCTAATAGGGTTTTTTCAAAAAATAAAGCGTCTTAACACCTCTCACTCTCGCACATACCTCTCCACTCTCTGTCTCTCACTCTCCTTCTCACGCCTCTCTTCTCCACTCTCTGTCACTCTCCCACTCATGCCTTTGTCACACCGCCTCCGTCACACCCTCTCCACCCTCTCACGCTCACGTTTCTCCTCCCTCCCACGGTCGCGCCTCGCCATGCTCACTCCTCTCTCACTCTGACGGCTCTCTCACTCACCCTCTCCACTGTCAGACCAGAGTAGACCAGACAAAACTTGACCAAACAAGACATGACCAGGCCAGACTGATGGGAAATGACCAGGCCAGATTGACCACCTTCAAACTCGAGTATCTGAGACTCGGTTTCACTTTTAGTAAACCGAGTCTCAAAGACTCGAGTTTGAAGGTGGTATATGTGGCGTCCACGTGGAGTACACGTGGAAATCAAGTTTTAAAGACTCGAGTTCCACGTGTACTCCACGTGGAATTCTGCCAACTCAGATCATGTAAACCGAGCCTTAAAGGCTCGTTTTTAGGACTCTAAAAACAAGCTTTTGAGGCTCGAGATGCTATTAAATTATATAGTTTCAAAACTAGCCTACTAACTAAATAGTTAGGATTTTATGGCCATTTTCGCCATCTCAACGGAAAAAGAAAGAGAAGAAAAAAAAAAAAAAAGTAGAAGAAGCAGCAACAGACGACAAAGGCATGATCGGCGATTGTGTTGGTAATCTGTTGGCTACTACTTCAACTGGGCGTAGACCCTGTTTTGTTGTGTTCTTCTTCTTCCTTTTTTTTTTTTTGTTTTTGTTTTTTTGTTTTTTGAGGAACTTGTCTTCTTCTTCTCTGCTTCTTTTTTTCCTTACAAATCCCTTTGTTCAAGATCTGAAATTATCAGATCTCCTTTTGATCTTTGTTCTTCTTCTTGTTCTTCCATTTCTTCTAGATCTGATTATAACTTCAAACCGGTGTATTGGCCAAAATTCATCGGAAAAGCTAAAACAAAAAGAAACCGTCCGAACCCAAAAATCGGTCATGGTTCACAGAACCGGATGGTTGGACCGCGGTTTGTGTGGGTCCCTGCTTTTTTTGCATGGGACGGTTTTTCACCCTAAACAGACCGTAAAGCTGAACGGTTTGAGGTTTTCCTGATCGGACCGTACGGTCCGGTTTGGGTTTCAAAACCTTGAAGCCAAGCACCTGGGTTATTAGCCTTGAACCTAAGAGTAGTCCAACCATCTATTGTTAGGAGCCATTATGTATGCATTTTGTAGAACAATATCAACTGTGGTATTTGTAAAGTTG
Source organism: Quercus parvula (assembly GCA_030820535.1). Classification (NCBI taxonomy): domain Eukaryota; kingdom Viridiplantae; phylum Streptophyta; class Magnoliopsida; order Fagales; family Fagaceae; genus Quercus; species Quercus parvula. Next base: position 48,157,269 of record JAUAME010000009.1, on the reverse strand, counting down.
TGATTTACAATTATGTTTTGTGTTGGCTTTATTCCATGACAAAAAGTATTGTAATTGCATTAATTTATTTCTTCGTATTTATGTGGTTTTAATTGTAAGGGATGAATGTGAGAGATTGGTGAAGAATCAAGCTTGCAATGAAGATCAGTGCAGTTTCGCAACTAGCTCACGAGTAAAGGTTCTCGTGAAAAGGCTACGTGTGAAGTACATGATTAGAAACTGAAAAGTCATTTCGCGAGAAGGGCCATCTCGTGAGGTACCCGCAAAACTCTTTGGCTGGAAGATTTTAAGTATGGTTCTTATACCCTTCACCCACACCATATATACTCACATAACCTACTAAAGTGTGAAGAGGCTATTTAGAAGAAAACCCTAGATAGGTTTCTACAACACACCCACTCTTATTTAGAGAGAGCTACTCATCCTTAAGTGAGAATACCTTTGTAGTCTCTTCTCATTCCCCTCTCCCATTATTATACCTTGAGAGGAGATTTGTATCTAAACACAACCCACACCTACTCAGAGTGTAAAGAGTGTTTTGGAACTTGGGAAGCATTTGGGATTTGCCAAAAGAAGCTGGTGAGGCTTGGTGGATGCAATCAGGCGGAATTGTGGGATCCGGAAAGCTAGTAAAGACAAGATTCCAAGAAATCCGTTGGTAGCAGGAGCTTGGAGGGCTCAAGTACATTGGGCAGATTAGGCTTGGAGAGTTTTTTTGATATTCTTGTACTCCAACTTATTCACTAGTGAATTGATTTCGACTTGGAGGGTCGCGGAGAGGTTTTTTGCTAAGTTCTTCGATTTCCTTTTCGATAATATGTCTCGATGTTATTTTGTGTTTGCATCTTTCTTCTCTACTCTTTATGCTTTACTTTTCTTGCCCATTGTGGTTGCATATGGCTTAGAATTGTGTTACCAGTTTATTGTGCTCATTTACTCTTGTTCCGCACTTAGATAAGTTAGAGTAAAAGCAGTCTAGCAGTAATTTTAAAATTGGGAGTCTGGACAAGCTTTAGTTTTTTCACACTAATTGAGCTTTCAGTATTGAAGTCTAGTTGGTAAATTGCATTGCTACTAGTAGCATTTGGGTTCTTGGTCACGTTGTAAATATCATAGTTTACAAAGTCATACCCATTAAGTGGTGGGATCTGACTGAACACATGGTGTAACTTCTTCTTTAGTGCAACTAATCGCTAACACATATGATGCATGGAAAATGTATTGAGTATGATATATGATTATTCTTGGTTTATTTTACTAAAAAAATAGAAATTAAATTCGTAAATAACACCTTATAGCTAAAACATATATTAACAACTATATGTTTCAAACATTTATTAATATAAATAATAGCTCATGAAAATTTTAATTAAGAATGACATTTATTATTCTTTACAATGCATAAAAAAACTTATGCAACATAAATTGAATTTGTTCCCCAATATACTGAGTGCAGTCTTTGATCTAACTTCAAAATAAAATCTGCAAAAATAGGAATTTAATACTTTAAAAAAGTTTTATATCCCTAAACTTATTGTTTATTGGGTGTCTATTGTAGCAACATGTTACATACCTATCGATAAAATTACAAACCTCTTAATTCCAGACTATCATATGATCTGAGAAATTTTGTTAAAATCTAGGCTATGAAAGTAAAAAATACAAAATAAAGATATACAAAAACAGATGATTAAAGAAAGAATATTTAAAAAAAAAAGGCTATGACGAGAAATATAAAAGATAAATGGGTTACTCTCTAAAGAATAATGTATGGTAATATATCGTTGTTAAAATCTTCTAGACGGTTTCATATAATGAAAAAAAAAAAACAAACTCAAAAATTCAAATGTTTTTCAAAAGACCAACAAAATTTAAAGATTCAGAAAATTCAAAGTTGAGTCAGTGTAAATTCAGGTATTGTAGATTCATGTGTAAATTAAACAATTAGAAGATTATGAGCCTAGAATTTATTGAAACAAAACAAAAATATATATGTATACACAATAGATAAATATATGAAAATAAAATTCTATTATAGGTGTTGAAATATGCTGGATTGTTTCAGGTTTAAGATATTGCACACTTACTTGATCTACGTGAGAGAAACCCATGGACATAGTGGCTGGTAGTGTGGTTCACGCTACGTTTACAACATTTTTACAACAAATCACAAGTGGTTAGTTGTTATTAGTTCAAATTTGAAACTAACACTAAGATTACTTTTTTTCTCCAACAATAACAACTAGTAACAACCTACCATTTGAGATTTGTTGTAAAAATGTTGTAGACATATCATTTCTCTTAAAAATAATCAAATAAATAAATTGTGAATCCATAAGATAAAGACGTGTTTCTCCTTACTTTTCCTGGCATATCATTTCTCTTAAAAATAATCAAATAAATAAATTGTGAATCCATAAGATAAAGACGTGTTTCTCCTTACTTTCCTGGCCACGCATGAGCCGCCTTCATCTAAGGTGCTTTATAACATAGTAGAACCCTTAGAACATCTTGAAAAGGAAGAAGTTGTAGGGAGAAATCAGCACCGTCCAATAAAAAAAAAAAGAGTTTGCCGCAACACACATAGATTTATATAGGAGAGTAAGTCAGCTATACTTCCTTTATTGTTAAGGAGTTTACATTGCATGATTTCACAAAAATTGCAACGAAGAACAGAGTGAGACATTGGGTTAAGAAAAAAAAATGCCAAATTACATTAACTATTTATGAACGTACTTTTAGCTGTATAGGGTTTGTCACCGGAGAAGATAGTAGAATGGAGAGAAAGCCTCACGTTTAGTTGTTTAGGGATTGTGGAGAAAGATTTTAATTACGAGTTAAAAACCAAATTCTAAACCAAACGTAGCTTTGCATTTAGCTGTAAATCAACATCATCCAGATTTGTTAGCTTATTGCTTTACGTGAAGAGAGCTCCATTCACCCAAACCTGTTGCAACCATCTTAGGTTGCTTCTTCGCATCTTCAATAATGTGTCCCACCCATGAGATGTTCTATGTAGGTTCCTCTGTTGCTATATATGACATAGAGTCAATCACCTTGAAAGAAAAAACAAAATAACATAGGGTTTCAAAAAGAAAGGAGGCAGATACAGATAGTTTGAGATAAATTCTTAACTGAATAATGATAAGGAAAGTTGTGAGACTTCCAAAGCCTAGGTGGCAAGCTCTCGTGAGGACAATAAAAAGTTAAAGACTTCGGTTTTATAGTATACAAGTATAACAACATCTTAGATTCAAATAAAAGTACAAATTTTAATATAAAAAAACAAAATTTAAAGCATATGTCTATGTATCATACAATACGTACGATTTTACGATACGATACGATTTATATGTTATGCACACTGTATCGTACGATTTATAAGCATTTTTTATATGTCTTTACGATACAAAATTTTGTACACACGATACATATCGTGTATCGTACAATGTTGACAACTATGGGCTTAGTTTCTTTAAACATAATTCTATAATATGAAGAATTTTTCAAGTAGTTTGACTTCTCATAATATTGTGTGATTTGAGATTGTGACTTTAATATGTTTGAAGCTAAATTGAGTTATTCAATAGAAACGACTTTGTTTAAAATTTGTAAATTTTTTTAAATTTTTATTCTATATTTAAAATACTCTACACATGAAAAATCTTAATAGAAATGTGGCCATATTTTGCAATGAAAGACATTTAAAATGCCAATAACATGGTTGATATTTGATAATTTTGGCATGATCATAATAGTATTAGTACATGGAAATTAATTCAATTGAGACTAAATTTGTTAAAAAAAAAAATTAAATTAATGACATTTTGCAAAGAAGTGTTTAATTAGTACTATTATTGAGATATTGGAAGAAACAAATTTCTTTTTACTTGAAGAAATTGTCGTGGTAGGACTTGGTCATCATGGAGTTTTGCCTTTCAAACCACATAGAAAATAGTCCATTCCCACAAATTTAAAATAATTCCAATTAAAATGAAAAATGGGAAAAACAGGGGACAACTAATTCTGTAATTCTAATTTACCATAGAAAACTGAAATTACAAAAGGAAAATCACTTTTAAAGATGAGTAAGTTTAGTGTCACCTATTTTCCTACAATAAATATCACAACTCGCGAGTTGTGATTGGTAGAAAGATAATGATAGGTTTATGTAGAAACATATGGCGAATGGTAGTATTTGTTGTGCCAAAATGTGTGGCACAATACTTATTCTTTAAAGATTCGCCGGTGATACTTGTCTTGAATTCGTTTCGGCTGCTGTGGCATTGACTCTTGATTTGGTATGAGAAATCCAAGATATTGCTAGCAAGACTTTTCACCAACTTATAAAGATTTTTGGCCTCAGGAATCGACATGAGTGAGTTACAAGAGAGTGGGTAGCTTTTTTAGCGTAGAAAATTGTGAACTGTTGGATTATTATGTCATTGATCTGGGTGAGATTTTTGGATAGATTTTTGGCAACGTCATTAATCGGGTGAGGATTTGGGAAGAAAGAAAGATTTTTGGAAAATAGAGAGCTGGTAACATTATTTTAGTAACGTTGTTTGTATTTTTTGAAAATACGTGTGAGTAAAAAAATATATGAAAATGTTTATAATTTTGTTTAAAAACTGAAAATATGTGTTTAAACATGTGTCAGACAACCCCAGAGTTTTTTTAGATTGATCCCGTTTTTTATTTTTTGAGAAATATATTTTTATTTATTTATATTGCTACGTAATTTGATGGCATATTTCTCTAATTATCTTTTTTTATTTTTTTTATTTTTTTTATACAAGATAGAAATTCTACTATAATATAATCTAAATGTATATGTGTGTGAAACTCTTCATTGGAGACTTGAACCTCGACCCTTATCCCTCACAAGCACTTGTACTTCTGAAATGATCATTACCTATTCATTTAGGGGTCATTCTCTTATACCCCTCTTTTTTTTAGGGGGTACGGTACCCACATAAGTTTTAGCCATTAGATTTACTTAGTTTAATCTTAGCCGTTTATGTAATTTTAATAGGATATCAGTTACCGGCTAGTCAGGTTAACATATAAAATCGAAAAAAAAAAAAAAAAAAACATTCGGTTCTGGTTCTGCTGCTTCTTCTCTCGCATCTCATCTGATTTGACTGAAGCAGGTTCTTCTCTCGCATCTCGGTGTCTCTTCTCTCCAACTTTCATTGCTGATGTTCTTAGGTAAATCACTGAATCTATTTTTTGGCATCCTGTGTCTTTACAATCTAGAGTCTCTAAATTTCTTATAGCATTCATTTAGGGATTTTGATTCTTAACCCTTTTGCTCTATATTTGTTGAAGTTAGAGAAAAACCCTAGTGATCTGTTTGCATGCCATGGATTCTATCTCTTCCATCAATTGTAGATCTGAATCACAAAATATTGATAGGATTGTCTAGGTTTATTTGTGCCTCTGTGGGTTTCATTTGATTTGTTTATGATTTTTCTATTGATTTTGTTTGATTTGTTTATGATTTTTTAGGGTTTCGTTTGATTTTTTTCTTTTGTCTGTGAGTTTTGTTTGATTTGTTTCTGATTTTTTGTGGGTTTGTATCTATTGGTAAGGATTAGAACTGCGCTGGTTTAGTTTTGTTAAGAATTTGTTGATTTATAATACAAGTATTGGCATAAATAAATGATTTAGAATGGGAAAAACACAGTGGAAAGTGGAAACTATACAAAGTTCAAAAATGGGGACAAATTATAACTCAAAAGACAGGAAAACAATGTCAATTTCTCATCCTTGAATAATGGTGGTGGGATGGATGGTGGAACCATCCTCCCTCTTCCGTTGAATATAAAAAGAAGAAGAATACAGATAAAGATGTGGTATAGTTTCTTCCATAAAGGCACAATGCAGAAGGTTTAGGCTGATGCACAGGGATCTAAATCACCAACGGAAGAAGCCACATTGCTTGGGAAAGAACTAAAACTATTAAAACTTAATCTCTGTTAGCCCGTTGCAGCTTGCCATTTAGTAGAATCTTTTTCTATTACTTTTATAGATTTTGGAGTAATTTAAAAACTGCAACTTGAGACCAAAATTCTTTAATTGTCAATATGCCAAAACTTGTGTCTTTCAATCCTGAAATCCACAAGAAACAAAATATAGAAGGATATGAGACAATTGTCTTTCTATCATTTTTATATGAACTAGCTTTCATTACATGGGAGCGGAGTGAACAGCCCGGAACCCAATACTCCATATGGGTTATGAAGGAGTACGGTGTGGTTGAGTCTTGGAATAAACTTCGTGTTGTACCATTTGAAAGAGTATCTCATTGTAGTGCCTTTACTGAGAATGGTTCACTTTCTGGTTTGCTACATCAATGATCAAGTAGAGGAGCCGGATTTTAAGTTTGTATTAGTTGACACTGAAACTCTACATGAGAAGAAGGATCTTGATATCCAACAGCATTCATATGTAGCTACTTCCATGGAGAGTCTTGTTTTACTTGATGGAGCAAACATGGAAGCTTACTGAGCAGATAGCAGAGGGTATATCAGAAGTGAAGTCATTAGTGGTATGGATGAATTGAAACCTTTGTTATTCCTTTTCCTTTTGTAGTAGGCATGATAGTCTTGCAAAAATCTACATCATCCTTTTCTTTCTGTTATATATTAGTATTTGATCTTTGTTAGTGGATGGCTTTTGTGCTCATACCGAATTTGGTCAATGTTAACAAAAAAACAATACTTAGCCAATGTAATACTTCTCTGTTTGTGTGTCTCTCTGGTTAGTAGTGTTACAAAGAGCTAGATTTGAGCTCTCCTAACTTCAATTTAAAAGAAGAAATAACTAGAAAAACAGAAAAGAATAAAGAAGCTCTAAAACTGAATGTTAAAAAGGAGTAGGTGAGTAGCCAAGTGCTAGTCTAGTGAGACTTTACCATTCCAAGCTCATGTTCTTACTTCCTTGGTTCAAGCTACATGGTATTTCTTGGTTTCTATAATACATTTAACCTTAGTTTTGACTACCATAAGCGAATTTATATGACAAAGAGTAGGTTCCAAGGTATGTGATCTTGCCATATCATCCTGTCTCTGGCCTCTAAGAGATGTATCTAGATATGGAATTCTATTATCTCCTTTTTAGCTGGGTTCAATCATATGTTTATTGTCAGCGGATGTGGATCAACATGTTTAGGTGCTTGTATGATGTGTTTTTGTGAGTACTATTGTGTTCTTTGCCCTAAACAAAGCTGCTATGGTTTATAGTAATAAGAAATTTTAAACAAAGATGTTTTAAAAAGACTGTTGATCTGCTTATGGTTGTGGATGTTATTGCTAGTTACTACTGCTTGCATTACCATTTACATGTCCTTTCCTTGGGTCATTGGCTCAATGACCTCTGAATTCATGAGTGGTGCTTATTTACTGTATTATATCAACTATAATGCATATTCAGCTTAGCACATAGAAAATTCCAATTTAATGAATTTATATGCTTTTTTTTATAGATGTCAAACAAAGTCTGGATTATAACTTTATGCCTTTATGGTAAGTTAAGCAACCCTATGAATTCAAGACTACATCAAAGATGAAAGAAAATTCATGTTATGTAAGTGCAAAACCACTTTCTATACAAAGCTCTTATAATGTCTCAAATTTTGATATCCATCTTAATGGAATATTTGTGCAAGACAACTTTTGATATCCATTATGAAGCAGGTTCTTGTGGCTCCTTCCTTGCAAAATTCATTTTTTAATATTGGTGCACTTATACATGTATGCCTAATAAATTTATGTTTGTTTCTTTTTTCTATTTTAGAAGAGAGAATTATATTAAGATTTGGTTCCATTGTTGTGGAATAATTTTTAATTACACGTCTCATTATTTTGTAGGAGGACTTGTTGGAACTTTTTCGATACAAGTTGGCAGCAGTGTTAGTGCTTTCAAAGGATAATAAACAACAATGTTTTAAATTATTTAAAGCATTAAAAAATAGAGCTATTGGATTTTATTTTATTTTATTTTATTTTTTTCAGCCTCTCAAATGACAATGCTTTGTATAAGTGTGAATGTGAGTCTTTATCTATTAGCAAACAAGAGCATTGTATACATCATCTAGATAATACACAACCTTCAATTTTGAGTTTTGACATTTGTAGTTTGTACTAAGATAAAAGCGTAGGTGCGATAACCTTCTTTGTCTGTGGTATCAACCACAATGAATTTTTGTTCGTTTATTATTTCTTCATGAATCATATTGAATCATCTTCTATATTCTTTTGATTTGATTTCTCACGTTTGCTTAAGGATATTTTTTTGGAATAGAATGATAAAATATTCTCTGACCCATTTGCCCTTTAATTTCATTATCAAATAAAAAAATAATCTAAAGCATTTCTCTAGTTTTGAGACAACAATGATGATATTTTGGAACTCATAGGACATTATTATCAAGTGTTTCACTAAAATTGACGAACAATGACAATTTAAGCCATCCATTTGAAAGAGTTACTTGGAGAGGTAAAGATAGTGAGAGAGGTTGAGACTCTTATACAATCCAATATCTTTTTATTAAAATATGAAATTGAAAATTTCAAAATATTTTAAAATATCTCAAATACAGAGGGTGAGAGAGATTCTAAGACTCACTGAGAGAGAGAGAGAGAGAGAGAGAGAGAGAGAGAGAGAGAGAGAGAGAGAGAGAGAGAGAGAGAAGTAGCTTGAGATGAAATGCGGTCTATCTTAAAGCTTGGACAAAAAAGTTTAATTCCAATGGTCCTTTAACGACAGAAATAAAATTTATTTTATGGGCAGCATAGTTAGCCAAGATAAGGGAATTCAAGAACTTCATAGTGAAAGAGGATGCCAAATCATGCTTTCATGCACTCAATGGAGCTTCAGATTAAATGTTATGGCCAATCTCAACACTATGTAATGATGCAAGGGTTATCAATAGAAAATTGTATTGGTTTCGTATATTAGTTCCAAAAAAATTGTGTCAAATCTATAGCATTTTTTGTAAACATTTAAGAATGGAACCATCAAATTTGAGAAAAAAATAAATGAACCATTATATGTGACAAAAGAACTGTCAAATTTGATATTGGAACTATATAATGTGATAATGGAACCATCAAATTTGAGAAACAAATAAAGGAACCACTAAATGTAACAAAAGAACTGTTAAATGTGATGTTGGAACTGCACAATGTGAGGATGAAACCATCAAATGTGAGAAAAAAAATAAGGGAACCACCGAATATGAAAAAAGAACTGTCAAATGTGATGTTGGAACTGCACAATGTGAGGATGGAAGCATCAAATGTGAGAAAAAAAGTAAGGGAATCACCAAATATGAGAAAAGAACTGTCACGTGTGATATTGGAACTGCACAATGTGAGGATGAAACTGTCAAATGTAAGAAAAAAATAAAGGAACCATCAAATGTGAAAAAAGAATTGTCACAATTGATGTTGGAACTACACAATATGAGGATGAAACTGTCAAATGTGAGAAAAAATTAAGGGAACCACTCAATGTGACAAAAGAACTGCCATATGTGACAAAAATAGAGCAGATGTGATGTTGGTATTGCTTAATATGACAATGGAACCATCAAATTTGAGAAAAAAAAAATTTATAGGAACCACTACATGTGATAATGGAATTGCACAATGTGAGGATGGAAGCATCAAATGTGAGAAAAAAGTAAGGAAACCACCAAATGTGAAAAAAGAACTGTCACATGTGATGTTAGAACTGCACAATGTGAGGATGAAACTGTCAGATGTGAGAAAAAAAAATAAGGGAACCACTAAATGTGACAAATGAATTGTTATATGTGATTTTGGAACTGCACAATGTGACAATGGAACCGTAAAATGTGAGAAAAAAAGTAAGGGGACTACCAAATGTGAGGAAAGAACTGTCACGTGTGATATTGGAACTGCACAATGTGAAGATGAAATTGTCAAATGTGAGAAAAAAGTAAGGGAATCACCAAATGTGAGAAAAGAACTGTCACATGTAATGTTGGAACTGCACAATGTGAAGATGAAATCGTCAAATGTGAGGAAAAAAGTAAGGAAACCACTAAATGTGACAAAAAAATTGTTACATGTGATATTGGAATTGCACAATATGACGATGGAACCGTCAAATGTGAGAAAAAAAATAAGGAAACTACCGAATGTGACAAAAGAACTGTCACATGTAATGTTGGAACTCCATAATGTGAGGATGGAACCGTAAATGTGAGAAAAAAGTAAGGTAACCATCAAATGTGAAAAAAGAACTGTCACATGTGATGTTGGAACTGCACAATGTGAAGATGAAACCATCAAATGTGAGAAAAAAGTAAGGAAACCACTAAATGTGACAAAAGAACTGTCGCATGTGATATTAGAATTGCACAATGTAACGATAGAATTGTCAAATGTGAGGAAAAAATAAGAAAACTACCGAATATGACAAAAGAACTGTCACATGTGATGTTGGAACTGCATAATGTGAGGATGAAACCATAAATGTGAGGAAAAAAGTAAGAGAACCACCAAATGTGAGAAAAGAACTGTCACATGTGATGTTAGAATTACACAATATGAAGATGGAATCGTCAAGTATGAGAAAAAAGTAAGGGAACCACTAAATGTGACAAAAAAACTGTCACATGTGATGTTGGAACTGCACAATGTGATGATGAAACCGTCAAATGTGAGAAAAAACATAAGGGAACCACCAAATGTGAGAAAAGAACTGTCACATGTGATGTTGGAATTGCACAATGTGAAGATAGAACCGTCAGATGTGAGAAAAAAGTAAGGGAACCACTAAATGTGACAAAAGAACTGTCACATGTGATGTTGGAACTGCATAATGTGACGATGAAACCGTCAAATGTGAGAAAAAAAAAAAAGAAATCACTGAATGTGACAAAATAACTGTCACATGTGATGTTAAAATTGTACAATATGAGGATAAAATTGTCAAATGTGATAAAAAAGTAAGGGAACCACCAAATGTAAGAAAAGAACTGTCACATATGATGTTGAAACTACACAATATGAAGATGGAACTATCAAATATGAGAAAAAAAATAAGAGAACCACTAAATGTGACAAAAACTAAATGTGACAAAAGAATTGTCACATGTGATGTTGGAACTGTACAATGTGACAATGGAACCATCAAATGTGAGAAAAAAAAAAAAGAGAACCACCAAATATGACAAAAGAACTGTCACATGTGATGTTGGAACTGTCACATGTGATGTTGAAATTGCATAATGTGAGGATGAAATTGTCAAATGTGAGAAAAAAGTAAGGAAACTACCAAATATGAGAAAAAAACTGTCACATGTGATGTTGGAACTGCATAATGTGATGATGAAACCATCAAATGTGAGAAAAAAGTAACCTGGTATAGCAGGTTATCTACTGATGGATACCGTACCCCCCTTTTTTTAGGGGGGTATCGTAGAATTTCCCTTCATTTAGGTTACTAATTAGTATTTATTAAAGTTAATGTTGTTAGTACAACCTGAGTTAGAAAATTATTTTAGATGAGTGCTTGGTCTTGTTCATTAATATTATGACTTTGACGTGTATCTCTATCTATCTATGTATTTATATAACTACCAGTATTACTTTTATGCGGTGCACGGTTTTAGTAATAAACTTTTAGTATAAATTTATTGATAAATAATAAATTAATAATCACTTGAATCTAGATTAGATAAATTGCATGTGAAGTATTGTTCTTAAAAGTATCAAGCAATCACACAACATATTTATATGAAAAAAATTCCTAAATTTAATAATTAAAAACCTATGGAAACTTAATCAAAGGTATTTCATTTGCCAAAAAAAAAAAAAAAAGCATAATTCTCTACTAACTTATCAGTTATCTTATAATGACACTTTTGTAGCGCACACATAATATTGCTAACAACAAAAATAAAAATAAGAAATAGTAACATAAAAATTTTACTATTCAAGAAAATTAATTTTATCCAATAATGCACATATAAGCATAACTCAAATACAACCTAGAAATAAAAAGATCAAACCATTGTTGTAGGAGGAAATACAAAATTTGATAATTCTTAACTAATAAATAGATAAAGCCAATGAGAAAAAAAGAAAAGAAAAGATGGGTACAAATAATTCATAAATACAAAACCAAACAAAAAATAGAAAAAAAAATATTTTTGTAGGATAATTGTTAGGGACATATTTGATGTAATTGGTTAATCCTTTGATAAAACGCACTTTACTTATAATTGTGTAAATCTAGGATATGTTTAGTACTTCAAGAAACAAATGTTCAAGTTTAGTATTGAAACCAAACAAGTTTGACCAAGAAATAAGTGAAGAAATATTGTTCATTAACGCTCAACAATAGTCTTGATAGAAAGACTTCTATCGAGATTTAATATTGAAACTCAACACAAGCTATATCTATCGAGAATTACAAAATCAAAAATTCCAAATTTGATTACACGCATATCTTTGAGTATTTCTGTAAGGTTTCTTTTCTCATAACCCTCGACATATATAAGGATTATTTTAAGGGCCTCACACTTAATGCAAGGGTTGTTGCACTCGTTGTTATACGCATATTGTGACTAGAGACAAAAATTACCCTAGTTCATCTTTCTCTCTTAAGAAGCTACTGCGTCTTTACGCTAAGAGTTTTGTGACCAAGGAGCTTCCTGATCTTCATAGTTAATGAACTAAAGAACTTTGTAGCCAACATCTTTCTCAAGTTGGTGTGATAGTCACGTATTGGGATCCGTGCATTATTGTTTAGTCACATAATAGGATTCGTGCATTGAACGGAGAGATTGCCATTATAATACAAGTCTAATTGAGTATTGGGGTAAGGGTTCAACTGTAGGTTGGTATTAGGTACTGAGATTTTTTTTACTTGTAACCACTTATTTTGATAATAGTGGATTCTCGGGAGTGGTGACCTTAAATTCACCCGGTGGGGTTTTACCTTGGTGGTTTTCCCCATTCGTAAACAAATCAATTGTGTCAAATTTATTTTCCGCTGCATTTAACTTAGTTGGTGATTTGTTTGTGCTGCCATGCTTATTGCATGTAATTGAATCTAATTAATTCACTTGGATAATTAATTGATTAATTTACCAAATGGGTCAATACATTTTTGGCCTATCAATAATAATTGATGCTGACAAACCATGAAGGTGAAATATTTATAGAGGAAGGTGAAATATTTATAGAGGTTTATATAACAGATTTCATGGATTTAAAACTACCTTTTATGACTCATAAGCAAAACCATAAATAGAAAACACACACACAGAAATAACAAAGAAGAGAAAAATACATGTAATAGTATGGACGGTGGCTTTGATAAAGCATTCTACTACAAACAAAACCAAATCAAATAATAACTAATGATAGACAGATCATAAATGTGAAATATTTATATAGGCTTATATAATGAATTTCATGGATTTAAAATTGTCTTTATGACTCATAAACAAAACTGTAGAAAACAAAAACAAAGAGAAGAAACATACTTGTAATAGTGTGGATGGTGGCTTTGATAAAACATTCTACTACAAACAAAATAAACTCAAATAATAATTGATGTTGGACAAATCATAAAGGTGAAATATTTATAGAAGTTCATATAATGGATTTCAAGGATTTAAAATTGCATTTATGACTCATAAGCAAAACCATAAAAACAAAAACAAAGAAGAGAAACAACTCTATGGTTTTAATAAAGCACTTTACTGTAAAAAAAAATAAAAAGAGAGGTACAAACTTATTATTAATAATGGGGAGAGAAAAAATTGATTAGAACAATAAATAGTGTTTCTAATTTCTATCTTTAAAAAAGAAAAAAGAAAAAAAGAAAGAAGTCGTAAATGAAGAAGCTGTGCATATACATATATCAGAATACACTAAAAAAATTGTGTGTGTATATATATATATATATAGAGAGAGAGAGAGAGAGAGAGAGAGAGAGAGAGAGAGAGAGAGAGAGAGAGAGAGAGAGAGAGAGAGAGAGAGAGAGAGAGAGAGAGAGAGAGAGAGAGAGTTTTCAATTGTGAGGAAATTAGGTTTTTAATCAATTTAGGAATTATAAGAGAAATAGAACTATTAGGATAAAGATATGTATTAAAAAAATTGTCACAATTGACATTTTAAAAAAGAAAAAAGAACAAAAATTAAAACTCATCACTTAGGATACATGTTTATCCAAAAAACTTGGAAGTTAGGACTTGGGACTTAGGAGAGTTTTATTAGACATAGAATTTCAAATTATATTGAAGTTATACTATAAGAGAAATTGTTAGATAGTTTGGAATTTAAGAAACACCTATCCTATGTAAAATTCTAATCAGTTTTATATATATATATATATATATATATATATATATATATATATATATATATATATATATATATATATATAAAAGAGGATTCCTTTATTTCGATTGGGCTTTTATGTGGTTCAAAAATATTCTCATTAATGAAGGGTAATTTCATTTAAAATAGGGTCATAAATGTTAAATAAAAAATTCATTTTGAATTTAAAAAGAAAACTCCTAAAATTTAGAATTTTTTTCCTTCACATTCAAAAAAGAAATTACAGTTACTACTTATCTCTAAAGTTTATCATTTTTATTTGTTTGAAAAATAAAAAATATATATTTCTAAATTACAATAGATGCAAATTATTAAAAATGTATATATCATTAAAAAATGTTTCTATCCAAAAAAAAAAAAAAAAAAATTAGCGTGCATTCTTTTCTAAAATTATTATTTTTTTATAATTTTAAATTTTAAATAAAATACTAATGGTTACACAATCCTAATCTAAGTAAATTAGTTATCTTATCCATATTTCCAAGACATGTCTTGTTAGTTTATCCAAAAAATCAAAACAAAAACAACAAAAAGAAGTCACGTGATATGATATATACTGGAATATAGACAAGGGAAGGGATGTGACTTGTGAGGAAGGGTGAAAGCAGGGACGCAGCTAGCTCTGGATTGGGTGTCCCCCCCCCCCCCCCCCCCCCCCCCCCCTAATTTTTTTTTTTTAATATTATTATATATGTGTACTAATTTTAGTAATTTTATTCTATAAAATTACTTTTTTTTTCCCTTAAACAATATCATTGATTCTTTTAAGAGTAATGCTATACTCACAAACTTTTTAACAACATTTTTATAAACTGTTTTGGTAGCAAATTCTTATTGGTTCGTACATAGACCCACCATTCACATAATTTTTTTACTTATTAGTAACCACTTATTATATCAATAATTTATAAAATAGTTTGTAGCACTAGTACTTTCCTCATTTTAGTGACTATAAAAAAAAAATTATAGATCTAAAATCTAAAACAAAATATACAAGTCCAAAAAATAGCTCAACAACAAAAATTACCAATAGTAAAACTTTTAAAAAAAATTAAGCTCAATTAACCAATTTTATTTAAAATAAACAACCTGTCATTTAAAAAATTCTAAACAAAAATAATTTTGTTCTTACCGACCAAAAAAAAAAAAATCACAACAGCTAAGTAGTAACAGAATCAAAAGTTGAAACCGCTGCATACAGCTAACAGTAAAGCCGCTCCCCTTAACTTAAAGCTCCGGATCTGTCCCTGGTTGAAGGAGACATTATCTACGGACCAGTGCACATAAGCATTAATGCGATTTTGTGTGTTTAGGAACACAACGACTCTATCTGAGGTTGGGGGTGGGGTGACAATGAAATCATTGTGAGCAATAATGGCTAGACTTTGAGCCAATCAGGGTGCTATGTCATTCCAAATAGGACCAGTTGGTGGAATTGGAGGGGGATCGTCTTGGATAGTTTGGATAGTACTAGTAATTGAGAAAGGCTAAGCCTTGTGGGGTAGTTGAGTTCTGGCTAACCACACTTGTTGTCATCCAATAATTTCTTGAAGGGTTTTGATTGGATTTTAAAAGCACAGAGTATGTCTCTCCTGAGTATATGAATAGGTTTTTCACTGCAATTGGCTCTAGATAGTGTCCATCCGATCAACCAGTCATATTATGACCCTGCTTAAAATGAAAATTGAATGCTCGATTTTATCATAAACTTATATAATATATATTTTATCTGATAAACAATAACGAAATACATAATTATGATTATAATAAATTGAATAAAATGTATTGGCATAATAACTATCAAATATAAAATGATAAAACCTAAATAAAAAAATTATTATTATTTTATTGTGTAATATAATAATGATAATAATATAACTTCATCAATAAAGTATAGGTGAAGCATTGTTACCTGTAATTGTCTGTTTCCTTCAATTTCAATAATACTGTCACCGTCTTCATCCTATTATTATAAAAAAAAAAGATTTCAATAAGTGTAGCATAATACAATTAATATAACTAGCATGAAACCCATGTATCATCTAAAAAAAAAAAGCATGTAACTTATGTAAACGCATGGATGCATTTAAAATTAAATACAATTTTTATTATATAATATAATATATATATATATATATATATATATATATATATATATATATATATATATATATATATATATATATATAATTAGTCAAATTATTAAAAAACTAGTATGTAACACGTGCATATGTATGAATACATTTAAAATTAAACACAATTTCTATCATAAAAATATAAATAATTAGTCAATTTTTTTTTTAAGTAAACGTAATTAGTCATATATTAAAATTCTTATCCAAATTTAATACTACTTATGATAATTTTTTTTTTCTAATTTTTAATAAGATAGAATGTGTGGTGATATTTGTTGTGTGATGATTTGTATTGGCACAAAATTGGATTTCTAATTTCAAATTCTAATTAAACTTTCTCTAAGTCTGAGCTTTACCTATTAATATATATATATATATATATATATATATATATGTAAGGACCAGAACTGACTGGAATCCAGAGCGGGAATGGATCCAGGCCCACGTAGCCCAAACAATGAATTTATAGAGTGCAGGAAAGAAAGCTAGTCTGATCTTGGGCCGAAATATTGGATTTTAGTGTAAGAGAGATCCAATATACGAGCGTGACCTCTTGCAATAAATTTTCTTCGGACGTATCTTGAAGATCTGATTTTTCTCTTTCTGTTTTTCTCTCTCCCTCTTTTCGATCCCCTTTCCTTCTGTCTTTCCTCGCCTTATATATCATCGCCTTTCTGCCTTTTCTTCTCACTTTCTCTTGAATCTTCCGTCCTTAGCTGGAAAGCTGCTCTTTCACTGTTCAGGTATCACCTCCACATTAATGCGGCCAGAAGGTTAGCTGGGAGACAGTTAATGCGGAGGTGACAGCACCACTAGATATTTGCCATTTTCTACCATTACTTTTTGTTGGATATTTTCCCCTTTGTGCCGTTATAAGATTGTCCTGGGCACTGTCCTGAGTGATCAACAAGTTAACCAGGAACCTCGGACAAAAGTGCCGAGGTGACCCTCATCCTCGGACACAGTCCCCACTCTTGCTAACATGCTGCACCTCTCCTCGGATGGTAATTTTATCCGTTCCTCGGCTGGTCGTCCTCGGATGTTCGTATCTCTCCATACAAGATATTGGGCCGGGCCTTTCCCTTTACACTGTTGGAACCCAGGGCAAAATTGGCCCACACAATAGCCCCTCAAAATCTTGCTTTTCGGCTTCTCGGGAGAAAAGAAGGATTTTGACTCTCTCTTCGGATCTCCCTTATGATCTGATTCTATTGAGTCAAATCATAGCTGCGTGCGTTTTTCTTTTCGCGATCCGTTCCTGACTCTTCAGTGTCCAGGGAGCGCCTTCATTTAATTTTGGCAACCCCCCTGTCCCCCACGTTCAACGGTGAGATGCCAATCCAACGGTGGTTGGACCTTTTGGGAATTTGGGCGGGCGAAATCCCGCTTTTAATTTTTGCGTAACTATAAATAACCTTTCAAATCGCTTTCTTGTCACTTTTGAACGATTGCGTTATTCTAGAACCTGAGACTTTATTTCTTTCTCTTGTTCCTTCGTGCGTATACAAACACATAAATCCTGTCCGAGGACCATTTCTCAAACCTGTAAGTCCTCCTAAACTCTCTTTAACTTTTATTCCTTTTTATTGTAGAATCCCTTCTCTAGGGCCTCCTAAAAAAAATGGGTAGATTTAAGGAGTTAGTAGATACTGAGGAGGGCATGAGAAACTTTAGGATTAAGTACAACATTCCCCCCCATGTGGGCGTTAGATACGCGGCCCAGGGCGAATGGTACGACGAAAGAAAGACGAACGAAGTTGTCATTCCTATGATCGCTTTCATAGAAGGAGGGATGACCATTCCCATGGGCACCCTCACTAGGAACTATCTTAGGTTTTTTAGGCTATCTCCCACCCAATGTGCACCGAATATGTTCAGGGTACTAGGGAGCATAGAGGCCTTGAACGAAAGAATGAATCTAAATCTGACCCATCATGACATAAACTGGGTTTACAACCTTCAGCACTTAAAAAATCAGGGGTATTACCTGAAATCCAGGCAGGCCGAGGTTAGGCTGATTCAGTGTCTTCCTCAATCCAATAAAGGATTAAAAGAAGATTTCCTAATCTTCTCTGGGCAGTGGCATGACGGCTTACCATGCCCAGTTAAAGAGGGTGAGCCAGGTGGGGGTCCGAATTATTTAATCTATATGCTTAACTGTTTGGATTCTAGTTTTTCCATTATCGTCGGCTTATATTAAAGTGACTCTTATCACTTTCATTAAAAATGCAGATCCACGTGCGACTTCGCCATCGTTGCGCTTAGTCAACAAGGCTAGCTTGGACAAAGTTCTCCGAGCAGAAATCTACGTCAATCCTTCAGACGGTCAACTGAGGGCGGCCCATCTCATCCTCGGCTACACTCCTATTTCTCGGGCGTTCCAAGCTCCTTCGTGCGTGATAAAGGCAAAGGACCCTCGGCTTCGCCGGATCAGTGTCGCCTACGAAGGGTTTCTAGTCCCACAAGGTGTTCCTCTTCCAGCAGATACCAAGCATACTGAGGTACTGCCTGTCGCTAGCCTCGCCGGAGCCAGTTCGCCTTTGCCCCACGTTCCTCAAATAAAAGAGGAGGAAGAGGTCGAAAGAGACGAGGAGGGCTTTGTAGACGTATCCTCGGTCGCCGACGACTACGAGGTTTTTAATTTGCTCACCCCCTCACCTACTGCCTCGGAAGATATGGGCATTCAGAGGAAACCCCAACGGAGTCTCCAGGAGTTGTTGGAGGGCCAACCTGGGAAGGGGGAGGTTGGAAGGTCAGCCCAACAGAAACTTCCTCCCCCTCCCCCCAAATCTCCCTTACCTGCCCCTCAGCCAGCTCCTCCTTCCAGGGCCGAGCAGCCTGAACCTAAGAGGAGGAGGGAGCCCAAAGGCAAGGAGGTTGTGGAGACCGGGAGGGCTCCACCCTCTCACGATGAGGACGCCCACAGGCCGACGAAGCAACTGAAGCTTGGCCCTGCCCCCAGCCGGGGACCTGAAATGGGGGAGATTCAACGAAACGAGCCCCGGGCATGGCTTCCAGCCCCCATGCTTGGGGGCGAGCCCCTGACCGAAGACGCGTCGATCAGGGATTACAACGGGGGCATTGGCTGCCAGGTAGCCTCGGCCTTGGAAGAGACCCTCCTGCTCCCCAAGGACATGGTGGAGCTACGAGGGTTGAGGAGGAACGAGGTCTTCCTTCAAGCCAAAAGGTGCTTAGGGATGGTATGTACCACTACTTCGTCACCAATAGTGTTACTAATATATATATATATCTATTATTTATTTTACTTGTATTTTAAATTTTCCTTTCTTTTTGGCAAACAGGCTGTCCAGAGCACCTTCAGGATGGAAGAAATTTACCACTCCGTTGCTCAGCAGCTGGAGGAGGAAAGAAGGAGAAGGATAGCTGCGGTGCAGACAATGGCCGTTGCCGAGAAGAGCAACACTGATCTCAAGGAGAGGATAAAGACTGAGGAGCAGTCAAGAAAAAGCGCTGAGGCCGCCTTGAAGGGGGCTGAGACTCAGGCTGAAAGCCAGAGGCAGCTGGTGGTGGAAGTCAAAGGACAGTTGGTCACTGCCAAAGAGCAAATTGCAACTCTAAGGCAACAACTGGACGAGGCTAACCAGCTTAAAGCCTTGGCCGAAAAAGCGAGGGCACAAGCGGAGGAGGACAAGCTGAAGGCCGAAAAGGAAAGGGACGAGGCTGAGCAGCACGGGTATGATGTCGGCGTGGCAGAGACTGAAGACACTCTTCGTGCCGAAGTCCCTGCGGTCTGCCGCGCCTACTGCGCTCAAACGTGGGAAGAGGCTCTCAACCAGGCTGGGGTTGAGGCCTCATCAGGGTTGAGGAAGCCTGAAAGCATCATCTTCCCCTCAGCCCTGCGAATTCCCAAGATGGCTGAGACAGCCCCCTCCGCGCCTCAGCCTACCTCCGAGGTCCCCCCTCAGCCCCTCCCTCCTGCTGTCCAGCTTGGTGAGGAGAAGGAGACAGAGATCCAAAGGGGACCCCTTCCAGGTGAGGTGACTGAAGCTCCTCAGCCAGAGGCAGCTTCTCAAGATTTCGAGAAGCAGTTGGCTTTAGTCACCTTACCTGTTCAGGAGTCTCTTAAGGACAAGGAGAAAGAGACCAACTCCGAGGCAGCTGACCAGACATCCAAGCCAAAACTCCAGATCAAATTAAAGCCTTAGCTTCATTTTCCTTTTTCTTTTTATCAATGTAATCATTTCAATTTCATTTTCTTCTTTTTTTTTTTTTTTTTTTTTTTTTTTTTTTTTTTTTTTTTTTATTTCGATAGTGATTGTAATTCCTTCTGCTATGCTAAAAGGCCAATTTTGATGATATATGGAATTCTTTTCTTTACTTCAAGTAATGTCAGTCAGCCTCATTGCTTTAATTAACTGTATTATACTTATTTTGCTCAGTTCTTTGCTTTCTTCCATAACGTAATCCATTACTGAGGAACCAACATACCTTATTGAGGAATAAAAAATGAATTAATAAATTATGACGTCGATCCTTCAAGCAAATGTATCACCCTTGTATTTAGTTCTATGATTAGTCTTAAGATTTTCAAGCAATATTACTTCACTTAGGCCACAAGTAGAGTGTGGGCATATTAAGCTATACTTATACTTATTTGATAACCACAAAGTCAATCATGGCCCATAAGGTAGGTTAATACCTAACTCAGGAGGCAGTAGTTTACACTCAAGATTATATTTTAAAGAATTTACCATAGCATACGGATCTAATGAAGATGACTTGTTGTTTATTTTAGGGGATGCTCTGTAACATCTGTTTCTACCAAGTCTTTAACAGATGTCATAATACGTTAATATGTACTAAGTCTGCAGTCCGAGGACCTGTCATGACTTAGTTTCAATTTAAAATTTCAACAGATGCCGTAGCGATTAATATCTCAAAAGATGCCATGGTATATTAATTTTCACTAAGTATGTGGTCCGAGGACCTGACATGACTTAGTTTCTGTTTAATATCTCAAAAGATGTCATAGTATATTAATTTTCACTAAGTATGTGGTCCGAGGACCTGACATGACTTAGTTTCTGTTTAATATCTCAAAAGATGTCATAGTATATTAATTTTCACTAAGTATGTGGTCCGAGGACCTGACATGACTTAGTTTCTGTTTAATATCTCAAAAGATGTCATAGTATATTAATTTTCACTAAGTATGTGGTCCGAGGACCTGACATGACTTAGTTTCTGTTTAATATTTCAAAAGATGTCATAGTATATTAATTTTCACTAAGTATGTGGTTCGAGGACCTGACATGACTTAGTTTCTGTTTAATATTTCAAAAGATGTCATAGTATATTAATTTTCACTAAGTATGTGGTCCGAGGACCTGACATGACTTAGTTTCTGTTTAATATTTCAAAAGATGTCATAGTATATTAATTTTCACTAAGTATGTGGTCCGAGGACCTGACATGACTTAGTTTCTGTTTAATATCTCAAAAGATGTCATAGTATATTAATTTTCACTAAGTATGTGGTCCGAGGACCTGACATGACTTAGTTTCTGTTTAATATTTCAAAAGATGTCATAGTATATTAATTTTCACTAAGTATGTGGTCCGAGGACCTGACATGACTTAGTTTCTGTTTAATATTTCAAAAGATGTCATAGTATATTAATTTTCACTAAGTATGTGGTCCGAGGACCTGACATGACTTAGTTTCTGTTTAATATTTCAAAAGATGTCATAGTATATTAATTTTCACTAAGTATGTGGTCCGAGGACCTGACATGACTTAGTTTCTGTTTAATATTTCAAAAGATGTCATAGTATATTAATTTTCACTAAGTATGTGGTCCGAGGACCTGACATGACTTAGTTTCTGTTTAATATTTCAAAAGATGTCATAGTATATTAATTTTCACTAAGTATGTGGTCCGAGGACCTGACATGACTTAGTTTCTGTTTAATATTTCAAAAGATGTCATAGTATATTAATTTTCACTAAGTATGTGGTCCGAGGACCTGACATGACTTAGTTTCTGTTTAATATTTCAAAAGATGTCATAGTATATTAATTTTCACTAAGTATGTGGTCCGAGGACCTGACATGACTTAGTTTCTGTTTAATATTTCAAAAGATGTCATAGTATATTAATTTTCACTAAGTATGTGGTCCGAGGACCTGACATGACTTAGTTTCTGTTTAATATTTCAAAAGATGTCATAGTATATTAATTTTCACTAAGTATGTGGTCCGAGGACCTGACATGACTTAGTTTCTGTTTAATATTTCAAAAGATGTCATCGTATATTAATAAGTGAGAAAGATAACTTTTATTATTAGTAATAATACCTTTTCAGATTATTTACATTCCAAGGATGAAGTACAGCTCTTTCGTCTAAATCTTCTAAGTAATAAGCTCCTATTCCTGCCACCGCCTTGATGCGATACGGCCCCTCCCAATTAGGACCCAATTTCCCCCACGAGGGGTTTTTAGCGTTCCCTACAACTTTCCTCAAAACTAAGTCCCCTGGGGCCAATGGTCTCAGCTTTACGCTAAGATCGTAACCTTGCTTTAGCTTATGGTGATAGTAGGCCAGCTGTACCCTAGCGTTTTCTCGCCGTTCTTCAATTAGGTCCAAGTTCCTTTTTAACAGTTCTTCGTTTCCCTCCGGAGTAAACCCTCTGGATTTCAATGTAGGGAAACCACTCTCCAGTGGTATTACGGCTTCAGCCCCATATGTTATCGAGAAGGGTGTTTCACCAGTGGACTTCCGAGGTGTTGTCCTGTAGGTCCATAGTACATGAGGTAACTCCTCGACCCACCTTCCCTTGGCGTCGTCTAACCTCTTCTTTAATCCGTTCACGATGACTTTATTGACGGCCTCAGCTTGCCCATTTCCCTGCGGGTAGGCGGGGGTGGAATATCTATTTTTTATTCCCAAGTCAGAGCAGTATTTCCTAAAGGCTTTACTGTCAAATTGGAGGCCGTTATTCGAGATGAGGACATTAGGAACACCGAACCGCGTAACTATATTCTTCCAGATGAACTTTTTGACATCCACATCCCTGATGTTAGCCAAAGGTTCAGCTTCAACCCACTTGGTAAAATAGTCTGTGCCGACCAGGAGGTATCTTATGTTCCCTGCAGCTTTGGGAAACGGACCCACAATGTCTAAGCCCCACTGAGCAAAAGGCCATGGGCTAGAAAGCGGATTGAGCGTTCCTCCAGGCTGGTGGATGTTTGGTGCAAATCTTTGGCACTGATCACACTTCTTGACATATTCCTGCGCCTCCTTCTGCATGTTCGGCCACCAATATCCTTGTGTAAGAGCCCTGTGAGACAGTGACCTTCCCCCAGTGTGACTTCCACAAATTCCCTCATGCAATTCCTCCAGAAGTATTTCTGATGCCTTTGGGTGCACACATAATAAGTAGGGCCCAGAGAACGAGCGCTTATACAATTTTCTATCCTCGGACAACCAGAACCGAGGAGCTTTCCTCCGTATTTTGTCGGCCTCAGATTTTTCCACAGGTAGCACATCTTTTTCCAGGAACAGTGATATGGCATCCATCCAGCTGGGACCCAGCGCAACCTGGTGTATCCGTGGCGCAACTTGATGTGCCCCAGCCCGCACACACAGGTCTTCCACCAGGATTACCCGAGGTAGATCCTGAGCCGAGGACGTGGCAAGAGTGGCCAGCGAGTCTGCATGGGTGTTCCCACTTCTGGAGACGTGAGACAAGTCAAAAGCTTCGAACCTTTCCTGCACATCCCTGACCAGATGTAAATATTCCAGCATTCTTGAATCTCGCGCCTCCAGATCACCCCCTACTTGTCCGACCACCAATCTTGAGTCTGAGAAGGCCCTTACTGCCTTTCCCCCCAGTTTTTGCACCATTTGCATCCCCTGCAGTAAAGCTTCATACTCGGCCTCGTTATTCGTAGCGGAGAAATTCAATCTGAAGGATTTTTCTATGGTAATTTTTTCAGGGGACACCAGTACTAGCCCCACTCCTGATCCCCGCTGATTGGCTGCTCCATCAACGTACAATTCCCAATACCGTAGGCCTTGAATAGAGGCGACGCCTACCACTCTTTCATCCACTAGCTCGTCTTTCCTTTCCACCTCTTCCGGGGATTCGGCAAACTCGGCCACCAAATCGGCTAGCACCTGTCCCTTGATTGAGGTACGGGGCATGTATTTTATATCAAAAGCCCCTAGAATCGTACCCCATTTGGCTATCCTTCCTGTATAATCGGCGCTCCTTAGTATTGACTTAAGGGGGAGCTGAGTCAGAATGACCACAGTATGTGCCTGGAAATAATGGGGGAGTTTCCTCGTAGCATGCACCACAGCCAGTATCGCTTTTTCCAGTGGTAAATAACGCACCTCGGCTTCATTAAGCGACTTACTTACATAATAGACTGGTCGTTGGACGCCGCCATCCACCCGTATGAGCACAAGGCTTATGGCGTGTGAAGCGACAGCAAGGTAAGAGAAAAGGACCTCGTCCACCACTGGGCTGGACATTATAGGCGGATGGGATAGGTAATGCTTAAGCTCTTGGAAGGCTCTAGCACACTCCTCGGACCATTGAAATTCTTTCCATTTGTGTAACAAAAGAAAGAAAGGTCTGCACCTTTCTGCTGATCTGGATATGAACCGATTTAAGGCTGCCATCATCCCTGTAAGCTTCTGGACCTCTTTCGGATTCCGAGGCGGTTGCAAGCTGTTGATTGCTTTAATCTGATCTGGGTTTACCTCAATCCCCCTATGAGTCACCATGTACCCTAGGAACTTCCCTGACCCCACTCCAAAGGAGCACTTAGATGCATTCAGACGCAACCCATGCCGCCTCAGGATTTCAAAAACATTGGTGAGATCTGTTAGGTGTTCATATGCTAACCTGCTCTTCACCACCATATCATCAATGTAGACCTCGATGGTTTTTCCCAACTGTAATTCAAACATCTTTGTCATCATCCGTTGGTAAGTCGATCCTGCATTTTTCAGGCCAAAAGGCATTACTTTGTAGTGATAGTTCCCCACAGGAGTAACAAAAGCCGTTTTTTCCTGGTCCTCAACGGCCAATGGTATTTGATGATAACCTTGGAAGGCGTCCAGGAAACTCATCCGAGGGTGACCTACTGTCGCATCTACCAACTGATCTATCCTCGGCATAGGGAAAGGATCCTTGGGGCAAGCCTTGTTAAGGTCTGTGAAGTCTACGCAGACGCGCCATTTCCCCGTCTTCTTCCTCACCACTACTGTGTTAGCCAACCACTGGGGGTAGAAAATCTCCTTAATAGCCCCTGCCTGTTTGAGTTTAACCACCTCAGACTTAATTGCCTCCACGTGCTCAGTCGAGGGTCGCCGAGGGGGCTGCTTTTTTGGAGTCACTGAAGGATCTACATTTAATCGGTGACAGATGAATTCCGGATTCAGACCAGGGGCTTCGTAGGCGTCCCATGCAAAAACGTCCACGTTCCCCCTTAACAACTCGACCAACTCTTCCCTCTCCTGCGGGGGCAATCGAGCCCCTACCTGGAAGAATCTTTCACGGTCATCCCCTATAATCACCTTCTCCAGGCCCTCACAACTCATCTCGTCGTCTGGCCCTCCACGAAGCGACGACGAGGCCCCCGACTGCTATAAGACATTCTCTTTACTGGCTGAGGCGCCAACCTCTGGTTTGTGCTGAATTGCTACAATTAGGCACTGCCGAGCCATAGACTGGCTTCCCAATATCTCTATCACTTGACCGTTAGAGGGGTACTTCACTTTCTGATGGAGGGTGGAGGATACGGCGCCCAAAGAGTGCAACCACGGCCTACCCATAATGGCCGTGTACGGAGAGAAGGCATCTACCACGATGAAATCTACCTCGACCACATCCCATCCAGCTTGCACAGGCAGTCTGATCTGGCCCCTAGGGATCACCATCTTACCCTCAAAACTCACCAAAGGCGAGCTGTAGGCCGACAAATCCTCGGGCCTTAAACCCAGACCCTTAAAGAGGTCGGGATACATAATCTCTGCTGCACTTCCCTGGTCAACCATGACTCTCTTCACATCGTATCCGCCAATTCTAAGGGTTACCACCAGAGCATCGTCGTGTGGTTGTATGGTTCCTTGTTTGTCCGCTTCTGAAAAACTTAGAACTAGAGGAACGTTCGTCTTAGCCCTCTTTGGCATTAAGTTAGACTCACCGTCGGTGTAATGTGATACTGACATTATTCTAGTTGGGCAGGATCCAGTCCTCCCTGGAGCGGCGAATATAACATTGATGGTCCCGAGAGGAGGCTTGGATGCAGGGCCTCCCTGAAACGCAGTACCTGTCTGGCATCCTCGGCCACTTGAATGATGCAATAAATGCTTCAACCTGCCTTCTCGGACCAGTTGCTCCAAATGATCCCATAAGTTCCGACAATCCTCAGTAGCATGACCGTGATCTTGATGATATTGGCAATACAGGTTTTGGTTGCGGTTGCTTGGATCTCCTGCCATTTTATTCGGCCACTTAAAAAAGGGTTCATTCTTTACTTTTTCCAAAACTTTCTGCACTGGCTCTCGAAACACCACATTGACGGCCTGAGCATTGGCAGATGCAGATTGTCCTAAAAAGTCCCTCCGAGGACGATTATTCTGTACCCGATCCGACCTGGAATCCCTCCTATCCTGAGGAATCATCTTCACCTTTCCCTTACCTTGCAGTTGATCTTCCTCAATTCTTCTATACTTGTCAATCCTATCCATCAGCAGACGTACACTGGTGACAGGTTTGCCTGTGAGTGACTTTCTCAGATCATGCTCCGCCGGCAATCCTGCCTTAAATGTACTAATGGCCACATCATCATAGTCCCCATCTATCTCATTAAACATCTCCCAATATCTGTCCGAGTAAGCTTTCAAAGACTCTCCCTCACGCATGGACATTGATAGCAAAGATCCTAGCGGCAAAGGTACCCTACTGCAGGTGATGAAGCGCGCTCCAAAGGACTGGGTAAGCCTTTTGAAAAAATCAATAGAGTTTGCCTTAAGGCCATTAAACCATCTCATTGCCATCGGACCCAAGCTGGACGGAAAGATCTTACACATTAGAGCCTCATCCTTCGAGTGGACGGCCATTTTTTGATTAAAATGGCTTACATGCTCCACAGGATCCGTTCGGCCATTATAAAGAGAGAAGGTTGGTTGGTTAAATCGCCGAGGAAGGCTGGCGCCCTCAATCCGTCGTGTGAAGGGCGACTTGGCCACTTGACTCAAAGCCTCATTCATAGCTTTGTTCCCCAGACCTTTCTGCGAAGTACTTCTACCTTTCCGTCTATAATCATTATAGTCCTCCTCACCGGAGAAGGTTTCACTGGGTGGAGTTTTAGATCTTTGCCTATATGTGTCATCCTCTGTATCCTCAGATGAAGACTCCGGTTCAAATGGTGCCCGTCTTCGCCGCGCGCGATGTAACTTCTTCTTCAATTCATCTATCTCGTGTTGCATGTCCCTCTCATTCTCTGCATGGGACACGCGACTTTTCCCGCGCGATTGACTTCTATTAGTGTGCATGGTTTGTCCACTTTGCTCATGAGCCCCTCTCTGGTGAGGGTGGGCCCCCGAGTAGTTGTGCTGCGACCCTCCTGATGCTGCCTGGTGCGGATTATCCTCACCCTGATGTGGCCCTACCGCTGGTTGATGCGAACCTGATTCTTCCATTTTACGCACTAAACCCAAATCTCTTTCTGATCAGATCAAGCAGCTCCCCACAGACGGCGCCAATTGTAAGGACCAGAACTGACTGGAATCCAGAGCGGGAATGGATCCAGGCCCACGTAGCCCAAACAATGAATTTATAGAGTGCAGGAAAGAAAGCTAGTCTGATCTTGGGCCGAAATATTGGATTTTAGTGTAAGAGAGATCCAATATACGAGCGTGACCTCTTGCAATAAATTTTCTTCGGACGTATCTTGAAGATCTGATTTTTCTCTTTCTGTTTTTCTCTCTCCCTCTTTTCGATCCCCTTTCCTTCTGTCTTTCCTCGCCTTATATATCATCGCCTTTCTGCCTTTTCTTCTCACTTTCTCTTGAATCTTCCGTCCTTAGCTGGAAAGCTGCTCTTTCACTGTTCAGGTATCACCTCCACATTAATGCGGCCAGAAGGTTAGCTGGGAGACAGTTAATGCGGAGGTGACAGCACCACTAGATATTTGCCATTTTCTACCATTACTTTTTGTTGGATATTTTCCCCTTTGTGCCGTTATAAGATTGTCCTGGGCACTGTCCTGAGTGATCAACAAGTTAACCAGGAACCTCGGACAAAAGTGCCGAGGTGACCCTCATCCTCGGACACAGTCCCCACTCTTGCTAACATGCTGCACCTCTCCTCGGATGGTAATTTTATCCGTTCCTCGGCTGGTCGTCCTCGGATGTTCGTATCTCTCCATACAAGATATTGGGCCGGGCCTTTCCCTTTACACTGTTGGAACCCAGGGCAAAATTGGCCCACACAATATATATGTATAGATTATTTAAAAAAAAAAGTAAACGTAATTAGTTATATATTAAAATTCTTACCCAAATTTAATACTACTTATGATTATTGTTTTTCCTAATTTTGAATAAGATAGAATGTGCGGTGATCTTTGTTGTGTGATGATTTGTATTAAGCATATGTGATTAGGGTTTTTTTTTTTTTTTTTAGTTCATTAATATTAGATTTTTAGTATTTTACACTCAATAACTCACTTGGCACAAAGATTATAAAACTTAAATTGATAATTATGGTGTGGTCTCTACATTAATTTAGACACATAGTGAAAAATTGGATTCTAATTTCAAATTTTAATTGAACTTTCTTTAAATTTTACTTATTAATATATATATATATATATTTATCATTCGAAGTGAACCAAAATGAACCGAAGTGATTTGAATAGACTTAATTGGACCAAATGAAACAAAGTGGACCAGATGGACAGAATATGACCGAATAAGAACAAATGAACCAAATAAGATTGAAGTGGACCTAATGAACCGAATGGGACCAAATTGGACCGAAATGGACTAAAAAAGACTGAAGTAAACTAAATAAGACCGAAGTAGATTGAATAGAACCAAAGTGGACAAACTAGACGGAAGTGGATTGAATAGGAGCAATGTGGACTAAATAGAACTGAAATGGATAGAATGGACCGTATAGAACTAATATGGACAAAATAGACCGAATAGGACTAATGAGGACTGAATGGCCCAAATATGTCTAAAGTGGATCAAAGTGGACATAATTAACCGAATAGGACCAACATGGACTGAATAGGACCAAATAGAACTAGAGTAGATAGATGGACTGAATAGGACTAAAGTGGATTGCATTGACCAAATCGGACCGAATAGAGTCAATGTGGACTAAATAAGACTGAATAGACTGAATTGGACTCGAGTGGACATAATGGACTGAATAGGACCAAAGAGGACATAATGGACCGAATAGAACCAACGTGGACTGAATAATACTTTTGAATATTTATCATTTTAATCGCATTTTTAGGGCTCATATTTTTAATTTTTAATATCTATTTTAGTATTTTCTTTTTATTTTTTTA
Organism: Quercus parvula; assembly: GCA_030820535.1. Classification (NCBI taxonomy): domain Eukaryota; kingdom Viridiplantae; phylum Streptophyta; class Magnoliopsida; order Fagales; family Fagaceae; genus Quercus; species Quercus parvula. The sequence continues at coordinate 48,127,176 of JAUAME010000009.1, read as the reverse complement.
ACTCAAAACAAAGGATTTTAGCACAAATATAATAAAATTTCATACTTTTCAACCCAAAAATTAAGGAAAGAAATGAATTTTTGTGCTAAACTTGAAAAGAAAACCTACAAAAAGAATCAATTTAAGGCTTAATTAATCTAACTTGGACTGAAGGGGGACCAAAATTGACTGAGTGGACTGAATTGGACTGAAATAGACCTAATTGGACCAAAGGTAGACGAATCAAACTGAAATAAGATCTCAAGTTGACATCTTGATACACTAATTTACCATAATTGTTTAATTTTTAGGGAGAACAAATTATTTTCAAAAAAAATTTAGAGAAAAAATTAGACATTATATTACACTAAAAATAACTATTTATTCCCACACATCGCGTGGTCTACGACTAATTCTTATAATAATATAAACTAAGAACAACATAAAATGATTTGAAGGTGAAGGTATTCTTAAAGGTTACCTCTATTTGAAAACTAAGGGGTGATAGAGCAGTTAAGCTAGCAAACCTAGGTCTGTATGTTTTTCTGGGGATTACGGTTTTGCATAAGGAGAGCATTCTGAATTTGATGTATAAAAGTGTCGGCTATGAGGGATGTACAAGAGAAGTTGAATTTCCCTTTTTCTTGAATCAGAAGTGACTGGAATTTGATAGAAGCAGTAACTTTTAGACAAAGAATAACAGAAAAATATAATACTAATTCGGTTTGTTACATATGGTACAAGTAATGCCATTTATGATTTACCTGAGGCTCCCCAACCTAGACAAAGGGAATGGATCCAGTGTCTTGTACATAAGATACATTACATATGGTACAAGTCGTGCCATTTATGATTTACCTGAAAGGGAATGGAGGACAGTCTAGTGGCTTGTTCATAAGTGCTTTTGTGGTACCAATTAGTAAGAATGATGCTCCGATCATAATCATAGGCAAATGGTTCTGTAAAATTATCTGGAACTGATACCCGGATTGATCCATATAGCCTTGATTCTCTTTGCATTCCATAGCGTGCATGGTACAGATAAGTTCCAGCCTGCAAATAAGCAAAAATTAAGCAAAACATACATTATTAATTTTGGGACTAATATTTGGGTTATTATTGTAGTTATAGCAAGAGGGAGATAATTGCAGAGACTTTAGCCTTTAGGTTACTAAGAAGAAACACATACCCTATGAACCTTGAACTCATATTTGAAGGTGTTCCCAGGTACTACTGGACATTGAGTCACCCCTTCTGTTCCATCACTCCAAGGTGTTCCAATCTACAACAAATTAAACAGATGAATACACGCACACAATAATAAATATAAAAAACATCAATTTAGATATAACGTTGGTTCAAGTAGGAAAATATAGAAACTATAATTCTACCTCTCTGATTCCATGCCAATGGATTGCAAGGTTTCCTAATAATAGTTTGTTTGTATCCTCAACAATGACTGTATCACCTTCCTGGGCCAAGATTGTGGGTCCTGGAGATTTCCCATTGATCTATACCATGCACACTATGGAATGCAAAGAGAAGCAATCAGTGGACTTTTACTCATACTTTACCTCCCATTTGTAATGCCGAATTCTGGCCTCAGCAATTGGAACATATATGAGAAATGTGAACAAACACAAAGCCAGCAGCTTGAACAACATACTTCTGTATTGTTAAATGCTCCAATGGGAGCTTAGCAAAACTCTACCAGTTCGAACTTAGAAGCTCAAAAATGGGTACTGTTAAATGTTCCAATTTGCAATTGCTTTGATGAAAGATTGGAATGATTAATTTCTATCAACCTATATATACAAATAAAATGTACTCCAGGCCATCGTCAGTTTCCCTTTTTATTTATTTATTTAAGAATCTGTCTTCGTCAAATTTAGTGGGCAAAAAGACAAAAAAAGTGCACTTACAACGAAATTACATCATCGAACTTTCAGTTGAATGGGTAAGACTTGGTTCAAATGCTTAAGTCAAGTCCCATTTGAAAAGTTTCGTATTATGCAACTGTTTATGTAATATGTCCTTCCAGGTCTTTGAACAATGTGTTAAAAAATTTAAGAGGTGACAACTAATTCAGCTATCTCTTGAGTCTTAGTTTTTAAGTCTTCTAAAAAGATGTTTTGTTTTTAGTTAACTTATCCACTTGATGTATTCTATTAAAAGAAACAGAAACCTAACATGGTTAGGTGTTATTTTATTATAGTCTTAATTAAACCGCGTTGATCACCTCTTTTTTTTGTCAAGTAGCAAAAAGGAAATAGCTTGGAAAGTTCATTTATTTATTTAATCACACTTTTTTTAAAAATAATTTCTTGACTAAGAGTTTAAGAAACAAATGCCAGTCGTTCTCCAACTAGGCCTTGTGCTTTTTATGGTATATGTTTGGATCCGGATGAAAAGTCAGCATCCCCATCTGGCATTTCCTTCTTTTTTCTTTCTTTTGATGAACACAGATTACACTGTGCACATTGTTTATGCACTATTCACGGGATCTACAATCATTTTATTTAAAAAAAATATTAAAAATGGGTCTTACGGCACTATTTATTTATTTAAAAATTATTTTGTTATAATATTTTCAATTTTTAGTTTTCAACAAAATAAGTTATATCCAAACGGACCCTATAATACCTAAGTCTTAGTGAATTTATGATAAGGAGTAAAATTTACTGTGAATTCATTTTAGAGTCAGTAAGTGCATATGATACACAACTCATTTCAATAATTATGAGAAATATAATGCAGATTAGTCTTTAGAGTGTTGCAAGTGAAGAATGCCAAGGCAAGAAAAATGGAAAAAAAAGGTTACAGAATGAAGAAAAATATGTGCCTTTAATTTCTTCTTATTTTTCTTGTTTCAGACGTTGATACTTGATATCGGAATTGGGCGAAAGAGTCAACAAATCAAGGTAGTACTTATTTTACTGAGCCAAATGACGTGGGGCATGTGAACTAGCATCGTGTTCGTAACTTCGTAACTCGTAGGTCGTTGACCGTTGACCTTGTCCGCAAAGCCAGCTACATTGTCAGTTGGTGGAAATTTCTGAAAGTCTTATTACATTAACATAATTACATTACACACAAAAAAGGACAAGATTCCCCCAAGAAAAAAAGAACAAAGGACAAGAGGTTTCTTTATCATTTTGGTCAGAAGTCGCAAAAGACTTTTCTTTTTTGGATAAATCTCAGTCTTATCATTTTTTGTCAAACACCTCCATAGAAAATGATGCTGGAATTTGTGTTGCACCATGGACCATTTAAGTTATTCGGAAGAAACAGTGGAAATTTCGATATTCTTAAATCCAAATTCATGTTGATTTCGACAGTAATGCCAAGTTAAAAGCCGAAAATTTCATTTGCATTTTTATTTGTGTTGTAAAGATACATTGCATGATGTCACGGGTGGAACTATTATTGACTTGTGGGGACCATGACCCTCCAAAACTATTCAATAACTAAAAAATTACCTTTAAATTTAGTTAAAATCTTCGAAAATATATGAACCCCCCCTTCTCCCAAAATTTTCACATGTAGCTCACTTATATAGGATAAATTTTATATTTGTTATTACTTTGGCCTTCTCATTCTTAAAATTCTAGTTTCGCTCTTGGATGGCATCACATCTTTAACAATCAAATAGCTAAAATTACTACTAGAAGGCACATTTAGGCACTTTGACTTACATTTTACTAGAGAAGAAAAGATGAAAATGTCATATTCTATTAATCAACATGTAGTTTCATAGGCATATGAACACATTATTCATTAACTGCAACATCAGTAAAGCGACAAAATGCATACAAAGAAGTTTATTTTGAAAACTTGGAAAATACCCCCACTAGATACAATCAAACTAAATGTAGATGTTGGTATGTAAGTGAATGCTTTAATTCTGGTAGGGTTTATCTTGACAGCTTTTTCAAAGAGTTTAATTCCAATGATCCTTTAGTGGAGAAGAAGAATAGGCAGTGCAGTTAGCCAAAGTAGAGAAATTCAAGAACATCACAGTGGAAGGGGATGCTGAATTATGTTTTGATGTACTCAACGAAGACCTAGATGAGATGTTATGGTCTGAGTGACTTGTTATGTGGCGTTGTTAGTCCATATGATTGTGAGTACTTTAAAAAAAAAAAAAAATGCATGTCGTGAATTGAAAATTCCAAATTTGACAAATGGCAGAGTGCTTAGACATGCACACTCATGTTGAAAAATATCACCCATAACATGTATGGAATACACATCGAAAATAAATAAAGGTTCTACTTCATATGATATACAAACGCATATTTTTCATTGACTTGAAATCAGGGTTTTTGAAAGAAAACATACATTGATGCATCTACCTTGAAAAATAAAATGATTCTTACCAAAGCTCTTGAATTTTTAGCCAAATCTATGATCCAACCGTTTTTATTTTTTATATTTTTTCTCCTATCAAGATTATGAATTCTTTCTTGAGGAATAGTGCTCCCAATACGTTATATGCGATTACCTACATACTAAGGTATTGACCATACAATATCTCATTATGGTGTAAATCAAAGTAACCTACATTTGACATTTCGGTTCACATTCCTTTCAAGATTGAAAGTTAATATGTTTAGCATTCGTGAGATTGGTTGTTAAAGTAACAATAGTTCATAGAATAATGACTCATAGCAACCTAGTTCTAGTTCAATAATTTAGTGCTCCCCATTATGTTCTCCCCATGAGTGCTCCCACCCTCCCTCCTCCACCCTACCCCCCCCTCTAGACCACAACAACAACTCCCACCACCTCTTCTCCATGCACAAGTCAACCCACCTTTCCCAAATTGCTTCCCCAACCTTCATTATTTCTTCCCTTCTTATCAAATCCCTCTCCAACAACCTTGTTATTGGCCGAGTCAGTTTGGTCAGTACATACCTCACCACATGCCGGCCCAACCATCCTTACCCCCTTTAAACCTTAATCCTCCTAAGTTGCCACTTTCTCCCACTGACAAGTCCCATTCTTCACAAGCCAAGCCTTTACCTTCACATGGGGAACACGGGAAATCTGCTTCTTTCCGCATTGACACAAAGGCCTTCTTCTTGGCTTTTGATGGAGGACGTATGGATTCTTATTCCATAACTGAAAAACGGGGTAGGTACCAAGGTTCTATCTGGGTTGGAAGATTGGGTTTGGATTGGATCATTGCTTGCTTGGTAGAGTTAGGCCGTTGGGATTTTAGCAAGCAACATTTTTTCAAACGATTTCATGAGAATTATAAAATTTTGGAGTGCTCTAGTAGGCTGAATAAGGGCGGTTTTTTTGTGGAAGTATCTGAGTATCATAATGGGGCTAGACGTGGGTGTTTGCGTGTTCCGGAAGGTTTTCATAAGGGCGGTTGGTCTTTTCTTGAAAGGAAGTTAAGTGATTTTTTCTTGGGAAAACCTGTTTCTAGACCGGGGAAAGAGGTGGTTGCCGGCGGTGGTAGGTTTGTAAAACCCACCAGTAATCCAAGGAACCACGTTTGGAAAGATATTAATGGTCACGTGAAGTTAGGAAATGATTTAGATTTGGAGAAGCAGTTTCCTAAACTTGATGGCACATTATATCAAAAGGAGGGATTTGGGGGATTTGATTTTATCCCAAAAACAAATATCTCAACTCACCATGTATCTGGACGACCTGTGCGTGCTTCTTCTTTTAAGTGGACTAGGGCCAACATGTGGTGAAGTGGGCCAACTTTGTTCAACCCAAGACTGTTAAAGCTGTTTTAACAGATACTGAATTTGGGCATGTTAGGCAAACACAGGGTGGACCTATTAAGCAAGCCCAAGATGACCTTCTGGCCATAAAAAAGCCAACTCAGAGTGGTGACTCAACCTACATGAAATCACATGGCTCGACACGATCCTGTGAGCGAGGTGAAGGATCAAGCTCCCACGTCTGTGCCGAGAAGTCAACGCCTGGTGCTGGCGAGTTGGGAGGGGACGTTTCGACTTTCGATGGGGGTTCCGTTACGGCGGTGCAGGAGATTATTGCTCCGATGGTTTGTACTGGCGAGATGGGAGGGGTTCTTTCAAATTCCGATGGTGGTTCCAATATGGAGGTGCAGGTGGGTTTTTTTTTGATGGGTTGTACAGGCAGCAGCGCCGACGACCTAGCGACGGAATGTCCGATTAGTGGGGCTATGGAGGTTTCGTGTCTTTTGAACTCCGTTGATCAACCCAACTTCACCGATACTACGGGGGGGTGTTCGACGACACTAGTGAAGAGGGCTGAGGGGTTGTGCCATCAGTCATTATTGGAACAAAACCGTTTTTCTCCTACTTCTAAGTTGGTTTTGGATTCTTTCGAAGAAGAGAAGCTATTGTTGAATTGGGTCAATCCTACAGGGTCTGATACTGACGAGAAGGATCGGTAATTGATGGATTATGTTCCTTTGGCTCAATGGGATCCTAATGGGGGTTTGGTGTTAATGACAGAGGAAGATGACCCAGTTGACATCTCTGTGGAGGACGATTTGGAACCTTCGGCTTGGGTAAGTAAGAAAGTAAAGGGCTTTGGTAAGTGGGTGGGTTTTCCCATAGATTCCTGTGAGAGGCAGTGTGTTGAATTTTTTCAACGACTTGAGAAAGTGTGGGAGAAATAAGCTGTGGCAGGTAGTCTTCGTTGCACTGCTTCTTCCTCTACAAAAGGTATGAGGGAATTACGGAATTTAATTTCTACTGTTAATTATGATGGGCAAGCTGGTGAACGAACTAGGGAGATTGTGAAGTTCGGTGGGTTGGGCTCTGATGGTTGTCCATGAATTTGAGAGTTTTATCTTGGAATGTGAGAGGATTTAACAATCCTCATAAGAGGGATACTGTGAAGAACTTACTCAAGGATTGGAAGTGTGAGGTTGTGTGTTTTCAGGAAACCAAACTAGTCTCTACCAATTATGCTACTGTGAAAAGTATTTGGGGCAGCTCTTTTGTTGATTGGGGGGCTTTAGATGCCATTAACACAGCGGGAGGTATTCTTGTGATCTAGGACACGAGGGTGTTTGAGAAAATTGATTGTGTGGTCGGTAGCTTTTATGTTTCAGTCTTGTTGAAGGGGTTGGTAGATGGTTTTGTTTGGATTTGTACGGGAGTGTATGGCCCAAATGATGCTGGGTTGAGGGGTGCTTTTTGGGCAGAACTTGATAGTGTGAGAGCGAGATGGAATTCAGCTTGGTGTGTTTTAGGTGATTTCAACATTATTAGATACCCGGCAGAACGGCTTGGTTGTAATTCGTTTAGTCCAGCCATGTTCAATTTTTCGGACTTCATCGAAAGGAATCTGTTGGTTGATCTTCCTTTGGTTGGGGGTGAGTATACATGGTTTAGAGATTCAGTGAACCCTTTGATGTCTCGTATAAATAGAGTTTTGGTTTCAGCTAATTGGGAGGAACACTTCTCGGATGTGATTCAAAGGCCTCTTCCTCGTGTGGTTTCAGATCATTGTCCTATTCTAGTGGAGGCAAGGGGTATGGCGAGGGGGAAAAGTCCCTTTAAATTTGAGAATATGTGGCTTAAAGTGGAGGGATTTGTGGATCAAGTTAGGTGCTGGTGGAACAGTTATCATTTTGTGGGATCTCCTAATTATGTTCTAGCATGTAAATTCAAGGCTCTTAAAAAAGACTTGAAGTGTTGGAATAAACATGTTTTTAGGGATGTGCATTGTAGAAAAAAATGTTTGTTATCTGAATTGTTGGATCTTGACATGAGAGAAGGGATGCAAGTGCTGACTATGGCAAACAAAGCAAGAAAGATAGAGATTAAGGTAGAGATTGAGTCTTTAGCTTCTTTGGAGGGGATTTCTTGGAGGCAGAAATCAAGGGCTTTGTTCTTAAAAGAGGGGGACAATAATATTAGGTTTTTCCACAGGCTTGCTAATTCACATAGACGAGCTAATACCATGAGGGGTGTGGAGGTTGATAGCATTATGTATGAAGCTGAATCAGATATTTAGGATTAGGTGGTGGGGTTTTATAAGAGTCTTTATCAGGAACCTGAGGATTGGAGGCCCATTTTTGATGGGTTAGATTTTGCTAGTTTGGATGAGGCTGATAGGCTTTCTCTTGAAAGGGAGTTTGATAGGGAGGAGATCATTGCGGCTCTTCGGGAGGCCGAGGGTGATAAGGCTCCTGGTCCTGATGGCTTTACCATAGCTTTCTTCCAGAAGTGTTGGTGTGTGATTGAAAAGGATGTTATGGCTTTTTTTGCAGACTTTCATAGCCAATGCATCTTTGAGAAATCTTTGAATGCTACTTTCCTGTGTTTGATACCTAAGAAGATTAATGCTATCAATATTAAAGATTTTCGGCCCATTAGCCTTGTGGGAAGTTTGTACAAACTTTTGTCTAAAGTGTTGGCTTCTAGGCTTCAAAGTGTTTTAGACAAACTTATATCCAACTCCCAGAATGCCTTTGTTTGGGGAAGACAGATTCTTGACTTTGTTCTCATAGCAAACGAATGTTTGGATAGTAGATTGAAGAGTGGAATTCCGGGTGTGATTGTTAAGTTGGATATAGAGAAGGCTTATGATCATGTAAATTGGAATGCTTTGTTTTACCTTATGGAGAGGATGGGTTTTGGGGAGAAGTGGGGGAGGTGGATGAAGGTCTGTATCACTACAGTTCGTTTCTCAGTGCTTATTAATGGGTCCTCAGCTGGCTTTTTTAGTAGCTCGCGAGGTCTTCGTCAAGGAGATCCTTTATCTCCACTTTTGTTCCTGTTGGTGATGGAGGTGCTAAGTAGGTTACTGAGGAGGACAGAAGAGGGTGACTTTCTTAGAGGGTTCCAGGCAAGTCCCAATGCACGAGGAGGTTTGCATATTTCTCATCTTCTGTTTGCTGATGATACTATTCTTTTCTGTGATGCATCTAGGGAACAATTATTATATATACGGATGGTGTTGATCTTTTTTGAAGCTATTACAGGCTTAAAAGTAAATGTTGGCAAGAGTGAAATTGTGCCTGTTGGTGAGGTTGGAAATGTGGATGCTTTAGCTCGTATTCTATGTTGTAAGGTTGGTCGTTTGCCTGTGTCTTATTTGGGAATGCCTCTTGGGGCTCATTTTGAGGATGCTTCGATTTGGAATCCTGTTTTAGAAAGGGTGGAGAAAAAGCTCTGTGGTTGGAAGCGGTTGTATTTGTCAAAAGGAGGTAGGCTTACTTTATTGAAGAGTACTTTGTCGAGTATCCCAACTTATTATCTATCGCTGTTTACAATTCCGCAATACATAGCAGACAGACTAAAGAGGATTCAGAGGAATTTCCTTTGGGGGAGTTCTAATGAAGTTTTTAGATATCCGCTTGTTGCTTGGGACAAGGTTGTTTGGCTAGTGGAGATAGGGGGTTTGGGGATTCGGAAGATTGGGCTTTTTAACCAAGCTCTACTTGGGAAGTGGCTTTGGCGGTTTGGGAAGGACGCTACCCATTTATGGCGTCAAGTAATAGCCACCAAATATGGCGAGGATAGTGGAGGTTGGTGTACTAGAGTTGTGAGAGGGACTCATGGTTGTGGGTTATGGAAGAATATTAGGAAAGGTGCAGACAATTTTTTTGGTCATGTGGTGTATGCAATGGGAGAGGGCAATCGTATTCGGTTTTGGCATGATCCTTGGAGTGGCCCTACTCCTTTGAAAGAATTATACCCGGAATTGTTTGCCTGTGTTGTGGTTCAGGAAGTTTTGATTTCTGACATGGTTATTTTTGCACCAAACGGGAGAGGTAGGAGTTGGAACTTCCTTTTCTGGCGCAATTTTAACGAATGGGAGATGCGGAGATTTTATTCTTTCTATGAGCATGTCTCTGCTAGGATTCCTAATGGGGAGGGTGAGGATACCTTAATTTGGCAATTGAATCGCAGTGGTGTTTTTGATGTGCGATCCTTTTATATTGCTTTATTGAAAGCTCCTTCTGTTTCGTTCCCTTGGCAGAGCATTTGGTGTGTAAAGGTACCTAAAGGGGTATCTTTCTTTTTATGGACTGTTGCTAGGGGTGGGATTCTTACAATTGATAATCTTGTTAAGAAGACCTTGCCCCTTGTTAATTGGTGTTGTCTTTGTAAGTGTGATGAGGAAACTGTGGATCACCTTTTGCTTCATTGTAAGTTTGCATCTGCTTTGTGGAGTGAGGTTCTCATTATGTTTGGGGTTAAGTGGGTGATGCCGGATACTATTGTTTCTCTTCTTTTTGCTTGGAGGAATTGGTTGGGAACTCACTCCTCAAAGGTTTGGAATATGGTACCGGCTTGCCTTATGTGGTTAGTTTGGAAGGAACGCAATGCCCGAACTTTTGAGGACATTGAAAGATCCATAGATATGGTGAAGAACTTGATGGCTAGGACTTTGTTTGAGTGGTCTCGTATTTGGGGTCTTACGCATTGTAGTTCATTTTCTGATTTCCTTTTCTCTATTAGACTCTCCTTTTGATTTGATTGTAATTGTTTCAAGGGCAGTGAGTTTACAATCGTAAACACATTGTTCCTTTTCATCAATAAAACTCTTATTATCTATCAAAAAAAAAAAAAAAAAGTATTCCAAATACACCAACATATCAATCAGAAATATCCACTTCCATGATAAAGATAGATTATCATGATTGTTATGTTGTGGTCTTATCAGATGAAATGCTCAACTTCATCACCAACTACAAACTAACATTTTTTAGTTTACATGGAACTTATGATTTATATATTCTATATGTGAATTTTATTTCGATACTTAAATCACATACAATGTATCTCAAAGAATATTGTCTAATGATCATACAGTTTTCAGAAAATAGATACTTTTACAAATTAAATAATGTCACACAAATTAAAATTTAGGGCTCAAATCCTAGCAATACAAACATTTTTCTTTTGATTATTTAGGTCTGCCAACTGTGCAGCCCAAAACTTGGCCTATAGGGTTAGAGCTTATAATTCTGTTGGGCAGTTTTGAATCTCCTTGGCCTCAAAGGTCCCTATTTTTGTCTCTTATATATTGTCTAAGTAAAAGGAAAATTTAGAATACATAATTGTAATTTTTTTGATAACATATAGTATTTGAAACTTATGGTCTTTGTTATATATGACAATTACTTTTTAAAATCACGTTAGGACAACAATTTTTTTTGCGTAGAAATTGATGTTACGGTAAGATACTTTATCAACCAAGTAAATTGAATTGCAAATGATTATTATCATGTCTTTATTAATTACTCTTGCTTCATCTCTCCCTGTGACAAATGACAATAGGATCCAATTAGAAAGAAAAAATATGAGATTAGCCCAAAGGAAGTGGGAATAGGCTCAATTCTTTGATGGGATAAATAAATGTTTTTTTTTTTTTTTTGGTATGGAAAATGCTAAGAATAATACAAACTTTAATATGAAAAAAATGTTTACAAACTAAAATGATAATGAATTTGATTCGATAAGTTAAACAATATAATAAAGGCGAAAAACCACTTTTAGTCCCTACATTTTCAGGCGATTTCTATTTTAGTCCCTAAGTTTTATTTTTACCGCTTTTAGTCCCTATTCTGGAAAACGCCTCCATTTTAGTCCCTACCGTTACATCAGAAACGGAGGAAGCTGACGTGGCAAACGGCAAGAATAAATAATATTAAATTAATGTCCACGTGGCTTAAATTAATAATAAAAAATGTTTTTTGACATTAAAAAATGCCACGTCAGCTCTAAATAAAAAAAAATAACTTATTAATTTTAACTAAATAAAAAAAAATCAAAACAGAAATAAAAATCAAATTTTACATTAATTAAGATCTAAAAGTATCTTGAACAAGAATACCAAGAACACCAACCCAGACTTAAGATCTCAAAATTGAGAACCAAAAACCACAAACCCAGCAACAGATCAACCAAAAGTAAAATCATCTACATAAGGAACCTTACTAAAGAAGAGCCCTTTTGGACTCGCCTCTAGCTAGTAATCATCTACAGGTTAAAAGCAATTATTTTTTCTTTTGATTCTCAAACTTGGGTCTGAAACCAAACACAAATCCAGCTCAACATAAAGAAATGAAGACACGCCCAAAAGAAAAAATAGTACCATATAGAGCAAAGTGGTCCTGAATAATTCTTCTGACTCAGAGGCTTTCATTCCAGAACCCTCCATGAAATGCCTCTCCCATCTCCTCCACCGTGGCGCATGATCTCTTAGTCTCTGACTTTCCTCCTCTCTTCCCCACAACCTCATCTCTCCGAATCAAGGTACCTACCACTTCTTTTTTAGAATATCGTATAGTCCCATTCGGGTCATCGAATAAAGTGTCTGCCAGAGGATCGTGGCAGACACGCCCGAGAACAAAGCGGACACGCCTTCTTGTTGGACGATACGCACGCCGACGGCGATCGGACCCACCTTCGCCGCCACGGTGGGGAGAGGCGGAGGAGGCACGTGGATGGATCCAAGAGCCGAAAGCGACGTCGTGTGGAAAGCTAGAGCTGGGCGGAGAGATTGGAGGTTCGGGTTCGGAACATGGGTTTCGCCTTGAAGCTGCATTCGGACCTTGATCAGGTCAAGTCGGTGAGTGGCACAGCCTGCCACAATCGAAGCTATGCCTCCTTCAATGAAACCCTTAAGACCCTTGAGACCCTTGCTGACTGGGTTTTGGGGTTCTTTTGAAGATGGGTTTTTGGTTTTGAAGGAGGCTTTGCTTTCATGGTGATTTGTTGTTGCAGAAGAAGAGGATGCAAGAGAAGGTATCAAACCCTAGGCCTCCTTTTTAACAGGGGAGATTTTACTTTTGGTTGATCTGTTGCTAGGTTTGTGTTTGTGTTTCTGGGTTTGTGGTTTTTGGTTCTCAATTTTGAGATCTTAAGTCTGGGTTGGTGTTCTTGGTATTCTTGTTCAAGATACTTTTAGATCTTAATTAATGTAAAATTTGATTTTTATTTCTGTTTTAATTTTTTTTTATTTAGTTAAAATTAATAAATTATTTTTTTTATTTAGAGCTGACGTGGCCTTTTTTAATGTCAAAAAATATTTTTTATTATTAATTTAAGCCACAGGGACATTAATTTAATATTATTTATTCCTGCCGTTTGCCACGTCAGCTTCCTCCGTTTATGATGTAACGGTAGGGACTAAAATAGAGGCGTTTTCCAGAATATGGACTAAAAGCGGTAAAAATAAAACTTAGGGACTAAAATAGAAATCGCCTGAAAATGTAGGGACTAAAAGTGGCTTTTCGCCTATAATAAATGGAAGATAGCGTTTAACTCTTAACATGTTAGGAGCATTGGGCTCCAATCATAAGGTGATGCATTAATCATTGTGATGTGTAATACACATGCATAATGCACTCACTTGGTGGGTTGGTTGGTGGGTTGGTTGAGTCTTCTTATTGATTGTTGGATAATGCACATTCCTTCTTATTGGTTGTTGGTTAAGTGAGTCTCCAAAAATGTTGAATTAGTTTTTAATGATTGGTGACACGAGAGAGAGAGAGAGAGAGAGAGAGAGAGAGAGAGAGAGCTGAATTTTCTTTATTGAACAAAACAATACATTTGTGAATCCAAAAAAATTTAGAAAAGTAAGAGTATGGCCTATATTGACATATGAACTATAAAGAATGCAAGAGTCGTAATTAAATAAATAAATAAACCTTTGCATTTTGAGTTACACATGTTAATAATCTATACCTACCCCTTAATTTTATTTTATTTTTTTTTTTTTTGAGAACAAATAAAAAGAATGATGATTCAATATTTATAATCTTTATTTTGATTAATTATGGCTTGCCAAATCCTTTGGTCTCACCACAGCCCATAATAGATGAAGGCAATTCCCCCACCTTGTCTATTCCTTCTTCAAACACCACTCCCATGCCCATGTAGAAATGAGAATCGATATGGCAATGGAAAAGCCAAGCACCTGGGTTATCAGCCTTGAACCTAAGAGCAGTCCAACCGTAGGGATGAAGAGGCACTGTATTCTTCATGATTGGATTCAGCAAGTTGTATTTCTTTGGGTCTTTGTTCATGTCAAACTTGCCTTCTCCATAGCCTAGTACCCAAAAATCGTGCCCGTGGAGATGCCATGGATGTGTCTCACTATTGGTAGGTAGCATAGTGTTCGCATTTTGTAGTATAATATCAACCGTGGTATTGAAGCCTAGCCGGTAAATGGCATTGCTTGTAGTAGTAGCATTTGGGTTTTGCACGTAAATGTCATAGTTTACAAAGTCATATCCTTCAGGTGGTGGGGTTTGACTGAACACATAGTGTAGCTTTTTCTTTAGTGCAATAAGGTAAGGAGTGTGAGGAAGGGTGAAAGAGACATTATTAACTGACCAGCGGCGATATCCATTAATCTCATTTTGTGTGTTTAGGAACACAATAACTCTATCTGAGGTTGTGGGCGGGGTCACAATGAAATCATGGTGAGCCTTAATGGCTAGACTTTGATTCAATCGGGGTGCTGTGTCATTCCAAATAGGACCAGCTGGTGCAACAGTCGGAGGAGATCGCCTTGGATGGTTTGGATAGTAATTAAGAAAGCCTAAGCCTTCAGAGGTATTGACCGGAGTCCGACTAACCACGTTTGTTGTCATCCAATAATTTCTTGAAGGGTCTTGATCGGCTTTTATAAGCACAGAGTATGTCTCTCCAGAGTATATGAATAGGTTTTTCACTACAAATGGCTCTACATAGTGTCCATCTGCTTCTACCACAGTCATATTATGACCCTGCTCAAAAACAAAATTGGATGCACACCATCAGTGCGTTGCAAAACCATATGTATGCATGTCACACTAAAACATCACATTGTTTGTAAGGAAAATTCAAAAATTACCATTAATTTTACTGCAAAAGTCTTATAAATTGAAATGACAATTAATACGATTGGTGCTGCATCAACAGCATATTAAATAGATTTTTGAAAAAATGTTAAAACTACAACCAATTTTACTATAAAAACTTACAAACTGACTAGACAATAAATGTGATTATTTCCACTTTCATATTATATAAAATGAATGTTGAATTATATTTTAACCATTGATAAAAATCAACATGTAACATTTACTTAGTAAAATTTGTAGTATCTTAGCATCATTCAAATTTTTATATTACTTTTCTACTTTGCATTTAAAAGTTGATGCATCAATTTTATAAGATTAATGTAGAAAAATATGTAGTAGTTGTAAGTTGTGACATCATTTTTTTGTTTATAATTGAGGAACCTTCGTAGTATTTTCCATATAAACTAAGAATAGCATAAAATGATTTGATGGTGAAGGCGTTCATAAAGGTTACCTCTATTTGAAAACTAAGGGCTGATAGAGCAGTCAGGCTAGCAACCCTTAGTCTGTATGTTTTTCTTGGGATTACGGTTATTGCATAAGGAGAGCATTCTGGATTTGATGTATTACAAGTGTCGGCTGTGAGGGATGAACTAGAGCAGTTGAATTTTCCTTTTCCTTGAATCAGAAGTGACTGAAAATAGATAGAAGCAATAACTATTAGATAAAGAATTAACAGCAAGATATAACACTAATTCGATTTTTTACACATGTTACAGTTAGTGCCATGTACCTGAGGCTCCCCAACCCAGACAAAGGGTTTGGAGGACAATCCAGTGGCTTGTTCATTAGTGCTTTTGTGGTACCAATCAGTAAGGATGATGCTCCGATCATAATCATAGGCAAATGGTTCTGTAAAATTATCTCGAACTGATACACGGATTGATCCATATAGCCCTGATTCTCTTTGCATTCCATAGTGTGCGTGGTACAGATAAGTTCCAGCCTGCACATAAGCAAAACATACAATATAAATTATGATCTTTCACTAATCTGTTGAAAAGCAACAACTGAGACTTGGTTGTTATTGTTGTTACAACAAGGTGAACGTTAAAAAAAGAACAAAATTGCAGAGATTTTAGCCTTTAGGCTACTAAGAAGTAACACATACCCTATCAACCTTGAACTCATATTTGAAGGTGTCCCCAGGTACTACTGGACACTGAGTCACCCCTTCTGTTCCATCACTCCAAGGTGTTCCAATCTACAACAAATTAAGCAGATGAATACCCGTACGCAATAATAAATGAATACATCAATTTAGATATAAAGTTGGTTCAAGTAAGAAAATATGGAAACTTATAATTCTACCTGTCTAATTCCATGCCAATGGATTGCAAGGTTTTCTAACAATAGTTTGTTTGTGACCTCAACAATGACTGTATCACCTTCCTGGGCCAAGATTGTGGGTCCTGGAGATTTCCCATTGATTGTAATGACCAGCTTCTTATAACAGTCAGGGGACTTGTACTCATACTTTACCTCCCATTTGTAATGTCGAATTCCGGCCTCAGCAATGGGAGCATATATGAGAAATGCGAACAAACACAAAGCCAGCAGCTTCAAAAACATACTTCTGTATATTGTTAAATGCTCCAATGGGAGCTTAGCGAAAGTGTACGAGTTAGAAGCTCAAATCGGTAGTGTTAAATGCTCCAATTAGCAATTGCTTTGATGAATGATTTTGTTTGATTGGAATTGTTAATTTCTATCAATATATATATACATACTATAATATTATATATAATACATTTTCCAAGCTTTCATCAATTATTTTGTTTAGAATCAGTACTTTTTGTCAACTGCGAGTTTGTGACCATGAAAATTTCAAAACCGTGGGGCTAAAAGTACACCTCTGCCAATTGAGACCGTGGAAATTTCAAAACAGTGAATTACCTCGTACTTTCATATGAAAATCATTGTATTATTAACTTTAATATGCAACTCCGGAACATCTGTTGATGTGATATTTTCTCGAGGGTTGTTGAGCAATCAAAGCCAATCTTTCAAAACTTCACAAAGATTATTTTTATTTTTTTTTTAATTTTGAAAAGAAACCTTTCAAATTCTTCATTTTTTTATTTATCATATGTAAATTTTGAAAATCTGTCTGTTAGATGACATGTTTTTAGTATATCTTCTGTGCTTGCAAAATTTCATGAGAATCAAAGATCAATAGTTATATTATCAATCAAATGTTTAAATTTTAAATTTTTGTGGTCTAAATTTATGCATAAAAAATAAGTTTATTGATCGAATAAAAATTAACAACCAATTTGAACAAAATTTAACATGTGTATTAAAAACATAAAAAAAAAAAATGCAATCTAATAATTAGATTTTAAAATTCCACACCTATTTAAAATAGGAAAATTATTAGGTACTCTCGGAGTACCATAAATGCGTACTCCCTCCTCTCACATGAATGATGGGTCCCACTGATTAAGGGAGCACGCATTTATGATACTCCGGGAGTACTCAATAATTTCCCTTTAAAATATATAAGAGGAGTTTGTTTGGAGAGAAATTTTGTTCTTTTTATATATAAAAGAAGTCGCCTCAATCTTTAATTATACTATTCTATTTTTTTTTTATTTTATAAAAAAAACAGTGGACTGCTAATGGTAGTGTTGTGGATGAACTAATTGAAGACTTTCAAGCGTAGATCACATTCCAAATATCCGTTTTAAAAAATAATAATAATAATAATGAAATAAAAAACTTTTAAATCTACCTTACAAACACCTGTTTATTTTTTAGTTTATTTGAAATTTTGAATTTATCCTCTTGATTTGTTTAATAGAAAAGTTAAGGAATGTTCTAAGAGCATTTGTTAATATATTATTTTTAGAAACTTTTTATGAGAAAAGAAAAAAGTAACTAATTTTATATAAAAAATTTATATTTTCCATGAAAATGATATTAAAATTTTTCTAAAATAGTGTATTTATATTTTCTATAAAAGTAATATTAAAATTTTCTTAAAATAATTTATTAACAAATGTTCAAAAATGCCATTAATCGGACTTACGTGAGATGAGAAAACATGGTTAGAATTTGAAATTCTGACCAACAAAAGCTAACTTCATATAATAATAATAGGACTAGCTATAATGATAATCAAACCGCGTTGATTACCTTTTTTTGGTCAAGGCGCTAGAAGGAAATAGCTTGGAAAGTTCTTTTACGAACTTAATCACACTTTTTTATATATTTTTTTTATTAAGAAACAAATTGCAGATGTTGAAAGTTCTCCAACCAGGCTTTGTGTTCTTTATAATATTTCCGTCTTGATGAATGTATGATATGGAACAAAGTTTAATGTGAAGGCTTTTTAGAATCAGTAAATGTAGAGACAGAATATAATTTTCAAAATTCACCTATATGACAGTATTACTATTAGTGCATAAAAATGATGTTAATAATGAATTTAGAGATGGGTTCAAGTTTTACCTTGTATAACTCCACAAGAGTTGTACCTTTTATATACGGTAGATTTCTGAAAAATTTAATGGTTAGAAAATCATTATAATCATTATCTTTAAAATTAATTGCTTTCCATATTAGCTAAGCTAATTAATTTAAGAGAATATTATATTATTTTCTTTTCTACTTTCTTTCTCTCTCCTAATTAATTCATCACCAACCTTGCACAAGGCCTATTTTCAACATCCTTAAGTTGCAGATTTTATTTTTCTTGCACAAGAAAGATAGCCTCATCTTTTCGTCATTTTTTGTTATTGTTAACTAAAATGTATTAGATGCTTTTAAGAATCTTGCAGTGACCCACCACTAAAATAGTCTCCGTCTATCTCTCTCTCCCCTTACCAATGTTTGTCATCTAGGTAAGTTCCGGAAAATTTGGTAAAAATAGTATTCTATTGCTAAGCAACTAGCCGTTACTGCATACATCACCAGCCCCGAATAGAAACTTTTATGCTGAAGCTAGAGAAGTTTAGCCCATCTAGAGAATTCGCAGTCAAAACGGTCGATCTATTTCAACAAAGGCGGCGGGCAGAATTATCATTCCATAACGTTGGACTTGGATAGAAACGTGTCGCATCTTTCTTAAAATAACAAAGAACATTGAGGTGGTGGATCACTGCAAGATTCTTAGAAGCATCTAATACATTTTAGTTAACAATAACAAAGAATGATGAATTGAGGAGGCTATCTTTCTTGTGCAAGAAAAATGAAGTCTGCAACTTAAGAATATTGAGAATAGCCACTTGTGCAAGGACAGGGATGGATTAATTAGGAGAGAGAAAGAAAGTAGAAAAGAAAATAATATAATATTCTCTTAAATTAATTAAGTTAGTTAATATAGAGAGCAATTAATTTTAAAAATGACATTAATTATAATGATTTTCTAACTATTAGATTTCTTAGAAATCCACGGCATATAAAAGATGTAACTCCAAGGTATAATTCTTGTGGAGTTGAACTATATATAACTTGAACTCATCTCATGAATTTATATAATAATAATGCACAACAAATTATTTCAATAATTATGAAAAATGTAAATTAGATTACTCTTTAGAGTTATTGTAAGTGAAGAGTGCCAGGACAAGCTTAAGGTTCCAGAATGAAGAAAAGTATGTGCCCCTAAAATTTCTTCTTTCTTTTTCTTGACCGTTGAGCTGGTCCGCAATGCTAATGGTCAGTTTGTATAAATTTCTGAAAATTACACACAAACAAGGACAAGGGGTTTCTTAATTATTTTGGTCAGAAGTCGTAAAAGACTGCGTATTTTTGGATAAATCTCAGTCTTATAATTTTTTGTCAAGCACCAGTAGGGCCTATATATCTACAAATTATGCTAAAATTATAGTAGTATCTTTTAAAGTTTGTGGTGATGTACCATTATTTGGAAGAAACAATGGAAATTTCGACTTCATGTTGATTTTGACAGTACTAATGCCAAATTAATGCCGAAAAATTTGTTTGCATTTTTATTTGTAGAGATGCATTGCATGACGATGACATAGCATCCTCGACAATCAAATAGTTGAATTTAATACCAGAATGATGTGTAATATTCAAAGTTTGTGGTGCACCATGCACCATTTAAGTTATTTGGAACAAATAGTAGAAATTTCGACATTCTTAATCTCAAATTCATGTTGATTTTGACACTAATGTCAAATTAATGCCGAAAAATTCGTTTGCATTTTTGTTTGTTTTCAGAGATGCATTGCTTGATGATGACATCGCATCTTCGACAATCAAATTAATTACTACCAAAAGGCACATTTAGGCACTTTAACTTACATTTTACTAGAGAAGAAAACATGAAAATGCCATATTCTAGTGTTACAAAGAAATATAATTCCTCTTTATCTATTAATCAGCATGAAGTTTCATAGGCATATATGAACACATTATTATTATTATTATTATTATTGGAACATCATCATAAAAGCGACAAAAAGCATAAAAAGAAGGGTTTTTTTTTCATTAAAAAAATTTTATTTTGTAAGCTTGGGAAGTACCCACTAGATATAATCAAAATAATTGTAGATGCTGGTATTTCAGTGAATGCTTTAATTTTAATAGTAGAAGCCCGAGATGAAATAGCTAGGGTTTATTTTGACAACTTAATTTGACAAAGAAATTTAATTCCAATGATCCTTTAGTGGAGAAGCAGAATAGAATATTAGGCAGTGTCATTAGTCAAGGTAGAGGAATTCAAGAACATCACAATGTTGTATTAATTTCTCTCTTCCCCCTTTTGTTTGGGAGGCTTGGTTGAGAGAGTCTAACAAAGAAATTATTGGGTCATGCTAACGAGTATCCTTAGGGTAATAGTTAATAATTTATTTTAGGAAAGTTTTGACATCACTTTTATGGGAAATGAAAAAAGTTGTCAAAACATTAATTACTTTTTTTTTTCCC
The DNA here is from genome assembly GCA_030820535.1 of Quercus parvula. Taxonomy (NCBI): domain Eukaryota; kingdom Viridiplantae; phylum Streptophyta; class Magnoliopsida; order Fagales; family Fagaceae; genus Quercus; species Quercus parvula. Next base: position 48,106,472 of record JAUAME010000009.1, on the reverse strand, counting down.
CATCAAAACTTTTTTTAAATAGATTGTTAATTGTTGCTCTAAAGACATCCGTTAACATTTTTTAGAAACAAAAACCATTCTAGTTTTCTATTTTCTAAATAAGATCAAAAAAGCATTTACGTACACATTGGAGACTAAGGCTGCAAGTTATTCCCATCATGATTAGAAATTAGAATATTAAAATAATGTGTTCTATTAATATTGATCACCTACATTTTGACGTTTGAGTTCATATTCCTCTAAAGATTGGGTGTTAATGTGTTTAGCATTCATGAGATCAATTTTACAATCAGAAGTATCTACTACCATGATCAATATAGATCATCATAATCGATATGTTGTGGTCTTATCAGATGAAATGTCCAATTTAATTACAAACTAAAACCTTACATTTATGAATTTACAAGGAACTTATGATTTAGATATTATTTTATATGTGAATTTTATCTCATACTTAAATCACATACAATACATCTCACGGACTACAAACAACGTCCAATGTTCATATAATTTTTAGAAAATAAAACACTTTCATTAATAAAATAATGTCACACATTGAATTTTAGGGTTCAAATATCAGCAAGTCACAAACAATTCTCTAAAACGATAATTTTGAACAAAAATTGTGAGTTGAAGACACAATTTCAGTTTTAAAAAAATGTGCGTAATAGAGTATGTGTAACAAACACTACCATTTGATTAGCTAAAAAAAACAAAAAACAAACAAACAAACACTACCATTTTGATTAACTATGGGCGCCTACCAAATCCTCTGGTACGACCACAGCCCATAATAGATGAAGGCAAATCTCCCACCTTGTCTATTCCTTCTTCAAACACCACCCCCATTCCCATAAACAAATGAGGCTCTATATGGCAATGAAAAGCCCAAACACCTGGGTTATCTGCCTTAAACCTTAGAGCAGTCCAACCATAGGGATGAAGAGGCACTGTATTCTTCATGATTGGATTCACCAAATTGTAATTCTTTGGGTCTTTGTACATGTCAAACTTGCCAGTTCCATAGCCTAGGACACAAAAATCGTGCCCATGGAGATGCCATGGATGTGTCTCACTATTGTTAGGAGTCATGGTGTTTGCATTTTGTGGTATAATATCAACTGTGGTATTGAAGTCTAGCCGGTAAATGCCATTGCTAGTAGTACCATTTTTGTTCTTGGCCACGTTGTAAATGTCATAGTTTACAAAGTCATATCCATTAGGTGGTGGGGTTTGATCAAACACATGGCCTAACTTCAGCTTTAGTGCAATAAGGTAAAGGGTATCAAGAACGGTATAAGATACATTATTCACGGACCAGTGGAAACAACCATTAATGAGATTTTGTGTGTTGAGGAACACAATGACTCTGTCTGAGGTTGGAGGAGGGGTGAGGATGAAACCTTGGCGAGCCTTAATGGCTAGACTTTGAGCGAATCGGGGTGCTGTGTCATTCCAAATAGGACCATAGGGTGGAACTGTTGAAGGGGATTGCAGTGGATGGTTTGGATAGTAATTGAGAATGGCAAGGCCATTTGTGGTATTAGGAGGCCGACTAACCACATTTGTTGTCATCCAATAATTTCTTGAAGGCTCTTGATCGGCTTTTATTAGCACAGAGTATGTTTCTCCAGAATATATGAATAGGCTTTTCACTACAAATGGCTCAACATAGTGTCCATCTGCTTCAACCACAGTCATATCATGACGATGATTATAATGAAAAGGAAAAACAATATTTATCAGCAATGGGCTACAAAACTATATGTATGCATCTCATGTTAGGATCATATGGTTTTGAAATCTCAATGGTTTAAAGAACCAAAAAATGAAAAATTTTAAGTTTTTTAAGGTTGGACATCAACTGATGTCAAATCATGATGATGTTATAATTAATTTTAAAAAAAAATTGGATTAAAATTGTAAAATTAGACGAATTGAATACAAAATGTTAAGAAATTTAAATAACTTTCAAATGTATTTCACAACTTTTGTATGTAAGACAAATAAAAAATAATAAACTATAAAAAAATAATAATGTATTTATTATTCTAATACAAAAGTATTTCACGATTTTGATATAAAAAATGAAGTCATTTACAATATATATATATATATATATATATATATATATATATATATATATATATATATATAAAATGTATTTTTCTTTATTTGGATGGTCAAGTGTGGGGACTCTCTTAGAAATGGAGAATTATTAAACATTCCGAGAATACTATAAATTTGTATTTCCTACTTTTACACAAAATTGTGAGTCTCATTATAAATTTGTAATACGTACATACATTTTTTATAATAAAAAAATCTCATTTACCGGGCAAAATAAAGATATTTTTATTTTGAACATAAGTTTTTTATTGATATTAATAATTTGATAGTTACAGTAAAGGAAGAAGAAGGATTAGAATTCTGATTCTTCTAATAAAATAGGGCACGTTATGCTATTGAGATACAAGACTTTTTGCACATTTATTATAGTTAAATGTATAAAACACGTATTGAACATCTCATGTATTATACTTGGACAAATATCTTGACAACAATAATGATGAGTTTGTAAATTTCTTATATATAAAATTTTATATATATGACATAAGCTGGATCTTTGGTAGAAGCTTCGTTTGAGTCTAGATGTAGATGTAGGGGAAGAGCACCAGATCATGGATATTACACCAGTGAAAATCTTATTCCCATGAGAGAGAGAGAGAGAGAGAGAGAGAGAGAGAGAGAGAGAGAGAGAGAGAGAGAGAGAGAGAGAGAGAGAGAAGAAGAAGAAGAAGAAGAAGGTTTTTTTTTTTTTTTTTTCACATGATTTTTTTAAAATTAAGAGCATACTTATAAAAAAAATAATAATCTCGCATCATTTTTTTAAAAGGACGAAAAAAATAATATTTCATTAAATTTGCAAATTTAACAAATTTAGTAATAGTATGGGGGTACTTTTTTTATTACCAATAAATTAGGAGGGATATTGTTTGGTTTTAAAGTTTTAGAGGGAGGTTGAAATGAACCCAATAGTTAACAGAGAAAAGTGCAATTAACCATTTTAAATCTTGAACTGAATTAAACGTGTATGTATTCAGTACCTTTTATATATATATATATATATATATATATATATATATATATTAATATTACTAACTATGGTTAGGATAATAGTTAAGTATTTACATATAGCCTTTTTTTTTTTTTTAATAGCATTAACTTTTGAAACAAGTGTTAATTTATAGTAGTATCAATATAGATGATCTTAACATCTAAAAAAAGTATAGGTGATCTTGAATTCAAATTTTGTCTCTATTATACTTTTAATAAGCGCTTAAACTGTAAGGATAATCGCAAAGTATTATACTATAAATAACATAAAATTATTAGAGGTATATGATAGTGTTCACCAAGGTTACCTCTATTTGAAAACTAAGGGATGACAAAGTAGTCAAGCTGGCGACCCTTAGTCGATAAATTTTTCCAGGGATTACTGTTATTGAATAAGGAGAGCATTCTGGATTCGATACATTGCAAGCTCCAGCTGAAGAGGGTACACTGGAGCAATCGAATTTTCCTTTTCCTTGAATCAAAAGTGACTGAGAATTGAAAAAGAGAGGGAGAGAGGAGAAGCAAGAACTAGATTAGACAAATAACAAGTAATATAATACTAATTCGATTTGTCACATATGGTACAAGGAGTACATGAGGCTCCCCAACCCAAACAAAGGGAATGGAGGACAATCCAACAGCTTGTTCAGAAATGCTTTTGTGGTAGCAATCATCAAGGATGATGCTCCGATCATAATCATAGGCAAATGGTTCTGAAACTCCATCAGGAAGTGATACTTGGATTGATCCGTATAGCCCTGCATCTCTTTGCATTCCATAGTGCGCATGATACAGATAAGTTCCAGCCTAGTACATAAGCAAAACATGGATTATGATCAAATTGAAGAACAAATTAACTACCAAACTTGAAAATAAATCATTGTTACTCCTTTGTGTGTGTGTGTGTCTTAATTAGAGTCAATTGCAGAGAGGTTTCGGACTACTAACAAGTAACACATACCCTCTCGACCTTAAACTTGTATTTGAAGGTGTCCCCAGGCACTATTGGACATTGAGTCACCCCTTCTCTTCCATCACTCCAAGGTGTACCAAACTGCAACATATTAAACATCCGAATACACATTAAAAAAAAAAAATTCATAATAAACAAACAAATAGAGAAATAAATACATCCGTGTGTGTGTGTATATATAATTCAACCTGTCGGATTCCATGCCAACGGATTGTAACGCCATCTGTAAATAGTTTGTTTGTGTCACGCCCTGAACTAAAGTAAGAGCTAGGCACGTGACAACAGCCACACACTTATAAAGTTTACACCCTACAAGTGCGTAAGGCTTTCTTAACAATTAAAGAATTATCCTCAAGAAAATTTCATCATTAAATTTAAAAATATCCTCAAATAAGCAATTTTCAAAAGATCTCCAAAAAATAATCTTCCAACATCAAATAAAAATAAACTAAATCTTTAAGTCTAAAGGATTACACAAATGGTAATCTTAAAACATAATAGTTCAAATCTTATTCCATTAATTTCCTAAACTTCACTCATGCGCACATCCCAGCGGAAGCCCAAACTTATGCTACTCTTCCTGATCAGAATCTGAAAGGAGAAAGAGAGGGAGGTGAGTTGACAACTCAATAAGTAACCAAAATCCTAATAAGTTCTATCAAGCAATAAATCTATAAAGTAATAAGATGTAATATGAGTTTTCAAAAGTTATACTATAATATGGCTTTCCAAGAATAGCTAAGAAGTTTCATAGTCTTAAAATAATAAGTTGCAAATAGATCACGTACTTTAACCTTACAAATATATATAATAGATGGTTTATAAATTAGTCAATTTTCCATATATCAGAAGCTATAACTTACAATAGGTTCCAAAAATACATAAGCAGTTTAAGTGACTCAAAATAGTTAAATACTCAAACATTTCCAAAATCACATATGTAGTTTTAAGTAATCAAATGGTTCAAATACTCAAACGCAATTTATATTCTTAGAATTCTTATAACTATGGTCACGCTATATCCCCGTGACTGGGCATCAGAGTACCAATGAATAACCCCCACTGGCTGGGTATCAGAGTACCAATGAATAATCCCCATTGGTTTCGGTATCGGAGTACCAATGAATAATCCCCATTGGTTTGGGTATCAGAATACCAATGAATAACCCCCATTGGCTGAGTATCAGAGTACCAATGAATAACCCCATTAGTTTGGGTATCAGAATACCAATGAATAACCCCCACTGGCTGGGTATCAGAGTACCAATGAATAACCCCCATTGGTTTGGGTATCAAAATCAATTCATAGTCAAATTGTCCATAATCATATGTATAAAACCATAGTTTCTAACAAAGTATATCTTATTCAAATACGTATATATAATCATATATTCAATAATCAAATATATTTGTGATATTTCTATATTCTTATTTTAAATCAATATAGCTAACAAATATCAATTAAATAAAATACATCATATATTCAGTAATCAAATAAATTTGTGATAATTCTTTACTTGAAATCAGTAATACAATAGAAATAAAATTGTAATAATTGTAAACAATTTCAAGAGTTAAAATACGTATAATATAACCAATTAGGATAAGATTACTTAACTCAGTTAGCTTAACGCAAAGAACTTCTCCCTAACACTGTCTCTAAAATCCTTAAATATCACCTAATAATTTAAAGCACCATTTACCCAATAATCAAATAATAAGAATAACCTCAAGTTACTTGACCAGATGAGAAACTTCTAAAGTACCCACTAATTTCTTATTATAAATTCTCCTACAATTTCTCTATGGCTATATTCCATATTCTATCATTTGTATTAACTCCAATTAAAATTTGTTTCATGCCAAACCCCAAGCATTGTGTAATATGAGACTCACCTCACACGATTATTTAGGCTAAAAAAAGTTAAAAGCATTCATTGAATACTCAGTAAAGCTGAGTACAATTTCTAACAAAATAGTCTTTGTCTCTTATCACCATCTATGAAGCACGGGTGCGTTTCGGGACTTGGGTGCGGGTGCGGGTGCGGGTGCGGGACTCGGCAATTTTTGAAAAAGGTGGGTGCGGGTGCGGCAGGACTCGGCGATTAAAAAATTATTAAAAATATTTTTACAATATATGTTTAATATATTGCTAAGCATACTTTTACTTTTTCACATTATATAAACAAATACCAAATTTAAGAGCAACAGTAGATAATAACTAAAACATGATGTTCATAAATTAAATATAATCCACAAGATTGAAACTAATGTCTGAAGCAGTGCAATGTGCACACAGCAATCACAGAGAGCTCAGAACACAGAGAAGAGAGATGAGGGACGGAGCACACAGAGAAGGGAGATGAGGGACGGAGTGAGAGAGGGTGTTTGGGAGTTTTGGACGAAGTGTGAGGGTCTGAGGGGGTTTGGGTATTTAGGTTAAGTCAAACGGTGCATTTTGCACCTTTTTTTTTTTTTTTTTTTTTGAATTTCGGCCTGACTCGGCCATTTCGGCCGATACCGGCCGATATCGGCCGATACGGACCGAGTCTGCCCGATTTGGGCCGTGTCGGCGCCGATTTTAGCCGCGTCGGCCCGCATCGGCTCGATTCGGGAATCGCCACGTGGCACGACGCGGCACGGACGCGCGGTCTGCAGCGTCCCTCCCGCGTCGCCTCGTCCCGCCGCGTCGGACGCGGGTGCGCTCGCCTGGGAGCCGCGTCCGTGCATCCCAGATCTCCATAGACTCTATAGTCTAAGGCTATTGGACTAATGGTGGTCAAACCAATAGTCCACTATTTCTCATAATTAAATATTCACAAAGGAGTATTATGCACCCAAAGTAACTCCATGCCCAACAACACCGGAAATAACAATGTTACAGAGAAAGCCGTGCTACCAAAAAAAATAAAGGATTTTATCGCCCAAATCCAATCCTTCCCTGTTTACACTTACGTTGTAAAACCCATAGAAATTTTAGATGATTTCGCTACTGGCCAAAACTACCAACACAAAATATACTCTAAATCCTAGCAAAACTTAGATTTGACAATAAAGAGATTTATAGGCTCTTACCTTAATTGTGCAGTCAAATCTTCTCTACTTCAGTATTTTGGGTAGCCTCCTCTCTCAAAACATCTGTAAATATACACTGACTTAAAATTAGACTATATAAACTAGGGTTTCAACTTTATTTTCTAAAAAACCCTTAGTAATATTAATTATAAAAGTTGACCCCATAAACAATATTACTTAAATACCCCTCCTTTTCTTTTATTTATTTATTTTTTTTTTTTTGGGGCTATTACAGTTTGTAACCTCAACAATGATTGTATCACCTTGTTGGGCGAAGATGGTGGGTCCTGGAGATCCTCCATTGATTGTAATGACCAGCTTCTTATAACAGTCAGGGGACTTCAACTCATGCTTAACCTCCCATTTGTGATATCGAATTCTGGCCTCAGCAAGTGGGACATATACGATACAGATGAAGAGACACGAAGCCAGCAACTTCAACATTATTCTTCTGTATTGCATTACAACATCTAGGTCTTCGAATATTTAATGCAATACGTGTATCGTTAAGTGCTCAATCCGGCGGTTGCTTTCATGAGCTTTGATTGGCATCAGTGCAGCTCTACTATATAGGCAGCTACAGTCATTGTCTAAGGCAAATAAATAAGGTCTCCTTTATTAAATAGTTTCATATATTATATTGGGAAATTATTGTGTACTCCAAGAGTATCATATGTGCGCATTTTTAGAAAATATTTAATTACCTCTCACATGAATGGTGGGTCCCACTAATTAAATTAATTTAATTAGTGGGACTCACGCATTTATAGTACTCTAGAAGTATCTAATAATTTTCCTATTATATTTATGTTCTACATTAGTTTAGAAAACATTTATATTCTCAAAATATATATATATATTTTTTTTTTATATATATAAATAAAAGGTAATTCATTTTTCTTACTTTTTTTTATTTTTTATATTTCCAATAAAAATGATATTCAAACTTTTTAAAAATAATCTATTAACAAATTTCCTAAGAGTACTCGTTAAGAGGACTTGATATTTATTTATCTTAACATTTTAATAGGAAAAATTAACGAATGTCGTTGGTTTAGAAAATATTTTTAAAAACTTTTTTATGAAAAAGTAATTACTTTTATTTTTGTAGTATAGCTCTTTATATTTCTCATAAAAGTAATATCAAAATTTTCTTAAAATACCTGATTAACAAATGCCCTAAGAGCATTTGTTAATTGAACTCTATTTTAATTAAGACTACTTCACCTAAATAAATAAATAAAGTCCCTCTATTGGCCAATAAAAGTTATTGTCTATTAAAAGGCTCTCATTATATCCAAAACATGTAATTATTTTTTATAAATCTAGATATACAAAAAAATTGCTAATGATGGATAAAAAAGTGATATTGATGATAGATCTAGAAGAGAATCTATAAAAGTTTATCAACTCAATCGTTGTAAAAATTTTATTTCACTTTTATCTCTTTATTTTCACAATTTGTCTTCTTCTTTTATAGACTAAGTGGGCGCATGGCTCCAGGCGAGCCATGCGCGGCGCCCATGCTCGCTTTGATCTAGAATACCCAAAATATTGAAATAGTTTTTTTTTTTTTAATTATTTAATAATAGTATATATTATTTATTAAAATAGTAATAATATTTTTTTATAAGAAAATAGTAATAATTTTAAGAGTTTGACCTCTCTTAAAAAGTACAGTATGTATCCACCCCATCATGTAAACATAAAAAAAAAAGTTATAAAATTTTTTTTGTGTTTCATAAACAATTATAAGATTAGATTGTTCGTAAAATAATACTAATAATAATAATAATAAATTACTATAAGATTAGATTATACATATGCGCGGGGTTCTTTCCTTGAAGTATTGGAAAAATAAGTTTTTACAAGAGTTTTGGGAGCGTAATTTAAGCCAAAAATTAATGCGAGATCTACACATCTTTGAGACAAGAACATGTTGTCTTATACGAGGAGATTAACATCATACGATCACTTGACCAAAATTAGTAATGGGTAAATAAGAAATTAGGATAATAAAAAATGGGAAAGAAATATAAATAATAATAAAAAAAAGTAAAATGATAGAAGAGATTTTAGTTTCTCTCATTTGTGTTTAATTGGAGAGGTTGAAATGTGAGAGTATAAAAAAGCTTTTTGTTTGATTGTGATAGGCCAAGAATATATTGACCCCTTGTGATGAATTAATTGATTAATTAGCCAAGTTTATTAATTAATCAAATTAACATGCAAGATGCGTGATAGCACAAACAAATCACTAATTAAAATAAATATGCAGCGGAAAATAAATTGACACAGTGATTTGTTTACGAATGGGGAAAACCTATACAACAAAAACCTCATCGGGTAAATTTAAGGTCACCACTCCCGAGAATCCATTATTATCAAAATAAGCGGTTACAAGTAAAGGAATCTCAGTACCTTATACCAACCTGCAGTTGAACCTTTACCCTAATACCTAATTGGACTTATTATGTAGTGATAATCTCTTCTTTTCAATACACGGCTCCCAGTATGTGACTAACCAATTACGCGAATCTTAGTACGCGACTTAATCACCAACTTGAAAAGAATGTTGATTGCAAAGTTCTTCAATTCATCACACGATGAAAATTAAGAAGTTCCTTAGTCACAAAATCCTACGATGTACAAACACAGCAGCTTTTTCAAGAGAAAGATGAACTATAGCAAATTCTGTTTCCGGTCACAATTTGCACGAACAAAACTTTTCTTCACACTTGTGCAACTTGTGTAACCTTTGATAGCCCTCAAAATAATCTTTATATATATTTAAGGTTATGAGAAAAGAATGCCTAAACATGTACTCACGAATTGGATGAAAAATCAGCTTGAAAAACTGAATTTCATAAACCTCGACAGATAGGGTATCTATCGCGCTAGCTGTCAAGTTTCGGGCTTTACAACTTTTTAAACCTCGATAGATGCTAGCTATCGAGCTTTAAAATTCTGCACTTTCTCACTTGATTCTTGGACAGACTTGTATGGCTTTAATACTTGAACTTGAAACCTTATTTTTTGAAACATTAAACACATCCTAGATCTCTCCAATTACAAGTAAAGTGTGTTTTGTCAAAAGATTAGCCAATTACATAAAATATTGACATATGTTTCTAACATCAAATCACATATGTTCTAACAATCTCCCCCTTTGGCAATTCTTGACAAAACCACAACAAACAAATGAACATATGAGAGAAGTAATAAATCACTCAACTCATATTCACTTGTTGAATACAATAAAATCTATCCTAACACAGACTCTTGAAAAACTTTGCAAGAAGAGAGTTTATGGTAAGAAGACTTTGACAACCTGTATTTCTGAAACACTTTAAACAAAATTCATCAAGGCATCTTAGTGTGAAACAGAAATATAAGATTGCATACAAGATATAAGAAACATGTGTATAAAGAAAGTAAAGAAACAACACATGGAGAGACAGGTGAATAACATACATCAATATATAAACCAAATATAAGTACAATGTATGTCAAGTGGTCACAAGACCAATATACAAAAAAATAACGTATCTAAAATAGAAAGAAAAGAAAAGATACAAGAATCCTCACTACATCCCTCAAAGAATATGAACACTCCCCTTAACAAAAATCTCCTATACTAACCCTCCCCGTATGAGTATGACTACTCTCATCTCAAAACTACTCCCTTTTTTTTGTCACGAGTGATAAAGGGTAAGTATATCGTAGACATCTTATCATCACTGGGTGAGCTAGCATCCTCATCCTCATCATCATCATCATCATCGCCGGAGTCATCGTTATCGTCCTCAGATGCCTCAGAAGAAGGAGAGGGAGACACCATGAAGCCATCAAGGCGAGCCTACCGTCTGGCAATATGGCCGACACGGGTATTCACCTGAAACAACTCATCACTAAGTGTGTCAAGGCGAGCATCCATGCTCTGTAGCTGCGCTATGACCGCCTCAAGGGTCATACCACCCGCTGAGGGAGAAAGTGCGGATGTGGAAGGAACAGAAGAAGTGGGAGGAGCTGTCGTCTGTGTCTGGGGCCGCCGTGGTCTGAGCTGTGCCTCGCTCCGTCGAACAGTAGTAGCGTCTATGGCACCCATCACGGAAAAATAAGGAGAAATGGGAAAGGGAACGGAAAAATGGCGAAGAATCCATGTGATAGCTGAAGGAAAAATGAGCTTATCGTAGGCCACCGTATCCCTATAGACATCTATGAGGGATAGGATGAAGTGAGAAGGAAAGTCAATAGAGATGTCCTCTAAGAAGGATAACAAAAATCAAGCACGAGGCTCTGCAATAGAGTTATAGTGAGACAAAGGATGAAAAACAAATATCATCACCATATTAAGGAACCTTGGACTTTTTGTAAAGCCCGATTAAAGGGTGTTTTGACGGTCACCCCAAGATGAAGGTGTCTCACAAAAGTGAGACGAGAGTTCTTCTTTGGACACTGTCCTCAGACGCTCACAGCTAGGGTAGTTAAGATGCGCTACCCTAGATACGTGTAGTACCTCGAAGACAATCTCCGGAGTAACTATTATGCACGTACCTCGAACGCGAGAGAAGAAATGAGGTACTAAAGTATTGATTCCGTGCATATTGGAGTAAAACTCCTGTATGATCACGGAGGGGCAAGCGAACGGGATGCCACAAAGTAACTCCCAACCCCTACTATGAATAATAGTAGGTAGGTCAGTGTCAGAAAATTCTGACAGAATGACGTGGCATTCCGAATGAATGCCTCGTCTACAAAAGTTCTTCGAGAAGTCCTTACGAACGTTCTCATCACGAAACCAAATAGAAGATGGTGTAGGATCAGAGGAAGAAGATGCTCCAGAATGCAGAGGGTTCTAGGATGGAGTAGATTTGTGTTTAGGTGCCATAGAAGCAAACTAATGCGCACGCGTGAGAGAGAGAGAGAGAGAGAGAGAGAGAGAGAGAGAGAGAGAGAGAGAGAGAGAGTGAGTGAGTGAGTGACAATTAGAAAAGCACCAACAACAGTATATCACAATATAAAGTATTGAAGGTATGTATGTATGAAAATGCATGAGCATGTGACATGCAAATTTAAATGCATCATGGGCTCAGCCCAATTCAAACCTACCAGCATACAACATAGCAATAAAGTAAACACATATCTAAATGCATGAAACATTGTTATAATGCGAATGTGATGCAATGCATGAGGTTTTAGACTCATTTAAGCAACACCCATCCCAAAAATTGCACAAAACCTTCATTAATTTTGAAAAACCCCAAAGTTTATCAAAAAAACCCAAAACCTAGATCTAAATGCATGAAATGCATAAAGAATGAGAGATAAAGATATCATACCAAGTAATTAGAGACAAGAAAGGGCTGAAAAACATGTGGAGTGAAGGTTTTGAGAGAGAAGAGTGTGTTTGAGAGGTGAAAATGCTGAAAACAGTCGAGAGAGATCAAGGAGAAGTGAGGAAAAATCACGTAGAAGCCTTATATAGAAACTTCATAAATCTCGACAAATCAGGTGTCGAGATTTAAAACGCGTGTTTTAGCTATTGAAAGGCTATCCAGGATCTATCAAGAGGTGTCTACAATGAAGGAAGCTCGATGGATCGAAATAGCTATCAAGGAGCTACCGAGCAACCAGAAGGTTTCTCGATGGATCGAAGTAACTATTGAAAGGTATCGAGAATGTGATAAAAACAACTGAAGAGTCTCGATAGATAGCTTAGTTGTTGAGAGGTGTCCAGCAACTGTCGAGATTGCTTAAAAACAGTTTTACAAGAAGAGAAAAAACACATATATGAATGCAATCAAGCATGCTATACAACCAATGATTCTAACAACATTTTAAGCTCTCAAAATCATCTCTCAACAAGAAAAAAAATGTTAAGCACATAGATCCAAAACACACACACACTAAACACGTCTAACCAATTTTATATTTCAAAAATAAGTTAAGACAGTTTAGTAAGAATACATTTACACAAGTATTCCTTGTGGTGGTCAAATCACATTGTACCTGCACATATATCACGAGTAGCAAAGAATATTGCATGTTGTGTATGAAAAACATCGTAAGATTGCATAAGAGGCTACATGTTATGACGATTTGAGATATGAGAAAATCACTTTAACTCACACACAATCATAACTGTTTGATGGGGACTATCACCTTCGAGGTACATCCTATAACTCTCACATCTCCTATAATACACGCTTGCAATCATATATAAAGCTTTTGATTCATTTTGCTTTTTATTTTTCTTTGCATCTTTTTCTTTTAAGCAAACCATGCATGGACATATAAGGGATAGAAAAGAATTATCCAATGATGTTAAGCATTTGACATTCCACTTTTGCTATGTCGAAACATACAAATGTCATTTCATGATTGGCGGGCAATAGTAATGAGATAATTATTTATGTCTTTCTCTTAAGATTTTCTAGTCCTTCCCGTCAAAAAGAGTGATACGAGAGTTAAATGCAAGAGATTACTTAATCTTACTCATGATAAACACGAGCCACAAAGCTTACACTGTTTTTGTATTTTTCTGATTTTTCAAATTTTTTTATTTTTATATGAAAAAAAAATAAAACAAAACTGAAAAGTAACTAAACAAAAACACGTTAAACAAGACAAAGCAAAGCATAAAACTAGACTGACTCAAAACATGAAAGCAAAACACACAAGTAATACAAAAACAAAAACACGAAGGAGAGAGAGAGAGAATAAGTGACAAAATCACTTGGAGTCCTTTTCTTTCCACACCTTGGAAGAACATTTTCATTTAGTAAACCCTTGATCTGGCGATGAGGGGGAAGAGTTAAAACCGTTTAAGTTCAAAAAGAACATGAGGGCTTTGAGAAGATCTCCAAGAGGAGCAAAAGAGGATGGAAACTAATTCTGGTCTCTCGACGTGATCATGTTGTTGCTCTTTTGAGTGGCTACCACTTGTAGCAATTAGGTCGAGTGTGTCCAGCTGTGCCACAATGATGACAGAAATGCTGCTTTTTCCGTTTGGGCTTTTTAGTATTTCCCTTCTTAGCCCTAGAGTTCTTAATCTCTTTCTTCTTAAACTTAGAGGGTGTTCCTAAAATAGATTTACCCTTGTCTAAGTTCTTAATAGTTAATTCATTCTTAACATCATTGTTCTCAGTTTCAACATTATTAGCAGGAGGAACAAAAACAGTAGTACTACTAAAAGCAATACTAGGAGAAGAGAAATCATACCCTAAATCGGTTCGATTGAAAGCAGATTTCTGAAGACTGAGCATCTCATCGAGCTTAGCACTTAAAGTTCTTTCCAACTGAGCTCTGACTTGGAACAATTCTACCTTAAGCTTCTTGGTCTTCTCAGCCAAGAAATTATTCTCAAATCTTAGTACTCTAATAGTTTGATTGGCTTCATCAAATTTTGTAAAGATTTCTTCTCGCTCAAGCTCCACATCACTAAGCTTCTTGGTGGCCAGCCTATACAACTTCTCATACTTTTCGAAGACCTTGTATAACTTTGCATAGGCTGTGTGGAAGTTATCTTGTTCATCCATCTTCTCAAACTTAGACTCCACCAATTTCTCTTCTTCATCCACATCTTCAACAATCCCCTTAGTAAGATTTACAGTAGTGGTGAAGGCATTTAGGATTCCATCATCCTCATTATCGGAGTCATCCTCAAGTTTAGTGTTGCTCAAGGTAGCAGCAAGTGCCTTGCTTTTTTCGATGGTCTTAAGATAAGTATGGCACTTTTGTTTCATATGACTAAAACCTTGATACCCAAAGCACTTAGGTCCTGAAGGTACAGTGTACTAACTGACATCCCTAGCATCCTTCTTCCTTTTGTCTTGACTCTTGAATTGCGAAGAACTGGATTGCTTTCGGTCCTTGTCAAATCCTTTCGCATTGGCATTCTTCATAAACTTCTTAAAATGCCTTGTGATATAGGATTTCATCTTAGAATCTTCATCATCTGAAGACTCATCAGCGTCACTGCTCTTGGCTTTCAAAGCCATGCTCTTGCTTTTGCTTGATTTCCCTATCCTCATCAAACCTAACTCATAGGTCTGCAAATTTCCAACCAGCTCAGTCAAAGGAATTTTGTCGATGTCCTTTGATTCCTCAATGGCAGTGATCTTGACATGGAATCTCTCGGATAGAGATCTGAGCACCTTTCTCACAATCTTGGGTTCATGAATGGTTTCCCCAAGATTAAAGGCTGAGTTCACTATATCCTTGAGCTTGGCATAGAATTCATCAAACGACTCATCCTCCTCCATCTTGATCTCTTCAAAGCTCGTAGTAAGCCTCCAAAGTTTTGAATCTTTAACAGCCTTAGTTCCTTCATAGGTTGTCTAGAGAATGGTACATGCTTCCTTAGCAGTTTCAGAGGAGGATATCTTCTTGAATTCTTCATTAATGACTGCACTAAATAGAGCATTCAATGCCCTGTTGTTAAATTTTGCCGCCTTGATCTTAGCATCATCCTAGTCGCCTGGCGCTTCCGTAGGCTTAGTCTAGCCTATCTCCAAAGCTTGCCACACTTTCTCATATAAAGACTACAAGAAAGCTCTTATGCATACTTTCTAGTATGCATAGTTAGTGTCATCCAATAAAGGAGGTATAATAAAAGACTGTTCTCTATCCATGACAACAGGGGTCAATGGATCACACAACAAAGATTAACACCTAATTAGAGTGTATCTGCTCTGATATCACTTGATAGACCAAGAATGTATTGACCCATTGTGATGAATTAATTGATTAATTAGCCAAGTTTATTAATTAGTCAAATTAGCATGCAAGATGCGTGGTAGCACAAACAAATCACTAATTAAACTAAATATGTAACAGAAAATAAATTGACACGGTGATTTATTTACGAATGAGGAAAACCTACATGGGAAAAACCTCATTGGGTGATTTTAAGGTCACCACTCCCGAGAATCCATTATTATCAAAACAAGTTGTTACAAGTAAAAGAATCCCAGTACTTTATACCAACCTACAGTTGAACCCTTACCCAATACCCAATTGGACTTGTTCTGTTGTGACAATTTCTCATTTTCACTGCATGGCTCTCAGTACGTGACTAATCAATTGTGCGGATCCCAGTACTCGACTTAATCACGAAATTGAGAAGAATGTTGGCTGCAAAGTTTTTCAGTTCATCACATGATGAAGATCAAGAAACTCCTTGGTCACAAAACCCTACGGTGTACAAACACAACAGCTTCTTCAAGAGAAAGATGAACTAGGGCAAGTTTTGTCTCTGATCACAATTTGCATAAACAAAACTTTTCTTCACACTTGTGTAACTTTTGATGGCCCTCAAAATAATCCTTATATATGTTTAGGGTTATGAGAAAAGAAGGCCTAAACATGTACTCACGGATTGGATGAAAAATCAGCTTGAAAAACTGAATTTCTTAAACCTTGACAGATAGGGTTTCTATCGAGTTAGCTATCGAGCTTCGGGCTTCAAAGTTTTTTAAACCTCGATAGATACTAGCTATCGAGCTTTAAAATCCTGCACTTTCTCACTTGATTCTTGAACAGACTTGTATAGTTTTAACACTTGAACTTGAAACCTTATTTCTTGAAGCATTAAACACATCCTAGATCAACTCAATTACAAGTAAAGTGCGTTTTGTTAAAAGATTAGCCAATTACATAAAATATTGACATATGTTCTTAACATCAAATCACATATGTCCTAATAGATTGGGAAGAAAAATGGGAGGATAGAAAATATAATTTATAAAGATTTATAACTATATCCCCATTAAATAAAATAAATAAATAAAACCACATTTTAATATTTTTATTAAAACAATATATGAATGGGTGCTTTATCTATATATATATATATATAGATGAAAATGAGAGAAACTTAAATTAAAATTCAAAATTAAAGTTCCAATTTTGTGCGATGTGTCCTAAATTATTTATTCTTAAAAAGTTTTATTTCTTAATTTTATAATTATACTAGCATGTAACTCCATGCAAATGCATAGATGCATTTAAAATTAAACAAAATTTTTATTATAAAAATATAAATAATTAGTCAAATTAATTTTTTTAAAGCATGTAACACATGCATTCATGCATATATATATATATATATATATATATATATATATATATACACATTTAAAATTAAACACAATTTTTATCATAAAATATAGATAATTAGTCAAATTATTTTTTTTAAATAAACGTAATTAGTCACATATTAAAATTCTTACCTAAAAGTAATACTACTTATGATCATTTTTTTTTCTAATTTTTAATAAAATAGAACGTGTGGTAATTTTTGTTATACGGTGATTTTTATTTTATTTCTTTTTTGAGAAACATATTGTGATTTTTATTAAGTATATGTGGTTTTTTTTTTTTTTTTTTAAATGTTATAGTTCATTAATATTTGTTTCTTAGTGTAAGGACGCAATTTGAGTCCTAGGCCCAAAAGATAAAAGGATCTAGGTCCAAAGAGCCCAATACAATGAATTTGTAGAGAATGAGTTAGAAAACTAGACTCTAACGAGTTGGGTAGTAATTATAGTAGATCAAAATGACAATAAAGGAGAAATAAATTGGTTTTCTCTAAAGAAAATCATCTTTGGCATAGTTCGAGGAGATCAGTTCTTATATATAACTCTTGAATTTGATTACAAGTACAGTTCTTATTGCTATAATATTTCTCTCTCTATTTTTCGATCCCTCATCTTTAGGGTCTTCTCTCTGTTTTACACTATCTTCCTCATTTCATTTCTACCCTCCACGTGTAGAGTAGATTGCCGGTGTTGATCATTGTCCTATTAGCACTTTCCTGAAGTCTCTAGTAGTAGCTGTAAGGCTGAAAATTATTGTTCAGGTATCACTTCCTCATTAATGCAGCTAGAGAGTTAGCTACAGAGCATTCAATGCGGTGGTAGCAGCTTTCTCTTAGATATTTCATAATCCTCATTTGTCCCATACCTTTTGGATGTGCATCCTTACCAGTAGAATTTCCTAGAATGTTGCCCTGGATGGCAGACCATAGTTTCGGACCTTAGCTTTGATCAGTCGAGGTGGTATCCCTCCTTGGATCATTTTCCTGGACTCTCATGACCATACCTCACCTCTTCATTCACTAACGCGGACTCCTTTGATAGTGTTTCCCCGTCCTCGAACTACCTAATGTCCTCGGAACTAGCCCCACTCTAGGCAGAATCAGCGAAGGGGGAAGCGAGTGAAGAGGAGGAATAGAGATATGGTCCGGTGAGATCGGCAGCTGCTGCATGTGGCCGCCGTCGATTCCACCTCACAAGCTCTCGTCGGTATGAGTTTGTTGAGAAAACAAAGGTGGAGGAGATGAGAGAGAGGTGTAAGGCTGTTCTGTTGCTGTGGGTGAGAGGTGTGAGGCTGTTTGGCAACTATAAACATTAGGTTAACAGCTCTTCACTTAAAATGGGTCATGTGCATTGCACATGCTTCTAAGCTTAAGTGTCTTCTTATTTATCTGACAACTGTTCCTGTTTGCAGCATTTCCTCCAAACATGTTTAGAGGAAATTCATGTCCTTATTAAATATTTTGTGTTTCAATTTACTATGCAATACTTTTTATTTTAGAACAATGTGTCTATTCAAGTTGCACATTTTTTGAATGGTGCAAGTGTGTTTGTAAATAATGAGCCCCTCATTTTATTTGATTAGCTTTTTTTCTCATTTATATATACAATCATAAAGCCAAAGAGAGAAAGAGACAAAGCTTTTTTGAGGAGTATTTAGATTACTATGTTTCTTTCGTTTGTTGTTGTGAGGACAGTAGACCAATCACGTTTATTTGATTATGGGCCATACTCGAGGACAAGCAGACATCCGAAGATGGTTAAAGGGTTAGTATAAACCTAAGTCAATAGGTTGAGGAGAAAAGAGGAGAGTAACAAGGCAACTAAGGTTCCTAAGGAGCCGAGCCATCTCGGGAGAACTTTAGGGAGTAAACCATTTTGGAAAGATAATTTTCAAGGAAGTAGTAGAACTGAGCCAATAACAAAAGAAGAGATATCTGGGAAGGAGATTGTCACCAGCACATTAAATGCATTGCACCAAATGAACTGGCAGCATTTATGAAGAAATGACACCTGAACAGTGCCATCCTAGCTCACAACTCCTCACAAAGCTCCCAGAAGGTCCTGATGGGACAAGCATCCAAAGGATTTCTTAGAGAATCAACAGGTGGAAGGCTGAGATATAGAGGGGAGGGACTATATAAGGAAATGACCACCATAAAAATGGGGCATGTAATTTGAGAAAGGGGAGAAATACTTGTATTCTAGAAAAAAGCTTGATTAATATAAGAACATCCCATCCTTAGACTTGACTGAGGAGTGATATTTCCACCAATTTGCACGTTTATTCATGTTAGTTTGGATCCTATTCATTGAGGCCCGCGTTAAATTTGCTAAGTAAATTCTTGGTAAAACCCACTTTCTATCAAATTCATTGTTTTGGGCTTATTGGCCTGACATCCACTATTCTTGCTGGGTTGAGGTTCTAATTCTAGTCCTTCCAATTGTGATCATTGTATTTTAGGAGAAAAATATCTATGAGTCTCAAAGCACCACTGAAGAAATAGTGTGAGAGACAAAATTTGTCATAAGCATAAGGAGATAGTGTCAAAGACTATCCTTTTATCAAATTTGCATTCATTGTTATGTATTAATTTGGTTTGTATGTATGTTTAGTTGTTCTTGATTATTTATGCATTATACATATTTGTTCAATTTGTTATTCTTGTTTATAGAAACACAAAAGTAAATTTTGTGCAATATTTCTAACCATCTTAAGACATATTTCTACTTTCTTTGAATTTATATTTGTGATTTTCTTTAAAAGGATCTTTGCTTATTCTAAATTCTTTCTAGATGAGAAAAACTTACCAAGAAGAAAGCCAATGGCATATTTCCTTTGCTTTCATGTAAATTGTTGAAACCATATTTTGTCTACCTTCATTTTATAAGTAATAATCCCAATTTTTTTTAGAGAGTTTCAACTTATGACATTCGCTTCTTATAATAGTTTTTTATCATCAGATTAAGACACCAATTGGTTTTTAGTGTAGGTGGAGATTGAACTTCAGATCTCTTATTCAACCATCAGAGATTTTACTAGTTAAGCTAATTGAAATCCACAAGTAAAAATCCCAATTTAAATTTAAAAAATTATATATTTTACATTAAGAAAATAGGAATGTCAATATTAACCTAATTTGTCTTGATTGGATGTCAGACTAACCAATTTTGTGGTTCAATAATCAAAATGACCAAAATGTCATTTGTTGACCAAAAGCTTTCTCCAAATTTGACTGTGCTTAACCTAGGTTTGACATTGATTTGACATAAAAAAAATCTGACTGTTTGATTGGGATGGGTTTATGCTTATATTAATAATAACTGACTTCTCTTTAAAATGACTACTCATAGGCCCAAATCAGACTCAAAGAGTAAGATATCGCAAAAACAATGAAAAAATGCTAAAGGCCAAATTTTTTTTTTAAAAAAGTGTCAAAATTTTGAGTATAGTTTAATCCCTATTGAATCATAATAATAAATAATAATAAAAAGTGTCCACAGATTGGCATAAATAAGGATCTGTTGGAAAGGTTGCATGAAAAACTTCAATTTGGTATGCTTGGATCACAAAACTTTCCCATTAAAAAGTTCTTTTTATTTTTCCTCCAAATACTTAAGTAAACCTTTTAAAAGAAAGGTATTTTCATTA
Organism: Quercus parvula; assembly: GCA_030820535.1. Lineage (NCBI taxonomy): Eukaryota > Viridiplantae > Streptophyta > Magnoliopsida > Fagales > Fagaceae > Quercus > Quercus parvula. The sequence goes on along the minus strand of JAUAME010000009.1, from coordinate 48,085,555 downwards.
CATGTGCTTTAATGCTACATTTGTTTGGGCATTTTCTGTGTTTGGTAGTATTGAAAAATGCAAATGAAGAGAAACCTCAACTTTGGTTAACAGAAAGCTTAAACCTTTTTCCTCCTCCTTGGAAAATAAGTTGTCCTTTCTATTACAACTCCATGCCTTGGTAAGCTATCTCTCTAGTTGTCACGAAGCTTAGGTATCCTCTCTCTCTCATTGCCCCTTTCTCCACTTTCACTATCTCTCATTTAGGGATGGTAATGGGGTGGGGGTTAGATCATAGGTGCTTCACCTTTGCCCCACATTGTTGTTGTCCTACCCTGTCTCTACCTAGCATGTTGGGGCAAACTACTTTCCCCCATTCTCGCCCTGCCCTGCCCCACATTAGATTGCCTTAAAGACAAATATATTGACGTTTTTGGTAATTTTTAAAAATATTTCTTTGTTTCTGTTGATGTTAGTGTACAATGTCTTGCTAATTCAAAAATCTAAAAAATACTCAATATTTTCCCCAATTACCCAAATCAAAACAGTTGGTGTTATATAATTTTCTCAAATTTTTATTGTACCCAAAAAAAACTTTGTTGCTTTGTTGTTTTGATTATTTTCAAATGAGATATCATTTGTACACGAGGACATTTGATAATGTGTGCAGCAAACACTAGAAAACGTATTCTACCCCATTTTTTCATGATCGCAAACAAACATTAAAAAAATGAGTTTTGTTCTCTTACAATATAATTTTCAGAAAACAAGTTATTTTTCATAAAACATCATCTATCCAAACAAATTATACTTAACAAAACGGTTTCAACTTTCATGCCCAAAATTTAAGAAATTTGAAAAATAAACTTTAGTTGTGGATTCCACTTGCCTTAATTACTTACAAGTTTTTCCTATCATCAACTATGAAATTATGAGCCATTAAATTGATTAAAAAAAAAAAAAAAAAACTTTGAATCAGTAAATTCCAATTTCAGAAGCTGGCCCAAACAAATATATTTGGGCTTTCTTTCAAACTCCTCAGCTGGGCTATCCGCTTGGCCCATAACTCTTACACGGTTACACATCTTTCTCCACTCTCTTCTCAGTCGTCCCCGTCGTTACAGTCTCAAAAGTCTCTACCAAAGCAAATATCAAAAACCATGGATTCGGACCCTGACCCGGAGCCCCAATCGGATTCCCAAACCCCGACGATAACCGATCCACTAACCAACGAGTTCGCCACCCTCAACGACCTGACCCACGATCTCGACTCGCTCAACGAGCTCGCTTCCCGCGGCTCGTGGCGCTCGATCCTCGACAAGGTCGCACGTGCGCGAGCCCTCTCTTTCCTCCGCAAGCCGCACGAGCACCTCACGTACCTCGCCTTCCACGTCATCGCCCTCTCCAAACTACGCCGTTTCGCCGACGCCACCGCCGAGCTCGACACCCTCGACGATCTCGACGCCGCTCACTACCTCTACCAAACCTACCCGAATATCTACCCGACCCGATCCGGATCCATGGTCCCCTTCTCGCTCCGATGGCTCCACGCTCTCCTCCCTATCAAGCTCGGCAAACGCCAACTCGGCCTCGACCGGTTCTACGCCCTCCTCGATTTCGTTCGCTCGAAACTCGAACTCAAGGATGGCATTTCCGGAAATATCTGGAAAAAGCGGGAGGGTTTTGTAATCAACTCCATCATCGGCCACCACTTGACGAACAAGGAATTCTCAGTGTGTTTGAATTTGATTCACTTTTTGCTCAGCTCCGATCCTTCGAACCCTATCTTGATCTCGAAGCTCGGTTACATCCAAATGCAAATCGGCGATTTGGAAAGCGCGAAGAGCTCGTTCAATCGCGTGGAGTCGATGGTGGAGACTGAGAGCGCGGTGGAGTTGAAGAACCTTGTGAATAGGAACAAGGCGATGGTGTATATGGTCGGGAAGGACTACGTGTCGGCGGTGAGGGAATACGAAGAGTGCATCGAGAGGGACCCTATGGACGTGGTGGCGATCAACAACAAAGCCATTTGCTTGATGTACCTGCGGGACTTGCCGGATTCGATCAAGGTTTTGGAGAGTGCGCTCGAGAGAGTTCCCACAGTGGCGCTCAACGAAACGCTTGTGGTGAATCTGTGTAGCATGTATGAATTGGCTTACGTGAATCACTCCGATATCAAGCGCACGCTCAGTAATTGGATTGCCCGTGTTGCTCCTGATGACTTTGATTCTTCGTGTACTCGGATTTGAGGTAGTTTATAAGCATTGTTGTTATTTATTTTATTTAAATATACATGTGGAATTGTAGGAGTAGAATTATTGTTAATGTGATTTCGATTTTCATATGGTACATTGTATCTTTTACTTTGTGTTGTTGTTTTGTCGTATCGCAATTTGCATTAAGAGTAATGAATTTATTGCAATTGGCTAGTTATAGATTGTAAAATTATCCTTGTGAGTACTTGTTTGGCCTAATACTTGGAAGTTGTGTCTTGGGAAATAGAAATGGAAGTTCTGTTGCTTATATATGAAAACAGGAGACCTGAAACTAGTAAAACTACCTAAAACTAACTTAGATGGCTGTTGTACTGTAGTGATTACAGATTTTCAATTACACTAACTCACTCCACTAACGATTCTACCCTATCATAAGTTGACGAGTGCGAGAGATTAAGCTTTATGAATGAGGATGCTAAAGGGGTTGCAGCTGCTGCATGTATACCAAATTACAACATGCCATATGTAGAGGACTCAGGACTTGCTATACGACCTGTTGGTGTTATTGTTTAACTGGGATTTTAGCACCCTCAAGATGGGAGGTTCAAATTCTGTAACCCCATCTTGCTTATAAGATTTTTAGAAATTTGGAAGGCCAAGAGCCTTGGAGGCTTGGTTAGCACATCGGCTACTTGGTGGGTACTTGAAACATGCAAAGTTCGAATCACTCCTTGTATCTTATCACGATCAAGGTGACTGTCAATGTCAGTTTCTATATGTTTCATGCACTCATGAAACACAGGCTTGGCTGTAATGTGTACAACAGTTTGTTTGTCGTAGAACATTAGTGTAGATAGTGAATGGTGAATATGCAAGTCTTGAAGTAAGGATATTAGGATATACCAAAACAGGGGACTTGAAACTAATAAAACTACCTAAAACTAACTTAGATGGCTGTTGCACTGTAGTGATTACAGATTTTTAATTACACTGACTAAATCCACTAATGATTCTACCCTATCATAAGTCGACGTGTGTGAGAGATTAAGCAGTCACGCAAGCACGTGACCTTTTAATGTACATAGGCTGCTATGGCTCCCAGCTTTATGAGCGAGGATGATAAACGATTCCTAGCTGCTGAATTCACACCAAATCACATCATGCTGTATGCGAGTGTGGATAGTGGATGGTGAATATGTAAGTGTTGAAGTAAGGATAAAGAATATACCAAAACAGGGGACTTGAAACTAACAAATTACCTAAAAATTACTAAAACTAATTTAGATGACTTTTGCACAGTGAAAATGGATTTTAATTCCACTTACAAACTCCACTAATGATTCTACCCAATCGTAAGTTGACGTGTGTGAGAGATTAAGCAGTCATGCGAGCGAAACGTGTCCTTTTAATGTGCATAGGCTACTACTACTCCCAGCTTTATGAGTGAGGATGCTAAATGGTTCGCAGCTGCTGAATTCACACCAAATCACATTATGCTGTATGTAGAGGACTTGCTATTCTCCCTGTTGTTTCACACCTGTTACAACTTAACTTGGATTTTGACACTAATCATTTTTTGAAAGGTTAGTTTCCTTGGGAGGGAATGAGCCACTATAAAATTAGCAGAATCTACAAGGTTGTTGCCTTATATTCATGAAAACTTGATTTGTGCCAGAATGTCTCTCTCTGCTAGCTTTAGGGCACTAGTGTAAACAATGCTAGGTTGGGGCATGTTTTCTATGAATTACATGATTTTAGTCCTTGTTTTCTCCCTTACTGCAGTTACCGGATGTCACATACATTTCAGACTATAATTTTGTCAAGACCATGGGTGTTGATGTTAAATGGATATATTTATCCTATTTGCATTGGGAAAAGACCCTTTAAGGTGACTTTGTAGTGCTTGGTAACTCAAAGGATGAAGTTTTCTGATGCATGAGGTACTTGTATTTGTTTTAAGGTCAAAGTGTTCACCATCGTGAACATGATGTCCTTTTTATGAAATAAATCTTTGATTACCTATAAAAATAAAAATAAAAAGGTTCTTTTTCACATATGTAGGGGGAGAGATATATCCAAGTAACTCGCAATGGCTATAGTATTTTAGATGCCTTTTCCCAAAATGAAAATCCAAAGAAGAAATCTTCAATTTTTCTCTGTTATTGTATTTGGCATCAAATGCAGCTGACAAGATGTTTAGTAAACAAGGGCAGTGACCTTGCAGTTATGTAGTTACTTAATGTATCTGTCATAGCAATGTTTACAGGTCGAATCTATTGTAATTTTAGAAAGGTTGTTTGCTTTGCATTAGGCATCTGCTTCTGCGGGTCTGTTGCCACGCCAAAGTGTCAAATTTCTCATTGCTTTTGTTTTTGTTTGTGTGTGTAGTTTTCTATGAGGAAAGTTGTTGCATTTGATGGACACAATGGAACGGCTTGATACATAAACTGTTACTAACAATGAAAAGCCATGTATATAACAATGACCTAGGATTTTAATTATGATTACTGTTATTATATTATATTAGAATTACATGTTAGAAGTGAGTATTTGTGTCTATCTGTAGTTTTCTGTGTATATTTCATGATCAATATGATCCAGGAAAGATGCTGCATGTCATGAATTTGATGGAACATTTTGATAAAGAACCTGTTAATAACAATGAAAAGCCATATATCTCACGGTGACATATACTCTTTATTTTATTTTATTATTATTGTTATATTACTATTATTAAAGAATTTAATGTCAGAACTGGGCATCATGTTCATGAATCATGACATGTCTATCGGTGTTCAGGTATTCTTCAGTCCTGCACAAACACCTCAACCTATTTTATTTTATTTATTTATTTTTTTTATTTTTTTTATTTTTATGAATAAGGATAGATATACAGACAAAAACTAGAGAATGATCCCAACCCATCTCAATCTTCAGGGGAAAAGACCCATGGAGGAAGAGGAGAGATGGAAATGGGCCCATCACAATCTATTTACACTCTTAAATGGAGTGGAATCACTAACATTTCATATATGATAATAAAGCTTATGTGAATGGTTCTTGTAATATTCAGAATGCACTATTATGACATACAACAATACAAGGTTAGCATCCATTTAGAATGATTCAAACTCACACGGCATCCCTATTATTTTGATTTGGCATCCATTACAGATGCCAAGATGCTTAGCCAACTTTTGGCAATGACTCTACTGGTTCTGAAGGGACTTGAATAGATGTTTAGGATCAGTCTATGAACGTCCTAATCTTTTTGCATCATTATGTTGAATTCATTTCTGTTATATTATTTTGCTTTAGTTAGTTTTTAGAAGTTAAATTCAATATGTTTGCTTAATGCTTGGTATAGATACAAGAAAGTAGTTGCATATGATATGAGGGTTGAGATACTATTTGATTTCTCAAGACAAGTGAATAACTAAACTAGATAAAACATATGAGGAAAATGCTGAAAGGATTACAAATTTGCACAAGCTCTCAAACATATGAGATACTATTTCATTTTTTGGGTTTCTATATCTAACATTAGGCAACCCAGTGGCCCAGTTGGCCAATTTGCACAAGCCAATTTGTAAAATTGTTTGTGTCATCTTGGTAAGCGAAGTCTATCAGGCTAGCGCAGATGAACAGGGCTCAATTTTGGGATTAAAATTATGGGTTATATTTACGGTACCCATGTGGACATGGGCTCAATTTTATTGATTCAAACCCACCCCTTTCGCACCCGCTTTGCACGCCCTAAGCCCAGAGACCATGGACAAGTCCAACTACCCTGCCAATGTTTTGCCTTTTCTTTTTTCTTTTTTTTTTTCCATGGCAACAAGAAGGTTGGTAACCGTATTGGTACATAAGCATATGAGAGCTAAGCTCACACCAACTAACCTCATGCACCTTAAATTTTTTTTTATATTTTTATTAGATCAAATGCACATTTATTTTCTTTTTAATTTAGAAAAAAAAAATATTCTTAAAAAATATCAAAAAAATATTCTTTTTATGAAAGTGTTAGCTTCAAAGCAGTATTGATTTTAGCGGATGAGTGCATGAGAAAAGAGAGATGTCGAACTTGAATGGATCTCAGAAGTAGAACTCAGAAGAAACTGAATACGACACCGTTTTAGCAAAAACAATGTATTTCTAACAGTAATATCAAGAATTAAATTTTTGTTCTCCCAATTATCAAATTAAAAATAAAAAATAAAAAAATAAGAAGGGAAAATGTCACCAACTTCAGTTGAATTCCCGTTTCCTTAACAATCAAATAAAAATAATAAAAAAATAAAAAATGTCACCAACCATCTTAAATTAGGTATACACATGACATGCCTTACTCAAAACAATTTTTTTTTAGAACAAATAAACCAAACAAAGAGTACTAATACTAATACTAGGTCCGTTGTGCTTGCCTTGTCACAGTCAAGACACTCTTTGTAAAACCAAAGTCCAACTTGTTCCCGATTTTCAAAACAAATATATGAAATATAAATTAAAAAATCATTCACTACAGTCCGATTCTCCATTCTCTTATTATCACCGGTGACATGGACGGCTGAGATGGTAGCATTGCCAAGCCCACCTTCCAACGTGAAAAGCCTTCAAGTTCACCAACCCCGCCAACCTCCTCCTATAACGTTATATATAGTCAGTAGTAAAAAAACTCCCTCTACTTTTCAAAAAAAAAAAAGGCCAAGATATTTTTGCATCTTTTCGGTGTTTAGCACTTTAGAATCAAATCATATGGCTAATTCACTCCACACTTGTTCATCTTCATCCACCACTGCCGCTCGTCTAAACCTCAGAGCTCCATCACTCGCATTATCCGATAATTCGGGTTCGGATTCCGGTCTCAGATCCATATCATTTCCTCTCAAGTATGTTACTACTCCTTAACTTTTTCAACCAAATTCAACTCATTTTTCCTTTCTTCTCTGATCTTCTTCTTCTTTTTTGCCATTTCGTTTTGAGTAGGTCTTTGAAATTCTCGACAAGACAAGTAATAAAACCACCGCATAGAACAACAACAACAACAACAACAAAGTTGGTAGTTAAAGCAACGGAAGTAGATATCTCTCTAAGCCCAAAAGTCAATTCCATTAAGCCTTCCAAAACGGTGGCCATAAGTGACCAGGCCACAGCTCTCGTTCAAGCTGGTGTCCCCGTTATTCGCTTAGCTACTGGTGAACCTGATTTCGATACTCCTGCTCCTATAGCTGAGGTATACCCTTTATTTATTTTTAAAATTTTTAATTTTTAATTTTATACATGAATTATATGAATGAGTGTTGTGTAGGCTGGGAAAAATGCGATTTGTGAAGGATACACAAGGTACACGCCAAATGCCGGGACTGTAGAAATCCGGCAAGCCATTTGTCATAAGCTGAAGGGTTAGTGTTACTAATTTTGTATTCTATGTATTGTGATAGGTGAGAGAGATTGCTAAATTACCGATTCTCCCAAAAACTGGGATTTTAAATGAGAGGTAGAGTCGAACTTAAGACATTTTTCTCTGATACCATGTTAAATTATCGATTCTCCCAAAGGTTTAAATTATTGGGATATGGTAAATTTAATAATTTAACCACATACTTCTAACAGAGATAATTTGAATTAATTGTGAGGGTTTGTTGGTTTAATAATTGAATTGAATTTTGTGTTTTTTGCAGAGGAAAATGGGATCTCATACACGCCTGATCAGATTTTGGTTAGCAATGGAGCCAAGCAGAGTTGTGTACAAGCCGTCATGGCAGTTTGTTCGCCTGGAGATGAGGTGGATCTTAACTTACTTTTTATGCTTTTCATTGTTAGTTTTGTGTAAATATTTTTAGCTGTTTTTGATTGTTATCGGTTTTACTATATAATATAATTCTATTGAAGGTTCTTTGTTATATTCACCTTTAGAGAGGAATAGAGGGCGGACTATGATTGTTTAGTATGTAGAATTGTGTGTTACAGAGGCAGGATTATGATTGTTTCGCTTGCTATTCAAGTATGTGGGTCTACAATGAGTTTGAGCCTTTTGGGGCCATAATATCTCTAAAGCTTATTAGCTAATACTTGAATTAGATTAAATTACTAGTTTAAAAGATACTTCATCCTTTGTAGTTGATGATGGATATGCATACACTATGTTCATCTAATCAAAGAAAAATGATAAATGCAAATTCTTTTCCCTCTACTAAGCAACCATTTCAACTTCCAGCTCGGCCTTTTTCTCGTTTAAAAACAAAAAAAGAAGAAGAAAGGATGAGGGGTAAGTGAACTTCCTTTACTTTATAACGAACTGAACTCACTAGACTGCTTTTTGCCAGAGATTTTAAGTATTTTGTCGTGGGAACCAAAATTTTGGTCTTATGCATGTGCAGAAATAGGGGGGTGGGGGGTGAGAGTCATTGGGTTTTTTCATTCATAAGTTTAAAATGGACTTGGTGGTTATGAACCTATAACCTCACGCTTCAGTCATCTAATGAAGATGAACTGCTGTTTTAGCTAAAGCTTTTTGGAGGGCCATTGATCATATAAAGAATCTGTTCTGAAGGAAAATGCCATAGGTATAGGTGAAGTTGGTGTACTGATTATGCCAATAAAGGTAATGATACTGGTTAGTTTCAATGAGGATGAGGAGGTATAAGGAATGAGTCGGTCATAGAGGAGGAGTGAAAAAGGAGTAAAAGCAAAAGGAATGTTAAATGAGAGGAGAGTAATGTTAGAAGGGTAACTGCTGAGCAAGAACACAATGGCTAAAAAATTTGAGTTTAGAAGATGACGATCTAGTTTCACCAAGCATATCAAAAGCTAAGAAATTTATTGGAATTGTAGCTAGAAAATGAAGAAGCAAAAAAAAAAAGACCGTGTTTTTCTTGTACTGTAGATAGCACTCTATCAAATTCTTTATTCTCTTAAATGAACATAGCTCTATCCTCATGTATGCTATGTTAAATATTTTAAAGTAGGAAATAGCTTGTTTAGGCTGTTCTGTAACAGATTTCATGGATTGGTTGCTGAACAATGTCCTTTTTTTTATCATGCCTAGTTGTTTAGGGTGTTGTGTTACAGTTTCTGTGGGTGATTACTTGGTTTTTTTATCCTCTTCCACATCCTTTGGAAGCTATGTGGTTGTTGGAGTTTTCTTGTGTCTATACATGTTGAAAATCCACAGTTCTAATGTAAAGGGCTGGTGATTATTGGAACAGTAAATACCTTTTACATCTGAAGATTGTATGCATTTACCAAATGGCATTAATTTTTCAGGTTATCATTCCAGCTCCATTTTATGTAAGTTACCCAGAAATGGCAAGGATGGCTGATGCAAAACCTGTGATTCTTCCAACAAAAATCTCCGAAAATTTTCTTTTGGATCCAAAGGCCCTTGAATCCAAACTCACAGAAAAGTCAAGACTGCTTATTCTTTGTTCTCCATCCAACCCAACGGGAACTGTTTACCCCAAGAGATTGCTGGAAGAGATTGCTCAAATCGTAGCAAAGCATCCCCGGCTTCTGGTACAATACTTGACCTGAACCTAATGACCTGCACGTGAATATGTTCAGTGTTGCTAATATGTCAATCTTTAATTTTCTATTTCTTTCTCTGTTCAGGTGCTGACTGATGAAATTTATGAACACATAATTTATGCTCCAGCAACTCATACGAGCTTTGCTTCTTTGCCAGGCATGTGGGAGAGGACTTTGACAGTCAATGGATTTTCGAAGGCAAGTCAATACCACTGAATTTTTATACTGATCTCTGCTCATTAATTTCATATTTCATATATTCTTTCTCTTCTATCAAATAGCTCCTCCATATTTGTAAATTTCTTTTTTTTAACTTCATATTAAAGGGCTAGCCGGATCATTATCTATATACATAAAGTAATAGGCCTCACTCTGAGAATTAACTTTTAGCTTGTGGGACTGTATAGACCTTTGCGATGACTGGTTGGAGACTTGGTTATCTTGCTGGTCCAAAACACTTTGTGTCGGCATGTGGAAAGATCCAGAGTCAGGTATTTTTTAATATTATGCATCTGCCTACTGACTAAGCTCTATGTATGATGCATTTTTTTGATCTCTATTCTACTTCCCCCTAATGAATTACTTTAGACAAATCACTTTACTTTTAGTGATTGTGGCAACAAGATATGAGATATGTTTTGATTCTATACCTGAATTTGGACTTTCAGAAATTCTTTTATCCCGTTCTCTACCGATGTCTCTTAACTTTCCACTGAATATTCTAGGCCAGATAGGATCCCAATGTTCTCATGTTGATTAGGTGGATTATGTTGATAGTTTGATCAATGTTACTATCATAAATTATGGCAATATTTTTAACAGTTACTGTAGATTATTAAAGACTGCTTGGTGCAGTCTTATTGATCTCGTGCTGGCCAGAAAAACACTTTCAATTTATGTCACATCATAGTTTTTGTGACTAGTTTCAAGATATGAACAGGTAAATTATTGAAAGAGATCTGATTTGAGTCTACTCTAGTTTGTTAGTTCAAAGTCTGTTCCCAGTCCATTACTTGTGGATGTGTAATATTGATGGAATTTTAAGTTAGGAATTGTGAAGATTTTCTGGCAATATAAGCGTCCCAATGCTGGGCAGGAGGTTGAAAATGTGCTAACAAGTGTTAGATATAAAATTCTTAAAAATATTTCCTGATTAATTTGGCATGCAGTGTGATAAATTGTAGTTGTCTTAAATGCAGATATATTTTAGTATTTAAATACAACAAATTCCGAGAGGAGCTTGTAATGTGCCATTTATAAGAGAAGTGATAAGGACCTCAAATTTGTATTATGTATGTAAATTGAAGTTACTTCTAGCATTTAAAAAATATTTCCAGATTAATTTGGCATGCAGTGTGATAAATTGTAGTTGTCTTAAATGCAGATATATTTTAGTATTTAAATACAACAAATTCCGAGAGGAGCTTGTAATGTGGCATTTATAAGAGAAGTGACAAGGACCTCAAAATTTGTATTATGTATGTAAATTGAAGTTACTTCTAGCATTTAAAAATCTGATGATATCTTTGACCCAGAGTTGTTAATATAATGTTGAGAGAGAACATGGGAATCTTCCTCGTTCTACTTGATGCAGAGTTGTTAATATAATGTTGAGAGAGAACATGGGAATCTTCCTCGTTCTACTTGATGGAATCCACTAACGAACACTTGCCCTTGAACCATTGGCTTTGATACCACTTGTAGGGAGACTAAACACCTTGGGAAGACTCCTTGAGTTGTTAATATAACATATAGAGACACAATTAACCCAAGAGGCTTAAGCCCAATGGGTATGAGCTCAATTACGTTATATTAATCACTCATTTTTCTCATCGTAATTCAATGTGGGATTTCACTACTTAACCAACCACACTACTCACATGTGAATATTCCAACATATAACCTATTTCTCCTCTTTTTTTCCCATATGCCACTGCAAGTGGGGTAAATTTGAGAATGCTATGCGCACAATTTGAATGCCGAGGCTGAATTGGAAGTAATTTTGGAGGGGTATAATCTGATATGCCTGTGCTGGGGAGAAACACATTACAAGAACCGTGTAACAGAATGAGGAATGTATCGGAAGATCATATAAACTTGTTCAAAAGAAGAAAAGATACTCTTAAGAGGTATTTAGTTGGATTTGAAACTGCTAAAAAGATGCAACCAGAAATGAGGGCCCAGGGTTGCCAACTTCATATAGTTCAAATAATGATTGTTAATTAGTTGGTTAATTTTTATGAAAATTTCAAAATCAAATAGGAAAAATAACTGGATTTGATCTGTTAGGTAATTCAACATTTCAATATGCCCTTTCCCTTGGTTGGGAATTTCAAGCTGTGTTTCTTGTAAAATAAATTTTAAGCTCCAGCTCTGAGTCTAGTTTCCTTTCTTTCAGTTCACTTCAGGTGCTAGTAGTGTATCACAGAAAGCAGGAGTTGCCGCACTAGGACTGGGTTATGCTGGTGGGGAAACTGTTTCTATTATGGTAAAAGCATTCAGGGAGCGTCGGGATTTCTTGGTTAAAAGCTTTGGAGAATTGGAAGGTGTCAAGATATCAGAACCCAAGGTACAAACTTTGATTATCAATTTGGTCGTCTTTTTGGACAACTAATGCACTTTTCTGCCAGACCATCGGTCTTGCCCCTTTTTGAATGCTCTTTTTTCCCCACCTGATTATCACATTTTTCACTTGTAGGGAGCTTTCTATCTCTTCATTGATTTCAGCTCTTACTATGGAACTGAGGTTGAAGGATTTGGTAAAATTGAGAATTCAGAGTCCCTCTGCCGATATCTGCTGGACGAGGGTCAGGTATTCTTTAACTGAATGCCATTTAAGAAATCTCCTTTTCTCAAAATTTTAATTTTTGTGCTTCTCTTGGAAGTAATTGAGAAGGGATGGATGTTTTTGTCATGCCAATAAATAAAAAATCTCTGGGTGATTTTATTAATGCCAATTTGGTATGAAACTACATTTTCACTCTATCTGAAGTCTATGGGGAGCGAAAAGTATGTGGAGCAGTTCATTCTTCCTAATTGGTTAATGACTCTTACTGACAGGTTGCACTAGTCCCAGGAGATGCATTCGGGGATGACAGCTGCATCCGTATTTCTTATGCAGCATCCCTCACAACCATTAAGGCAGCCGTGGAGAGAATTAAGAAAGCACTTCTCCCTCTCAGGCGTGCCGTCCCTGTTTGATGTAGATAATTACTCTACTACTAGTTGTTCCTTTCTTAGCTTCCAAAATGTTTATTGCAATAATTAGCCACGAACCCGTGCGTTGCGCGTGATAATTATTTTATAGTGGTTTTATTAAATTTTTTTTTTTTTTACAATTTAAACTAATCTAATAATGAGTAATGTATTTAGTAATTATATTTTTATTTATTATAGGAACAATCATAAATGTAATATAGGAACAATCCAAAACGCCAAAAAAACATAAACTAAAAAAAAATTAATAAAACTTAACAATAATTAATTGAACCAATATTAGGATAAAATTTTGTTTTTGATAATCTATTAAAGTTATTTTCTTTGTAGAAATTATAATTTCGGCCGTCCAAAACATATTATCAAATAAACAATTATTAGCAAAATCTAAGAATTAAATTTCTATACATGCATTGTTATAAAATAATAAAAATAAAAATAAAATTGCAAAAGTTAAAATTTGTCACCTATCCAATTATTTTCGTTTGGCTAACATTTGCTTTTCTTTAAATAAATGACATTATAGAGTACTTCTAATACAACTATTAAAAGTACTTTGTCCACCACAAAGGATTAGAAAATAAACAAAAATTAGTAAAGTCTCATAATTTAACATCTAAATTGAGCACTATAAAAAATCATACTATGCAATAGAATAAATACCAAATTATCCAAATCATGCTATGTAATAGAATAATATTATATTTTTATATGTTATATTTAATTCTTTAGAACGCAATAGGATAACATTTAACAATCAAAGAAAATAAAAAATACAAAAACAACAACAACAATTTAAAAAACAAAACTAAATCGTATTAACCCAAAATAGAGTTTTAAAGAATATAAAAAATTATCAACCTAAAGTAGAGATGCAAGAAAAATAAAAAAAATCCACCAAAAAATTGAGAGAGAGAGAGAGGGGACCTTTTTTTTGTGAGGGAAAATTATGCATAGAATAGAAGAGATAGTGACAAATTTATAGTAAGAGGGTGTGAATAAGAAGAGACAAAAATAAAGGAAGATGAAGAGAAAAAGGAAGAATGATATTAATGTAGAGGGTAGTGGGGAAATGAAAAGGTAAGGGAGGGAGAAAGATTAAAGTAGTGGGGAGATGAAATGGTAAAGGAGAGAGAAAGGTTGGAGAAGTATAAATATTAAAAAAATAAATGTTAAAAACAATTATAAGAAAATTGGAAAAAAAAAACCCTAAAGATTGAAAGGCTTCAACGTTTTGTTTTGTTTTGTTTTTGTTTTTTAAGCTGAAAAGACTCACACAAAACCCTAAAACTGAACTGAAAAGACTTTGGTTTGGGCTTGATTGTTGAACTGAATAAATAAAAGGTGGGTTGGATTAATTATACAGATTTATTATAGGGTGATAGTGGAAGTAAATAAATAAGTAGTGTGCTGGATTTATTATAGGGTGATAGTGGAAGTAAATAAATAAATAGTGAGCTACATTTATAGGGCTGAAAATTGTAAAAACCATTTAAAAATTGTAGAACAAATTATATTTTAAAAAAGAAAAGAAAAAAAAAGAATGAGATGATAGTTGATATGGCGCAACGTGAGAAAGGATTAGAAAATAAACAAAAATTAGTAAAGTCTCATAATTTAACATCTAAATTGAGCACTATAAAAAATCATGCTATGTAACAGAATAAATACCAAATTATCCAAATCATGCTATGTAATAGAATAATATTATATTTTTATATGCTATATTTAATTTTTTAGAACGCAATAGGATAACATTTAACAATAAAAGAAAATAAAAAATACAAAAACAACAACAACAATTTAAAAAACAAAACTAAATCACAATTTTAAAAACAAAACTACGTATTAACCCAAAATAGAGTTTTAAAGAATATAAAAAATTATCAACCTAAAGTAGAGATGCAAGAAAAATAAAAAAATCCATCAAAAAATTTAGAGAGAGAGAGAGAGAGAGACGGGACCTTTTTTTTTGTGAGGGAAAACTATGCATAAAATAGAAGAGATAGTGACAAATTTATAATAAGAGTGTGTGAATAAGAAGAGACAAAAATAAAGGAAGATGAAGAGAAAGAGGAAGAATGATATTAATGTAGAGGGTAGTGGGGAAATGAAAAGGTAAGGAAGGGAGAAAGATTGAAGTAGTGGAGAGATGAAATGGTAAAGGAGAGAGAAAGATTGGAGAAGTATAAATATTAAAAACAATTATAAGAAAATTGGAAAAAAAGAAAAAACCCTAAAGCTTGAAAGGCTTCAACGTTTTGTTTTGTTTTGTTTTTTTTGTTTTGTTTTTTAAGTTGAAAATACTCACACAAAACTCTAAAACTGAACTGAAAAAACTTTGGTTTGAGCTTTATTGTGGAACTGAATAAATAAAAGGTGGGTTGAATTAATTATACAGATTTATTATAAGGTTATAGTGGAAGTAAATAAATAAGTAGTGAGCTGGATTTATTATAGGGTAATAGTAGAAGTAAATAGTGGGCTACATTTATAGGGCTGAAAATTGTAAAAACCATTTAAAAATTGTAGGACAAATTATATTTTAAAAAAGAAAAGAAAAAAAAGAATGACATGGCAGTTGATGTGGCGTAACGTTTAATGCTACTGCTCTAATGTGAGAGCAATCACATTAAACGTTACGCTTCAGCTTTTAGTAATATATAGATTAGTTTGGAAAAAAAAAAGGATGACACGTTAGTCATCTTGGTTCAATTGCCTTTTTATTTTTTGCCCCAGCTGGAGTTGTATTTATGGTAAAAGTGCAAACGTGGATAAACTTGGACATTGGCTTCGTATGACGTTTTCAGCGATGTATCAAAAATGTTTCCCTCTCCCTTCTATGTGTGTGACTCTGTGTGTTTGTTTCTAAAAGAAAAAAGAAAAAAGAAAAAAGAAAGAATATATAATTCAGGTTGTATGTGACATTCCCGTCATTGTTAATTGGCGTTTTCTTGTTTCGTTTACTTCCGTAATGAATAAGAGAAAGCCAACACTTGTAATGTCGGGTTTTTAGCATATACAACATTTTTTTTAAATGCTAAAACCAACAAACTAAACTTTCAAACTGGGTAAAGCCCGCTGGACACATTTCAAGTGTAGCTGTCTTTTCCATGAAGGATCATTGGGTTCGACTGTCTATTCAAGTTTGTTGTATGAAACTGTTGCTATCTATCAAGGATTTCACTTTTGTTTAGGATTATGATTAGATTAAATCTTTGTTTAAACGATAGCCAGTATGCAGAATTTAGAAGATAAAACACTTACGTGTTGACAATTTCTTTCGGTCTGATTGTGACAAAAACATTCACGTCATTGCAAGAAAAAAAGTCCATGGTTTTGATTATTTACAATACTATCACTTGCTTGTGTAAAAAGTTATATATGTTACTAGGATCAGAAATTACGTGGGGAAAATATGTTTTACAGTTCCGTGGTAGTAATCCCAAATATTCCTTGGCTGTGCCTTCTTTTGGTGGTAAACATATTCAGGTTAAGATGGTAGGGAATATTCTTGCCTATAGAAGACTTTGCTTAAACTGTTACAACATCTTCATTAATAACTTAATGGATTTAGAAAGTTGAACTTTTCCCAAAGGTTTCGTCCAAGAGTTTCTTCTTTCAAAGTTCATACTCAAAAGCAATAGAAGAGCAAGAGAGCGAGGAAAGGTAGTCCGTGTTCTTTGTAATAATATTCCTATATACCTGGAATACTTATAAATATAACATCCTCAAGAAGCTAAGGACACCTTCATCCAAAGCTAAAACTTACATTTGACTTGAACTACAAGAAAATCAATCTCAGCAAGAATTCTCTTCTTATACCTGCACTTTTCTCTTTTCTTCTTCTTACTTCATCCATTTAAGACATCATGGTAATGTCATTGAACCTGCACAAAAGCCTGAAACGGAAAAGACAGGTAGTACCAATAAGAGACTTTGAAATGGAGGCTTATAATTCTGGGAAAGAAGGCATGGCAGAGATTGTGTTCTTTGACTTGGAAACAAATGTGCCCAATAGAGCTGGGCAACGTTTCTGGATTTTGGAGTTTGGTGCAATTGTGGTTTGTCCGAAGAAACTTGTTGAACTAGAGAGCTATAGCACGCTGATAAGGCCCAATGATTTGTCTGTGGCCTCATTGAAGCCAAGTCGATGTGATGGGATAACAAGGGCAGCTGTTGCAAATGCACCAAGCTTTGAACAAGTTGCTGACAAGATATTCACCATTTTGAATGGTAGGGTGTGGGCAGGCCACAACATTCAAAGGTTCGATTGCATTCGTATTAAAGAGGCCTTTGCTGAGCTTGGTAGGCCTGCACCAGAACCTGTTGGAATGATTGATTCTTTAGGGGTCTTAACTGAAAAGTTTGGCAGAAGAGCTGGCAATATGAAGGTATGTACATAGCATATTTTTTTGATGAAGTATGTACATATATAGCATATGACTGTACATGATAAGGTATATATCTAACGCATCTTCTCTCTCATAGTATGTATCTCCCATATCTGCACGCTGTGAGAGGGAAGATGCATATATTTGAGTATGAGATAATGATTGTCGTAGATAAGGCCTTGCAACAGGTTTTTGGGGCTTTTAATGAATTTAATGCAACTGTATAATGTCAAATTAATGGTGTTCTTAGGTCTTTATGAAACTACGTGCTTTCTTTATTGAATCTAGATTGCATGGGGGGTTTTTAATACTTATTGTTCCTGTAATTTCGAATACAATCAGAACAATCTTGATCCCTCATCTCTTTTTGTTAGATGGCATCGTTGGCTACATACTTTGGGCTTGGGCAGCAAAAGCACAGGTATGGAAATAATTCGTCTTGTTTGTATACCTAAAATAATGCAGAGTCCATTTTTTTTCCTTGATAGGAATAATGCTTAGTCCTCGATTTAAATGAATTCATAATGACGGTTTTAATATTAACTATGTTAAACAGGAGCCTTGATGATGTTCGAATGAACTTGGAGGTCCTCAAGCATTGTGCAACAGTGCTATTCTTGGTATGCACTAGATTTCCAAACTGGTCTCTCAAAATCTTTCAATTCATGCAACAATATACACCAAGATCACATATAAATATATTGGAGTTGTTATTAATTTTACCATTAAATGCTTACAAATTGACTTGTTAATAATTGTGATTGATATCACATCTACAACATAATAAAAAAGATTTTTGAATTACTTTTCTATTTTGTGTTTATATATATATATATATATATATATATATATATATATATTTTGAGAAACATTTTGTGTTTATATATAAGTTAATACATTAATGAGTTAGTTATTAGTCGGAGGAATAATGAAATTTATAGTAATTGTACCACATCAATGATCATATTTATACAACATTATTTTGTGGTTAAAACTTAAAATTTTGATAATTTGAGGTGTTATGGTATTAGGAATCAAGTCTCCCAAACTTATTGAATGGAAAGTCGCAAGGCTCTCCCACAATTATGACAAGAAGTAGAACAAATGGAAAATTTCCAAGCAGAGAAGAAGCTAGCCGGAAATCTCCCCCAATTACTTCTATTACATATCAGAGAAAATCTCCCCCAATTACTTCTATTGGATATCAGAGAACGGTTCCCTATACAAGGGGAAGTTTGGGAAAGGTTTAAGCTACACTTTTCTCTTGTTATATATTGTGCGTGCATGGTTAATCATATATATAAAATGAGTTACTCACAATGACAAAAATGAATGTCACAATATTTGAAAACCAGGTGACAGAGAGTGTACGTAATCTATTGTGTAAAGCTCAAGGAAAACAACCCCTAAACAGCCTACTCAAGCATTCTCACACGCTGCTACGTTGAACCAGATGATGACCAAGGCATGCATTTCTATCCGACTTTGTTTCTTATTTGAAACAACGGAGTTCACGTAACTTCCAATGTTGGAAGAAAAAGCTAGCTCATGTTCAATGGTGTTCATTTTTTCAATTGAAATGGAGACTCTAAAAGTTTCATGCAATGGAAGATGACGAAGTACATTAGAGAGAGCTCGCCCCTGTTGGAATGCACACGTGAGGACGCTGAAATTATCAAAAAGATGCACTACAAGAACACCAATCAATTTGTTTATACTTAAATTAATTGATTAATTAGTTCATTCTTTTATTTTTTTTAAAGGCAGTTCTTATCTGGAAGCCACTTGTATATATGTATTTTTTTAATCATTTGAAATTCATTGTATATATGTTACTAACTATTCATTGTAATTAGCCCTTAACCCAAAATAATATTCTTTTTACCAATTTAACACATTTCTTGATCCAATTGATATTATTTTCCCAATACCTTTTACGGTGGAAACATAACAAAACATACAATTTACACTGAATTGGATTCTTTCCATTTTACTTTAAGAGTTGCACACTCGAGACATTTAGACCCCAAATTTTACGGCTACTGTCAAATTTATGCTAATTATAAAATTTAAGTCCAATTGTTTATGTAATTTGCCAATTACTGTTATAAGCATGCATGGATAAACATAAAATCAATCCCAATCATAGAAAATTAATTATCCACAAGAACACCTAATTGTTTAAGAGGAGAAAAGTGAGAGAATAGGACTGGAAAACCTCTTCAGGTTGTCACATCATTAAACAATCCACTAATAAAAATAGTTGCAGTACATATTATTTATAAAACCCTCCCAAGTATGCAAGCCTCCAACTCTTGCTAGCAACTATTCCTTGAATCATTTCTTCTCTCTTGTCTCTTGATTCGTAATTGAGCCTTCAATTGCAATTTTCCAGTCTTCTTGGCAATTCTAGAATTTCTCAAATGGTTCCCAAATTCCAATCAACACAAAGGATTTGTGTGTGAAGGTCTTAATTTCCTCATAGAGGATTTGGGCAATTTATGAGGGAGAAGGTAGAGAGAAAACAATGGATTTGCTCTAGGGTTTATGGGTTCTCTCTGGCCAAATGAGATTTGGATGTTGAAATTTGTGGGAAATGGGATCTTATACAATGTGAGTAAGTGTTGGAATATCAAGGAAAAAAAAAATTGTCTTAGTTCTTACAATTTAGTATGTGCGAGAAAGAGGGGGAAACTCTCTATCTAATTACATGAACACACATAAAGTTAAGAATAAAAAACTACATTGAAATTTGTCATGAAATTAGCCAACTAAGAGTCCTAACATATTTGAAATGGAGAGAGATTCCATTTTATGGTTAAAATTTTATTGATTGAACAGTGAATTGAGTGTTTTGTCATTTAAAATTTTAATTTAAAATGCAGTGGCACTCGATACATATTTTAGATTAATAATATTTTTAATAAAAACTATAAAATAGATCTATTTCAAATGGAGAAAATCATAATATCAAGTTATACAAACATTATGTATATCCTTATTACATTATCCAAAATAAATTCACACAATTATGATATGCCAAAGGCGGTGAGACCATTGTATTTTTATCACAAAGCTAAATTCCAATAAAAATAATATAATAACAGGCATGTTCTCTATATATTAACTTGGCAAAAATATATTTGAGGTTCTTAATTAACTTTTATTAAAATAAAATAAATCAAATTTCAAAGAAATAAAATATAAGTTAGACCAAATCTCAGGGACAAGGCCGCCTCTACTATAGAAGTGAATGATGTGGTCGCTTAAGGCCCCAAGTAGAAAAAAAGGCCTCAAATTTTAGCATAGAGTAATTTTTTTATTGTAAAAGTATTAATTAAGCTCAAATATTAGCCAATAAATAATATAGTATTTTTTATCAAATGAAAAACAAGAAAAAGAGAGAGAAAAATGCTACGTCCACAACATTTTTCATAACAATTCCTAAGTGGCAGGTTGTTATCGGTTAGCAAAAAGGTAATTTCAGTAGTGAGTTAAAATTAGAACCAGTAACAGCTTAATACACAAAAAAGTCTACAACATTTTTCACAACACTTAAGTTGGCAAATTTTTACTAGTTTTCATCTAGGTCTGACCTACCACAAATATCACATTTTTACTTACCACTACTAATCTGTTATTGTGGGGCCCAAGAGCTCAGCAGCCCCGGCCCATTTTATACAGGGCCCAAAGCCCACGCCGAGGAGGAAAAAACGCCCGAGGATGAGCAAAGAGAGTCCCGGTTGCCAAGAGACATCGTTGAAAACAATCCTGTCCTCGGCCAACCGAAATCATAAGAAAGAAAAGCGGCACGCCCTTAAAAACAGCCTTCTCGAGCGTCCCAAGCAAAAAGAACTAACACAGTGGGCTAGCCATGGGGGCATGGTGGAGGAGTAATTCCAGGAGAAGCTGTCACCTCCGCATTAAATACCCACAGCTGACGATCTGGCCGCATTAATGAGGAAATGATCCCTGAATAGTATCACCTTGGTTGCTGCAACTCACAGAAAGTTGGAGAAGGCAGCAGATGGGACAAGCACTCAAGTAGCGACCTGCATGATCAACAAATTGAGGGCCAAGATCAATGGGAAGGAGATATATAACGTAAGAAACCCTCCAAGAATGGGGGATCGAAGGATTGAGGGAGAAAAGACAGTTGTTGTTTGTATCATCCTGGAGAGCTTTTGTAATAAGGCGCTGGAGAACCTAGAAGAAGAATCACTTCTTGGATCAAGCCCAAGGATAAAGTTTCACACCTCCCCCCATGTGTTTGTTATTCAAACCTACTTACAACCGTGTCCAGTTGTTGTGACTCTCACTAAAGCCCAGTTCTTGAACCAATTTCTCTACAAATTTATTGTATTGGGCTAGTTGGGGTTGAGTTTACTCGCGTAATAGTAGTAGTACTCAAACCTAGTCCCTACAGTTACATTAACAACTGTGAAAAGTTTTCTCAATTTTTTTTGTCTATAGATTTTTTGAAGAAAAAAAAAATATTTGTGGTTAATTAGTAGTTTTGCATCTAAAACAAGATAATAGAATTTAAGTAATATTAAAAAAAATATTCTCAAAAAAATTCATATTTAAATAAAAAAAATTTCAAATCAATTTTTGTCTAAAGCTCCCAAATACTTCAAGCTGCACTTGCTCAGGGACTAAATAAATAAATAAATATATATTTTCGCTTATTACTTTTACTTCATTTTTTTAGTTGGTGAAGAAATTAGGATCTAAGATGTATTCAAACCTAAACCTAGCTCCATCGTTGTAATTGCTTTTGCATGTGCTAATAGTTGAATTTTAAACAAAGTGGAAAACGCTTTCGGCAAAAAGGAACAAAATGGAAAAAAGCCTTTACTCAGAGGGCTCGTTTATGGCCTTCACTTACCCACCAAGCATTAAAAAGTAAGGCTTCAGATACATTGTATTTAGACGCATTCTTAGTTCTTCCAACTTTTCTTGACACAGTGTAACTTCTGTCGAGTGAAGAAGACGCTTGTTTAATGGATTATACAATATTCAGAGGGGACTTTAAAGGAAAATTATTATGTACTCCCAGAGTACCATAAATGCGTACTTCCTCCTCTCACATGAATGGTGGGTCCCATCATGAATTTAATTAGTGGGACCCATCATTCATGTGAGAGGAGGGAGCACGCATTTATGGTACTCCGGGAGTACACAATAATTTCCCGACTTTAAAAACCATCCAACTTTACAGCTTGTCCTAATGGTTGTTTCTGTACGAGGATCTATGACAACAAATCTAGGAGAGGAAAATTTAATGTCAAAACTAAGTTCAAAATTTGGCTAACCTATAAGAGATTAAAGGTCAATTTATTAGCACATAATAATGCATCAAGAACAGAGAATGTAGATGTGTCGGTAGATATGATTCCCATCCAACCAATAATGTTAGTACCACACATAAATGCACATACTTTACTACAACTGTCTTACGTGACAGACTGTGATTGACTGTCTATCACTATATTACTAATCGTTAAAGACGAGCTATTATTAGCGTGAACACAAGGGGTATATGAAGCTAGATTGTGTATTATTGGGTTTAAGTTAAATATGTGGTAACTTTAAATAATGTTACACAATCTAATAATTTTTATTGGATTAATATTTTAAAAATCTTATTTGTTGGATTAATGTTGTCTATGTTCTTAACACATGCCAAGTTTTGTATCAATTGGGTACTATTTACTTTTCAATTTAGAAACCTATATTTTATGCATAATTTTAAATAAAAAAATTTTAAATTCAAACATTTGAATGTTAACATAGTTATTGATCTCAGATTATCTTAAAAATTTTCAAGTATATAGAATATAAAAAGAAAATTTATTCCAATAGTGGATTTGTTAACATTCACATCCAATAAAAAATTATTAAGTGGATTTTTTTTTACAATAATTTTCATAAAAAGTCATGAAAAATTAAATATTTGTGAATTCACTAAAATTATTCTTAACCATTTAGATTTCCTAAATCCTTTATATATTAGAATTAAAATTTGTAATAATTATTCTCTATAATTAAAAAGATTACTAATAGAATAAATACATTTATTTCATTAGTTTAATTATTTTAAATAGTGGATTAATTATTGAGGTATAATAAAATTTTGATGTCATTTTTCTAAGATTTATATGAGAAACAATTGATTTAAAATATGGTGCTCCTTCTCAAATTTAGTTGTTTTTGCAACAATTGAAATGAAGTCCAATAAAATAAAATACAAATTTTATAACACATAATCAAGAATGTTAAAAAATAATTGAATGATATTTGCAGTTTTATTTTATAATTGAAGGATATTTATATTTATATTTTATGGGAAATTATTGTGTACTCCCAGAGTACCATAAATGTGTGCTACTTCCTCTCACATGAATGGTGAGTCTCACTAATTAAATTTATGGTGGGACCTACCATTCATGTGAGAGGAAGGAGTATGCATTTATGGTATTCCGGGAGTACTTAATAATTTTCCGTATTTTATCAAAACAATATTTGCATTTTTAATTATGCTTGAAACATGCCTATCTATATTAGTCACTACATCATGTAATTTCCAAATTTGTAAACACATTTAGTATGATTAAATCGCAATACCACTCTTATTGTCCTTTTTTATTTTTTTTTATTTGATAAAATAGAACACTAAAAAATACAAGTTTATACAAGAAAAATGATAAATTTTTAAAGTATTGGAGGAAACTAATAATAAATTAGTGATGTTTGTGTCAATACCACCTAACCGTTATAACACATATCCATACGCACACTTGGCTGATTCCTTATCACACATTAAGGGATTTGCTGATTCAAATTTGGCAGCATGCCTATGTAGTACCCGAATTTCGACCGTGTTTGACATTATCGACCAAAATCATTGATGGTTTTTCACTTGGCAATGCATGCATGTTTGGTGCAAAATTGCAAAAAGTGTGTATACTAGGGTGGGGTGTTGTTAGAGAATGGAAATATAAGGTGGGGGAGGCTACGGTCTAGCCGTAGGGGCAGGGAAAGTTTATTTGGGGAGGCTAAGCTAGAAAAATAATTAAATATTTGTCAATTTACATAATATATATATATATATATATATTACAATATGTTCATGTAGGGTCCCGATTTAGGGGGTCCTTCACTGTAGGTGTGAGCGAATCCAAACCCAACAGGCCCAATACAATGAATTTGGTAGAGAAGTGGGCTCAAGAACTGGGCCTTTGCGAGAACTTCGTCAACGATCGGGCAGAATCGTTGGGGAGCAGGATCGCCAACGGCGTAGAGGAGGGGTGAAAGTCTATCCTCGGGCCTTGTCCGAGGATGAGTTCTTCTTCTCCTCCTCTGATACTACACAACTAGGGCCTTCAGGTGTCTTCCAAATTGCCATCCTTCCTCTTCGTGAGATCTCTCTGGTTATATATATTCTTCTGCTCCCTTCATCTTGGCCGTCTATCTGTTGATTGTGCAGGTCGCTACTTGAGTGTCTGTCCCATCCAACGCTTCCCTCAACTTGCTGTGAGTTGCAGTAGACAGGGTGACATTGTTCAGGGGTCATTCCTTTATTAATGCGGCCAGACTGCCAGCTGCGGGCATTTAATGTGGAGGTGATAGGCTCTTTTACAATAGCCCTTTCACCATGCCCCCATAGCTGCCCCCCTACGCTAGTCCCTTCGTTTGGGAACGACGGGGAGGGCTGCTGTGGATGGTGTATTGCCCTTTCTTTTCATGGCACCAGTTCGCCGAGAACATGACGGTCCTCGGCGATTTCTCATAATAGCTTTGGGCCTTCCTTAGTCATCCTCGAACGTTTTCCTCCTTGACCTGGGCCTTTGGGCTTAATATTTGAAATGGGCCGGGGCACCCAGATCCTTTGGCCCCACAATAGCCCTTCAAAATCCTGCTGTCTGGAACCTCGGACGGGGAGGAGGGTTTTGACGTTCTCGGGCCTACATCATGGTCGGCTAAGTTTTGCCTTCTTACGGGCGATAGAGTTTCTTTGGTTATCCATGGCACACTTCTGGCGTTTCGACGTACGAGGTGCATCGCCATTGATGCTTCCTCTTTGGGGGTAACGCGGATTGCTTTGGAATACGGGAGGCGTATTCAATGGTGCCTTTATGAAGCGGCATGGATTTGGAGACTGAAGGCTCCCTTGGGAATCGGGTGGAATTCATTTTGCTTGACATTCTTTCTTTAAACTCTGTGGGTAGTGAGCTTCCCCAGATTTCGCCTTCTATATAAGAAACCCCGAGAGGGCCATCTTCCACACCCATTAGCCTTGGAACTCTGCGGAAGTTCCAAGTTTCTTCTCTCCTTGAACAAAAAGGATGCCGCTTGAACCATGGGCGTTGCAGCTGAGGCAAAGAGAATTGGGGCTAAAGACCCTCCTATTCTTCAACCGGACAAGAAAGAGCATTCTCCTCCTTCGACCAAGAACCGTAGCTAGCGCGAACCATACTAGGCTTCTAATATTCCTCCAAACGCCAATCAAGAATGTGCAAGAGTTGGCTAAAGAGGAAGGGGAAGAAAGTGAAGCGAAGTTGAGGGCAACGATTGTGACATCAGAGGGAGCTATCCCCGCCATTGCAGGCAAACGACGGGACACATGAAGGGCGACTTCTTAGAAGTATCGACATTATATGGTGGGCCAGGTTCGCTTCAGGGCAGCCTCCGCAGGTGGAAACCAATTCAGATGCTCCCACCTCCTTCTCCTCATCACCACCTGCGCCAAACGCACTGGCTTAGAGGCTGCTTAAGCGAGACTGTGAACCCACCATCACCACTAGCCTTCTTCCTTTTATTAGCTAGCTTTGCCGCAAGCACACCTCGGCCATTATGCAGTTAGTTGTAAATCGGGCCTTCCACGGCTATTTTGTAGTTGATGTGAAACATGCCTTCCTCGGCTGTTCTGTAGTTAGTTGTAAATCGGGCCTTCCTCGGCTATTTTGTCATCAATGTTGCTATCATTTTATTTAATGGAAGGGGATTTATGATTTTTACTTGGCGAAATATTTTTCTCTTTACTGTTATTATTTTTCATCGATATTTTTTGTTTACTTATTTTCCTTATGCATATATTTTTGCACCGCCTCTGCCTTTCCAAAAACAGCCGAGCACACGACGATGTGCTCCATGCTACGAACTATGCGACTATTTAAAAAGAAATGCTAGTTTTGAAACCTGCAATCCGAGAAGGTCGTGGCGCGTCATGATTCTGTCCAAAACCCATAGGGGGCCAGAGCGTCTATCTCTCTCAGTTGTCTGGTCCGAGGACTCAGGTGAAGCTATGGCTGTACTTAATGCTCGGCGAAAATAAGCTTTGGTTCTGCATAGTACCCAGATGGTTGCCACAAGTCATTAGTTTTCCCATAGGTTTGAGTCCGAGGACCATGCAAGACCTTGGTTCTGCCTAACACCCAGATAGTTGTCACAAGTTATTAGTTTTCCCATAGATTTGAGTCCGAGGACCATGCAAGACCTTGGTTCTGTCTAACACCCAGATAGTTGTCACAAATTATTAGTTTTCCCATAGGTTTGAGTCCAAGGACCATACAATATCTTGGTTCTGTCTAATACCTAGATACTTGTCACGAGTTATTAGTTTTCCCATAGGTTTGAGTCCGAAGACCATGCAAGATCTTGGCTCTATCTCCTGAGGATTCGCCCATGCTAAAGCCCCATTCGACTGCTCAAGTGAGTTAGAAGGCACCAACACCAATTTCCAAGAACTATTCCCGTCGCGGAGCCCCTTGAAAGTGTTTCGCGCGGCCGCCGTTTTCCTCCATCGGGGTCTAACGGGGGCCACTCGTGAGGTTTGCAGGTCATTTGGCCCCTAGTGGGGGCGAGGGCCACGCACATGGCGCCAGACGCCCGTTGAGCTAGGAACCTCTTGGCAGTTCTCCATTTGCGGCCCGGTAGGTTGGCCATCATCGTTCCCTCTTGAGGGTTTGGCCCTGCCTTGTCCGGTTATCGTTCTCACTAGCACACAAGTTCTTCCCACAAATGGCGCCAATTATAGGGTCTCGATTTGGGGGGTCCTTCACTGTAGGTGTGAGCGAACCCAAACTCAATAGGCCCAATACAATGAATTTGGTAAAGAAGCGGGCTCAAGAACTGGGCTTTTGTGAGGACTTCATCAACGGTCGAGCAGGATTGTTGGGGAGCAGGATCGCCAGCCGTAGAGGAGGGGTGAAAGTCTATCCTCGGGCCTCGTCCGAGGATGAGTTCTTCTTCTTCTCCTATGATACTACACAACTAGGGCCTTCAGGTGTCTTCCGAATTGCCATCCTTCCTCTTTGTGAGATCTCTCTGGTTATATATATTCTTCTGCTCCCTTCATCCTGGCCGTCCATCTGTTGATTGTGCAGGTCGCTACTTGAGTGTTTGTCCTATCCAGCGCTTCCCTCAACTTGCTGTGAGTTGCAGTAGACATGGTGACACTGTTCAGGGGTCATTCCTTCATTAATGCGGTCAGACTGCCAGCTGCGGGCATTTAATGCGGAGGTGACAGGCTCTTTTACAATAGCCCTTTCACCATGCTCCCATAGCTACCCCCCTACGCTAGTCCCTTCGTTTGGGAACGACGGGGAAGGCTGCTATGGATGGTGTATTCCCACAAACAGCGCCAGTTGTAGGGTCTCGATTTGGGGGGTCCTTCACTGTAGGTGTGAGCGAACTCAAACCCAACAGGCCCAATACAATGAATTTGGTAGAGAAATGGGCTCAAGAACTGGGCCTTTGCCAGGACTTCGTCAACGGTCGAGCAGGATCGCCAATGGCATAGGGGAGGGGTGAAAGTCTATCCTCGGGCCTCGTCCGAGGATGAGTTCTTCTTCTCCTCCTCTGATACTACACAATTAGGGCCTTCAGGTGTCTTCCGAATTGCCATCCTTCCTCTTTGTGAGATCTCTCTGGTTATATATATTCTTTTGCTCCCTTTATCCTGGCCGTCCATCTGTTGATTGTGCAGGTTGCCTCTTGAGTGTCTGTCCCATCCAGCGCTTCCCTCAACTTGCCGTGAGTTACAGTAGACAGGGTGACACTATTCAGGGGTCATTCCTTCATTAATGCGGCCAGACTGCTAGTTGCGGGCATTTAATGCGGAGATGACAGGCTCTTTTACAATAGCCTTTTCATCATACTCCCATAGCTGCCCCCCCTATGCTAGTCCCTTCGTTTGGGAACGACGGGGAGGGCTGCTGTGGATGGTGTATTGCCCTTTCTTTTCATGGCACCAGTTCGCCGAGGACATGACGGTCCTCGACGATTTCTCCTAATAGCTTTGGGCCTTCCTTAGTCATCCTCAGACGTTTTCCTCCTCGACCTGGGCCTTTGGGCTTAATATTTGAAATGGGCCGGGGCACCCAGATCCTTTGGCCCCACAGTTCATATTCTAAATTATATCAATCTTAAAAATTTTCATTTTCATTTTTTCTAATAACATGTAAATAAATGAAACTTATTCCTTAAATATTATAATACTTAATGAATATTATAAATTGGCCATAAAAATAAATTATTATCAAATATTTCAAAATAAAACTTATAACATACATGCGCATTGTGTGAGACTAGGGACGGAACCAAAATTCATACCTGGGGGGGACCAAAGCTTAAAACCGAAAAAAAAATTATGAAAATAAAAACTAACATCTATTTCATATTCAACAAAATATTACATACAAAATAAGTATTTCTTAAACATTTTATATTATAAAACACATCAACAAAGTATAACATACAAAATAAATGATTCTTATTTTGTACGTAATTTTTGTTTAATCCATATTTATTTTTTTATTTCGTTTTTGTAGTTAAAGGAGCATGAATTTTATTTATTTATTTTCTTGTAGGTCAATATCTAAATATTTTAGAGGATGAGAGACAAATATATATATATATATATATATATATATATATATATATATATTTAAGGGCAAATCTTAATTTTTTTATACTAGTTTTTTTTTAAAATTTGGTGTTGGGGGGGGGGGGGGGGGGGGCAATGGCCCCCCTCTGCCCTGGGGTAGGTCCGCCCCTGTGTGAGACATTGGCTAGTTAAATTTAATTGAGAGACCTAATGAAGTATTGCCCTTAAGGAATTGTTATAAATATGTTTAACAGATTCATTGCTATGTAGTAGCTCTCCTCTTAACCTTTGAAATGTTTTAAAAAAAAAGAAATAAATAATAATAAGAAAAAAAAAATCTTTACATTCTATAAAGTTAATTAGATTTATTTTAATTCGTTTTTATTAGACTGTTTATTTTTTGGATATGCTGGATTTTACTGCATCTAGAGTTTGTAATTAAGTTATGGGCCTTAACCATGTGAACTTTATATATGCTACTTTACTCTTTCTTCTTAATGATATCCTCTCTTATGTTAAAAAAAAAAAAAAAAAAATCATTTAACATATCAACAAACCATCAAAGTGAAACGATTTCTCTTAATTTCAGCAAGAAAATGCTTGAAAACAAGTCATTTGTTTGACACGCAATCTAGGAGACTAATTTGTAAATTAGAAATACGGATTAAAACGAGAAAAAAATTTCTTTGGATGTGAATAAGAGAACCTTAGGTCAATATGTGCTTTTTAAGTATTTGAAAACTCAAAGGCACCACTCTTTTTTCCTCTTTTGCCCATACCCTGCAATGCCAATAAATTTGATATTGCAATTTTTTTTTCCTGATAAACACTTTATTTGATATTGCATATACTTATTCCTTCCCATCACCAATGAAATGATTTGAAGTGCCGGCTTTTAAAGAAAAATTGAAGTACTTGTTGAGTCAACTAAAGAGTTGAAATCTTGGCAGTGGAGGTAATGATCCATTAGCCAGTTTGGTAAATGATGACCCACTCCCACTTTGTTTCAGATTAATAAAAAGAACCTTATAAAATTTTGTGTTTTTATTTGATACTCCGAGAGTATATTCTCTTTTTAGAGCTTGTTTCTATGTGAGAGGGAAGGAGCAAGTCCCAAAGTACCTAATAATTTCCCTAAAATTATACACACTTTTTTTGTTGGATGTAAAATTACACATACAATACAACACAAGGAGAAGATTTATATCACATAACTCCAGTACAAGACACACGTACATATAGTACATATATCTAATACAAAACACTCACCACACCACAAACAAAGCTGTTTGAATATCTTATTTTGTACTCCACTCCTGTTTGTCTACTAGGAGTGAGGAGATTAAAACCATCTTCCCCTTATTATTAATTTCTGAGTCCCATTTATATGTATATAAGTAGTACGGGACTCGGTCACACACGAGAGATAAGCAAGCTTCAGTCTTCTTGATAGAGGCATTCACTCCTAAATGGAACCAGCCCTTTTTGTATCGAGATTTGCATTCACAGCTTCTCCAACAGTCAAGAAGACCCTTCCTCCAATTTGACTCACAAAGTTGGCTAGCCTTAGCTTGTGAATGACTTGCCACCTAGGATTAGCAATGGTTAACTGAGAGAGAGAGAGAGAGAGAGAGAGAGAGAGAGAGAGAATTGGTTAAAAGAACAAAACAAAATTCAACATCTCAATCTCCCCATTGACAAAGAAGAGAAAAAAGAAAGAAGAAAATCACTGCCTTACCTCCATTCCATGTGAGGAGATATTCTTCTGCAATTCTTGCAGGGTAGCAATTCCTGATGTGTCAATGTCCATTAAACCTACCATGGTAAAACACAAGAAATCAAAATTAACCAACTCCTGAAAGCAGTTACCTCTTGAAATTTTACGGATTATAGCTAAAATAAGAGTCCAACAAATATGATGGTCCAACAATAATTATTTCATGCAATTGGCATATGTGACATCTCTCTCACAAAATATGAATTCTATACGGTTATAGAATCCACATATGTTGTAAGAAAGATGATACATTTGTTAGATGTAGACAAACATCAATAACAAATTAACATTTCGAAACTTCTAAATTTGACTTGTTTCGTTCAAGGACATCATCAATATCAAATTAACATCCCTGCTTTCTCTCTATGTAGTAAAACTACACTTACTGGACATGTCAAGAACTACGAGTTGATTATTAGTCCTTCTAACATTTCCTTTTGTGTCCTCCGCTTCTTCAGTAACCCATTGCATAATCCTAGAACAAACAACAGTCAAGTAGTTATTCATCATAATTTTGATTTTGAATGTTTCTAGTGAGTATGTTATGTATCTGTCACCGATATACCTTTCTTTAATGATACTGGCATTTGCAAAACATAGCAAGGCTGACTTGATACGGATTATCACAACCCCAGGAGTCTTTGCAGCCATGGGATACTGATTGATATCGCAGAACATATCAGTTCCAGGAAGCTGTCCTAGAGCTTCTGTCCCCGGTCGAATTGAGATGAGAATAATCTTTGCAAATGATATTCCTATCTGCAACACTTGTAGTTTACTTAAGTATGCCATATATAGAAACAACAACAATCAAGTCTTAGTCCCAAAATTTTAGGATTGGTTATGGATCCTTAACAAGCTTATCAGGATGGACTATACTTAATACACCACATTTATAGTTCTTTAATCAATCCCAGCTATTATCATCCAGGCTCGGCAACAAATGAGTTTGAATTGCAAGCTCGTACCCTTTTTTGAGGAAATTGATTTGCATATAGACTTTCCTTAACTTTTTTTTCTTCAACTAGCCATTGTTATTAAGAAAGAAAACTAAGTTCATGTACAGTAAATGGAGTGTATAAAATATCTGGTGTCGTTATTTTCAACATCATTTTCATGACACACTTCACTACTATAATACAAGACAATTCTTAGGTACAATTCATTAGATGTTATACTTTAAGTTCTCCAATAAAATTTAACCATATGTTCTTATTGACTAATAAATTACATAATTGAATTTAATTATTCTTGAAAAAAAAAATGACACAGAACAACCATGCAGTGTAATGTGGAATATAATTAAGAAACTGTACCTGTTTAACCAAATAATAAAAAAAAAAAAACACTTGCATAAATATATTTTAATATATACTCTGGTGAAGCTTAATAGATTAATGGACTGCAATGGAACTGGGGATCACTATTTGGGTGTCAAATCCCATTTCAAAGGTACTCGGTGTTTTTAAAAAACGAGGGCCAACCCACCGGCTGAAAATAATAGTGGTCTCACACAATGCACTCATTACATCACCCATTCTATCATGCTTGTTGTCTCTAGAACTGGGATCACTGGAGAAAACTTTGATTGTAATAAGACGCGTATGGCATTAGAACAATGGTGGGGTACACTAACATTAAAATTGATAAGTCCTAAAACACTTTTTGGGGGATCCATCATGAGGAGTTGAACCAGACATTCACTGGTTTTGTGAATCAAATGACTTCCCACCATTCATAATATATAAGGTAGTTGGTATTAGTATATAATATTGATACCCTTTCTGTAAGATATATTACTGCCTTCTTTTGTTTTTTTGTGAAATGCTTTTGTTAAGTGGGGGTGCGAAAAGGAAATACCGAAGGCGATTTGTCCAAGAATTCAGATAAGTTTAGAACTTATATTGGGAGGAGTTAAAGGTGGATAGCCTTCCTATTCTTTTGTGAAATAAAGGCCCGCTCAGTACATGTATTTAAAAATTGAAAATTGTTGTTTGAAAATATTTGAGGAAATATGTGTGGGTGAAAAAGTATGTAAAAATACATATAATATTGTTTAAAAACTGAAAATTGTTGTTTGACACAAACCAAACACCCCCAAAGTATCTTTTTTCATAAACATACAAAAAAAATGAAAAAAAAAAAACAGAGAGAGAGAGAGGAAGTTGACAAACAGCCTAACTTGCCAGGAGTTTTTTTTTTTTTTTTTTGGAGAAACAAACACACAGAGGAAAAAGGAAACTTGCTTGGAGTTGAAACTAGAAACTGAAACTTTAAACCATAGCCTTTATTCTCCTACGAGTTGTGGGATATGATTCTTTCTTTTCTTCTTTCCTTATTTAATATTTGTTTCAACGGTCTTTTTAAGGCTTGTCATTGTTTATTGACACCGAAGGTTTGTTTGGATACCACTTATTACTAAAAACTGAAAACATTATAGCAAAATAATTTTTAAATGAGTAAATAGTGCCGTGAAACCCAATTTTAAAGAAAAATTTGCTGAAATCCGTACTTGTGGGTCCCATAAACAGTGCATGGGACCCATACAAAAAAAAAAAGGCAGACGCGCACATTTGCTATTTTCTGTTTTCAGTGCAATCCAAATATACACTGAATCACCTTTATGTTCTCCTAATATAAGCTGGTATGTTTCACCAAATTTAATCTTTCTAATCAAATTTAACCATATGGTTGTATTGCCCAATAAATCACCTGATTAATTTAATTAAACTCCGTAAGACAAGACTATTTATGTAGCACTTGTTAATATGTATGTGCCAATGTAATTAAATTTAATTAAGAAAGTTAAGGTATAACATAAACAAATTTATGTCCTAACTAACACACATGTTTGCACCAAATTAAAAAGCAAAAATGTCTTACTGCAACTAGAAGGCCAATCTCCACAGATACAAACAACACACCAAAGAACGCAGCGATGCAGGTGAGGAAGTCTAGCTTATCAACCTTCCAAATATTGTATGCTTCATGGAGGTCAATGAGTCCCGGAAGAGCAGAAAGAATTATTGAAGCAAGGATTGCTATAGGAGTGTAATACAATAGCTTTGTGAATAATTGCAGTGATACGAGCACTGTAATTGCCATCACAATATTGGAGACTAAAGTCTCAACACCAGCACTGAAATTTACGGCAGTGCGTGAAAAAGAACCTGCATAATTTTATTGTTTATTTAATTAGTAAAAGTCAAGGTGCTTGATCATCACGTACTGTTCTTTATGCAAGATGAAATGAGATTATGATAATAAGTATAGGGACACAACATTTTTCACAACCGTACATATGGTTTATTGTGATTAGTACATAACTAACAGACTTAGGTGAAAATATTAACGTTGCTCAAACCATAATAATCCATATTAACAATTATGAAAATGTTGTGTTAGTAGTATTACACATTGTAATTAGTAAGTTCAAACATAAATGTGGATAAGGTGAAATTTTTGACATTAAAAATAAAAGGAGAATGCTGTATTAATTTGGTTATGTTGGCAAAGTCCATAGTGAGGTAATTTAGGAAAGCAAGCAAAAAGAATCTTACCGGTTGCAACATAGCAAGAAGTGAATGAACCAATGATGTTCATGAAGCCCATGGCAAACATTTCTTTGTTTCCATCAAGGTGGTATCCTCTTAATGATGAGAAAGATCTACCAACTGCAATCGCTTCCTACAGTTAACATTGGGAACATTATTGTTAGCTAGGAAGTTTTAAGGTATATCATTTTGTACATTTGCAAAATTGATTAATTGGTCACCCACCGTGAGTGCAACAACACCAACAATGAGTCCAATTTTTGCCACTTCTCCAACATATGGGCCATTGAGCTGTAACTGATGAACTGAGCTTGGATTAAAGCCTCCTTGGATGTGTTTCACAATCTTAATTCCATGTTTATCGGCTCTTGTCAGAAAAACAATAAGAGTAGATAGTATAACAGAAAGGAGAGGAGCAATGGCTGATAACCAAAAGAGTCTCTTTTTCCTTTTACCCTGGGGAATTCAGTGAGGGTGTTAGAATTTCCAAATAAAGCAAAAGGTAAAAAGTTATCACTGCATGCCACTCACCACAATTCTTGTGATTAGGATGAAACTCAGGAATGAGCACCCAAGTATAAAATTAAGAGGACTCCACTGTAAATAAAGAAACAAAGAGAATAAATGAAGTGTTCAAATGAGAATAGATTCTCTCATATTTCTTAATCTTTCACTCTTTGTGCTTTGTGAATATATGCTTTTCAAAAACCTCAAACCAAAAAAAATAATAATAATAAAAAAATGGAAAAGGAAAAGATAGAAAGAGAACATACATGATGATGAACTGATCTCCAAACTGCTTCCACTACAGATATTACATCAGTCTTGTTTGTGAAGTGACTAATCCCAAGCAGTCCCTTTAGTTGTTGAAGACCAATTACTATGGCTGCTCCAGCCACAAAACCCACAATAGCCGCATGGGATAGGAAATCTACAAGAAATCCTAGCCTGTATATTTGAAAGGAAAATAAATAATGATTAGAAAAGTACTAGTTGGTCATGTACTCTAGGCCAACATGAATAAGGAGAAGAGAATCACTCACCTGAACAGTCCAAAGGTAGCTTGAAAGATTCCTGCAAAGAAAGTTGCTGTCAAAACAAGCTTTCTGTAGGCAATTGGATCTGCCCCAGGATCTTGTAATTTCTGAATCATTGATGGCAAAAGCAGTGAAACGACTGCAACAGGTCCAATTGCTATCTCTCTTGATGTCCCCATTACAGCATAGATAAGAGGTGGTACCACACTTGTATCTATGAGTAGTACACAATCAAATCATATAAGCTTCACAGTGGTTAATGAATATATATGATTGACATTCAATAATCATATTCAAGTCACTTACAGAGGCCATATTGAGGATCAAGTTTTGCTAAAGTTGCATATCCAATACTCTGCATTGAAACACAAATTAAGGCAATATGGATAAAAGAAAACTTAAAAAGTCTTGTTGTATTAATTATAGTAATCTCCATGTTAAACTTTTTGTTTACCTGGGGAATGCATAGGCTAGCAATAGTTAGACCCGCAAGTAGATCATTCTTAAATTTTCTTACAGTGTAACTTTGACACCAGACAAGGATAGGAAATACACCTTGTAAGAAAGACAAAAGGTGTTTTCTTCCGGACTGGTTTTTGAGGGACATGAAATTGTTTCCACAAGGTAAAATCTTGTCCCTCACAGAATCAAGGAGCTCACTCCATAAACCTGGGGGTTCGGGTGCATTAAGCACCCATTGAGCCCTTTCAGCATGACCATTCTTTTCAAGGTCTGGGCTTTCCTCCTGTGTGGAGGCTTGTTGCATGGCTGGAGCAGCCATAGTTGAAGTGTTTGGGGGAACGTGAAAAAAGCTGACTCTCTCTCAGGCAAAGTGAGCAACAATGTTACAAGACTATTTTTTGGGGTAAAATGCAAGGACATTGCATAACCTTATATATACACACACAGCAAAAGGCAAAATGCAATGGTGGGTCTTTCTTTAAAAAAAAAAAAAAACACTATTATCTACAGGCCCAGATATGCAAATTAATTTATTAGTTAGGTATAAAGTGCACCCCAGTTGTAAAATTAAACTCATTTCATGTAACATATCAGATCCATTGAAGGTGCCAAGAGGTGAATCTTAATTTATACTGATCTTAGAGTGGATCTTAATTATTTTTTAAGATTAGTGCATACATATGCAACTTTATGAATTTTTTGATATGATTTACCTCGGCTCCTCTACTGTGCTTGTCCTAGGAATACACAGCTTTCGTGCTACGGATTACCAGTGTTGAATGCCTAACAACTTAGTTATTGCTAAGCTTAAAAATTCAAAATTGGCTGGCTAGCTACTAATAATCAAGGATATCCTACTTTGATCATGATCCTCTTAAAGTTATTATATAAGAAAATGATCATCCAACTAGCTAATAGATAAATTAAACACTTAAAAGGTTGTGATTGTGGAGTTTGCAGCTTTTTTTATATTTGATCCCTCAAATATAAATGCGCCAATAGGAAACTAATTTACTTGAAAGTTGAAG
Organism: Quercus parvula; assembly: GCA_030820535.1. NCBI lineage: Eukaryota > Viridiplantae > Streptophyta > Magnoliopsida > Fagales > Fagaceae > Quercus > Quercus parvula. The sequence goes on along the minus strand of JAUAME010000009.1, from coordinate 48,048,475 downwards.
TACAATCTTTGTCTGGTAAGATGGTAAGTTGATGTACAATCTGATATTGTAAAATGGCATAGTGGAGAACAGAGAGAGTTTATTTATACTTTGTCCACATCTCTTGTGCATGTCTCTTATCTATATCGTTAAAAACACATGTAATTGGTACCATTATTAACTTTAATTCAAAATCAATGGTACAAATAAATTAGTAAGATTTTATTTTCACACATCTTGTATATATTTCTTGTGTTTACATTAATTGTAACTCTGTCGTTGAATTTGAATTGAGGTTAATATATTGGAAAAAGGGGAAGGTGATACTAATCATGTAATTGAAATTTGTCCACATATCTGCATATAATACTTTCCCATAGTTAATGTTCTTTCGACTTGATGACAACTCCACCATGTGGTGGAGAAAGTATCTCTTGTGCTCGTTGTATGGAGCGGGTCTCTTACAAATATGAAGATCACATGTTTGTGGGGTTCACAAATTTGTGAGAGATCTCTTTATATTGTGGCCTATAAGATATTGCATATATATGAGTATATATCTTAGGTTTGATCTCCATTGGATTCAAGTAGGGCAAAAAAAAAAAAAAAAAAAAACCCTCTATGGTAATCAGTAATCCTATACCAAACAAACATTCATACTCATGAGCTAGCTTTACCGTTTTAAGTTTTAACCTCATAAAAGAATGACGTGTTGCAATGTGGACATTATGGATGGGCTATTAAGATATAAGGGTATTTGCTTACTAGTCAAAGTGGGATTACGCTTTATTGCTTATACATAATATGTTCAACATGGCCAGTGTTTCCCTCAAGCTTAGCACGGTGCTTCTCTATATTATGTATAAGCAATAAATTCAGATGTTCATGTCCTAGAAGAAAAATTATTTCGCACGCTCAGACGCTAAAAGAAAAATTATTTCGCACACTCAGACGCACGGCATAACCAAGATTTGACTTGGAGGGAGGATTTGAATATGACATGGCTCATTTAATTACATGCATGTAAATAGATATTTAAAGTATTTGAGACCAATTTAACAAATAAAGTCATTTGAATATATATATATATGCTTGTTGGTCCCTTATAGAATTTCGTCTCTAAATTTTAAAGTGATCATTTTTAGTCTCTTAAATAACATGACCAAATTAAAAACCGACACATCATCATCACTCCATAGGAACCAAAAAAAAAAGCATTTTAGAGGCTAAAACCACTAATGAATTAAAGTTTAGGAACCGACATTATTTTTTACCATAGTACTTAGATAAATACCAAATGTAGCTTAAGTAAATTTCTGTAATTTTGGTAGAGATAGACTCATGAAATGTTCAATTTATAGTAATTTAATTAAAACTATGGTGTGGATATTTATGAGCTTGAAACTTCTGAATTTAACTTGAAAATAATAATAGACTCTAGAGTTTATTATTATTTAATTATCTCCATACTTTTGTTTTATAACTATAAAAATTTTATGAAGGAGACTAAATTATTACAAAAATAATTGAGTCCCTATTACAATTTTTTTTTCATAACTTCTAAATTTAGCTTTTTGTGCTTAAAAGTTGACCAATCAATTTCTATGGTTTATTTAGTAAATTTTATAATTACTTTAACATTACTCTTTTGTTTTTATTTTTTGTTTTTTGTTTTTAATTAAAAATGATAGGGTAAAATCCAATCTATTTATTTCACAATTTATTAATAGGATTTTAATACCTTACCAAATAGTTATCATGAAAATTCTAGAAAATTTAATTCGGGTTAATTGAACTTTCTCCCCCCTTAACTATTTGCTCCACTTCAATTTTCCCTTTAAAATTTGAAATTGAACAATGTCTCACTTGAATAATTGGTGTATTTAATATAGGAGTATATTACAAGACACATGAGTGCAGTATAAATATGTTCATGTGTTATATAAGACAAAGAAAGTGGGCTTAAAGCCCAAAAAGCCTATACATGTTAACTTTAGGCAAATCGCTCTATAACATTATTCAATTCTATTAAATTAATTTTAGTGTAATTTTTTTCTTTTGGAAAAATTGTGCACATTTTATACTAAAGTGCCCATCATGCTCTTCATAAACACTAATATATCAACTTTTCATTCATAAACACTAGTAGAAACCCGTTCCTTGACAACAATCAAAATTCTTTCGAAATTTTTTGAAATTCTAGTTTAGATAAGTAAGATTCCTTCAAGACATGGTTCTCTTTTCTCCTCAATTGCTCCAACTTTACAACTTCATTTTAGCTTTCTCCAACTTTAGGGGATAGCATCATTGTCATTCACTTTGATTTCACTCTAGGAAGCACCGATACAGACACAGGTACAATACGGTGACATGAGTAATTTTTTAAAAATTATAACATAAAACAGCCGGTATGACACTAATACGACACTGGTACAACACAAGTATGACATTTTAAATGAAGTGTCTATGCATGCTTCCTAAATTTCTCCATTACTTGGTTCATTCTCTTGTGAAGCTGCAAGTATTTTCCATCTCACTTAGCTGACTAGACGTCTTGAAATATTACTATAAACCTAACCCAAAAATGATGGCACTCTGCTTGCCATTTCTGTAACATTCTTAGGTGGATCGAAACTCCCTTTTAAAAAGTGCATTTAAGTTCATATCTATGCTTCGATTCCAATGAATTGCTGCTTATCTTCAAGAAAAAAACACTCAAATCTTCTCAAAGAAGAAGAAAAGAAATGAATTTGTAATGTCTTGTCTAGTTTGCAGACAATTGATTGAGGTGACGTTGACTTTCCAATTTCAGTCACTACAAATAATAGTTTTTGGTTGAAATTGATCCAACACTTACTCAAATTAACCTTTAACTGTACCTCATCTAAAACTCTTTCTTTTGTCAAATTGGACCTGCTATGGGGGAGGTGGTATCTGTTATAACAGTACTATATAATGGGTCTCTCACACATAGAGGTGGATATTGCACATTTTTTGTAGGGTTTAACTACATATCAAATCTGATAATATTTGTAGTAATAGTAGAGGAAGAGGATGATGATGTTAAGAATGTACCATCATCACCATCATTGTTGTTGTTATTAATACTGCAATATATGATTATTACGGTAAAAATTGTCATAATTGTTTTATATATATATATATATATATATATATATATATAAAACAAGGTGAAGACCAAGGTGAAGAAGTTCCAAAATTTTTCATTATTGGTTATTGGTTTGTCATGGATATATATATATATATATATATATATATATATATATATATTTGTAATTATAGTTATAGCAATGAGTGATGAGAGATCCAAACCCTAATCCATCTAATAAAGGAGAGTTGAGTAGCTTATTATGTCACTAAGATACAAGATTTTTTACTCTTTATCCTATTTTACTTGTTTAATTACTTACGCTTTAAAATAGAAACTCAATATTTTCTTTTTTTCTTTTTTAGTAAAATTGTACTTTAAAAAAAATAATGCTCCAATATGTAAAGTAAAGAACGAGGGAATGAATTCTTTGAAGAAATGTAATTGTGATGTGTCCTTGACTAATGATGTTTTCATGAGAAGAAGAAATGATAATGTGCACATTCCTGGCATCCATATACAATATAAAATTTATAAATATCAAACATGAATTCACGGCCATAGAATGCCTAGCAAGGTGAAATGTTATGTGGCTGGAAGAGTGTGACATCTCAAATTGTCCGAATTGTTGTTAGATTGATTAAGTGTGGATCATGCAGATGTGTCTTGAGTTCCATATCAAATGTGTACTAGTCTACTAGATTGTTATAGGGTTATATAGCAATAACAGGACACCTTAATTATATACAACTTGAAAAGTACTTCTATAATATATATATATATATATATATATATATATATATATATATATATATATATATATATATATGTTTCTAACCCTTTCTTATGTCAGAAAAAGAGTCCAAAACAAGCCTAATTTACAAAAGGTTAAGAATAATTCTCTAAGAAAGTTACACCCATAGTGCTACTACTTATATAGGCCACATAAAATCAAAATTTCTAGTTTGGTATATGCAATAGTGCACACTAATGCGCTAATAAGCACACGAACCTTCGCACTAATGTTTGAGTTTATTAATTATCTGCTTCTCCAAAAAAAAAAAGGTTTGAGTTTATCTGATTCGACATGAAAAAACGAATTAAGGATAAAGAGCCTCAAGTGTGAAATAATTGCCATGTAATTGTGGACAAGAATTTAACATAAAGCTTAATAGGCAAAAAGTCTTGTGACTTAGTAGTGTAGTTGTTTCTTTTAAATTCATTTTTGAGAATTGGAATTCAAATCTCCCTTCTCATTATTGTCATTATCGAATTTGGAAAAAAAAAAAAAATTTCCAATGAGCGCTTATTGCATTTCAAAGAATAATTTTTCGTATGTACATGGAATTTTGGGAAAGGTTTTGGTTACACCATAAATACTTTCATACTTTTTTTTTTTATATATAAGATAGAAATTCTCTCTTTTATTTTTGTATAAATATGAAATTTTATAATTCTGGTAACTATAAATAGGGATTTTTAATGATTGAATTTGTATATAGAAATAGATATTCAATTATTTAAAGAAAATAAGATTTGGCAAGATTCTAATAGATGTTCAACTAAAAATTAAACTTCTTTAATTAGTATTATACATATATTATATAGTTTACGATTTCCCTCTTTGGATGAATATATGCACATGCAAAAAAGAATCTTCTCAATTTGAAATTCATCTATTTCAATTTTTAGATTGAATATTATAAATTTAAAGGAATACAATCTCTCATGTCAATTAAAAATACAAATGACGTGATACTCCATATACTATTAGATTTAAGAAATAAAATCATTAATCATAAAATGACTCGCCTAATTTTAATTTTAATGAAATGAAGAGGATCCTGTTCTATATGGATGCACCCTTCATCATGAATATGATAATATATAAGTCACTAATAATATTGTGATAGTATTAGCTACAGTCTGGATTCGAATGAAGTGGGAAGAGGTATGGCCTATGCCTAATGGCATCTCTGCCACTAAGCACCAAAGGGACTTAGGGCTCCAAGTACATTGAACCTAGACGCTTTCTAGTTTCCTATTAGTGGAAACTTTTACTTTCGTTTGAATGAGAAGCCATTAGGCAAAACTAATTGATGGGTTCCAAAAAGGGTCTTCAAAAGTATAAGAACATTTGGTCAGCTAAAAATAACGTTACTTGGACCACAAAGAGAAGTGAAAAAAAAGTCAGCAGAGATTCATCATGGCATGTACCAGAAAAGAATAATTTTTATTTTTATTTTTTATTTGAGAAGATCGAGAAGACAATAAGTTCAAGAACACTACAAAATTTACAAAAAATTTCATAATTTTTAAGATAATAATTTGTAATTTGTGTACAATAAAAATAATGTTAATAAAAATTGTGTTAATTATAATTATTATATGTCATTTTAATAATTGTGAAAAAAAAATAATGAAATTTATTGCGTCGATGGCATTATTGGTAAAAACAATTTAAGGTTTCTCTATAAAAATTGGGTTCTTCAACTAGACCACTCAGCTTACGTGCAAAGTGGAAAGTGGAAAGTGGAAAGGTGGAGGAATTTAATTAGCACAAGAAATACTATAATCGAATGTGTTGTAAATATGGTTGAATAATCTTTGTCCTTGAGTTGGAGTATGCATTCTCTCTTCTATCATCTATAGATTCCACGTTTTGTTCCTGAATGACTGACCCCAGCATTTTGAGGACCTTCTATTGGCTTGTGTTGCGATTTGAACTTTGAAGTAGTAGTAGATAGATTCCCTTTTCAATGTTGCTAGTCACAATATGCATGTCAACCTGTTCATAGTATGAGCTTTTGAGCTGCAAATGGCTTTGTTAATTCATATTGTTGAGGTCTCATTTTCTTTATCTGATTATACTCGGGTCAACAATGAAAAGGGGGATTGGACATAACCAGTAAATGGGTAAAATGATCTCTTTTTGATATTATAGGTATACGTTAAAATTGTTGTCGGCATTTTTTTTTTTATTTCAAAAACTCGTAAGTTAGGATAGAGAATTTTTATTTTGAGAGAAAACTGGCATAGAGAATTATATATTTGTATATTGATTCACATCAACACCGCTGTTTGAAAAACTGAGGCACAATATTGAGTTCACAAAACTGACCAATAGAAAGAAGATTGAGAGACAAGTTTGAAATTATCACTAAGATATATGGCTTAGATGAAGAAATAAACCTATGTGACTTACAGGCATATGGGACCAGCAGTGTAAATGACAGCAATAGGCTCTACAGGTGTTTTATGAGAGAATTGAGACATTGGGGATCATGTGATTACAAGAACTTTTACATCAGTTTATATATAAATACAATGATTTGTACTTTTACATCACTTCACTGTAGCTTCATCTTCAATTCGTCAATTCACCCAGAAAATCCTAATTTTATTGAATGGTCCTATGTTGAACTGCACATATTATGCTGCCTTTTTGTTCAAAATAATCCTAACCCTTCTCCAAAATTTATAATATACCTTACACCCGTGACCTGTGTGAAATGACTACAAAAATGAGTGGCCACAGGCCACGCATCCAATGGCACATTAATTTAACTTTTTCATGCAGTGGTGGATTTGGTTAGGGAAATGGAGCACCAGAGGTTTTCCTCAAATGAAAGCGTGACCAATCTTTAATTGAGAGAGACAGAGCGAGAGAGATGCAATTCAAATTGTTTTCCTCAACCTCATGTTTGGCTTGTACATATGCTGGTTCGTACAATTCTTTTTTTTTTTCTTTTTTGTCAAACAAGATAAAAGATCAACTTTCTTGACTTTTTAAAATATTTTTGTTCATTTAATCTTTATGCTTTTTATGAGTTCTTTTACAATAGTAATTTTTTTGTCACAACTTTTGTCAGTGGCAAACTATGAATTATTATCTTTCGCTTTTACATAGATCTAAAATGATTTCTCATATAAGGTTCATAAATTTTTTCCCTCTCTTGAGTTGGAAATGGGGCAGGACAAAAGAGTTAAGAGTCTGATTAATATGATGAAGATGTAAACTGCGAAATGACGTTTGTGATTCTAGCTTAATTGTAGTTGTGAAAAACTTTTAAGTGTTTGCAAATCTGGTTGATGAGGGTTCGATTATATATCATTTATTTGTTGACCCAAAGGCAGTAAAGTTTACGTGCGAATTAACAAAATTTATGGGGAAACCTTTCCTAGTGCCTGAACTAGTGATGAATATATTCACCTAGAAAAGTCTAAGTCATGTACAATAATATTGCTTTTAGTATATCATATGCTTGAAACTTAATTATTACATCATAGTGTTTCAAAGGAGATTGGCATTTGGGGTTTCTCCAAGGTATGTATTTGGTGATGATTGGCAAATGTATAAACCTTGAAAAAAATAAAATAAAAAATAAAAAAACTCTTAAGCACATGCATAGCCTCATGTAAAAGACTATAAGATTCTAGTATGTGGTGCTTTGAATAGAGTAATTTTTTATTTAACTTTTCATCTCACATTCTTTGCTTAATTCTTCTAAAAAGAAAATGGACTAAGGTCCTTTCATTCTTATTCTATTCAAATTAACCGAAGCTTTCCTAAAAGAACATTCTTGTTTCGATTATATATCTTCTTCTTTTTCTTTTTTTTTCAAAAACTCGTAAGTTAGGATAGAGAATTTTTATTTTGAGAGAAAATTGGGATAGATTATATATTTGTATATTGATTCACATCAACACCATTGTTTGAAAAACTGAGGCACAATATTGAGTTCACAAAACAGACCAATAGAAAGAAGATTGAGAGACAAGTTTGAAATTATCACCAAGATATATGGCTTTAGATGAAGAAATAAACCTATGTGACTTACAGGCATATGGGATTCATCAGCAGTGTAAATGACAGCAATAGGCTCTACAGGTGTTTTATGAGAGAATTGAGACATTGGGGATCGTGTGATTAGAAGAACTTTTACATCAGTTTATATATAAATACAATGATTTGTACTTCTACATCACTTCACTGTAGCTTCATCTTCAATTCGTCAATTCACCCAGAAAATCCTAATTTTATTGAATGGTCCTATGTTGAACTGCACATATTATGCTGCCTTTTTTGTTCAAATTAATCCTAACCCTTCTTCAAAATTTATAATATACCTTACACCTGAGACCTGTGTGAAATGACTACAAAAATGAGTGGCCACAGGCCACACATCCAATGGCACATTTAACTTTTTCATGCAGTGGTGGATTTGGTAAGGGAAATGGAGCATCAGAGGTTTTAGTCTATATGAAAGCGTGACCAATCTTTAATTGAGAGATCCAAACAAAGCGAGAGAGATGCAATTCAAATTGTTTTCCTCATGTTTGGTTTGTATATATTCTGGTCCATACAATTCTTTTTTTTTTATTTGCCAAACAAGATTAAAGATCAACTTTCTTGACTTTTTAAAATATTTTTGTTCGTTTAATCTTTATGCTTTTTATGAGTTCTTTTACCATCGTAATTTTTTTGTCAAAACTTTTGTCAGTAGCAAAATGTGAATTATTATCTTTCACTTTTACATAAATTTGAAACAATTTATCATGTAAGGTCAATAAATTTTCTCCCTCTCGAGTTGGAAATGGGTCAGGACAAAAGAGTTAAGAGTCTGATTAATATAATGAGGATGTAAACTGCAAAATGACGTTTGTGATTCTAGCTTAATTGTAGTTGTGAAAAACTTTTTAATTGTTTGCAAATTTGGTTGATGGGGTTTCGATTATATATCATTTATTTGTTGACTAAAAGGCAGTAAAGTTTATGTGCGAATCTATATCTATATATATCTAAAAACTGAAGTATAGTATTTATTGTTGTTACGCTCTAGTTGAGCCACATCATCGATCATGTCACTTTTTTTTTTCCTTCATTTTTTAAACAATATTAATATATAAAAATAATGCAACTTTACACATTCTCTAACTCATTAAATCCAACTCAACATTAATTTAGCCCTCTTCCAATTTTCAACTCTTCATTTTCCCGTTCAAAACCGTTTGGCTCTTTTGAAGTTCAAGCCCTTCAATTGCCAATCCTGCAATTAACTATGTTATTTTTAACACTATAAATTTCCAATCTCTCTCTCTCTCTCTCTCTCTCTCTCTTCACAAAAGTTGCCAAAGTGGCATTAGATTTGGAAAGTCCCTTTGGGGTGTATTCTCTCTCTCTCTCTCCCTTCACAAAAGTTGCCAAAGTGGCATTAGATTTGGAAAGTCCCTTTGGGGTGTATTCTCTCTCTCTCTCTCTCTCTCTCTCTCTCTCTTCACAAAAGTTGCCAAAGTGGCATTAGATTTGGAAAGTCCCTTTGGGGTGTATTCTTTCCCTTCTTATTTTATCTTTTTCCCCAACTTCAGTTTTTCCATTGGATTTCTAAAGTTTATGGATGATATGCTTTTTTGTGGGTTGCAGACAATGTGATCATTTTGGGGCTATGAGTGGCTAAGATTGGTTTTTCGGTTACGAGAAGGGTTTTTAAGGATTAGAAATCTCTACAACTTCTTACTACATATTCATGTTGTACAATTTTTATTTTATATTTTTGTTTTACCTGTTCAATTTTTTTATCTTTGACATTTTAGTTTTCTTACATCTAACATTTGTTTAACTCTATGTAAAAATAAATAAAAAATAAAAATAAAAAACCAAAGTTTAATATTTTTACCTCTGATTGTTTTAAAACAATAATAGAGCATACACTGTAATTTCACTACAATTACTGCTTTTATATTTGTTAACTCAGTGGTTCTTTTTTGTTGTGGGACCTTTTCTCAATTTTTGTTTGGCTTCAACAAATATTATGTTTAGCAAACTGTTTCTTATCATGTGCAGCACATAATAATTTGATCTTACAGTCCAATAAACAATAAAAAAAAATCTACCTCAAAACTTTGGTCACAAGGAAATAGAAAATCTCAAAACATGATTAGAGGTTTAATTTTTATCTGATTTTGATAATACTAAATATGGAATTTGGTTCTTGTAGGGTTTAGGATCATTGACCCAAATACATGAGAGTTTGACAATGAATGTTTCTTATGTGGCCAGAGACATTTCTAAGGAACTTTAAACGAAGAAAGAAAGTATTTTTCAAAACTTCCATTATTATATAGTATAGATATGTGTAGACATTGTTTTTGGTTTTTTATTCTTCATTGATTTCATTATTTATTTTTTATTTTTTATTTTTTTTTTGCTGAACATTATTTAGTTATATACATCTAAAACCGCCCAACATGAATATATAGAGGCAAAGTTATATGTAATGTTAAAACCGCCCAACATGAATGTGTAAAGTCAATAATCAAAACTCATTTCTTAAGGAATACTACATTCTACTCAACTACTACTTTCATATTTTTTTAATTCAATGGTTCTTTTTTGATGTGGGATCTTTCTCAATTTATGTTTTGCTTCGACAAATACTATGTTTAGCACACTGTTTCTTATTATGTGTAGCACATAATAATTTGATCTTGCAATCCAATAGAAAATAATAAATCTACCTCAAAAGTTTGATGGTCACAAGGATATAGAAAATCTCAAAACATGATTGGGGGTTTAATTTTTATTTGATTTTGATAATGCTAAGTGCCCATTTGGATTGGGCTGAAACAACTGAAATGCACGTTTGCGTTTCAGCTTTTTTTTTTTTTTTTTTTTTTCACGCGTTTCAAGCCAATTTTTTTACTGTTCATTCACTGTTTGCGGCTACTGTTCATGAACAGTAGCCGCAAAGTTTTACTTTTTCCACTTTTCAGCACAAATTTTACTGTTTATGGACCCACAAATTTTACTTTTCAGCAACTTTTTCATTAAAAATGGGTCTCACGGTACTATTCACATATTTAAAAATTATTTTGCTACAGTATTTTTCAGTTTTCAGCTGTATCCAAACGGACCCTAAATGTGGAATTTGGTTCTTGCAGGGTTTAGGAATATTGATCCAGATACATGAGAGTTTGATAATGAAGATTTCTTAACTAGCTAGAGACATTTCTAAGAAACTTTAAGAGAATAAAGACAAATTTTTCATCATTTTGAAATAGGCCAATTCGGACAAAATGGAAAAATTGATCATTTAGGGCATGACATGTGTGTTCTAATGATGGCATTAGGAAAGCTCAGAGAGTAGTAGTAAACTACAAGAGCATAACAAAAGCTAAAAGGGACTGAAAAAAGAAGAAGCAACAAATGATGTCCTTAGCAAGAGCAATGCAAAACATAGCAAATGAGTCCAATAAATTATTGTTTGTGGTTATTGACACAATAAGACAAACAAACTAAGTTCACCATCATTATTTTGATACTGGTTCATTTACAAGTGATTCAAAGATTTGATTTACACTTATTCTTCTTCGATAATTCATAATTAGCTCAAAACAAATGTTACAACCTGAAATGCTATTCCCAAAATAGGGCAAATAGCAATATTCAATTCATCGAATCAAACAACCTAATTCTGTACAAAGCAAATTGAAAATATAAATTCTATCTAAGTTTTTTTTCAATAGTTATAACAGGTAGGGAGGATTTGAACCATGAATGTTATGGACACACCAAGAGATGCCAACCATTTGAGTTGCAACGCTCTTGGCTAATTGCTATCTAACTAGATAACATTAGATTGATACAATTTAATTATAATTAAAACTCTTTTGACTCCCAACTGCTGCATCAATAACAGAACCTCAACCAGCAACCATTTAGACCATGCAAATTGAAACCTGCCAAATAATCACTTCACAATCACCCATAACTTCAATTAGATTCGAAACCCAGTCTTAATTATTCTAAAACGTTATTCCTTTGTATTGACTACTCCACCATAAAGCCTACTCTTTCCTTGAATTCAGAAGTGGCAAATTGTTGCTCACAATGCCACTTTGCAAAGAGAAATTCTGAAACAATTTAGGCTTGCACGGTGAGTTTATTTCACTTCACATTCCTATGCACCTTTCTTTTTTTTAAAATAAATAAATAAATAAATAAAAACAATAAGCCTATACTTCTATTCATTTGATTTCTAAGAAAATGAAGTAAATTTTAAATAAATAAAACAAGTCTTGAGACCTTTGTTGGTAGCTTTATTGTAGTTTACTAATTGTTCAATTTTTGTTCAGTTTCTAAGAAAAGGTGATTATTCTCTCTCTCTCTCTCTCCACTTTAGATTGATGATTTTTTTTTTTTGGTACCTCTCACCTAGGTGGTGTGTTTTTTGAGTTCCCCATCACATGCACTCTCTCTCTCCCTCTTAGTTTTAGTTTGAGTTATTCCTTAGATATTTTAGAAGTGAGAATTTGAGTTTATATCAAAATACAATCTACATAGCTATGTATTTGAATATGCCTATCAATTGTACATTTGTGATGAGGTTTGATTATCATGATAACCTTCTTAAGAGAATGAGAAATTTGAATAATTAATTTGAAATTTAAAAAAGTTTAGTTGTACCCAAAGAAAAGGAAAACATAAAAAACTATAACAAAAGTTTGAAGAATATAGACCAATTGTTCTGACAGCACCACTCATACATCATCAAATCCTTCTCCACCATTGACAGCATTTGCTCCACCACCATCTCCAATTGATTCTCAACTCTCTTTGCCTCAACCACCACCTGCTAGCCCATAGTTAGACCCAGAAGTAAGAGCACTATCTGAAAATGATTCACCCATCTCAGAACAACTAGCTACTGTCAGGCCTCAACCAATTCAGCATACTATGCTTACTAGATCCAAGGTTGGCATACGTAAGCCAAATCCAAAATATGCAAATTTTCATGTCGTCCATGAGATTCCAGCAGTCCCAAAATCAGTCATTGCAGCCAAAAAACACCTTGGCTGGTCTACAGCAATGGATTAGGAGTTGGCTGCCCTTTCTGCCAATCAAACTTGGACCTTCGTTCCCCGTAGACCAGAAATGAATGTGGTGAGATGCAAATGGGTTTACAAAGCCAAGTTACAGCCCAATGGTTCCCTTGAACGCCTCAAAGCACGTTTAGTGGCAAAAGGCTTTAATCAAGTCGATGGAGTGGATTTTTCTGAGACTTTTTCACCTGTCATCAAGCGAGCCAGCATCAGAGTTGTCCTCACAATTGTAGTTGTTAAACGCTGGGAACTTCGACAACTTGATGTCAAAAATGCATTTTTGCATGGCCACCTTAGTGCACCTGTCTACATGCAACAACCACCTGGATATGTGGATCTTGCTTGCCCAACACATGTTTGTCAGCTAAGTCGAGCTCTCTATGGTCTCAAACAAGCTCCTAGAGCTTGGTTTGATCGACTTAGTGACTTCCTCCTCCATCTTGGGTTTTATTGCAGCATCACTGAACCCAGTTTGTTTATCTGCCATTCTTCGGGGATGTTCTTATACTACTTCTGTATGTAGATGACATGGTATTTTATGCAATCTACTTCTGCCACTTTGAGCTATTTTCTAATCCTAGCAAATTTCGAAATCTTGTAGGTGGACTCCAATACCTTACTTTTACAAGACCAGACATTGCTTATAGTGTCAACCATGTCTGCCAATTTATGCAATCTCCAACAGTGGCACACTTTCAACTTGTCAAACGGCTCTTGCGGTATGTTCAAGGAACAACTCATTTTGGGATGAAAATTCTAGCTGAGAGCACTCTAGACCTTTATGGGTTCTCCGATGCAGATTGGGCTGGATGTCCAACCACTCGAAGATCCACTATAGGCTTTTGCACTTTTCTTGGCAGCAATTTCATATCATGGAGTGCAAAGAAGCAGGCCATTGTGGCTCGATCTAGTGCTGAGGCTGAGTATAGGTCCATGGTCTCTACTGCAGCTGAAATTACTTGGCTCTCTTTCCTTCTACGTGACCTAGGCATTCCACAACCTCAAGTGCCTATTTTGCATTGTGATAATCTAAGTGCTCTGTATATGTCTGTCAATCCAATTCTCCATAGCAGAACAAAACACATCGAATTGGATTACCACTATATTAGAGAATGTGTGGCGCTTGGAGCTTTGCTGACTCGATTTGTTTCATCTTCAAATCAGCTTGCTGATATATTCACCAAGCCTTTGTCAAAAGTTCAGTTTCAGTCATTGCATGTCAAACTTGGCCTTTGTCCTCATCCACGGCCATGTTTGAGGGGGAGTGATAGAATTACACCCATAGAGCATGATCCTAGCAATCAGCAAACTAGCAAATCATGCACTGTGATTACAGCTGTAGTAAAAAAGGCTCCTCCATGATTCTAGCATTATTAAATAGAGGCGCATATCACTCTATCTATTCTAAGAAAGCTAAGATTGTGGTACTCCATATTTGTTGTATATTTACTTGATTGTAGCCATCTGTACAAGTCCATAAAATGGACTAGAAACATTCTTTAATTAATTATATATAAGATATAGAAGTCTTCTCTCTATCTCAACCCTGTGAGATAGAATTTCTCAAACTTCTTTATATTTATATATATATATATATATATATATATATATATATCAATCAAGCAACCTCGAGTTTCTAAAAAAACCCAAAATAATAGAATGGAAATGGATAATACTTTTAAAAATAGTTCAATTTTTAAGGAGAACAAATTATATTCAATAATTTTTAGAAAATTAATAAATTATACATTATATCATATTACAAAATAATTATATATTCCCACGCATCGTGCGAGTCTACGACTAATTAAAAATAATGATAGAGAAAACAAAATTTATGGGGAAAACTTTCCTAGTGCCTGACCTAGTGATAAATATATTCACCTAGAAAAGTCTATGTAATGTACAATAGTATTGCTTTTATGCTTGAAGAATTCTTTCAATCAAAGAGTCTTGTAACTTAATTAGTACATCATAGTGTTCCAAAGGAGATTTGCAAGATATGAATTTAGTGATGATTGGCAAATGTATAAACCTTGAATGAGAATGGGTGAAGAAAGAAAAAACTCTAAGCATATGCATAGCCTCATGGAAAAGACTACAAGATTCTAGTATGTGTACTTTGAATAAAATCATTTTTCATTTAACTTTGCATCTCATATTCTTTGCACAATTCTCCTAAAAAGAAAATGGGTAAGGTCCTTTTATTCTTATTCTATTCGAATTAACCGAAGCTTTCCTAAAAGACCATTCTTGTTTCTTGAGCATGCCCAAGTCCATCTCTAATATTATCCACAATATGGACCCCAGGTTGAGAAAGAAACACGCTAATCTTTTGGAGCTTTCTATGGATGCATTGTTCACCTCCTTTGAAAACAACACTTTACAATTTTTTTTCTTTTTCTGTTTTGGATAATTAAGAAAATAACTTTAAGGGTATGTTTAGATGGAAGGAGGAGATAGTCTTTACAATCTTAAATTTTTGAACATTTCAAGCAATAAGCGCTGAAGATTAAAAGATTTGAGAGTTTGGTCTTTTGGTATTCAATGCAGTCACTTCTCCATTTTATGTCTTTCAATTATAAAATGGACTTAACACAACATAACTATATCTAATTGCTCAATTCCCCTTTTTAACTTCTTGGATTCTTCTTTCTCAAAAAAAAAAATATATATATATATATATATATATAAAATCCTGGATTCTTCCACTCCTAATTTCCTTTAAGGGAGTGTTTAGATGGAAGGAGGAGATAGTCTTTACAATCTTAAATTGTTGAACATTTCAAGCGATAAGCGCTGAAGATTAAAAGATTTGAGAGTTTGGTCTTTTGGTATTCAATGCAGTCACTTCTCCATTTTATGTCTTTCAATTATAAAATGGACTTAACACATGCAACATAACTATATCTAATTGCTCAATTCCCTTTTTTAACTTCTTGGATTCTTCTTTCTCAAAAAAAAAAAAATCTTGGATTCTTCCACTCCTAATTTCTTTGGATTTTGAAATGAAAGGATTTTCTCTAATCAATGTTAGCTTTGCATGTTATAATACCTGATGATGCCGAAATGTTCACCAGTGAGATGCACAATCCTTGTACTCGAATGACCGTTGCCTGAAAGAAAATAACAACACAGCAACTCCTTCAAAGGGCACCGGTGTGGAGCCGGCCAAACACCCTCCGAAGGTTAAGTCAGAAAACGCTTTTTTACAACTCTAGAGTGCTAGAGAGGAGTCAGTTACGTGTACCTTTTTGTGGGGGTGTTGGGGCCTTTTTATAGTGGTGAGGCCCTGCCTCCTTTCCTTGTAGAGCAAGCCCCTCAAGCTTGCTGAGCAAGACTCCCATCCTTGTAGAGCAAGCCTCTCGAAACGTGGTGGGCAAGTCCGGGCCTTCGTCCTGTCAGGGGCCCACGCGAAGAATGGGCTCTACCTTCTTTGGGCTTGCGGACATGGGCCCATTGGGCCTACCAGGCCTTATCTCACAATTTTACCCTCTTCAGCTGCCCCCTTCACCCCATTTAACCCGTCTCCGTCGTGCGGACGGTCAATTGGGGTGACGGCCAAAAACAAACAAGAGAGATGGTCCGTCTTTAAGGAGGTGACGGATGGGCATGAGCGAACGGTAACAAAGAACTGGGGCGGCAACCATAAGTACAGATTGGTGGAAGACGGAGTAACAGAGGTGACGACCAGAGCTCAATTGATGGTGATGAGGATCTCCGGAAAGGGGGCGACGGATAGGGCACCGTCATGACTGTGGGGGTCTGACAGACTACAGAAGCATTTAAGACGAAGACACGTGTCATTCGTAGATTGGTCCGTATCTTGGATCGAAGTGCCGCTTCGTCTTCCGTGCACTCCACCTATAAAAACCAGCATTTCTCCTTCATTTTTCTACTTTGCGTAGAAAATTCACTGTCAGAGCGAGTCCGTCGTTTGTCAGAGTTTACCCGTTCACATCTTCCAGCAACGAGATCAACCCGTTTGCTCCTTTATTCGGTAAGTGATCCTATCCGTCCCCTTGATGTTCCTTCAGTTTTCATATTTGTCATGATAGAAACATCAGACTTCTTGCATCCGTCTCTTCCCTTTTTTATTTTAGACAGTCCGTCTTAGGCTTTGTCAATCCGTTGTAGGAAATGTCTAGTGCGTCGAGTAACCAATCCTTCGTCCGCGACGGAGCGGGTTACGAGGAACTGTACCCGTCTGGTCACAAAGATCCGGACGAATTGATCGAGAGGACTCCGTCTGCCACTTCACCGTCCTCAACAGATGAGGATACGGAGTTGGCCGAACCAGGGGAAGGTTCTGACGACGGTGGAGAACATAGAACTGTAGTCGGGGATGACGGACTTAGGGAGTTCGTCATGCTGCCTGAGTGGACGGTGCACAAATTTGTGTCGACAATTAAGGAAGTCCACTTCAAGACAATTAGGGCGATCTACCAAATACCTGATCACATCCCCATCCGTCTACCCTACAAATCCGAGAAGTGTTATTACGACGGGGTGGATGACTTGGGGGTGTACGAACAAGCGCTGAAGGCCGGACTTAGATTCCCCCTTAACAGGGTAAAACGAGAACTCCTCCACTTCTTAGGTATATCCGTCAGCCAGGTTTCCCCCAACGCCTGGAGGGTTTTTATTGCAATGGAGGTCTTGTACGGAGCCATGTCCAACGGCACGAGGTCGTTGACTGCACGGGAGTTCCTCCATTGCTACCGTCCGGACGAGATAGACAAGTCGAGGGGCATGTACAGTTTTGTTCCTAGGAAGTCCGTCCTGAAAGTCATTTATGAGACCCCGGACTCCAACCGAGATTGGAAGAGCCGCTACTTCTTCCTGGAGGGTGACGGTTGGATGTGCCACCCGGGGGAGACGGATTTTCTGCCCGTCGACAAAACATGGGGCATCTTGGACCCGTCCGGTACAGTTCAGCCCGTCGCGTTACGTAGGTAATTTTGCTTTAACTTTTTAACAGCCGTCCTAAATTTCTCTCCGTTTTTTTTCAGTGCGACGGCGTCCACAAGTTGACTTAGAGGAGTTCAGCTTTTTGGAGAAGATTTTTTCAAAGACGAAACCAGAGGAACGGACTTGGGCGAAGCTTGTCAATCTAAACACCGTCCACTGGTATTGCGACGGACCGGAGCCTACAGCCGCCGCGATAAAATACGAGGAACGCACCCGTCAGCGTAAGTCCGTCACATCTTTTCTCTTTTGTTCATTGGTTTTGAGTTTCACCCTTCTACTCTTGTTTCTACAGAGATGGACGACGCGAAAAGGAGGGCCGTCATCAGAAGCAAAGCCGCCAAGAACAAAGAGACGGACGTAGGGGCGATGGGGACGGGCTCGAGTAGGCCCCTGGCGAAGAGACCGATGCCCAGGGTCGACCGTGCGCCCAAGAAACAGAAAGTTTCCACGGAGCCCGTCATAGGCCTCATGGCGGAGGGAAAGAAAACGGTGACCCCTGCCAAGCCTGGGGCGGGGAAAGGTCTGATGGTTGCTCCCCCGGGCAGCCAGAAGAAACCGCCCGTCCTACTCCGCGAGGACCCAAAATATGCCTTGGGGAAGATCTCCTCCATCATTGGGAGCGAGGACTACGAGGATTTGGGGAACCATTCGACGGAGGCCATGGGGGAGACGGGCCTCTTCAGCATTGCCCAAGTAAGTACCCGTCACCATTCATCTTTCAATTTCTTTTGTTGTCATCATTTTTTTTTTTACTAAGTCCAATTTGATCGTCAGGCTATGCTCATGACGAAGGGTCTGATGGACCGGGCTCTTCGCAATGAGACGGCGTTGGAGAGGGTCCGTGACCAGGCCAGGGTGACGGAGGAGGAGCTGCTCGAGCTCAAAAACTGGAAGGTTGTGACGGAGAAAAAACTCAAGCTGGCGGAGGAGGTAAGGGACGAGCTTCAGAGGACGGTGGAGGAACTCAAAGCCGTCCTGGAAGATAAGGAGGACGAGCTTCGTCTGGCCAAGGAGAAGGCCGTCCAAGAGTACCGCGACTCGGACGCCCTCTTGACGGAGCTTGGGTCTTCGTATACTGATGGCTTTGAGGATGCCCTCCGTCAGGCCAAGGCTCTATACCCCAAGTTCGACTTTTCAGCCGTCGATATCAACGTCGCGGAAGGCATGTCCGTCCAACCAGACGCCTCTGATGACACTGCCGACCTTTTTGCTGAGGAGAAGCCTGTTTCCGTCGCCCCTGAGCCCCAAGCTGAAGAAGCGAAGACCCTAGAGCCCAAAGACCCCGTCGCCCCCAGCGTGTAGCCGTTCTCTGTTTTGTATTAATTATATCGGAAAACTCATTGGATTTTTGCCCGTCGTGTGTAGGGATTATTTTACATCATTTGTATTTGACATTTAAACTGATTTATTTAAATGCTTCTTTTCATATCGTATTGATAATGTTGATGTATGCTCCGTCTTGATATTAAATACCTGTTTAATTCGATCCGTTCACGTCGTTGACCTTTATGTTTTTGTGACCCAGTTGGGTCCGTTCATTTTTTGTACTCGTGTACATCTCTAGTGAATGTTGGTGTCCGTCTACTTAGTGGATCTGTATGAATTTCCAAATCATGGTCGTGTCCGTCCTCTTCTAGGACTTGCAAGTTATTAACCCATTGCGGGTCCGTCCTCTTTTTAGGAATTGTAAATTACTAACCCATGGTGGGGTCCGTCCTCTTTGGGACTTATAAATTTTCTAACCCATGGTGGGGTCCGTCCTCTTTAGGACTTGTAAATTTTCTGACCCATGGTGGGGTCCGTCCTCTTTAGGACTTGTAAATTTTCTGACCCATGGTGGGGTCCGACCTCTTTAGGACTTGTAAATTTTCTGACCCATGGTGAGGTCCGTCCTCTTTAGGACTTGTAAATTTTCTGACCCATGGTGGGGTCCGTCCTCTTAAGGACTTGTAAATTTTCTGACCCATGGTGGGGTCCGTCCTCTTTAGGACTTGTAAATTTTCTGACCCATGGTGGGGTCCGTCCTCTTTAGGACTTGTAAATTTTCTGACCCATGGTGGGGTCCGTCCTCTTTAGGACTTGTAAATTTTCTGACCCATGGTAGGGTCCGACCTCTTTAGGACTTGTAAATTTTCTGACCCATGGTGGGGTCCGTCCTCTTTAGGACTTTTGATAGCAGTCGTTTAGTAGTAAGATTTACACAGCAAGGTTCTGAACGTTCCTTCATTAAATTCGATCTTGTAGAGGAAAGTACCTGCCCCTTCTTGGGCTAACAAAGGTTCCAAAATACAAAAAGTTCGAAAGTAGTTGCCCGACTGCTACAAAATAACTGAAATCTAGTAAATATACATTGGGGGATTAAAACTTGACTTCTACTGGTAGTATCTCCGAAGGTGCTCCGTGTTCCACGGATGCTGGAGTTTTCTTCCGTCCATGGTCTCAAGGTGGTACGTGCCCTTCCTATGCCATGATGTGATTCTATACGGTCCTTCCCAATTTGGTCCGAGTTTTCCCTGAGTAGGGTCCTTAGTAGCGCCCATGACCTTTCGGAGTACCAGGTCGCCGATCTGGAAATCTCTGTGCCTCACCTTTGAGTCGTAGTTCTTTGACATGAGGTTCTGGTATCGCGCCAATCTTTGTTCAGCCACTGCCCGGACCTCGTCCACCAAGTCTAGCTGAAGGCGCATTGCTTCCTCGTTCTTGTCCTCCGTGTAGTTCTGCACGCGGTAGCTGGTGAGGCCGATTTCTGCTGGTATGACTGCATCGGCTCCGTATGCAAGTCGGAACGGGGTCTCCCCAGTTGGTGTCCTTGCGGTCGTCCGATATGCCCACAAGACGCTTGGCAGCTCGTCTGGCCAAATACCCTTTGCCCCCTCGAGCCTGGTCTTGATGATCTTTAGTAATGTCCTGTTTATGACTTCTACCTGTCCGTTTGCTTGCGGGTGTGCTGGTGAGGAGTAATGATTCCGAATGCCTAGCTCTGAACAGAAATTCTTGAAAGCGCTGTTATCGAACTGTTTTCCATTGTCGAAGATAAGCACCCTCGGGATCCCGAACCTGCATATGATGTTTTTCCATACGAAAGCACGGATGTTCTTCTCGGTAATAGTGGCGAGGGGTTCTGCTTCGACCCACTTCGTGAAGTAGTCGATGCCGACTACGAGGAACTTTAGCTGCCTTAGAGCCGTTGGGAAAGGGCCCATGATGTCTAATCCCCATTGCGCGAACGGCCATGGGGCCGTGATGGGTGAGAGTTCTTCTGATGGTCGTCTGATCAGGTTACTGAACCTCTGGCACTTGTCACAGGCCTTCACATACGATTGGGCGTCCGTGAGCATCATGGGCCAGTAGTACCCGGCTCGGATAAGTTTGTGCACTAGAGACCGTGCTCCAGAGTGATTCCCGCAAATCCCCTCGTGGACTTCCCTCATCACATATTCTGCTTCGCCCTGGCTTAGACACCTTAGGTAAGGCCGAGAGAAACCTCTCTTGTACAAAGTGTCGTTGATCAGCACGAATCGTGTGGCCCGGACCTTCAGCCTCCTCGCAGCATCCTTTCCGTCTGGCAGAGAGCCCGACTGTAGGTATCCTTTTAAGGGCGTGGTCCAGTCCTCTCCAACATCTATCGCCTGTATCTTTTTTCCATCATCAATGAGTGAGTGAGTTTGAACGAAGGACAATACCTGTTTAGGCGCATTCATGAATTCCGCGGAGGCTGCTTTGGCCAAACGGTCGGCGCACTCGTTTTCCTCCCGTGGAATCTGAATGAATTTGACCTCGAGGCCCGCGATTCGACCCTTCACCACCTCCAGGTACTTCTTCATCCGTTCGTTTCTACACTCGAAATCGCCATTGATCTGACTGGTTATCACCTGGGAGTCATAATGTATGGCCATGTTACCGGCGCCCGCGGCCCTTGCGAGATCTAATCCGGCTATCAAGGCTTCATACTCCGCTTCGTTGTTGGTTGTAGGGAAGTCTAGTCTTATCATGCACTCGATCTTGTCCCCTTCTGGTGTTCGTATGACTACGCCGGCTCCTCCTGAGTGCTGATTTGATGATCCGTCCGTGTGGATGATCCACAATTTCGGCCCTTCTGCCCCCTCGTCTTCCGGCTGGGTGTACTCGGCTATGAAATCTGCCACCGCTTGCCCCTTTATCGAAGTCCGCGGACGGTAGCGCACGTCGAATTCGCTCAGCTCAATTGCCCACAAGGCCATCCTTCCTGCCGCCTCGGGGTTGCCCATTGCTCTCCTCAGAGGCTGGTCCGTCAGGACCACGATTACGTGGGCCTGGAAATACGGTTTGAGTTTCCGTGCTGCGGTCATTAGGGCAAGGGCCAATTTCTCCATCCGTGGGTACCTTTCTTCCGCTCCTCGGAACGCCCTGCTCACAAAATAGACGGGTCTTTGGGAGTGTCCGTCTTCCCGCACCAGGGCTGCACTGACTGCGGCCTGTGAGACTGCAATGTAGAGGTACAGCTCCTCCCCGGGTACGGATGGACTGAGAAGTGGCGGTGACGACAGGTACCTCTTCAAATCTTCGAATGCTCTTTGGCATTCGTCCGTCCATTCGAACGATTTCTTCAGTACTCGGAAGAAGGGCAAGCACCTATCCGTCGCTTTGGAGACGAATCTGTTCAGGGCCGCAACCTTCCCGTTCAAGCTCTGAACCGCCTTTACTGTCTTCGGGGGTTCTAACTCCATTATGGCTCGCACTTTCTCTAGGTTGACCTCTATGCCCCTTTGGGAAACCATAAATCCCAAGAATTTTCCGGCCGTAACTCCGAACACACATTTACTTGGGTTCAGCTTCATGTTGTACGACCGAAGGGTGTCGAATGTCTCCTGAAGGTCGCTGAGATGGTTGCCCTCGCGCACGCTCTTTACCAACATGTCGTCGACATAGACTTGTACATTCCTGCCGAGCTGGTGCGCGAACATCTTGTTCATCAGTCTCTGATACGTGGCCCCCGCGTTCTTGAGCCCGAACGGCATTACCTTGTAACAGAAAAGTCCTTGGCTGGTCACGAAAGAGGTTTTCTCCTGATCCTCCTCCCCCATTTTAATCTGGTTGTAGCTTGAGAAGGCGTCCATGAAACTCAGGAGCTCGTGTCTAGCCGTCGAGTCCACCAGAGTGTCTATCCTCGGGAGTGGATAGCTGTCTTTCGGGCACGCCCGGTTCAGGTCCGTGAAGTCAACGCACATTCTCCACTTTCCGCTACTCTTTTTTACCATGATCACATTTGCTAGCCAGTCGGGGTAGTAGACTTCTCGGATGAACCCTGCTTCCAGCAGCTTTCTAACTTCTTCCGCGACCACTTCGTCCCGTTCCGGCGCGAACACCCGCTTCTTCTGCCGGACCGGGGGGGAGTCCGGGTTGACATGCAGCCTATGTACTATTACTGACGGATCGATTCCTGGCATATCTTCGTGGCTCCACGCGAATATGTCCTGATTACTCTTCAGGAAGGTTGCCAGATCCTGCCTTACCGTCTGGCTGGCCATGGTGCCCATTCTTGTCGTCCGCCCGAGTCTCGATTCATCGAGAGTGACTTCTTCCAACTCTTCTACCGGCTCTGCGACGGTCCGCTGTTCGCCAATGCATAAGGTCTGCTGGTGATCCTCCATTTCCAGCATGGCGACATAGCATTCCCGGGCGGCCACCTGATCTCCCCGCAACTCTCCAATTCCGTACTCGGTGGGGAACTTTATCATCAGGTGGTATGTTGAGGTCGCTGCTTTCCAAGAGTTCAGCGTCGGTCGCCCTATGATACCGTTGTACGCGGATGAGCAGTCGACCACTAGGAAGGTCACGTCTTGAGTGATCTGCTGCGGATAGTCACCGACTGTCACTGAGAGCGTGATTGCTCCTAACGGGAGTATCCTTGTTCCCCCAAAGCCGACCAAAGGGGCATTCGCCGGTGTTAGCCGTGCTCTATTTATTCCCATCTGCTGGAACGCTGGGTAGTACAGGATGTCCGCTGAGCTGCCGTTGTCGACCAGCATCCGGTGTACGTTGTACTCTCCTACCCTTAGACTGACGACGAGAGCGTCGTCGTGTGGATGGTAGAGGCGCCTCGCGTCGTTCTCCGAGAACCCAATGATAGGATCTTCTCTCCGCGCCATCTTGGGTACAGAACCCGTGGTCTGCACATGTTGGACCATCCTAAGGTAGGTCTTCCGGGCCTTCTTGGACGATCCCGTTGCTGCCGTGCCCCCTATAATCATCCTTATTTCCCCAACGGGGGGTTTCTGACGGTCATTCTCCCGCCGGGGGGCCTGCTCCCGTGCTTGGACATCCGTCCTTTCTCTACTGACGAACTTCTGCAGTTTTCCATCTCTGATGAGGGCCTCTATCTGCTGTTTCAGATCGTAGCAATCCGCTGTGTCGTGACCGTGATCTCGGTGGAAACGGCAATACTTGTTCCTGGATCGCTTGGCTGGATCGCTCTTTAGCTTTCCCGGGAATGTCAGAGATCCCTCATCTTTGATCTGCATCAGCACCTGGTCTAGCGGAGCGTTCAGAGGGGTGAATCTCGTGAATCTCCCTCCTGGGGGTTTAGAACGCTTATCCTCGCGTCTATCTCCCGTTCTTGGTTTCTTCTTTCCGTGGTCCTGCCCGGCATCCTCCGGTCTCTCCCTCTTCCTGGGTTTGTCTTCCCTAGCCGACAGTGCGTCCTCCGCATTCATGTATTTCGTGGCCCTGTATAGGACCTCAGACATGGTCTTCGGGTCATTTTTGTACAGGGAGAATAGGAATTTTCCCTTCCGCAGGCCATTCGTGAAGGCTGCCACCAGAATCTTGTCGTCGGCCTCATCAATGGAGAGGGCTTCCTTGTTGAAGCGGGTTATGTACAACCGCAGTGTCTCGTCCTCCCGCTGCCTGATGCTCATTAGGCATGCTGTCGACCTCTTGTACCTGTGCCCCCCGATGAAGTGCGAGGTGAAACGTGCACTCAGCTCCTTGAAAGTACTAATCGAGTTTGGCGTCAACCTGCTAAACCAGACTCTCGCCGCGCCCCTCAGTGTTGTAGGGAAGGCCCTACACATGACCTCGTCCGGGACTCCCTGGAGGTGCATCATGGTCTTGAAGATTTCCAGATGATCTAATGGGTCCTTGACCCCGTCATAGCTCTCGACCTGTGGCATCCGGAACTTCGGTGGCAGGGGACAGGAGTTGACCGATGCGGTGAACGGCGAGTCCGTCCTATTCACTAAATCGTCAAGGTCACTGGAGACGCGCCCCTTGAGTGCGTTCATCATGACCTCCATCTGCTCTCTCATCGCCTGCATCTCCGCGAGGATGGGCGGTGGCGTTGCATTTGTGAGGGAGGGCATGCTCGAATCGCGCCTCTCCGTTTTACTGGGTTCATTACTGCCCCCTTGCTTCTCAGTCCCTCTTCTTTCGGAGCTGTCCCCTTGGTTCTCCTCCTGACCGTTATGCCCCGCGTTCTTCTGTCGCAGCTGTTCCTCCAGGTCATGATTCTGTTTCGTGAGGCGCTCTACTGCGGCCGCGAGGGTCTGAACCTGTCTTTCTAATGCGTTGGGCCTTGGCGGCTCATCGCCTTGCACGTCGTTGGAGTTGGCCATCGAGCGCGTGAGTACCATGCAACTCTTGTGTCCGGGAGGCGACAATGGCTTAACTTGTCACGATCGTCGATTCCCACAGACGGCGCCAACTGATGATGCCGAAATGTTCACCAGTGAGATGCACAGTCCTTGTACTCGAATGACCGTTGCCTGAAAGAAAATAACAACACAGCAACTCCTTCAAAGGGCACCGGTGTGGAGCCGGCCAAACACCCTCCGAAGGTTAAGTCAGAAAACGCTTTTTTACAACTCTAGAGTGCTAGAGAGGAGTCAGTTACGTGTACCTTTTTGTGGGGGTGTTGGGGCCTTTTTATAGTGGTGAGGCCCTGCCTCCTTTCCTTGTAGAGCAAGCCCCTCAAGCTTGCTGAGCAAGACTCCCATCCTTGTAGAGCAAGCCTCTCGAAACGTGGTGGGCAAGTCCGGGCCTTCGTCCTGTCAGGGGCCCACGCGAAGAATGGGCTCTACCTTCTTTGGGCTTGCGGACATGGGCCCATTGGGCCTACCAGGCCTTATCTCACAATTTTACCCTCTTCAATACCTGTTATTTAAAACATTTTGATTTCACAAAATATGAGAGAGAGATTCTTTTTTTTTTTCTTTTTTTTTTTTTAAGGAAAAGAGCATAAAAGAGAGGCTATATGTGAAATTCTAGTTGATGAATGTTTGGCAATCCAAATCATTGGAAATATGATAAAGATGAAAAATAAATAAATAGATAAATTAATAAAGACCAGGCACCAGCTGAAAGAGGGAGAAGGTCAATTTCCTTCCGCGTCCACCTCTTCATTTTCAGTTACCCATCCCATGATCCTTGAACAAATGCATGTAATTTACACGTTAAAAAAGAAGTAGAAAAAGATAGTTCTGCAAATACAGTTCTTTCTTAATTTGTGCATGTATACTAGCATGGCTGATAGAATACCTTTCTCTAACAGAATTGGAATTTGCAAAACAAAGCCAGGCAGATTTGACACGGATTATTAGGACCCCAGGAATCTTAACAGCCATTGGATATTGATCAACATATCACAAAATGTATCAGTTTCCTGGAAGTCTTCCGAGGTTCTTTATGCCTGGCTGAATCGAGACGAGAATGATCTTCAAAAATGATATTGTTACCTGCAATTGACTCAATTCTTATTAGCACATATTAGCATCTCAATGGATTTGTCAATTGTTTGCATATACGTTTTATTTTCTTAATTATTTTAGTCCTAAGAGTAATGTTAGGGAATTAGTATAAAATAGAGCTATGTTAGGGATAATAAATACAAATATTACTACATAAGTCCTGCAAATTAATGTATTAATATTTAAACACAAAAATGAAAAAGTAATTAACAAATTTTTTTTTTAATTTTTTTTATTTATAATTAGATGGTTAGGCGTGAGGGAATTACAACTTAGATTTCTTTATTGGAAATACCAAGAAGTTTTAATTGAGATATAAAACTCTTGGCAAAGAAATCTATTTATTATATTGTAGATGTGCTAACAATTGGAATTTTATATCACATTAATTTGCAAGCTTTAAAAAAAAAAAAAAGGTAGTACCTTTAACATTTTCTATTGTTAGGTTAATTAGGATAAGAAGTAGTGGATCCATGTAAAAGTAATGATTCATCAATTATAGTCGCACATCTCATCAAGTTGTTGCAAAACTTTCAGCAAAGTGTGTGGTCGTAGAGGAAATGTATGTCTAATGGGGTGAGATGTCGCAATGTTAAACTTGGCAAGCTTTAAATCCTTTTTTTTTTTTTTAATGTGTGTAACACGAAACATAAGGTAAGATGTCAAGCCTTAGCGTGATTGCAAGTGCTTACCACCAAAAGCGATAAATCAATGGTGGTTTGAGTCTAGAAATCAATCTCTCTAAAAAATTGGGAGTAAGACTATTTACTATTACCTCTCTCAAACCTTATAAAAATAAGAGTTTTGTGCACTATATATATCAAAACATAAGATAACATATGATTTTTTTTTTTTTTTTAATAATAAGTAAGGGAGGAATCAGATCCAAAATTTTCTTACTGGGAGAATTGGACAATTTCATTTAAGGATTCTCTGGCTAATAGACTTTTTAAGGAAAAAGGCTTTTGAAGAGGGTCACTGGCCATTTTTGGGTTTCTCAAATTTCATGCAAGATGAAAAGTCATACTGCTCGTATTTTTCTAAATTAAAACATAATATTAGGAAAAATATTTGCAGAGTCAGAGAAGCTTACTTACCTGTTGCAATATAGCAAGAGGTCATAGACCCTATTATGTTCAGGGACGGAGCCAGAGCTTTGAGTTAAGGGGGGCGGCTTTACTGTTGGCTGTGTGCAACTGTTTCAACCTTTGACTCTGCCACTACTTAGCTGCTGAGGTTTTTTTTTTTTTTTTTGTGTGTTGGTAAGAACAAAATTATTTTTGTTTAGAATTTTTTAAATGGCAGGGTTGTTTATTTTAAATAAAATTGGTTAATTGAGCTTAATTTTTTTTTTTAAGTTTTACTATTGGTAATTTTTGTTGTTGAGCTATTTTTTTGGGGCTTGTATATTTTGTTTTAGATTTTAGATCTATAAATTTTTTTATAGTTATTAAAATGAGGAAAATACGTGCTACAAACTTTTTTATAAATTATTGATGTAATAAGTGGTTATTAGTAAGTAAAAAAATGATGTGAGTGGTGGGTCCCCGTGCGAACCAATAAGAATTTGCTACCAAAACAGTTTTTAAAAATGCTGTAAAAAGTTTATGAGTATAGCATTACTCTTAAAAGAATCAATTATATTGTTTAAGGGAAAAAAAATGTAATTTTATATAACAAAATTGCTAAAATTAGTACACACATATATATATATATAATATTTTTTTAAAAAAAATTTTGGGGAGGCCATTGCCCCCCCTAGTCCAAAGCTAGCTACGTCCCTGATTATGTTCATGAAGCCTAAGGATACCATTTCTTTGTTTGCATTAATGTGGTATCCTTTTAAGGATGCAAAAGATCAACCTATTGCCATTGTTTCCTAATTATCCATAAGAAGACGATTGCAACAAAGTTAGTAAACGATGCGAATAAAAATCTTCTGTCCCAACCTAATATCTTCCACCATACCCTATCAACTGCAGTCTATTAGGTACGAGACATGTTGTAACTGGTGAAGTATAAAGTAAAATATTCAACAGATAATTGTAATATTCATTTGTTACTATTGCAAATGGACTAGAAAAATTGGACACCAACCGTGAGTGCAACAACAGCAACAATGAAACCAATCTTAGTCACTCCACCGACATATGGACCATCAAACTGTAACTGACGCACCGAGCTTGGATTCAAGCCTTCTTGGACTTGTACCCCGATGGAATAAGCAATAAGAGTTGACAAAATAAATGACAGGAGAGGAGCAACGACCGGCAACCAGAAGAGTTTCTTGTTCCTTGTACCCCGATGGAATAAGCAACTCATGAGAGGCAATTTGGATCGATTATGAACAATCTATGATCAATGCTAATAGCACTTCCCAGAAATCTAGTAGTTAGGATGAAACTCAGGCATGAGAACCCAAGGATAAGATTAGGATAGTGCCACTATAAAACAAAGAAACACAAAGGATAAGCCAACAGCTTATTCCAGACAAAAAAGTTCCTCTAACTATAAGCAACTGCAACTCAAAAGATTATCCATATATAATTTTAATCAGATGTGTTATTTAAATTCATGTAACTTATTTAAACAGAGTAATGAATAATATGATTTAATACACGCGGATAATCATTGCATGAATGACTATGATCAGTAACACGAATATGACTTTACCTTCTTTCTTTTTTTTTTTGGAGAAAGCGAATATGACTTTACCTGGTTATGATTAAGTCCTCTAAAAACGGATATCATGACGGATATAATTTCAGTATTATGGGTGAAGTTAGCGATCCCAAGTAGTCCCTTCAGCTGCTGAAGACCAATGATGATAGCGGCACCTGCCATGAACCCAACAATAGCAGCATGGAGAGAAAATCGACAAGAAATCCCAACCATGTAAAATCGGGGTGGCAATGAAAGATTGGTAAGATATAAAGGGAAAGAAATACCTACCATTGATAAGAAAAAATTTTCAGTTGTGAGAACATACCAAGATCAGTAACAAGAAGATATTAATACCCACCTGAAGATTCCAAAGGCAACTTGAAATACACCAGCAAAGAAAGTTGCAGTAAAAACAAGCCTCTTATAGGCCTCTAAAGCAGTCCTAGGATCTATCAGTTTTTGAATCATTGAGGATAGAAGCAGCGAATCCACAGCTACAGGTCCAATCACTATGTCCCTTGAAGTTCCCAGTGCAGCATAAATAAGAGGTGGGACAGCACTTGTATCTGATTAAAACATAGAGAAGCACAAGAATTTATAGTTTCATACAACATAAAATCAACATGTTCACGTCTATATGTAAACATCTTGATATCACAAGTTCAATAAAGCAGCTTACATAGTCCATATTGTGGTTCAAGCTTTTCCATAAGTGCATATCCAATACACTGCATGCAGCTCAACCTTTAGTTAAATGGAGATATTAATTAATTACTATACATCACAAGTTTTTGTTAAACTTATAGTTAAATGATTAACGCTCCGTTTATTTCGAAGTAAAATATTTTCAAATGTAAAATATTTTACAAGTAAAAATTTTTATAGTAAAATATTTTCAGTAAAACATTTTCAAGTGTTTGGATTATCCTAGACACTTAAAAATGCAATCACAAATCAGCCACCACCAACCTCCACTGGGTGCAAGCACAAACCACCAACAACAGTACCTAATCCAGATTGGGAAGAAGGAAAATAAAAGGCCATCACTGCCGTTGCCACCAACCGGCCATCATCAACACCGGAACCCACCCCCAACACTATACCTAGCCACCACAACAAACTATTGATCACCCAACACCATACCCAGCCACCAAATCAAAACAAGACCCAGCCACCAAAACCCAAAACTAAACCCACCTACCAAACTCAAAACCAAACCCACTACCGACAACCCACCTATCCATATTTGAGAGATGCGGCCTGAAAGATATTAGGAACATGAGGAAGAGTGTAGAAGGGAGGAGAGAGAGACACAGTAACCCAGATTGACGATTGGCACCGCACTTAATGTCGCAGCCTCTATGCTGGAGACATCGACACCAACCGCCTCACCGCTCACCAATAGGAGTCCCAATGGATTGCCAGAGAGAAAAGAAGAAAGATGAGGGAGAACTTTAGAGTGAGAAGGTAGAGTAGTCGTGAGAGAGGAAGAGCAAAAACTGAGAGGGACTGAGTTGTGAGGAAATGAAAGTGTCGGGTAAGAGGGAGGAGAGCAAATGTAAAATGTTTTACCAAAATTTTAAGTGTAAAATATTTTACACAAATTTGCTTAGATTGATTTGGTTGACTAAAAATATTTTACTGAAAAACAAACATGGTAAAATGGGAAAATATTTTCCTGAAAATATGTTACATCGAAACAAACAGAGCATAAATTTACCATTTTCTACAAGTTTAAACTTTTAAGACAATTGATAATTTCATGATATCAGAGTAAGAGATTCTGAGTTCGATCTCTGACTTTACTTTATCTCTTATTTAAAATGTTAAATTCTCACTTATTGTGCTCCCACTTATTAAGGGAAAGTTTAGGCCCACAAGTGAGAGGGAGTATTAAACTTATGATTAAGTGATTAAATTTATCATTTCCTACTAGTTTAAAATTTTGGGACAATCGATAATTTAACAATTTTGTCCATAATTATTAAGATCCTCTCCATTTAAAATGCATATATTTCATAGTATAGATTTTGTCTATTAGGATCTTTTCCATTTAAAATGAATATGTTTTATAGTTTATATTGAATATTATAAATTTGAAAGTGCATCTAAATTCACGTAATTTAAAATTTAAAATAATGTGACACTTTATATACTGTCGAATTTAGAAAATAAAATCTTAACCATGAAACAAGAATCATTTTTATGTTTAATACTTTAACTTGTGTTTACCTGGGGAATGCTGAGGCTCACAAGAGTTAAACCAGCAATAAAATCAGCTTTGAATTTTGTTATATTGTAGTTTTGACTCCAAATTGGAAATGCTAGTTGCATGGCTAAGACCAAGCGTTTAGGCCTAAGTTGATTCTTGAGAGCTGTGAATATGTTACCTTGGGGTAACACAGTTTCCCTCATGGAATACACGAGCTCATGGCATAGACTTGGGGGCTCGGGACCATTCAACACCCACTTAGCCCTCTAACTTGGGCCATTCCTTTCTAAGTAAAGCAGTTCATCTACTCTGCAAGGGGCCACTACTGAAACAACCATAGTTATAATTCTTTGAAGAGTTTGTGAGAACCTGGAGAGATATATCTCTCTTTCTAGTGAGAAGACAATGGTGTGGTGCTAAAATGCATGGAAAATAGGACCCTATAAGCACAAAGAAAAGGTCACTCCAATGTTTAAAATTTCTTCTAGTTTCTTACCTCAACATAAACCTGTTACACTCTTTAGTACTTTTCTTTTGTTGACAAAGACAGTCTTTAGTGCTTGAATTCAATAAAGTAATTGCAGTCTTTATTGAAAGAATGCTTTGATAGGGCCAATTTAACTCCAAAATTATTAGTTTAAGTGAATATATGTGCTTCCTTTGTATCATTTGTAAGGTTGAATTTAATCAACCATCATATTGGTTTTAATCCATGTCAAATTTGCTTGTATTTTAGCAATTAGAAACCCTGTATTTAGGTGGGAATTATGTAAGGGTAGTATGTGTGAGAGAGTGTGAAAAATTGCTCAAATGTGTGCAAAGAAGCAGGGACTCACAACTGGATCTCGTGGCTGCAAGCCGCCAAATTGAAGCACACGTGCTAAGCATGCCAGAAGCTGAAGCGTCGCGCCAACTATTCACTACAGGACAAAAGTTCTAGGCTGGCTAGGCCGTTTGCTCGCGGCTTGAGCTCACGACTCAACCCAGTCGCGAGGTCAAGCCACCAAAACACCCTATTTGGCAAAATATGACTTTTCACATTCCTTCTCACCCTACTATATATATACCCTTATACCTATGATTCAAAAAGAGCTTTCAGAGAGAATTTTGAGAAAGAAACCCTAAAGAAAACAAGATTAACTCATCCACAATCTTTACCTAAGAGACTCTTCAAATTCCTCTACTCTCTTCCTCTCCATTGTCAAATCCTTGAGAGGCTCATTACCAAAACATTTTCTCACCATATCCATCTTTATGAGAGGGCTGTTTGGTGCTTTAGGAAACAGTTAGGAAGGAACCAATTTCACATTGGTTGATGCTATGGTCAAGTAGCGGAATCCAAGAAGTTAGAAAAGAAATAGGTTCGGCGTAACCTCGTTGAAGCAAGAAGCTTGAAGGACTTAGGTACATTGAATAGATTAGGCTTTAAGGGTCTATTGCTGTTCATATATCCCAACTACATTTTCTAGTAGATTAATTACCGCTTGGAGGGCGGCAAAGAGGTTTTACGCCGAGAGCTTCGGTTTCCTCTTCAATAACACATCGCTATGTTGTCTTGTGTTTGTATCTCTCTTCCCTTATCTTTGCCTTTTATTTTCTACTGTGGATGTGATTTTAAATTGGCTTAGATTGTTTATCAATTCTGTTTATAGCTTGTGTTCATTTTCCGCACACTTTGTATTTGTCATATAGCTTGAATTGGTAATTTTTTATTTGGGGGTTTAAACGTTCATAGTGTATTTTACACTATTTGAACTTTCATCATTGAAAAAGTAGCTAGATTGAAATATACACTTCTTCCGTAAATTTTGACTTTATTTCCCTTTTTTAACTTAAAATGCTTATTTTCAAATACCGTATTCTTAATTTCTTTTAGCAATGTTAGGGAGACGATTTTTTTATTCTTTTCATAATTTAGTGATGTAGTTGTGATTAATAGGATTATAGATCAAGTACTACCATCACCTTTTTTTATCCACCAATCACAACTAATTACTTCAAAAAATGTATTAAAAAAAATGCTTGAAATAAGTTATGTACATAATTCTTTTTTTCTTTAAAAAGAAAAACTATTATATAATATATGCCGATATACCCACCATAGATTTCCTTGAACTCTTAACTCCACATGTACCATGGACCATGGCCGCCCAATACTTCACACCATATTGCCATGTCTAAACTTTTAAGTGTAAACGACAAATTGTCCACCAGCCTTTCGTTGCCCACAGGGTTAAATTTGATGGGCTCATTTCAATTGAAAATAGATACTCTTCCTTAGAAAAAAAAACTAACAACAAATATTGTAAAAATGCTTATTCATCTTAAAAAAGAATATTGAAAATACTTTTTATTTTAGAATCGGATAGTGAAGCTTGCCTACTCTTTCGTAACTAAATATATTTATTAATTTTCAGAGTATATTGTCTCTTTCAAATCTGGGAAGCCATATTTAACAAAATTTGGAAATTTTCTAAATTAGTTTATTGAGATTTGAGGGGTAAAGCTGCCTGTTAAAGGACTAAGTAGACAAAATAAATCTCCAAGCCCATTTTCCACTTGATACTTTATATTCCAAATAATATTTTGAGTTGAATCCTGAATCTTGATAAAGAATTGAATGACATAAATCTTTTTCCATTACAAATACATAAATATTTTTTATTAGATGCAAAGACATATATGGTTATTGAATATCGAAATGAGTATAGTAGCTGGAGGGTCCAAATTAGGGAGGTCCTTCACTGTAAATGTGAACGAACCTATACCCAACAGACTCAATACAATAAATTTGGTAAAGAAGTGGGCTTAAGAACTGGGCCTTAGTGAGGACTTCTTCAGCAGCCTGACAAGACCGTAAGGGAGCGGGATGGACAAAAGCGTAGAGAAAAGGTGAAAGTTTATCCTCGGGCTTAGTCCGAGGATGAATTCTTCTTCTTCTCAGTTCTCCGATGCTTCACGGCCAGAGCTTTCAGGTGTCCTAAGAACTGCGATTATCTGCCTCTCCCGCTTGTGAGATCTCTATTGTTATATATCCTTCTACTCCATTCATCTTGACCGTCCATCTGTTGATCATGCAGGTCGCTACTTGAGTATCTGTCTCATCTAGGGCTTTCCTCAACTTGATGTGAGTTGCAGCAGACAAGGTGACACTGTTCAAGGGTCATTCCTTCATTAATGCGGCCAGAC
Source organism: Quercus parvula (assembly GCA_030820535.1). Lineage (NCBI taxonomy): Eukaryota > Viridiplantae > Streptophyta > Magnoliopsida > Fagales > Fagaceae > Quercus > Quercus parvula. The sequence continues at coordinate 48,013,746 of JAUAME010000009.1, read as the reverse complement.
TGTCAGCTGCGGGCATTTAATGCGGAGGTGACAGCCTCTTCTATAATTGCTCCTCCACCATGCCCCCATAATTGTCCTCCTGTGTTGGTCCTTTTGTTTGGGACGACTAGGAGGGTTGCTTTGAATGGTGTGCCGCTTTTTCCTTCCATGACACCGGTTTGCCGAGGACAGGACGGTCATCGGCGATTCCTCCCAGCAGCTTTGGGCCTTCCTTATTCATCCTCGGACGTATTTCCCTCCTCGGCTTGGGCCTTGGGTCTGATACTCAAATGGGCCGAGGTCCCCAGATCCCTTGGCCCCACAATAGCCAATGGATTTTCTGAATCTATATGAGCTTAGAGTCGTGTAATAAGTGGAACAGAGGTTATTTATTCAATGGTCAAGTTAGTGTGAGGACAAAATGTAAGATTAACACATTTGTGCAAGTAGCATTTGTTTATTCTTCATGCTTTTACACCTCCAAATTATGTAAGTAAGAATATACGGAGTTAATAGTTCATTCTTTCAATTATAATAACAAGAATACGAATAAAAAATTTGTGCAAGTAGCACTTCTCATTCATCATGCATTCCAACCTCCAAATTACGTATTTAAGAATTTGTGGAGGTAATGGTAGTAGATTCTCTTTAAATTATAATAAGGAATATTTCGAAGCAATGTGTTTGGATTTATTGCATATATACTTGATACTAAATTCTTTCAACTCAGCTTTCCAAGAATCTTTTTGGATTTATTGCATATATGATTACCACAACTCAGCAAAAGAAAAAAGAAAAGATCTAACCACTTATTCCACGGTTTGTTTTGCCCTAGTCTAAACTTATTCCTCGAGCATATAACCTACAATTGAGTAATGATACTGATACAATAATTAAGGGGGCAAGCTTTTATTAATTTTTATTTGGGCCTACCACAGCACTAACATCGTGTTTTCTTACCTACCATTAACAATTTACCACCTTAAGAGTACTAGCATTGGGAGTGTAAAATAAAGAAAAAAAAAGATATTTTTTTAATCTCTCACCCTCTCTCTTTTTGTACTTTTTATTTTTTTATTAGGTAGTGTAAGGACTCCAGAAAGAAAGGCTCAAGCACACTTATAATAGTAGTACCTTATCCTTCAAATCTTGCCCCAAACAATAAATTTTTAAGAGAGTGGGTCTTCAACTCAAGTGCAATGTAAGGATGGGTCCAAGTCTAAGACTATTGAATCCAAAGTAACAGATATTTGAATTTAGAACAAAAATTGTGAATAATACCCTCTTCGAGTGAGTCCTAGGATAAATTTTTATTAATTACTTAGGCTCAAGTTCCTTTACAAGGTTCTCAATAGTTCTCTCAATTGCCTCTTCTTTCTTGGAAACTGTTCATCCCCCTTTTCTGGGGGGTTCCCTTTCTTTTATAATCCCTTCCCTAGCATCCCAGCCCTCCACCTATACGTCTCAAGTGATCCCTTAGGATACTTGTCCCATCAAAACCCTTCAAGAGATGGTAGAGAGAGTTGCTAGTTATGATGGTGCAAAGTATTGAATGCAGAGGTGAGAGGTGTCTTCTTTAGGAAACTTCCTCTCACCGTCCTCGCAGGCCTCGTCCTCCCTTATTGTTGTCCTTTCCCTTATCTTGGGGCCTCAATAGGGTGCCAGTCATCCTTTTGCTCTTTTGCTCTCCTTAGGTGGGTGCAATCCCTTTTTGCCTATTTTTCTTTATTTGAATTGGACACCTTCGTCCTCGGATTGGGCTCCTTGGTCCTCGGCTCCCTCACAAGTAGTTTATATTATTTTATTGAGTTGTATATAAAAATAAAAATTAGGATGTTGGGTGTACTGTTGGATGGGTTGGTAAAATAGATAAAGTAATGTTTGAGGATGTAAAATAGTTTTTTTTTTTTTTTTTTTTTACATTCCCCATTGCTAGTGATCTAACATTTGTGAATTTTTTTATATCTATAGACTTGCATTAGGTGAAATACAATTTCTGTAATTACTAGTCAGTAGCACTACTAATAAAATTCCTAATCATTTAAAACAATATACATCTCAACTCCAATTCAATATGTTGATGCGTCAAACAAATTTTTTGTATACTTTCTTTATACCCAAACAGTATAAGCATTCCTTGCCTTTCCTTGTAACTAAACACCGTAAGAGTGAAGATTCGATCCATGTGCCACCGCATCACATTGTGTCCAATATATGCACTGATGGACTAAACAATTCACTTCCATTGCCCATGACTCATAAACTAGATATGCCAGTCATCACAACCACTGAACCTATAACTACTGTCTAAAAAGCAAAACAAATAGGAATAAATTCTCAATCCCAACCCCAAGAATCGAAGGGTCAAGGTGCACTTAATCAAGGGAGCAAAAAATATTTGCTAGGTCCATAGGACTAGATTGGCAAACTGTGACTTTGTGTAATCTTTTAGAATCTTATTGTGTCTTGTGTTTTTCTTTGCTTTTTAGACAGTAGTTATTATTGTGTCTTGTGTTAGTATTGAAGATATGTTCAAGTGCAAGGTAAGTCAAGATTCAAGCTATAAATGACCTGAAAGAATCAAATTTTCAACTACAACTCGATCCATTGAGTTATGCTTAACTCAATCAATTGAAGTAGAATCTCGACTGATCGAGATTCATGCAGATTTGATAATGATATGTTTTCCTTCATCCACTTGATCTAGGGTTTTTGGATTACAAGGCAAGTATAAAAGCAACGCTAAAAGCATGTTTTTCAAGACTTTGTGAGAAGTATTATTGTACACAAATCTTGGAGTTTTCCATCTATCTTGAAGCATCAACCGAATATCTACTTCCATTCTAAAGATTTGGTGGCAAATTTATTCTATTGATGTAAATTTCCTTCAAGCACTTCGAATCAACCCACGAGTCTTCAACTTGGGTGATTGAGAGAGTTGTGCGTGTTGATAAATGTAGAAGGTTTTTAATTAGTGTGTGTAGTGTTTTGAAGATGACTGAAGAGATAGCCGTGTATGAATGAAGTGCTTGAGGAGTGAATATAGACTAATGTTGTTGGGAACGATTGGCTTAAAGAGAGTGATGTTGCATGAAGCAATCTAATGTCTCTCTTAAGCTTCAGAAGAAATTTTTGCAAAACTTCCATAATTTGAAAAATGGGGTGAAATTCCCCTTAAAAGTCCTTTAATTTGATGAAGGGAGGTTGAGTTAAATGGATTAAAGTGTTTAAATTTTCCTCCTTTCCATCCCTCTAGGAGCTTTTGAACTTGATGTGTTTACCTTTATGCATGTTTAAAATGAATTTTGAGCTAATAATAGGCTCCAAAATTTGAATATGGCAATATACTAGACATAAATGTTTTCCATGAGCCCTTGTGTTTTGGGCAGCTTTGGCTCTAATTTTGAATTTGGTGCCATTTTAGCTCCATTTTTTAATTTGTTTCAAGATAATTATGAGTTTAAAAACTCTATTTTGGCACTTATAATTACAATTTTCTCCAAATAATTTTTAATTTTCTTTTTTTTAACAATGAAGAAAAATACAAAATACAAAAAATTAAATTATCTTGTAGGATTTATTTTATTACTTTAAATCACTATCTTGTCTTAATAATTATAATAATGAAATTTTAACATGCCAAAAGTCCGGCACCTAAAAATGATCAAAAGTTGTGAATTTATATAAATAAGAATAAGCAAAAAGTGTCTACCAGTCATCATTATACGCATTGGCATATTGTGAAATTTAGTATAGAATTGGACGTGTCTCTAGAATTATTCTTTTCGAAATATTGTTGAGATTGCCATGGCAGCTAAATTGGTTAAAATGCAGAGGCATTTTATTTGAAATATATATATATATATATATTTAGTACACGAAATAAAAAGACTGACATTAAAATGAAATAAACGTTAATGGCAATGATTGGGAAAAATAAAAAGGATACATTGTGACATGTTTTGAGGGCTGAAGTTGGCCCAGTACGAAATATCAAAGTCTGCCTAGGCTTCAGTTCGAGTCCAATATTATAAAGAAGCTCGAACCATTATGTATGTTTGTTCTACAAAAGAATTTTCAACTTCTGGTCCATATTTCCAAAAGACTAGCCCGAAGCATAATGGGCCTCCAATAGCTATTGCTGGGCAGAGATGAATTTGGGCGTTGGTGATCCTGGTAGTCTGCTTGGGCTGAAGTTAAGACGGCTTTCGTGGCTGTGTTTTTGTGTGTTCCTAAATAATCTCATTTTTCAATTATTCAACCATTTAATTTTATCAAGTTCAATGTTAGTCAGATTAGTCAACATTTATATGTTTTCATGCAATAAGAAGATATTATTTGTAACAAGTAGTTTTGTTGGTTGCTTAATTGGTCACATTTTATTCATGAATTGGCTTGGATTGGTATTAATCAGAATATAGCAAAATAAATCTAATGTATAGTCCAAATGTTATTTTGTATCTCTTAATTTTCAAATAAATAATATTCAAAAGTATTTTTATTCAGTTTCTTTTTATATTATTTCCATTATTATTGTGTTTGCATCAACAATATCCATATTTTTTCCTCTTCATTTAGATGTGAGACATTCTTTTTATGCAAGGACAGAACCAGGATTTGGAAATGGGGGGCCAAAGTATAAATGAAAAAAAGTTGGTATATACCAAACTTAACATAAGCTTTTTCAATTTTTTTTTTTTTAGAGATAATTACAACATGCTGCTAATCCTGCAACTCGAACCATTTTCCCCTTAAACCCCCAAGCACTTTGTACATGAAAATGTGCCAATTCAGCTATAAGGCCCTTGGCAAGCTTGTTCAATTTCATTGTGTAAATTAACATCATAATTATATTTGTGGTAATTCTAGATTATTTTGTAATTAACTATTACCCATTTTATCAATAGTGATTTTTCAAAAATTTATTTGATGGATTTTAGAAATTGGGACATTGTGACCGTTTGGCTTGCGCGTTTTGCTACGTCCACGTTTTCCTTTTTTTTTTTTTTTTTTTTTTTTTTTTTCTGCGCGTGAACAGTAACCTCATCTGGGTTCACTGTTCACGCACTGTTTAGTACTGTTTATGCACTGTTTAGTACTGTTCATGCACTGTTCATATATTAAAAAATATTAAAAATGGGTCCCACGATACTATTTACACATTTAAAAATTATTTTGCTACAGTGTTTTCAGTTTTCAGTTTTCAGTTTTCAGTAACAATAAGCTCAATCCAAACGGACCCATTATACTAGATGTTAACTACATTGCATTTTTAATATGAACTTCTAAATTATTTTGAATTTTTCTTGATAAAAAAAATCAAAATTGAACATCATTTTTCCATTATCTTTGAAAAGAAAAAGACAACCACAATTAATTATAAGGAATTTATATCCTACATCTACCTAATCTACCTAACCATTTATGCTAACTTTTTTTGCTGAAACCATTTATGCTAACTTGTTATATGCTAAAACCACGGTTTAAATTTTTAATTGAAGACCCTTGTTTTTGTCATGATGTCATTGTCCTCGTCACTTTGAAATCCTTCCAAGCGGATCCTGTATTTTGCGCTCATTCAGCGGCCAAATCAAAACCCATTTGCATTGCTATTTTTATATTTCTTTCATTGTGTGACAGAACCTTTTTTTTTTTTTTTTTTTACATAGTCAAATCAAATTCTTTGAAGTTATGCTATAAATCCACTTGATTTTTATATTATTATGCCACAATAAGATTCCATTATCTCGTAATTTTAAAGTAAATTGAGAAATCCTAATACTTAAGGTAATAATTATAAAACAATAATGTTGATCTTAGGCTTTGCTGGGGTAAAGGAATTGCTATGGCCACGTTCATGTAAGATAGCCCCCGTCACTTTCTTTCTTTCTTTCTTTTTTAATTAAAAAAAAAAGTCAGGAAAAGAAAAACAGTAATATTGTTCATGGTAAGAAGAAATGGAAGAAAAAAAAATTGCTATGAATTTCAAATTGTGTCTCCGTTCATGAAGTTCACTATGTAATGTCAAATGTGGCATCTTCTTTAGGGAAAACTGGGAAAGTCAGTGATTTGTTGGATTTTGAAAGAAGAAAGAGAAGGGGATAGGAAGATGGAGCTAGGATTTTCTACAATAATCACTAAATTCTAAGAACTTAATTTCAAGGAGAAACGTAGATAAATTCCTCCCAAATCATAATTTAATATGTAGCTAGCATTTTCTACAATAATCACTAAATGATATTTGTCATGATTCGAATAATAAAAAATCACGTGTAAGAGTCTTGTAATTGAGTGGTATTACTTTTTCTTCATGAGAAGAATTTTGGTTCAAAATTTTCCTCTCATATTGTTATCAAATTAACCACATGCAAATAAAAATAATTTAAGAGAGAGAGAGAGAGAAATCTGTAATCTAATTAACGTTTCAATATGAGACTCTATGTTGATTATGGAATATACGCTCATACAATTCATATAATCTAAGGTATCGCACATCTTATAAAAGAAAAAAAAAATGTTAAAAATGACAAATCTTCTTTCTACTTGTATCCATAATATTTCTTCTTCTCCATTCGGACCTGAGACCTTTTCTTTAGTCCATAGAGTTGGCTTTCCCAAACTTCCCTGGGAAATTTGGACTTCCTTTCCTCCATACAAACTCCAGATCCCATTGACTTAACCAAACGCAACTGGTAATCATACATTTCACGTGAGATTGGATCAGACAGTGTCTCATAAGCCTTTTGAAGCTCAACAAATCGTCTTGTGGATTCTTCTTTTGCAGAGGGAGGACAAACATCAGGGTGATATTGAAGGGCCATGCTTCTGTATGCCTTCTTTATCTCATCGAAACCAACATCCTCCGAACCAAGAGAAAGAACTTGATAAAAGTTGGTGTTCTTTTTTTGCATGGTCCACTCATTAGCTCTACATAGTACGGTTTTGAGCTCACAACCCTTTCTCCTAGACCTTGTTTTAGGTAGCTTTGGAACCATTGTTGCAATCTTCGGATTCATTCTCAAGGAAATCTCCATGGTGTGTGTGCCTCTAGTTAGAGTTGTTTTGAGAGAGAGAGAGAGAGACCTAATTAAGTGTGGATGAATTGGTCTCAAACCAATATTTAATTATTTATAGCTGTATTGGTGTGCATCTCTCTAAGCAGGGGCGGAGGTATGTACGAGGGTAGGGTCATGGCCCCCCAAATTTTGAAAAAATTTTAAATATATATAATTATTTTAATGTTTTCAAAGTTTAGTCTACAAAAATATGAATTGATCCTCCCAAATATTTGAATTAGTCCAATGATATTCTTAAAAAAAATAATTGGTCTAATAGTTATAGAAATATAACTTTATTTTCTGCAATTCTATTTTTTATTGTAAAATGTGCTCTTAAATCTGTTAAATATTTGATAAAATTTTGCATTAAACATGTTTGAATCTATCTTTTTCAACCCATTATGTGGCGATTTATAAATCATTGACTCATTAAAAAAATCTTGTCTCTAAAACTACATATGAAATGTGTCTTTAGTTGCCACATAATGGGTCAGAACAAGATAATTTCAAATATGTTTGGAGCCTAATTTATTTATCCAAGTTTTGGATCATTCATGTTTTTGAAAATTTCATTAATTCAATTGAAAGATTTTTTACTTACTTTAGTATAAAATTTGATAATTTGTATTTAAAATGAAACTTTTTAAGAATTTTACTATGAAAATGGAAAAAATGAATTTTATTTTATAAAAGATAACTATCAAAAATAATTTTGATTGAAAATACTAAGCTCTTTTTTTTGTTGGGTGTATGTATATATATAACTTATCAAATAAAAAAGTGTGTTTATATATATATATATATATATATATATATATTTGTGTGTGTGTGTGTAATAAAAAGCGTGTGTGTAGTGTGTGTGTGTGTATATGCGTGTGGAGATTGTCTTAGTAAATATATTAGTATCATAATTTGGCTCCTAAACAAAAATTCCTAACTCCGCCCTTATTTCTAAGTTACACAAACTTATTATATCCTTAAACCATGGTTTAAATTTCAAATAGAAGACCCTTGTTTTGTCATGATTTCATTGTCCTTGTCTCTGTTAACTATTAAGTCCTTCTTGGCTGTTGCTGCTGTTTGCGTGCCGAAACCATTTCTCATTTGCTTTGCCAATATATTATACATTTTTCATTTTGGTAAATCAAATTTTTTGATATTATGTTTCTCAAAAAAAATATTTTTTTTTTTGATGTTATTCTAAATCCTATTCATTATAATATGATTACAACGCAATAAGATCCTATTGTCTCACATAATTTTTAAGTAAATTGAAAATTCCTATTACTAGTAGTAATGATAACAATAATGTTGATGATAAGAAGAAGAAGAAAGCAAAAAAAAAGCTATAACTTTCATCAATAGTGGCTCCATTATTGATAGTAATACTTGTGTGATATAGAATGGCTCTACCAAAATCAAATAAGCCTTCTTTTCTCTTTTTTTATTATTTTTTTTCCCGAAAAAGAAGGTTTCTTACATAATGGATGATGTTGATTTCAACCATATTCAGATAAATTACGAATTATGCATCAATAGAATTCACCTAATTAAAGTCAAACGAAACCAACAAGTTGATAAAGTGGTCATGCAGGACAAAGATTATAAATTATAAACTAGAATTAGACCTTGCATATAGAGACATTGCTAACACCAAGATTAATTAAATAACCTAACTTAGATCTTTGAAATTAACCAGGTGCGAAGGACTGGAGTAAAGAAATAGTTTTCCATGTCCCATATATCACGTTTGTAGTTACCAACAAGTAACAGACATTTCTTATAGTTACGTGTTTGGACCAGAATTTTATTCAACTTATTCAAAGTGGTGTTCGACTTTTTTCTTTATGTTCATTGTCCCATGCCTTGATCTTTTACTAGATCTTTGGTATAGGTTTCACGTGTTTCTCTCTGCCGGCTATCATTTTTATCAAATTTTTTATATTCTAAGTAATCTTGACTGATGTGAGCATTATCTTCGTGGCAAGTTCATCAATTGTGGTTAAATATTCATAAGGTTAGAATCTTATCTTTTTACATTGCATTTATATTAATTTAGCCCCCAAAAATGCAAGAGAGAGCAGCTGCTCAATAATTAGCAAGATCTCTGTGTCTTTGAGATTTTTTTTTAAAGGAGATATTCCATAAAATGACAAAACTAGAATTAAAGAATATAATTTAGTTTAATTAATTCTAACCAATTGGTAAGAATGGTTTCTGTTGCCCTGTCTTCGGGGGATAAATAGGCCCACATATTATGTCTTATTAAAAAATAAATTATAAAAAAGGACCAACCAATGGGCAATGGACTAAAGATATTTAAGAGTGATTCTAAACGTATAAAATAATGTTTTCAGTGAATAAAGATATGAAATTGATCCACAAGATAGTCCAACAACCATGTGAAGTATTTAGCAAAAAAAAAAAAAACAACCATGTGAAGTAAGAAGTACTTATTTATTTTGGAATTCATCTCATTCAACAGCCGGCGGGGCCAATTGATTCAACCAGGCAGCATTTTAATCATATTTTTCTTAATACTCAAGATTTATCAATTTTTGAATGTTGATTTAGTCCAAAACACAGAATTCTACTCTTATATTATTTAAAGCTTGCAAAATTCCAATACGATAGAGATTGATAATGATTTCTTCTATAAAATATTAAAATTTTATTTTTTTAAATATTAAAATTATACATAAAAAATAAGTTCATGAATTAAATAGATAATATCATCCAATAAACATGAAACTTAGTGTGCGTGTTTAGAATATTGAGAACATATTATCTAACAATGACATTTTTGATAGTTATTAAGCAATGTAATATTAACAAAAAGTTATAACAACGTTGACCTGATGGTATATCTCTCTCTCTCTCTCTCTATATATATATATATATATAAAATATTTGGAGAAATTTAGGGGAAAATGTTAATGAAAAATGTCAAAAAGTTGTTGAATTGAGTGGCCAAATAACCTCAATGTGCAATGGTTTTAAAAATCATTTAAAAGATTGCACAATGTTATTATTTAATAAATTATTCAAATATTTAGAGATAATGCAAAGTGCATGTTTGGCTATGATTGTTTTTGTGATGTTTGATGTAGTTAAACATGTATGTTGAAGTGCTAATTAGCAAGTACCTAACCTCATCGAGACTGAGGGGTGGAGCAAGGAGGCAGCCTGCTTCTCGCATTTAGAAGGCATGTAAGGAAGGAGTAATTATTTTTAACAAAGGTTTAAAATGGTCCATTGTTAATGGTGAAAATGTGAGTGGCTAGGAAGACTTTTGGCTCCCTTCTATGCCACTCCAGAAGCATATTAAAGGCCCTCTAGCTGAAGGAGAGGAGAGAATATCTGTGAAGATGTTGTTATCTAATGTGGAGGGGATTTCTTTTAATCTCCAAGACAAAATCTTACAAGAAATGAAAGGCATTCCTATTGTAGCGAATCCAAACCAAGAGGACATTCTTATCTAGGCATTTTCAAAGGATGTTTCCATTTCCCTCAAATCAACCTATCTCATCGCAAAAGGATTTAACATCTTGAACCTTGATACTAGTCCTCATCAGTGGGTGTGGAAAGCTAGCACATCTCCTAGAATTAATTTTTTTCTTTGGCTGTGCACACATTGCAACATTCCTACAAAGGAAGTTCTTGGTTCAAGAGGGTTAAATCTTAACCCGACCTATGAGTTATGCCGAAGGGTCCTGAATCAATCCTCCACACCCTTAGAGATTGCAGGGTGGTAAGAACAGTGTGGAGAGATTTGGGAATTGAGGAATCCAATCAGGAATTCTATGGTCTACCCCTGGAGGATTGGCTGGAAAAAAATTGCAGAGCTTCCAATATGTTCCCAAGACCCCGTATCCCCTGGAAAATCTTGTTCCCACAAGCCGTTTGGGCTATCTAGCTTCAAAGAAATAAGGCAATCTTTCAAACTGGGAGAGTGGAAGAAGGCACGAGTGCTCGCTGTGTAAAAAAGGGAGTGGAGTTTTATGCCATTAGTCCCTAACAGCCCAAACAAACCAAGTAGGATTCAAATCCAAGTGAAATGGATCAAACCTCCAATGGGATAGGTGAAACTAAACACAAATGGGTCTATGTTTGGGGATCCGATTAAGGCAGGCGGGGGAGGTATCTTGAGGTGCAGTAATGGAGATTGGATTGCTGGGTTTGCTAGGAAGCTCAGAAACATAACAAGCACTGTGGCGGAACTATGGGATTTAAGGGATGGCCTTAACGTGGCCAAGTAGTTGGGGATAGAGAACATTTGAACAGAAATGGATGCTGAATTTCTAGTATATCTCATATCAAATCCTTTTGTGGTCAATCTAATGCTTGAACCTCTCTTAACTGATTGCAAGAACCTGATGAAGACCTTCTCTAATTCCTTGGTGGCGCATGTGTTTAGGGAAGCTAATAGCTGTGCTGACAGGTTAGTTAGGATGGGAACAGAGTTTATATTTGACTTCCTAACTTAGTATAACCCACCCGATGTGGTGGCTAAGTTGCTAGCTAGAGAGAAAGCCGACATTATTTGTTGTAACAGACTTATTGTTCAGTAGTTTTAATTCCAAGCATCGTTAACCCAAAAAAGAAAAGAAAAAAAGAAGTGCTTCCCTTTTTCATAAATATAATAAAGTTGTGAGTGAGAGGGTGGATAAAAGGATAGCAATGTTTAAATTCTAATGGTTAGAAACTAAAATAAACGTTAAGAATATAGAGATAAGAGGATTAGCAATAAGGTAGTCAAAATAACATTTAATTTAAAAAATAAAAAAATAAAAAAAACCTAGCTAAACCCAGTCAAAAGCTACATGCAACAGGCTCAACATTTTAGTATGCAAAACTAACAGAAGAACAGTACCTCAATACCTCTATTGAGTTACTGTTCATCGCTACACCAAAGAAAATTATTGTTTTCTTAGATCATTCAATGACGAAAGCTGCCTTGCCATGAGATCAATGATATGCTCTTAATTGTAACATCAACGCGTGAGACTCCTTTGGCTATGACAAGGAGTGGGGGTTTTTTTGCTTGGTCATACATGCTCATCAATGCATGCAATGAGAGTCATGGAGGATGAAAAGGGCTTTGTAAGAGCTCGGCGAGCATGGTAGAGAGGGAACAGATAGAGGATTGGCGTTGTAGATCTGGAGTCATCTTTTGTGGTGGTATGTGCAATTGGGTTTGTTAAAGTTATGGTCTGTTTGGATGGAAGGAGAGAGAGAGTATAGTAGAGTTGAGTTGGCCCAAAATTAGCTTATTTTTATTCAATTTTACTCTACTTTACTCTCCTCCACTCTCCCCTCAATCCAAACAGGCCCTTAAAGTCTATATGATTGGGGTAAAGGCCTATGTGGTGATTTGTGATGATTTATTACAGCACTACTAGGAAGTTTTAATTGAAAATGGGGAAAGGGTGAAGGAGGTTAGAGAGAGAAAAAAATTATATAAAATTAAGTAAAGAAATAAATGTTGCTTATGATAAGGTTTATGTAATTATATGTTTGCAAAAATAGAAAAAATGGAATTTTTTAGAACAATTTAACTAAATCATGTTGAGCCTGATATGAATGCTCTAAGTAGATAATCACACTCAAAAAATTGTAAGTATTGGTGGAAAATATACAGCTACTTAACCCTTTTTATTAAATCTTTCTCCCATTTTCTCTCTCTACTATATTAAACATTCTGTAATTTTTTTTTATGGAAGAGTCCAATCTTTTTCTTCTTTGCTTTAACAATTGGAATGATTCGAATTTTGAAAGGAAATATTGCATATTATGATTCGCCAAATGTTCAGATTTGTAAGGCATCTAAACATTAATGCAGCAACCTAAGTGATAGATGAAGACGAGACTAACGTGACTGGAGAGGATAAAATTGAGGTAGATGGATCCGTTCAACAAGGCCAACCATAGGTGATGATATTAAGGAAAGGGACGGTCAGAAAATACGGACAAGACAACAGACAAAACAGTTTATGTCTAGGATGGAGAAGAAGGAAGACAAACGGACCTTCCATAGTGGACGGATTTCAATTAAATGGATATAAAGGAGATGGGTAGCAAATCCACGTGGCATCTACATGGCCTAAGTGGTCTCCAAGAAACCTCAAAAGGAAATGTCTTGCGCCCTACAATTAACCTTAATCAACGAAATCTCTATATGGAAAGAATCCCGCGAGATACGTATATTTATGAGGATCTTCCCCACAAGGAAACATCTTCTTCACCAAGAAAATAAAGGTCGGTTCTACACTACTATAAAAACCCAAAGCCCTTAGAAATCAAGGTATACATTATTTACCCCAACTCTGGCACTCTAGAGTTGTGAACACTCTTTAACTTAACCTTCAGAGGGTATTTGGCCGGTACCGCACCGATACTCTCTATAAGGTTTTCTTCTTTATTGTGCAAGTTTTGTCTAGAGCACGTGAAGACTATGCAGCTTACTGACGATTCTTTGGGAAAGGATTAGACTAGAGGCCATACTACCATTTCCCATACAAAAAAGTTTCATGGTACTTACTCATTCGATGGCAACCAACAATAATGGAAAGGAACCACGCACTACCACCCTTGAAAGACAAGTACAGACCCTAGCTGCAATGGTGGAACGCCTTACTAAGCAAAACCACGACTTGGAGGAACAACTGCGCCAAAGGAATGTTAGGCCCAACAGTCACAGAGAAGAGCAAGAGGGCACCAACGTCGAAATGAGGGACCAAGAAGGACCAGAAGGTAGCAATGCTCCGAGCATACAAGAGCGACAAGATACCAACCATCCATCCGTCGTAGAAACAACACCACGACACATGGTCGCGGAGATGTAGAAGATGAAGGAGTGGATGGACTTCATAATGAACGCCCTCAGAGGATGGGTGTCAAGCGACCTCGATAAGTTAGTCCATCAGACGAACTCGCCTTTTACCACACCCGTCACTTCGTTCCCCCTTCCATCGAAGTTTCGTATGCTACAATTAGAAACCTACGACGAGTTAAAGGATCCCTTAGATCACCTGGAGTCATTCAAAACCCTCATGCACTTGCAAGGTATGGCAGACGAAATCATGTGTCGAGCCTTCCCAACCACACTGAAGGGTCCTACAAAAGTATGGTTCAACAAGTTGACGCCCAACTCCATCAGCACCTTCAAGGACTTGAGCGTGCAATTTGCCTCACACTTTATAGGGGCCACAGGTATAAGAAATCTACGGCGTGCTTGATGAGCATCAAGCAACGGGAGGAGGAGATGTTGAGATCCTATATAACCCACTTCAATAAGAAAGCCCTCTCAATAGATGAAGCTGACAACAAAATACTCGTTGTTGCGTTCACCAATAGGTTACGGAAAGGGAAGTTTCTATTTTCCTTATACAAAAATGACCCAAAAACCATGTCAGATGTACTTTACCGAGCTACTAAGTACATGAACGCAGAGGATGCGTTGCTGGCCCGAGAAGAGAAGCCTAAAAAGCGGGAAAGGCAAGAAGACGTATGACAGGACATGAAACGGAAGACAATAAGGACAGGAGACCGATGAGAGGATAGGCGTTCCAAGCACCCCACTGGGAGGTTTGCAAGCTTCACCCCGTTGACGGCCCCTATTGATCAAGTCCTGATGAAGATCAAGGACAAGGCAGCCTTGACATGGCCTGGCAAGCTGAAAGGAGACCCTAGCAAAAGGTCCAGAGACAAGTACTGTCGTTTCCACCATGACCACAGTCACAACACGTCTGAACATTACTACTTGAAGCAACAGATAGAAGCCCTTATCAAACAAGGAAAATTGCAAAGATTCGTCATCAAGGAAAGGATGGACCCACCACAAGAGCAAGCCACCTGAAAGGAAAACGAGCATCCTAGGCTACCTCTAGGAGACATAAAGATGATCGTAGGGGGCACCACGACCTCTGGTTCAACCAAGAAGGCATGCAAAACCTACCTCAGGATGGTCGTTTAGTCCCAAAAATGGCACGCATCGACAACCCTGTAATTGGGTTCACAAAGGAGGATGCCCGATGTCTCCACCTCCCACACGACTATGCGCTTGTAGTTAACATACGGGTGGGGGACTACAACACTCACCGAGTCTTCGTAGACAATGGGAGCTCTACTGATATCCTCTATTACCTGGCGTTCCAGCAGATGAGGATTAAGAGAGAACGACTGATTCCAACTAACGCGCCACTTGTTGGGTTCGGAGGAACAAGAGTATACCCCCTCGATGCAATTACTTTGCCCGTAACAATCGGTGATTACCCTCAATAGATTACCAAGGATGTCACATTCCTAATTGTTGACTATTCGTCCGCTTACAGTGCCATCCTGGGCCGTCCTACCCTTAACTCATGGAAGGTCGTAACTTCAACTTACCACTTGATGATCAAGTTCCCAATCGAGTACGGAGTGGGAGAGGTACAAGGAGATCAAGTAACGACACGCGAGTGCTACATTGCCATGCTGAAGATGGACGATCGTTTACAGACCATGTGTATAGAAGAATAATGAATGATGGCAAAACCCGTGGAAAGGTTGGAAGAGGTCCTCCTTGATGATTCTAGGCCTAAGCAAACAACCAGAATTGTCACTCTTGCTAGCCCACCAGTCTGTCAAGCGCTTACAGCCTTTCTAAAGGAGAACTAGAACGTCTTCGCCTGGAGCCACGAAGACATGCTCAAAATTGATCCTTCAGTCATAATCCACAAGTTGAATGTATCGCCCTCTTTTTTCTCCCATCCATCAGAAGAAACAGGTGTTCACACAGGATCAAGACAAGGCCATAGCAGAAGAGGTTTGCAAGTTACAGGAAGCGGAGTTCATACGAGAAGTATACCACCCCGATTGGCTGGCCAACGTAGTGATGGTAAAAAAGGCCAACAGGAAGTGGAGGATATGCGTGGACTTCATGGACTTAAACAGGGCATGCCCAAAGGATAGCTATCCTCTTCCACAGATTGACATCTTGGTGGATTCGATAGCAAGACACTAGTTACTAAGCTTCATCAACTCGTTTTCTAGTTACAACCAGATCAAGCTGGAAGAGGCTGATCAAGAGAATACTTCATTCGTCATCAGCCAAGGTCTCTTCTGCTACAAAGTAATGTCATTCGAACTCAAGAACCCAAGCGCCACGTATCAAAGGCTGATGAATAAGATGTTCGCACATCAGATTTAGAGGAATGTTCATGTCTACATGGATGACATGTTAGTAAAAAACCAACAGGAAGATGACCATTTGGACGACCTCAAGGAAACCTTTGATACCCTTCGCTCTTACAACATGAAGTTGAATCCGGACAAATACACATTTGGGGTGATAGCCGAAAAATTTTTGGGGTTCATGGTATCCCAAAGAGGTATTGAGGTCAACCCATACAAGTTATGGGCAATAATGGAAATGACGCCAACAAACATCAAGGAAGTACAAAGCCTCAACGACAAAGTAGCCGCACTGAACAGATTCGTCTCAAGAGTAACGGACAAATGCCTACCTTTCTTCCGCACATTGAAAAAGTCATTCAAGTGGACGACTGAATGTCAGCAGGCATTCGAAGACCTGAAAGCATACCTGTCCTCCCCACTGTTGCTAAGTCCCTTCAAACCAGGGCAAAAATTGTTTCTCTATCTAGCCATCTCCCCGACAGCTATCAGCGTAGCCTTGGTTAGAAAAGAAAACAAGGTATAGAAGCCTATATACTACATTAGTCAGGCACTTCGAGGTGCCAAAAAGAGGTACCCCCGATAGAGAAGCTCGCCTTCACATTAATGACTACAGCTCGTAAGCTTAAGCCATACTTTCAAGCCCACACTATAGTCGTCCTAACAGACAAGCCTCTATGAAGAGTGATGAGCAGCCTTAAAGCCATTGGACGGATGGCACTATGGGCAATTAAGTTAAGTGAGTTCGACATACAGTATTGCCCACGTATGGCCATAAAGGGGTAGGTTGTCGCTAACTTCATCGCAGAATTCACCAACATGAAAGGATAGGGGGTAGGAGCATATCCTCAATGGAATATCCACATAGACGAGTCGTCCAACAGACAAGCAGGTGGAGTTGGTATAATACTTCATTCCCTAGAAGGGGAAGAGATCGAATGCATGGTCCTACTCAATTTCCCCACAACTAATAATGAAGCGGAGTACGAAACTTTACTAGCAGGCTGGATCTCACCAAAGCAATAGGAGCCACAAATGTGGTTGTATACTACGACTCTCAGGTAGTCACAAATCAAGTAAACGGCAACTATGAGTGCAAGGGTAAACAAATGAAGAAGTATCTGGAGCAAGTGAAGAAGCAAACAAACGACCTTCAAGTGAAGTTTGTTCAAATCCCAAGGGAGGAGAATGAACCGTCTTGCCAAGACTGCATCAGCAGAGCATATGCTCATCCCCAGTCAGGTACTATCATTTGTTCTGATCTTACCATTAATAGATGGCATCAGTATGTAAGACATAGGTTCCAAAAACAACTGGACTACACCATTAATCTCCTACTTGAAAAACGGCATGTTACCTGACAATAAGGAGGCTGCAAGGAAGTTAAAGGTTCAGGAAACATGGTTCGTGCTAATCAAAGACATTTTGTACAAAAAAGGATTCTCCCGCCCGTACCTAAGGTGTCTTAGTTCCGAGGAAGCAGACTATGTTATAAGAGAAGTCCATGAAGGAATCTGCGGGAACCATTCCGAATCATGGTCTTTGATGCACAAGATGGTACGGGCAGGATATTATTGGCCTACCACGTAGAAAGATGCCCATGCATATGTCAAAACTTGCGACAAGTGTTAGAGGTATGGCAACCTCATCAGACAACCAACAGAGGAGCTCATTCCAATGATGGCCCTATGGCCCTTCACTCAATGAGGGTTGGATATCATGGGCCCATTTCCAGCAGCAATCAAACAGTTGAAATTCTTTGTAGTCAACATAGATTACTTCACCAAATGGGTGGTGATCGAAACCCTGGCCACAATCACGGAGAAGAACGTACTACGAAGTTTTGTATGGAGGAACATTATTTGCAAGTACGGTATACCTAGAGTACTGGTCTCAAACAATGGGAAGCAGTTCAACAACGACTCATTCAAAGATTTTTGCTCGTAGTTAGGGATCAAGAATCACTACTTCTCACCCACCCACCCTTAGGCCAATGGGCAAGTTGAGGTCACGAACCGATCCTTACTCAAAATCATCAAGATTCAGCTTGAAGGGGCAAAGGGTATATGGTCGGAAGAATTACCAAGCGTTTAATGGGCTTACAATACAATGACAATGACACCTACATGAGAGACATCATTTCGACTAGCATATGAAAGCGAGACCGTCATCCCAATTGAGTTCGGATTCACAAGCTACAGAGTGGAAAACTATGACGATAGTAAGAACAATGAAGGCATATGCTTGCAGCTTGACTTGGTGGATGAGGTCAAAGCAACGACTGAAAAAAAATTAGCGTGATACTAGAACCTCATGGCCAAGCACTACAACTCAAGAGTTAGAAAACAGAGACTTTTAGGTTAGGGATCTTGTCTTGAGAAAGGTAACAAACGCCACAAGAGATCCTTCCTAGGGAAAGTTAGGACCTAATTGGAAAAGACCCTACAAGATCGCTTCATGGTAGAGGAAAGGGACCTACCACCTGGAGACGCTAGACGGGCAAAAGTTGCACCACCCATGGAATACGAAGCACCTGAAGAAGTACTACCAATAGACAAACGCACGGACAACGATACTCCTCATTTCCAGTTTATTTTCTTTTAGTTAATTTTTACTATCTACAGTACTTTTTAAACCCAAATGGTGGTTTTTCATTTTCCAAGAACAATTTTTACACATGTATTTATCACAATAAGAGGAGTTATTCAAATATGTCATGTGTATATCTACAAAACTACGTCTATAATTATTAAGTCCACAAGTGGACGAGTTCATCCCAAGCGATGATTTGAATTTATGAAGTCCATAAGTGGACGGGTTCATCCCAAGGGGTGATTTGAAATTAATAAATCCTTAAGTGGACGAGTTTATTATTAAAGTAGAGAAGTTCATCCCAAGGGATGATTTGGATTTATTAAGTCCACAAGTGGACGAGTCCATCCCAAGGGATGCATTCAAATTACAAAGTCCCTAAGTGGACCGATTCATCGCAAGGGGTGATTTGAGTCCTCAAGGGCACGGGTTTATTATTAAATCCACAAAGTAGAGAAGTCCATCCCAAGGGGATGCTTTGAAAAATATTAAAGTCCACCTGTGGATGCGTTCATCCCAAGGGATGCTTTGAAAACACCAAATCCTTGAGAGGATGAGTTCATTACTAAGTCCTTAGCAAGACAGACTAATGGATACCTTCAAAGTACCAAGTCTAAAATGGACGGGTACCTAAATGGATGGGTACACTCAAAAGGGATGGATACACCCTAAATGATTGGATACACCCAAGTATCCCAAAATTCTATAGGTCCTCAAGGGGACGAGAAAAGCTAGAAACAACCCATAGCAAACAATATTTTCAGATATGTAAACAAAAAATATCAGCAACAGATATAAAGACAATAGATAGAAAGCCCATAAAGGGCAAAAGTTTACATCCAAAGAAGCCCAAAAACAATGGGCGACAGAAGGAATAAATATTGTTCTCCCACGAATTTAAAAAGGAAAAGAACAAAAAATATATAGAGAACATCCAACATCCAAAAAATCTACTGATCAACAGGGGTTTCTCCGTCCTTCTCCTTAACCGTCTGGCTCCCCTCAAATGGATGGGTCTCATCCTCGACGAACTTGACTCGATCATCATACGGAGCAATCTCTCCGTCGCCTTGAAGGTCAGGGGCGGCATCATCCGCAAACAACTCGTCGATATCTTCGGGGTTAACGGGAGGGCTAAGGTCTAGGCCTTGGTGTCAATAGAGATTTTGGATAGATCCAGGTCCGGGAAGGAGGCCTTGACTTGACAGAAGCAGTCATTGAACCCATTAGCAAAGGAACCACCCAACTCATATAGAAGGGCGTCGGAGTCACGATACTCCCTTATAGCGTCCCCTTTAGCCTAATGGAGCTGCTTCTTCAACTCAGAGATTTCTCCCTCCTTATCCTTAAGTATTTTCTTCAATGCCTCGGTTCACGCCTCCGACTAATCTAAGAGTTCTCTCGTCAAGTCAAGCTTGTTGACCTAAACCTCCTTCCAAGCTGTCAACTCCCACAACTCTGTCTCCTTGGCCTTCACCTTCTCTCTCAGATGGCCTATCACCGTCCCCTGGGACATGCAACAGTCCATCAGCCCCTTCATCATAAGCACCCCCTACAAAAAATCAAAAACAAAGGTTAGAATAAGAGGTAACAATAAGACAAAACAGAGAGAAGGACGGATATGACTACCTGTGCCGAACTAAAAAGGCTCGTCTCCCCCATGGCCTCGGTAGCATGATTGCCCAAATCCTTATAGTCATCATCCTTAATAATGGACAAGAGTTGCTTGAATGCGTAATGTACGTCTTCACAGAGGAGGATGGGGTGCTTTCCAATGACGGGACCCTAATCCATCATTAGGCCTTTCCCTTTCCCAGGACCAGGCGGCGAAGGCAACTTATGTGTACCAGGAGTCTCCCTGACGATTGACCCCACCGCCACCTTAGGTTTCTTGGGAAGACGGTCAATATTGTCCGACAATTTCCTCTTAGTGGACGGGTTGGCTGGACCCATTCCCTTGGGAGGCAAGCTTCCCTCTTGCTTCTTCCGTGCAACAACCTGTTACTTGATAAAGGCCCTTCTCTTGCCATCTTCCATTTCTGCATCAAAACGGACAGAAAGAAAGAGTTAGGTAAACTACTATAAATAAAATAAAAAAGTAATGAGCAACAGACTTACGTCTACGTGATTGACTATTGTAGCGACGGGCAGCTGTGGTAGACTCAAGACCATCACAATACCAGTGGATTGTGTCCAAGGTTACAAGCTTCACCCATGTCCTTTTTGCCAACTTGATCCTAAAGATCTTTTCCAAAAAACTCCACTGTTCAAGAGTCACCTCTGTACAATCTTGAGTTGCAAAAATGGGACGGTTAGGCCAACACGACACAAATAATAAACAAAATTTAGACTAGCTGAACACCTACCAAACAAGGGCGTTATACCCCAAGTTTTGTCCACAGGCATGTACTCCTGATTGTCAAGGTGGCACATCCAATCATCCCCCTAAATGAAGAAGTACTAGCTCTTCCAATTTCTGTTTAAGTTTGGGGTATCGCACACTAGCCTAAGTACCGGCTTCCTCGGTAAGAAACTATACATACCCCTAAATTGGGTGATTTTTGATGGACAGTGGAAGAACTCCTCCATTGTCATCTTACGCTCCCCATTAGTCAAGACTCCATATAAAACTTCCGCGCCAAGGAAAACTCTCCAAGCATTTAGAGAGATCTTGGTGACAGCCAGCCCCAGGTATTGAAGTAGACGGCGGTGAAGAGCACTTAGAGGGAATCTAAGTCCCACCTTAAACATATGCTCGTACACCCTGACATCCTCAGCATCCTAGTAGTAGCACTTTTCGGATTTGAAAGGCAAACAGATAAGGATGCCGACAAGAATCTAGTATCTTTCCTAAGGGTCTCGAAGTGTTTTTTCTTGATGCTAGAATTGAAGTCATTTACCATCCACAACGAGAGAAGGAGAAACTCCCTAAGGCCATCAAGACCTATGACGGATTGGATGGGAGGTTTAGCATAGTATACGTTTTCATTGTTTGAATCCCCACCTGAATCACCCTCTAATCCGACCACGTTCAAGTCCTCATCCTCCTCCACGGGAGGTGAGTTGGCAGACGGAACCCTTTCATCATAAGAGGTGTCAGGGTCATCCTGACCTGACAAATACACCTCATCATAGCCCGCTCCTTCGCGGACAAACAATTTTTCACTCAACGCCTCACTAGACATCTATCACCTACACGTGATGAATAGAACCCTAAGACTCTATAGGTCTACACATTCGATGGGCACGCAATATTCAAAGTGAATAGTAAAAAAAAAGAGTTCAGTATAAGGCAGAGGATACTTACAATTGAATGATAAGACAACGGAAAAGGCGTAGCAGACGGTCACACTAAGTAGACGATATGTCGATTCCTGGTAGGAGACAATAGCCCTCTAACACTAGTAATTTGTTACAGAAAGTAAAAATGAAAGAGAAAAGCCACATATATATATATATAGGAAACGGCACGGAAGATGAAGGGATGCTTTGGTCCGAGTAATCAACCACTGAAAATGTGCCACGTGCCCTTCCTGCATTAATGACCCTAGGTTAGGCTGTCAATCAAGGCGCATTTCCCAAGGGTTGAATTTGACCATCACTCCATGAGCCTGTCTGTAAAATAAGGCAACGGACCCATGGAGTGAGGGGGTAGCTGGAGAGGATAAAATTAAGGTAGACAGATCCGTTCAATAAGGCCAACCATAGGTGATGGTATTAAGGAAAGGGACGATCGGAAAATACGGACAAGACAACGGACAAAACAGTTTATGTCCAGGACGAAGAAGAAGGAAGACGGGCAGACCTTCCATAGTGGACGGATTCCAATTAAATGGATATAAGGGAGACGGGTAGCAAAGCCACGTGGCATTTGCGTGGCCTAATGGTCTCCAAGAAATCTCAAAAGGAAATGTCTTGCACCCTACGATTAATCCTAATCAACAAAATCTCTATATGGAAAGAATCCCGCAAGATACGTGTATTTATGAGAATCTTCCCCACAAGGAAACATATTCTTCGCCAAAAAAAAACAAAGATTGGTTCTACACTACTATAAAAACCCAAAACTCTCAAAAATCAAGGTACGCATAATTTACCCCAACTCTGACACTCTAAAGTTATGAACACTCTCTAACTTAACTTTCGAAAGGGTATTTGGCCAGTACCGTACCAATACTCTCTATAAGGTCTTTTTCTTCTCTGTTGTGCAAGTTGTCTAGAACACGTGAAAACTGTGTAACTTATTGACGATTTTTTGGCATCATCAGTGACAACTTTGCATGAAAAAAATTGCAATGAGTCATTGGTTTCTGATTGGAAAGTTGGCTTGCAAATCTTTTTGACACGTAGAAAAGGAAGTGATGAAGGCTTTGTCATTGTGAGCATGAAGCCGCAGTTTGGAGCAATTGCAAATTTGCAAGTGTCCTGCTACTGTTAGAAATTAGAACCATGATTACAAAAAGATTAGATATCTCATACAAATCAATACCATAGAGTCATGACTCACGAGATAGGAATAACGTTAGATGGGACATCATGTCGAGGTATTGCAATTTGAAACGTATTAGAATGCTTTGGAAAGATGAAATATTGCATCCAAGTTCTTTTTATGTCATGCAAGCAATTCTTTGTTTTCTTCTTTTCCACACTTGTTAAGTATAGCTTTGAGTTAATCCCATGCATATATACATTATTCCCAAAAGTGAAAGAAACTGAAAACTATTTGCTATCATGTCATGTACCCAATCCTCCCAAAAGAGTACTATGGGCTGTGCAGTGCAGAACATTGAATCAAACACAATTGGTCCCGCTTCCCGAATGTTCACTTTTAAAGTTTTTGGTCCACTCTTTTTGTTTATTTTTGAATACAAGTTAAACAAAGGGTCCATTCTTTGGGAAGAGGAAAATGCAATGACATTTTGTTCTCAAAGCTGACAGAGAAGTGTAAACAACTAAATACCATGTATATGGGCTTTGATGACAACAATACTCTTAACCAAACACTGCCCCAGAACTAGATATCACTTCGGTTTAAAATCTGAATCATGGATGAGGAGGCTAGCTAGAAGAGCAATTTGCCACTGTTAGAGATATCATGGCCTTACGCCGATGTAATTAGGGGGAAAAAATTAATAATAATAACTAGCTTACAAAATTTTCGCTTTTACAGGATATGGGTAACCTTATCCCTAAATTTCATATTTTTATTTTATTAATTGGTTGATTCTTAATTAGCTAAAACTTATTACACACGTGTGTTTAATAATTAAAAACTTAGGTTGAACTCATGATTTTTGTGGGTTGAACCTCCTTTTTTAGTTCTAAAATACATACATAACAAATAGTGATCTTCTTAATTAGACTAAAACTAGCGAGCTGTCAACTTATTGAAATTTTTTTTAAGTTCCTAGATGCCAACCAAGTCATTTCTAGTGATAATATGATAATCATATCATCAAGAGGATAAGAAATATAAACTAGTAATAAAGGGCCCTCAAAAAAAAAAATTTTTTTTTTTTTTTTTTGGATAAAAATAAAGGGCACTCAATGTACTATAGTAATTTGTCATTTTAATATCAGTGTACCTAATGGAATTAACTTTCAGGGCAACACCAGACTGAAGATGCAGCATAAGATGGTTTAACTTTTAAGTTAGTGGGTTATTTATTCGACCATCGCATTCTTTTGTTTCTTTCTATAAATGCTTGGTTCCTGGGAAAAGGGAACAATGATAACTGGCTTGCTCTCAGCCTTAACATGGGTGTATTTTTCAGATTTACAAAGTTGTTTATCAATTTTTTTTTTTTTTTTTTTTGAGATAGTTATTTATCAATTTGATCCAAAGTGAAGTGCACCAGGACTATATTCTATAGAGACGGTCACTATTTAAAAATAAAAACTGGACTTGGCCTCTTTTTTATTTCCCTGTCAAAATGCATATATAGCCGCCTTGATTTTTCAGTATTGAACAATTATAACATTGAGAGTATGCCAGTGACAGAATTGCCCAGAAGAAAAGGTAAATAATATATGCACGTAGTCTAACTTTTGGGACAAAAAACTTTGTTTGAAGGAAAACCAGTTAATTTATTGGGGTCCAGAACTTTGTTCTACAATGATGTATACCAAACTTTTGCGCAGAACACATGCTATAAATTATACATGAAAGCTCCTTTACTTGTCTACACTATAAGCTAAAAACGATATTGTTTTCGAAAAGAACCAGAACCTTCCTTGTCACATGCGCTTAATTTTACAGAATAGTCAAGTAATGTGGCCCATTGAGTGGTAGGCCCGAGATTTCGGTTTATATATGATAATATTATTAAATTAAGCCCTTGTAAATTCCAACTTAGTATTTATCATGAATTTAGAATTAGCCAAAAAGCCTTTTGATCTAGTGGCATAATCTAGTATTTTCTATGAGGAGATACTGCATCGGATCGTCTTCATTTGAAATTAATTCATCTTGTGGTTCATATTAAATTTTGTAAATCTAAAAATGCATCTAATATTAGATTTACGAAATACTAAAATTTTAACTGTGAAATAGGTTTTCTCCATTTCAATTTCAAGTGAAATATAAATAATCCAACTAATAGTGAAGAAAAAAATTCAATACAGAATTTAGGTGTGGAAAATTTTCAAAATAAATAACTAAGGATAATTGTTTTAAACTAATTCGGCCTCTGCTTTAACAAAAAACTTGAGTCTACTTTAATTTCAAACATTATTTTTTAAAATGATTTTATCATAAATTCTCGAAGAACAAATAAAAAATAAAAGAAGAAGATGATATTAGACCATTTAGTGATATTTGATGATGTTAGATTATGTGACCAACCATAACTAATTTTTTGAGGATCCATTATTGATCTCAAAATTTTGAGACTAAAGGTCTGTTTGGATAAAACTTATTTTGCTGAAACTGAAAACTAAAAACTGAAAATACTGTAGTAAAATAATTTTTAAACGTGTGAATAGTACTGTGGGACCCATTTTTAATAAAAAAGTTGATAAAAAGTGGAGTTTGTGGGCTCATAAACAGTGTACAAGTATACTGTTCACAGAAGAACGGTCAACCATTGCGGCTGAAAAGAAGAAAAAAAAAAAAAAAACTAAGGAAACGCAGACGCAGCACTAATAAGTGCTATCCAAACTAGCACTAAGTTTATGATTTAGCAAAATTACAACAAAACAAAAACAAAAACAAAACCAAACAAAACAAAATTTTAAATTTTAAGACTAAAACTTTATTGTTATTATATTGGTTTTTTTTTGTTTTACGAGAAAGATTATTGTAGTGGTATATATTTAGGGTTTAAGTTTAGGGCTATTTCATATTCAGTTCATGCCCATAAGCAGTTCGAATGCTATGGGACTTACAAAAGACCAAAAACAGTCCCAAACAAGTTTGAGAACAAACAAGAAGTTTCTAAAAGCTGTCTTCTGGAAATTTTCCAACATCATAATGTACTGATTTTCTACTTTCTTAGTTTTGGTTTTTGTTATGAAAAAACAATTTCAGAACAATTTTATGAGAACAGTGCCAAACATGTTCTAAAATAGTAATGCAGAGTCAGCTAATTAGCCGAGAATGACGTTTTAACAAAAGAAAGAAAAATTACTAATAATTGGAATGAAAATGAGATTCACGACGAAACTGTAATAGAGCCAAAAAAGAAAAATAAAAATAAAGATACCATAGAATATACACCTGATTCTATTTCTAATTCTACCTAACCAAAGTAAGTGGAAATTAAGCTTATAAAGAAAATGACAATAAAGAACAAAAACATCCTACTCTTTCGTTTTCCTACTTCAACCAAATAAACATAAACTCCCAAAGCACTTTTTGAAAAGTTTTTTCGCTGAAAAATAAAAAATGCCACCTCCTTCAAAATTGGTTCATGTCGTGACTTTTAATTGAGGTAAGCTGCATAATGCAGACTGCAGACAGGGAATGCCCTTTGGACGTGAAGTAACAATTATAAGAGTAATTCTTAGATACTCCCAAAATATAGAAAATTGTGCTCCCTCCTCTCACATTCATGGTGGGATCCGGTTATTAAATTCATGATAGGGTTCCACTATGAATGTGAGAGGAGGGAGCATCATTTCTCCATACTCCGGGATTACCTAAATATTTTCCTAATTATAATAGCATTTCATCTTGTTCTAGATACCCTAAAATCTGGATAAGATACCCAACAAAGGAGTGTTGTCAATAGTGTTAGATCATGGTAATCAAAAGAGAGTTGTTAGTGGTGCCAAATCACGATGAAGCGCGTGGTTCTAATGGATAGAAATGTACAAGTCTATTCTCATGAATGAGCGAGTAGGGTTGACACATGGTTTCCATGAATGGCGTATGAAAGGCACATGGATTACATGCTGGAGATGGAAAAAACTCATAGCTAAGGAATGTGCTAGTAGAATTTCATCAAAGCTTACAAAGATGCAAAGACTCACACTGTCACACATGAGGTGGAAATTGTTGGATATACAAGTATGAGAAAAGTCTCACATTGAATAATGATAAGAAGGATAAGTGATTAATATAATATAATTGAGCTCATACTTATTGGGCTTAGGCCTTTTGGGTTAAACGTGTTTCTATATGTTATATTAACTACTTAATGGGTCTCCCTAAGATCTTATTAACCTTCAGAGTGGCGAAAAACCTCATTGAAATAAAATGATCACTTGGTTTTGCTATAAGTAAATGGATGGGTTATTTGTTACTAAAATTTAAATAAAATAAAATTTTTTTTTAAAAAAAAAAAAGTCTTTTAAGTGTTGTAAAATGGTATATACTACATCCACACACACACACATAAACAACCACCATTATCAAGAAATTAAAAACTTGAAACTCATTCAACCACAAAGTTTCTATTGAATTTTTCTTATAATGGGGGAATTAAAAAATCTTACTCCATGTCAGGCAATATCAAATTACATGGCAGTAAACAACATTTGTATTACATTTGGTTTAAAAAGGTTTGGCACAAATTGTTTTTTCCCCCTTAAAATTCTGTAAGGTCAATTATACTTGGAAACAAGCATTAGATTTTTTTTTTTTTTTTTTGGTGAAGGAGAGAAATAACCATTACATGGAATCAGTTCCGGCCACAAAATTTTATGCTACATCACTTATAAAGTAATAACAATTTTGCCACTTCCATTCTTGAGAATGAACCATCTAGGGACTAATTACAAAATTTTCTTTCACATTTTTATGATCTTTTTTAATAACGAAAAAAAGGTATATACATAAATGAAAATCCTTTTTAAGTTTTTACTTTTAACTTATCAATGTATCAAATAAAAGATATATTCCAAATGGCTAAACAAAGTACAAATGTAAAACTAAAATAGCAAACCATAAAGCTTTATATTTACACACTTACCGTCTTAATCTTAACCCTCCATTCTCACTTCATTATGATCTAACGGCTAACATAAAGTCACTGACTATATTTACACACTTATTATCTTAATATCATCCTCCATTTCCACTACACTTTCTGATAGGCCAAGCATGCATTGACCCTTTGTGATGAATTAACCAATTAATTAGCTAAGTTAATTAATTAATCTGATTAACATGCAATACGCGTGGTAGCACAAACAAATCACCAACTAAGTTAATATGTAGCAGAAAATAAAGTTGACACAATAATTTGTTTACGAATGGGGAAAACCTCCAAGGCAAAAACTCCACCGGGTGATTTTAAAGTTACCACTCCCAAGAATTTACTATTATCACAACAAGGGGTTACAAGTAAAGGAATCTCAGTACCTTATACCAACCTATAGTTGAACCCTTACCCCAATACCCAATTGGACTTGTTCTGTAGTGACAATCTCTCATTTTCAATGCATGGCTCCCAGTACATGACTAACCAATCGATGCACAAATCCAAGTACATAACTAACCAATCGATGCATGAATCCAAGTATGTGACTAACCACCAACTTGAGAAGGATGTTAGCTGCAAATTTCTTCAATTCATTAACACGATGAAGATCACAAAGCTCCTTGGTTACAAAACCATACGGGGTACAAACGCAACAACTTCTTCAAGAGAAAGATGAACTAGGGCATATGTCTCCAGTCACAATATGTTTGTGAAAAACTTTTGCATTTAGTTGCATCATCTATGACGGCCCTTAAAATAATCCTTATATATGTTTAGGGTTGTGAGAAAAGAAAGCCTAAACAATTATACACGAATTAGTGTGAAATCAAATCTGAAAAACTGATTTTCGTAAATCTTGATAGATAGATTATCTATCGAGCAACTATTGAGCATCGAGTTGAAGATCCCTTTTAAACATCGATAAATGCTATCTGTTGAGCTAGCTATCGAGCTTTAAAATTTAGCACTTCTTCACTTGATTCTTAGACAAATTTGCATGGCTTTAACACTTGGACTTGAACTCTTGTTCCTTGAAGTATTAAACACATCCTAAATCTACCCAATTACAAGTAAAGTGCGTTTTGTCAAAGGATTAACCAATTCTAGATGACATATGTTCCTAACATGATTTACATATGTCCTAACACTTTCATCAAATGGTAAAAACATGATAACTTCAATTCATTCCTAATTTTTGATAGCCCTAATTATCATCTTCCATTCCCACGTCACTCTCTCATCCAACAAAAAACATTTACTTTGATTCATTTTTGTAATTTTCAAAGTTGGCTTCAGCTTTCTAAAAGCAAAGGTAAACACTTTTAACAATCAGGGTTTTGTCACTCTACACATATATATTTAGAGTATAATACTATATGAAGCACATAGGAAAATTGCCATAGCCACGCCTTGTATCATCACAATCACAGATGCTGACCTCAGCCTCAACCTCTTCGAGCCACCACCGACACTTAAGCAGATCATTCTCTTCATTTTTGCTTCACCTACGACTCTCTTCCTCTCAATGCCTTACAAATCTCTCTCCATCCATCGATTTCAATATATTTTTAAAAAAAAGAAAGTGAGACGGTGCATTTGATCCTTCTACAAATGTGAATCCAAGTTCAATAAATTATAAGTGTTATTATCTCTTTGGTTTTCAAGCTCGCCACAATTATTGTGGTTTTCTTAATTTCCATGCTAGGTGTTAATGCATGCACAAAAATTTAAAATTTTAGATATAACACATGGCGTAAAATTAGCTATCCAATTTAGAATCTAAATTAGATTTTCTCTCAGTTTTAGCTTTAATTATATACATAGATTAGATTTCTTAATTTTTATACAAGTATTTATCACTCATTCAACAATAGAAGATTTTGTTAGTTTTATATTAAATGTAAGCCCATTTTCAATAAGTTTATATTTTTTAAAATATATAAATTCTATAGCATATTGAACTTTTATTTTTAATTTTATTTTTAGACAACCAAACAACTTTTTGTTGTTTTTCAAAGAACCTTATCATTTGAAAAAGGGGGTATTATTTTGAATCTGAATTGAGTAAAATAATTCAAGAATAAAATCTTTCAAAAACTATAATTAAAAAAATTAGGGATAAAAACATTTTCCTCCCTTGTCATCCAATTGACCAAACTTAGTTAAATTAATATTAAAAATGTTATGTACTAACATGTCCTTTGTTTAAGGGCAAGTTTCAAAATTTATCATCCATTTCAAAATTAAAATTCATTGCATTAAATTTTAAATTGAAGTGTATTTTAAAATATTAAGTATGATTTTTTTTTTCTTTTTTTCTTTTTTCAATGGGTTATGGAGAGATTTGCCATTGCAAGTGTTTTGATACTTGATAAATTTTACATTTTACATTTTTTTTTATTCTTAATTTATCATTGTAAAGAGATTCTTGTAGAAATTTAGAATATTCCGTTACTAATATAAACAAAAAGGGGGGAGTGTTAAATTTTTTTAAATCTCAAGGGAGAGGAGTGTCTTTTTTATTCAGGTTTGGGGTTGGCTGGCAATTCCCTCAAATCTCAAGGGAGGGGAATGTGATTAGCCCAAAAATCTAATTTGTAATTTATTGCACTAGAAATAACAAAAATTAAGTTCAAAAGTAAAATAATTTTCTTAAGAATAAAATATACAAGCACAAACAATTTGCATTTTCTACTAAATAATATTCTTACAGGACCTTTTTAAGAGTTAACAAATTATAATAATGATCATTGTGGGAGGGAAGGATCTAAACACAACATAGAGCCAATGGGCCCAATCCAAGGATGGGCAAAGGCCCATTTGTGCACCAATATGGACCTAACACGTGGACTAAATTCCGAGGAGGGAAGATATAGAGACCACACTAATCTGACCTAACATGTGGACTAAGGTCCAAGGATGGAAAATGGACGGACTCGTCGTCTGAGGAGCCTGAGGAATAAATGCACCTCGAGAATGCCTTAGTTGGCCACCTGCACCAAAAGGCAAGGCACTGTAGAAGATATCAAAGACATGCAAGTAAAGAGGAGAGGAAATATCTGGGGAAGGTAGCCATCACCTCCACATTCAATACTCTACACTAACTTAGCTAGTCACATTAATGAGGAAAAGACACCTAAACAGTAGTTCCACAACTTACAACACTCTCTACCACCTTCAGCAAGGTCCTGATGGGACAAGCATCCCAATTGCTACCCAAAGACATACAAGTGGAGGGTTTAGATGCATTAGGAGGGACTATATTAAGGAAATGAATCCCTCCAAGAAGGGGGTTGGAAGATAGAACTTGAATTAGAGAGAAGAGGGTATCAACTTGTACCTAGCATTAGGAGGGACTATATTAAGGAAATGGATCCCTCCAAGAAGGGGGTTGGAAGATAGAACTTGAATTAGAGAGAAGAGGGTATCAACCTGTACCTAGACTTGAGCAAAAAATATATGAACTTTACCTCCTTGGACATGTCCGAGGAAGAATTTTATACATGTTTTCTATTTTTCCCTATCATATTACGAGTTTTAATTCCATTAACTTTATATTTGGATCATACCGAGTATTATAGTTGACCTAGCAAGCCCATTCTCTTATAAATTAATTGTGTTGGGCCAGAAATACCTAGCATCACTATTCTAAGTGAGCCTAGGGCCATTTTTGAGCTCTTACAATCATTTTTATGTATGAATTATAAAATGCATCTAATTGCATAATTTAATTTTTCCTCAAAAAATTACATATTTTAAATGTACTCATGCAGATATATGGAGTTATAAGCTATTTAATATACTGGCATAGTTAATTGACACATGAATAAATGATTAAGGGGTAAAGCCATCACTACCTTAGCAACTATTAAAAAAAATATACTAATAACAAAATTTAATGGAGAAATTTAGGGAGTCGGTTGTCTACATTTAAGGGCCAAATTTTTTTTTTTTTTAATGTATTAGGGATTTGTATCGTTTTAAGGTAGGAGGAGTTTCAGGAAACCATTTTAAGTAGGCATAAATGATTAAGGGGGTAAAGCCATCACTACCTCAGCAACTTAAAAAAATGGTAAAAAAATTTAATGTAGAAATCTAAGGACTCCCTTTTCTACATCTAAGGGCCAAAAAGTAAGGATCTTTATTGTTTTAAGCTAGGTGGGGTTTTAGGAAACCTTTTAATTAGGATAATATAATACAAAAGGTTTCCTCAAAGCCCTCCTACTTTAAAAAAAATAAAAATCCTTAATACATTAAAAATGATATTTTTGGCCCTTAGATGTTGACAAGGGACTCCCTAGATTTTTCCATTAAATTTTTTTACTATTTTTTTTTTTAAGGCTATGTTTGTTTCAGCGGTAAAAGGAATACAGAAAATATTTTACACCATGGCGAGTGTTTGGATTGGCCGAAAAATGATTTCTGTTAACCATAAAATATCAACCCATGAAGTGTAAAATAGTTTACACTTCTATTTTATCTTCAAACCAATTACACCCATTTTAGCCTACCTAAACACAGAGAGAGAGAGAGAGAGAGAGAGAGAGAGAGAGAGAGAGAGAGAGAGAGAGAGAGAGAGAGAGAGAGAGAGAGAGAGAGAGAGAGAGAGAGCTTAAACCTAAGACCTGAAGCCTGCCGCCACCGTCCTCTAAATTGAACTATCGTCGCTACTTGACCGATCTCGTTGTCTCGATCTCCTCGCCCATGACCGATCTCGTCGCCCATGACTCACCCATGACCGATCTCTCTATTTCTCGATCTACCTCTCTCTTTCCCTCAGTTTTCGATCACTCTCTCTCTCAGTTTGACCAAATTTTTTTAGTTTAATGAATGGTTTTGTTTTGATTTTTGTTTCTTTGAGTATATATATTGAAATTTTCTATTATAAAATTTGTTTGGAAACTAGTAGAAAAATATCATTTTTAGAATGCAACCAAACACCTGAAAATATTTTACACTCGGAAACATGTTGCCAAATGCAGCCTAAGTTACTAAGGCAGTCATAGCTTTACCCCTTAATCATTCATGCCTACCCTAAAAAGGTTTTTTAGTACCCCAGCAACTAAAAAAAATGATAAAAAATTTTAATGGAGAAATTTAGGGAGTCAGTTGTCTACATTTAAGGGTAAAAAAAAAAAAAAAAAAATCATTTCTATTTTTTGAAGGTAGGAGTGGTTTAATTGGGATCATGTATATATTTTACCTTTTTTTTTAGTTGTTGAGGTAGTGATGGCTTTACCCCTTAACTATTCATCCTTGCCTTTGGTCAATTAACAATGTCATTATTATCAATTAGCTTATACCCTCATGTATATACATGAGTATATAAAATATTCAATTAGATGCATTTTATCATTCATACATAAGCTAAATATGGTCATTTATATATATTGGAACCACTGGCACCAGCTATTGGGCCATCAACTCTGATCGCCAACTCCGATAAACAAACTAGCAACCCAGCCACCAAATTAGGAAGGGGGGCATTATGTGTTTTTGTATTAAAAAAAAAAAAAATTAAATTAATACTTTTCACAACATTTTACAAATAATTTAGTGGAAAATTTTTAGGTTTTACCAAATTTTACATGAACACAAACACAAACACAAACACGGTAAAATGCTAAAAATGCTTTCGTAAAATATTTTACAAAAAAATAAATATAACGTTGGAGACTAAAACTCATATAAGAAAGTCAAAGTGATTATATATAATAATTATTTTAATTTGCGCCTTGAAATGTAATAATGACGTCCTGTAATAATTTTCAGACTTTAAAACCTTTCAAATATGATAAGTGCTACATATATAATACTTTCACAATAAATTTTAGGTGTCAAGTTGTTATTAATTTTAATCTAAACTCACTATGTAAGTACTTTTTGGCCACCAAAAATAACAAGTAATAACTTGCAATCTAGAATTTATTGTGAAGTATTGTAAAATTGTCGTGAACATAAAATTTCTCTTCAAATATTGATTTCTCTATGGATATAAAAGTTATAATTATGGTCACCCCTGGCTATCTAAGTAGGATAAAAAAATCCAAAATTTTTCTTTTTCTTTGATTGTAAGGGTGAGGGATGGTCACATTTATTAGAGAGAGAAAATCTAGGACCACAAATTGTTTTGCACAATTTCGATGTGGTTGTGAGTGGTGAAGAAAAAAGAGTGGGTCCTTGTAAAAATGATAGGTAACTACAAATACTCTAATAGGCTACCACATTTTGAGCACTAGCAATGGGGGATGTAAAAAAATATCTATTTTATATTCTCAAACACTATTTTATCAACCCATCAAACAATACACCTAACATTTCAATTTTTATTTTTACATACAACCTAATAAAATAATATAAACTACCTTGTCAACTCATTCTCTCTCTTCTCTCCCATCTATCTCTTTCATCTTTTTTGTACTTCTTGTACTTTTATATTTTCTTTTATTATGTTTAGCAACCATGAATAGTAGATTGTATATATACAACCTTACTATTCATGATTGCTAAAAAATTTTAACAACTCACACTCAGATGAACAGGTGGGTTGCTAAAATAGCAACTTGGAGGGTTTAACTCCCCCAATGAGTTAAACACAAAATTGTGTTTAAAAAAAAAAGTTTATGATTCTTGAATATCCATTAAACAAATGGGTGTGGATTCAAATGTTTCCAATATAATTGGAAAAAGAATTGTCAATGTCACCTACAGTATTTCGTAATAAAGGTTCTATATTATTTCTGCACAATTTTTACAAAATCGTGTTTCACATATGATGTGCGAGGATTGTTAATATCATGGAGTTTGGATTTTGGGTCAGATTTTGTAGGACCAAAGGGCACCGGACATAACACCTCCCATTTCATGTATAAGTGCATTCATATCCCCGTCAATGAGTTTAATTATTTATCCCTTTTTTATTTTATTTTTGACATCACTCATCAAGTTCTTGAAATTGAATATCATGGTACGTAGCAATCATTCAGAAAATATATAAAAATCCACCCCAGCAATCAAATAGCTCTATATTGTTCATAAAATAAAATATATTTTTTTAAAGCACTATATTGCTACAATGATGTTATGAATTAAAAATGCAATTTTTTTTTCCTTATAAAATGGTGCACGTGATCCATGTATAGTGCCATTTATTTATTTATTTTATTTTTAATCAAAGTATCATTTTAATTTTTAAAACATAAAGTTCACGACATTGTTATAAAATGTAACATAAAGTTCAAGATATATATATTAAAATTCATTTTATATATGACAATTTACAAGTAAATTGTTTTATATGAAGTGATATTAAAATATGGTATATATCGAAGACTCCAGAGACTGGAGTTTTACTTTTCATGAACCACGCATTCTCTTCTTTCCCATGGGAATGCGTGACTTAGTGGTAAAAGGACAAAAAGAAACAAAAAACAGAAGAGAAAAGAAGACACACTTTGATTACAAAATACGACCCATAAATAGATGCATACAATTCATTGCACAAGAAAAGTAGAACAGGCAAAACCTTTCATGTGATGCATGGTCCTTTATCACAACCCTTTAGCGAAGTGGCCCCAATGAAAATGAAAGTGATTGCAACTATAGGGACCAGTGGAAGTTTTTTTCTCAATCAGATTTCAGAAAGTAAACAATATTGAAAAACAATCATGAATACCTATGTGGATATATATACTATATGACTATATGAGAGAGTCCCTTTCCTCGAGAAATGAAATCATTGGGGTTTATTAACAGCAAGGAATGGTGTGGGGACTCCCACTATATATACCTACCACTTTTTGTACATTATTACATGGCGATGGTGGATTGGTGGTACAGTTTTTTCTATGAACTTTTCACCGGAGGATGTCCATTGGCCACTCAATATCCACCTGTTCACATTACCACTAATCCATCTCGTGGTTGTTGGCTTTCCAATTTTCATAGAGAGACTCTTGTCCTTTGGATATCACATGCATGGTTCTGACAATAACGTACTGTGCAAGGTCTTCATGTCATGTCTCTCTGTATAAGTTTTAGAATCGGCTTCTGTCTGGTGGCCACTGCTATTGAATATGTTAGATAGTAGACGTGTTTAAGATTGGACACATATTCATATTCTGATGGGTCTAGTGGTTAATAGTCACTGGACAAAAACTAAACCCTAATCTTTAATGTCTAGTTAATATGTACCCTTAAAATATACATTAATAAATATATTTTTAGAAAAAATTTATTAAAAATTTAAAAAGTTATCAACACTTTTTCAATTTCCCGTAAACTTATTTCAAAATTAATTTACTATTGTGTGCTATTAAGATATACATTAGTAAAATCCACTGTTTTAAAACCGAACCGGACCGGCCGATCTGACCGGTTCAACCGGGAATCGGGAGCCAATCCGGTCCTGTTAAAACCCCCAAAACTGGTCAACAACTGGTCAAAAACCGGAAAACCTGTCAAAAATCGGGGTTGAACCGGAAATTAAAAAAAAAACGGTTTGATGTCCGGTTCGGTTTTTAAAACCATGGTAAAATCCTAATTTTTATTATGAGAAAGAAGCAAAAAAAATTTACAACAATTAAATTGAAAAGTTTTTACTTATTCTTATTTAGAGTGATACACTACGTTTTTACTTATTACTGACAGTCTCTCGTATCAGTTTGAGTGTGAAATTTTTTTTGTCAAATTCTCTTCCATTACTAGCAGCCAGTCGATAGAGCAAGTCATGAGTGCACTTGTTTAACTTAATTATGACTTACCTCAAACTTGACAAC
This sequence comes from Quercus parvula, assembly GCA_030820535.1. Classification (NCBI taxonomy): domain Eukaryota; kingdom Viridiplantae; phylum Streptophyta; class Magnoliopsida; order Fagales; family Fagaceae; genus Quercus; species Quercus parvula. The sequence continues at coordinate 47,976,741 of JAUAME010000009.1, read as the reverse complement.
ACGTTGAGGGAATTCAATTGGAATCATTCTGTCGTGGGTCCAGCAGCCCATTCAATGGGCTTGTATTAAGAATTCTACTTCAAGTAGAATTAGGAGTCACAGAACTTCTAGGAAAGCAAAACAACTAATCCTATTTGAAATAAGAGTATGTGTCTAATGGTTGAAAGACTCCTTATTTCAATTAGCTGGGCCAAAATGGTCAAATGGCCATAAAATCCTAACTATATAGTTAGTAGTTCTAGTTTACAAACTATTTTTTTTTCTAGCAATTCGAGTTTAAGAGACTCGATTTAGGGTCTATAAATCGAGTTTTTGGAACTCAATTTTTATGGGTTGTTCATGTCTGATGTGGCACTTTTTCCACATGACATCTACATGAAAATCGAGTCTCTAAGACTCGATTTACAACTAAAATAAAACACAAACAAATCCGCAGCGACAACAGCAAAAGAAAACCACAACAATAGAAAATGTGTGTTCATCAGAGAAGAAAAAAAAAAAAAAAACCAGAGAAACGACAACATCAAAAGAAAACCACAACAAAAGAAAATATGCGTTCATCAGAGGAGAAGAAAAAAAAAAAAAAAAAAAACCCAGAGAAGAATATGTGTTCATCAGAGAAAGCCTGGGTCGCGCGCAGGCCTGGTTCCCGCGCGGCCTAGTTCGCGCTGCGGCCTGGTCTTGCTTGAGCTGCATCTCCATTTCTTCTTCTTCTCTTTCTTTTTTTTTCTTTCCTGAGTTTTTTTTGCTGTTTTTACGTTTTGGGTGTTTAATAATTTATAGACCCTTAATCGAGTCTCTTAGACTCGAATTGCTAAAAAAAATATAGCTTGGAAACTAGAACTACTAACTATATAGTTAGGATTTTATGGTCATTTGGCCATTTTGGCCCAATTAGCTGTATAAAAGGCGACTATGCCGCTACAGTGATTTGTTATTGTTCATATAACGCATTCCACTGTTTATTTACGGTGCAAATTTGGTGAGCCACTTTGCCTCTTTTTTTTTCTTTTTTTTTGAACAGTAGCTACAGTATCAGGCAGCACTATAGTTATAGTAGTTATAGTTTTTTTTTCTTTCGTTTGTAGTTTTTTTTTTCTTTTATATATATTGTTATACTGAGACAACAAATTTCACAATTATTGAGGTGTCAATTTCTTATAAGTCAAAATAAAATAATAAAATATGAAACTGTAACAAACCACAAGTAAAAATAAATGTTTCTATTAACTATATAAAAAGCGGCTATACCACTACAATAATTTGTTACTGTTCATATAACGTGTATAACATGTTCCACTGTTCATCTACGATGCAAATTTGGTGAGCCAATTTGCCTTTTTTAGTTTTGAACAGTAGCTACAATACCAGGCGGCATTGTAGCTATAGTAGTTACTTTTTTTTTTTTTGGTCTTCCGTTTGTACTTTTTTTTTATATATATTGTTATACTGACACAACAAATTTCATAATATTTTCACAATTATTGATGTGTCAATTTCTTAGAAGTCAAAAAATAATAATAAAATATGAAACTATGACCAACCACAATTAAAAATAAATGTTTTGTGAAAATGTTGTGACACTTGTTAGGTGAATGTGTAAAAGCTACGATACTTTTGGTTTGTTTATGTACTTTTTTTTTTTTTTTTCAATCATCAATTTGTGCACTTTTTTCTTATATATAAAAGCGCGAATGCGCGTACAATGTTTTTGCGCTACATCTACAATGCCATTTTGTTGAGCCACTGTCTTTTTTTTTTTTTTTTTTAAGTTTCGAACAGTAGCTACAGTACCAAGTTGGTTTAATTAACTTTGTTGAGCCAAAATTCACTATTCCACATACAATTTTTTTGGGTTTCCTTTTTGTGTATTTTTTTCTTTACACACTATTTTAAGTAAAAACACATAGTTTTGCACACAAAAACAAAAACAAAAACTTAGGAAAAAAAAAAATTTCATCCTTTATGTTTGGGGTAGTTTACAATTCTTCCTTAAACTTTAAAATCATGCAATTTTTCCCTTAATATTTTGGAAAAGAGCAAATATATCATATTGTTATTCTCTCAGTTAAACCCTAATGAAAGCTTATGATTCTTAAAATATTTTATTGTGTAATGTCTAAATTACTCCTGCTAAATTTTAACATTCAAAAAATTTTCTTTACATATTTTGAGTTTTAAATGATAAAAATTCTTAGAAAGTTAGAATGATGATATTTAATGACATAAATCTTTTCTTATCTTTTTTTTTTTTTTTTAATTTCTTAGCAAAACTCAATTGTTTATTGTTGAAAGATGATGATATTCGTTATCATTCTTAGAAGTTTTTAGAGAATAGATATATTGTCTTTAGCAAGTAGGTACTAAAAACTATTATAGTTAAATAAATATTTATATCTTAAATAGCTACTCTAACTTTATAGTTGATCAAAATTCTTGAACGAATGAGATTAACTTTTTACAACATAATTATCAAAATTCTTAAAATTAATGTCTCTTTCGATTAATGTAAATCTCTATATATTTTAAAAATCAAATGATTCATATATTTGTTTTGTAATACAAATAAAATCTAGAATTGACCTTAATTACTACAATACTTTTTTTCCAAAGCAAACACATGCCTTGCATGTGCTGCCCTAACTAGTGACTTATATTGGGATTGTGGTGTGCGGCTAAGTTATATATAAATATAGTTGTGCTGAATAAATTTGTGCCATATAGTGAAGAAGAAAAAAGAAAAAGGAACACACGTATGAATTGAGAGAGCAGCCAAGAGGGAGGTGTTTAGAGATAAGAAGACGTTGTATGTGAAGAAGAAAACAAAAAGGAGAGAGTAAAGTATTGCTGACTTTGAAAAAGTTAATTAGTGTGTGTGAGAGCAAAGAAAATAAGAGAGATTTTTTCTTTAACCATGAGACATACACAAAAATTATTGTAATTGATTTGATAATAGTGAAATTATTCGAAATTTGTCTCATGATTTTTCTTTTCAAGAAGGGGTTTTCACGTAAATTTTGTGTTATTGTGTGTAATTGTTATTTTGAATTGCTAATATTATTGATAATATTATTTGAGACCCAACACATTCGTGACTAATAAGTGATAAGTAATAACCACACACGCCTTATTTGAACTTGTTTACTTGAAACTCCATATTAATTAATTATATGCCCGCTTGGTACATCTAAGTCACTCAAAATTTATGAAATGTATAACCTTAGATGACACGTTCGCAAAACACCCCACTTGAACCAGAACAGAAACAAACCTTTTAAAAAATAAATCCAATTGTTACAATTAAGGAGAAAATGAGATTTGAACCTAGTTTTTTCAATTTTTAAGCTTAATCTCAAAGAAATGAACATTGTGCTCTTATATAGTTGTAACAAATTGAAATTGCTTTAACTTGGAAGCAGGTTGTGTATGTAGTGATTACAAGTCAAATGAGGTCTTGAGGGAAAAAATGTACATTGTTTTGGATATATGTATCTTCTTTCTCACAGCAGGTGAGTCTCATAGATCAGTGAAATCTATCTTCTATGAGAGATAAGACACATATACCTGTAATATGATATACATTATCCTTGCTATGAAGTTTTTATTTGTGTAATGTCATGTCAAGGTAATAAGACAAAAGACCAATAATGAGTTCCAATTACTAATGCCACATTTTTGAGAAATTCATGCTAAAAAATCATTCTAGACCTTTTAGAAGCCCTAAAGTATGGAGGAAAGAGGCAATGCATCACAGCAGGTGAGTCTCATAGATCAGTAAAATCTATCTACTATGAGAGATAAGACACATATACCTGTAATAAGATATACATTATCGTTGCCATGAAGTTTTTATTTGTGTAATGTCATGTCAAGGTAATAAGACAAAAGACCAATAATGAGTTCCAATTACTAATGCCACATTTCTATGAAATTCATGCTAAAAGATCATTCTAGACCTTTTAGAAGCCCTAAAGTATGGAGGATAGAGGCAATGCATCACAGCAGGTGAGTCTCATAGATTAGTAAAATCTATCTACTATGAAAGATAAGACACATATACCTATAATAGGATATACATTATCGTTGCCATGAAGTTTTTATTTGTGTAATGTAATGTCAAGGTAATAAGACAAAAGACCAATAATGAGTTCCAATTACTAATGCCACATTTCTACGAAATTCATGCTAAAAAATCATTCTATACCTTTTAGAAGCCCTAAAGTATGGAGGATAAAGGCAATGCATCACAGCAGGTGAGTCTCATAGATCAGTGAAATCTATCTACTATGAGAGATAAGACACATATACCTATAATAGGATATACATTATCGTTGCTATAAAGTTTTTATTTGTGTAATGTCATGACGAGGTAATAAGACAAAAGACCAATAATGAGTTCTAATTACAAATGCCACATTTCTGCGAAATTTATGCTAAAAAATCATTCTAGACGTTTTAGAAGCCCTAAAGTATGGAGGATAGAGGCAATGCATTTTTGAATTATTACTCCAATGGCCCTACCCTCCATTCTCATGATCTCACGATTCTTACCTATAATGTTTGTCACTGTGTATATTTGATCAGAAGGATACCACCAAAAATAGTGTTTGGGGAATGGTTTATTTCTAAATAAAGATAGGGTTTCCCAGCTAGAGCATTTGCAGCAGTGGAGCTAAAAAGCTATAATGCTATTACTCCACCAATATACCAAAAAAGCCTTGCAGCAGTAGAGGCAAAATTATAAATTTTTGCTGATTTGCTACAATACACATCTATCTATAGATGTGCACTGTAGCAAACATCTAAAACGAAAAAATAATTTTTTATTCAACCTCTGATTAAAATAATACTGGTTTTTTTTTTTTTTCATTCTTTTATTCTCGTCTCACCGTCCTCTCTCTCACTCTCAAGCTCCCATCAGAGAAATTTCTCTCAAGCTCTTACCTCTCTGAAACTCCCAAGCCCACTATCACCATCTCACTTGAAACTCACCATCTCTCAAGCTCAAGCTCAAGCTCTCAGACCGACGCCATCCCAACCGAAGCTTGACCCATCACCGTCCCAACTGCCGATCGCCTCAGTGCTTGCTTGCCGATTAGTGCTGCTTCACAAGACCCACGCCGGCATCAGTGTTGCTTCACCAGACCCACGCCGGCATCAGAGCTACCTCACCAGACCCACACCGACATCAGTGCTGCTTCACCAGACCCACGCTGCGGATCAAAGTGCTTGCTCGTCGATCGGGTGGGTTCCTAGTGATTTTTTATTTTGTTTGGTCTGGGTTGAGGAAAAAAATTGGAGATTTGGGTTTTTTTTTTTTTTTTTTTTTTTTTGCCTGCTATGTACTGCTGCTAGTGGTGTTGTTGTTGGTGGTGGTGGTTGTGGGTGTGGCTGATGGGAGAGGTGGTTGTGGCCGGTTCTATGTATTTTTTTTTTAGTGGAATATATTATTTTATTGTAGTGGTTATATTATTTTATTGTATTGAAAGTTAAAATAGATCCACTTCTGCAACATATGTGTAAGTAAAATAGATAAAATAATTTTTGATGGAGCTAAAAAGCTAAATTTTTAACTCCACTGCTGTGGATACTCTTATAGTTTGCCTGTTTAACCTCTTCATAGTACAAAATCTAAAACCGCAGCGCACATAGTTTGCCCCACTCGTTTTACACATGCCAAAAATATTAATAAGATTTGTATTCTTATTAGGAATAAATTGTTATTTATTCCAATTTCAGTCTTGAAACAAGACAGGTGAGATTAAATTCTATAATGTGAGATTAGAGTGCATTAATTCATAAAGAAGACATTAGAATGCATATAGAGAATTACCACGCTATTACGCACCTTTAGCATAATTTTATAAGTTATTGTAAAATAGGAAGAAGAGTTAAGTTCAAGTCTCTCAAAAGGAAATTTGAACACGTAGACTTAAATTATTTTAGAATAGAATTTCAATCTCAAATTAGAAAAAAATAAAATAAAAAACTAACAAACAAACCATGCAATATGAACCTCTCTTCCTCTACTTCTTTTTCTTCCTCTTTTTTCCCTTTTTTTTTTTTTTTTTTTTTTTTTAATCCAACAAAAATGAAGTTTTCGGAGGGGACAAGTTCGGAGTTCCTCTTAGAAGGAAAGAAGATAAGGTTAAAGTAGTGGTCAACACAAGTATTGCACATCATTCCAAGTTATTACTACGTACCTTCCCAAAGCAAAGAAGATAAGGTTAAAGTAGTGGTTCATTCCAAGTTATTACTACGTACCTTCCCAAAGCAAAACGTATTTAATGCATGCTCATGCAGTAAACCTTGTGAAAAGTGGTGGTTTAGCATTATTTTTTTTTTTTTTTTGGGTCAAAGTTTTAGCATTAATTTTTTAACTATATATAATTAAACAACTCACTTTTCAAATTTTATAGCAAAATACTATTATTTTTAAATTTGATATTATTGATGTCGACTTTTGATTAGAACTTGATATTAATATTATCAAATTTTATACATATTTTTAAGTGAAAGTCAAGTTCTGTGCAAAATTTTCAAACAAATTTAAGTGATAAAATGTGCATAAAACTTGATATTTCTTTTTTTTTTTTTTCAATTCATCATTGCTAATGTTGAGTTTTAGGCAAAATTCGACATTATTAATGTTAAGTTCCAAAACAGAGATAGTTTGCTACGTAGTTTAAAAATTAAAGTTATTTAACCATTTTTGGCTAGTAACTTAGCATATCAATAAGTGATACCAATAAGCAACAATAAAAACATTAAAAGGTTTGGGTGTAAGTTATTTATTATCATATCACTCCTAGTAATATTACACTATACATGTAATAATTTTTATTGAATGCTTTATTTTGACAAATGTATAACGTATTGTTGAATTACATTTTCTTTTATAATTTTTATGCTTGCAAAATTTCAAATTAAATATATATTAATAACTTTTTCATATATAAAATGTTTATAGTATAAGATTTTTGTATTTTAAAATTATAAATAAAATATAATTTTATGAATTGAATAGTAAATAACATGGATTCTCAAAAAAATAAATAAATAAATAACATTAGATTAATACAAAATTTGACATGTGTATTAAAAATAACGAAAAAGTTCACCCCAACATTTGAATTTATTAAGTAGTGTAACAGTACCAAAGAGTTACACTAGGTATATATCTAGCAACGATTAAAATATTGATTGGATATTAGCAATTTGAAAAGTCCTAAAGTGCATACAATAGGGAAAAATGGGAAAACCTTAAGTATCGTTCCTTAGGTGTCCCAATTAAATTCAAATATGTTAATTTTTTTTTAGAATAATTAAATTCAATGCAACAAAATGTTTGAATTCAATTAAGGAACCTACTTCTAAAAGCCTTGTAACTTGAATAATTAGCACCTTTTGGTGTACTACATTTAAGATAATGTTTTTTTTTTATTTTTAAATTTGATAATTACAATAGATGATGGGAGATTTGAATTTTACCCCACAAAGATAGTGTACTTCAATTTTATTATACACAAAAAAAGTGCACTCACCACATAAATGTACCATAATGTACCCCTTGTAATGGTATAAGCATAGTTGTTAGTTTGTAATGGTATAAGCATAGATGTTAGTATCATATGATACACAATGTGTATCATGTACAAAAAATTTTATATCCTAAGTGCTCATGAATCGTCTAATACATAGGTAGGTATCGTATGAATCATACATATTGTACCTAGGGCTGTCCACGAGTCAGGCTGGGTCAGTTTTGGACCCAACCTAAACTCAACCCGCTAACATCAGGTAGAGGGTGAAGGAACCCAAAACCAACCGCTGAAAAAATTGGTCGAGTCGGTTTCAAGTGAGGGTGAGTGTTGATCGTTCTAGGTCGATCGCTAGAATAAAAAACAGCATCAAAAAAAAAAGGTCACCAGAATCTAGAAAATCTTGTCGAAAACTAAAAATTGTCGGAATCTGCATCTTTTTCACTAAAAATTGCTTGGATTTTTCCGGATCTTACTTGTTTTTGCAGGATTTGGCCGGATTTTTTTATAGCTCCGGTCGGGTTCAGGTTGCTCGGTTTTTTGAGATGCAAACTCACCACTTGACCTGCAAGCGTTGGTTTTTGAGAACAAAAACCTGCCACTGACTGATTGGACCTTCGATTTAGGTTGGAATTGGGTCAGCGACAGGCGATTTGACTGGGTTATCGGGCTCCGACCGGATCTGGACAGCCCTAATTGTACCAGTGGCAAAGCCAGGATTTGACTTTAGGGGGGCAAAATGTATAACTAATATACATGTGTCTCCATAAACAAATACATATTATGTATGTAGCATACAACATATGCAACATATATACAAAATATTAACCAAACTTGACAATTAAATGCCAGTAATATGAATAGTAAGCGATCATTCAATATTGAAAGATCTCCTAAAATCATTGCAAATCATTATTGTGGGGTACAAAAATTTAATCATGCCACGTGTCATACCCAAGGCCGAGGAGGCCATACAGTTCCGGCAAGTCCATACACTCAAATGGTAAGGCCAAAGAGGTAGGTCATGGTCACATTACAGGAGGGGACCACATTGTAGAGGAAGAGCTTCAAAGAGGGGGTTAGCCCTGACGTGATTGGAGGGATGGTAGCTGCCACCACATTTAATGCATCTCACCAAACACCCTAGTCGCATTTATGTGGAGAATATCCCTGAACAGTGTTATCTTGGTTGCCATAACTCACAGAAGACTTAGGAGGGCATCTGATGGGACAAGCACTCAAGTAGAGACCTGCATGATCAACAAATGAAAGGTCAGGATCAATGAAATGAGACTATATAATGTGAGAGATCCTTCAAGGAAGGGGTTTTCATCTGAAAAATAGAGGAAACACTATAGTATAAAGAATTGAAATTGTAATCAAGTTTAAGAAGAATATACTCCAGTATTACTCTTCTCGGACTTTATCGAGGAAAGATTTTTTCACGTAAAACCTGTTTTCCTTTGTTTTATTTCAATCTTAAACCCATTGTGAGCGTTGTCCCATTTATTGAAGCCTAGTTTTTAGCCCACTCTCTACAAATTCATTATATTAAGCTCTTTGGGCCTTAATCCATTTACATTTTAGGCTTAGGATCCAAACTACCCCATTACAATTATATTGTGTATATTTTATTAGTTTTTTTTTTAATATATAGCCAATAAAATAATCCCCTAATATATTTTATGGAATTTTTCATGTAATTGTTTCCAAATTTTATTGCTTAATACTTTTGAAAGGAAACTTTTTTCTTTTTTGGGTGGTATTTTCGTCTCTTCAATTAAGACTTTTTCTTCTTTATTTAAGTTTATTTTTTATCATTTTTTTAAAAAAAATTTGAACTTTAAAAAATATTGATAAAGTAAAAAAAAGATATGAAGATATATGATAAATCAATAGAGTTTGTCTTTTCAAAAAGATAGGGATATATATATATACACACACACACACACAAAAGTACGGGGTTGCTTACTGTGGCTCTGCACTTTACAATTTTATTTTGAAATGTGTAGCTGAAGGGGTTTTCAATGCAACTCAATTACTCACGCACTATTTATCACAGTTTCAATTAAATCTCCACATTTTACTACTACACACATAAAAAAGGAAAATTTTGGGCAGGGTCGGGGGGGGGGGGGGTAAGTGCCCCCTCTTGACCCCCCTGACTCCATCCATGTATTATATGATACATAGACATGTGAGTTTAAAATAAATTTTTTTGTTGTTAAAAATTGTGGTTTAATTTTATTTAAACAAATTGTTAGGCTTTTTCTAACACAAATTATTGAAATACTTAATTGAGTCCAATAAAAGAACATTTCCATGATATTTTTCCCTCTCTTCTTTTCCTCTTAGAAAATTTTGGATTGCACACTTAATACTTTATTTTGGCTTGTATATCATGTATTATCACTTCTGAGTTTAATTAATTTGAATGTGTATGTTATAAATATATGTTAATTTGATTTATTTGGTTAGCCTTGTTAAATATTATTACTGAAGTAATGATTAAATTGGTCATTAATTGAATATATTCCAAATTTATAATGAAAATACCTTTATATATATATATATATATATATATATATATATATATATATATATATATATATATATATATATAATTTTTTACAATTTTATTAGGTATTTGTGTATCTTATGTAACACAATATGATATGATTGTTAGGACATATGTGGATATTGTTAGAGACATATGTTATGTAAATTGGCTAATCCTTTGAACGCATTTTACTTGTATTTGGGTAGATCTAGGATGAGTTTAGTACTTCAAGAAACAAGAATTCAAGTTTAGTATTGAAGATATGCAAATTTGTCCAAGAAACAAGTGAAAAAGTGTTGTTCATTAAAGCTCAACAGATAGCTCGACAGATGACATCTATCGAGGTTTAATGTTGATGCTCAACAGTAGCTTGATAGAAGTTGTATCTTTCGAGAATTACGAATTTCAAATTTCCAGATTTGATTCCATGCATATCCATGTGTATTTGTGTGTGGTTTCTTTTCTCATGACCCGAGACATATACAAGGATTATTTTTAGGGCCATCAAAGGTGATGCAAAGTGATACAACTCAATGCAAATTGATTGTGCATGCAAATTGTGACCGGAGACAGAATTTGCCCTAGTTCATCATATTCCTTATAAAAGTTGTTGCGTTTTTACTCCAAGGATTTTATAACCAAGGAGTTTCTTGATCTTCATCGTTGAATGAACTGAAGAACTTTGCAGCCAACATCTTCCTCAAGTTGGTGTGTTAGTCACCTACTTGGATTCGTGTATCGATTGGTTACTCATGTACTGGGAGCCATGCATTGAAAAGAGAGATTGTCACTACATTATAAATCCAATTGGGTATTAGGGTAAGGGTTCAACTGTAGGTTGGTATTAGGTACTGGGATTCGTTTACTTATAACCGCTTGTTTTGATAATAGTGGATTCTCGAAAGTGGTGACCTTAAATTCACCTGGTGGGGTTTTGCCTCAGTGGTTTTTCTCATTTGTAAACAAATCATTTATGTCAAATTTATTTTTTGCTACATTTAACTTAGTTGGTGATTTGTTTGTGCTATCACGCTTATTGCATGAAATTGAATCTAATTAATTCACTTGGCTAATCAATACTCATTTGGCTAATCAATACATTCTTGGCCTATCAATGATACACAGTACAAAAAATGAAAAAAAAAAAATTACAATACGATTCACATTTTTGAGTCTTTTGACAACTACAATACATGTATTATTTCAAACAGGGGCAAAGGGAGGGGGTGGGGGGAGGGGGTTTGGGCGGCCATGACCCCCTTGACTTTCCAAAAATCCCTTTTACTACTTCTATTTTTGATAAAAATATAAAAAAAATATGTATAAATTTAAGTAATGGTCCCCTAGATTTGACATTATTTTTGTTTTCTAAAATGACTCTTATACTATACATAACTCATTAATTCAGTATTTAATTTATTTAATGAAAATAAAAATGTTTATAAATTATTGCACTTTATCTTTCCTTTAATTACTCTTATACTATGATTACTCATTGAACTAAATAATATTTATGACACATCCTAGAAATATATAAGTAAATATTTTTAATAAAAATCTTCTTCATTTATTTTTTATAATGTTTTTAGAGAATTAGAAATACATAAATTTTTTTAGAAGAAACCATAAATGTGGATTTCATCATTAAGAGTTAAAAATTCTTTAATTTTTATTAATGTTATATATATATATATATATTCACTTTATAAATACTCTATTAAATGTAAGAAAATAATATATGTTTAATCATGTTACAAACATATTTTATGTGTATATACAAATATATATATATATATATATATAGAGAGAGAGAGAGAGAGAGGCTATTCTTTAGATTTAATTATGTATATTGCTTGGCTTAAAAAAAAATTTATAGCTCTGCTACTTAGGGTCCGTTTGCATACAACTGAAAACTGAAAACTGAAACTGAAACTGAAAACTGAAAAAAACTGTAATAAAATAATTTTTAAATGTGTGAATAATACCGTGAGACTCATTTTTAATAAAAAAGTTATTGAAAAGTGAAATTTGTGGATCTGTGAACAGTATACGGTGTGTACTGATTGAATAAAAAGAGTGAGAAAAGTCAAACTTTACGGCTACTGTTCATGAACAGTAGCCGTAAGTCTCACAAACGAGTGCAAAAAAAAAAAAAAATGCCAGACGTAGACACTAGACTGTTTTTCAGCCCAATCCAAACGTAGCCTTACTTCACACAATTGTGCTCCTTCCATTCACTCCAATGAATGGTATATTAAGATACATTTACTAATCAATTTATTTTTTATTTTTTTGGGGGCTGAAATTCACTAATCAAATTAATTTATATAAGCACATGAAAGATATATCATGGGCTCCATCTATTAGAAGAAAAAGAAAAGGAAAAAAGAAAAGTAAAAAGTATGAGAAAGAAAAAAACGAGATTCCACTAGGAGACAGAGTACAGTTAAAAAGGGCCACAGTTAGACCAACATGGCAGTTAAATAATGTCTACTATCGTAGTCTCGAATCTTCTACCAACACGGACCAATAATATTTCAGCAAAAAAACTTAAAAACAATACCCTTCCGTCCCATCCACACGACTCACCGTTTTCATTCTCTCTTTCTTTCGAGTACCTTCCTAAAATCTGGACCCCACTTTGATCTCATTGAAATCCAACAAAATGGCATTGCCCAGATTGCGCCACGTGTTTCACTTTTCCCAATCCTTCACGTGTCCCACCGTCGTGCAGTCTAATGCTGTTGACAAAACTTTTTTCAAGAGAGTTCCAACGTAGCAAAACTTTTTTCAAGAGGGTTTCGTTTCAAGTGGGTTTCAACGTATGACATCGCTCATCGTTAGGTTAGGGGTGTGAAATTGGTGGATTTGAATTGGATATAATTAAGTTGTGTATATAAAACTCATTTATCTATTAAAATTCATTTTATTAAAATTTTTTTAACCTAAATCTAACCCAACCTAATTATTATGGATAAACCCCAACTTACCCAATTACCCAATTATCAGAATTATACAATATGAAATTCACGACTACAAGTACAAAAACAAAGAGGATTAATTTTAAGTTCCATATCATAAAAGAATTAAAATTGTAAAAAAGAAATAAAAAACTGTCATTATCTGTTTCAAAAAAAAAGAAGAAGAAGAAAAGATTGTCATTTTCTCAGGAACCAAACAGAGAAGAAGGAAGCTTCTCTGCGGCCAACTCCTCAAGGCGAACATCTTCTTGCTTTCTCATCAGTTGAAAAATCTGCCCAAAGCCATATTAATAAGAAAATTCTCTTAGTCCATATTAACTTTAAATAAGCCTTTTGATATATCGAATTGTGAAAAAAAATTTCGAAGCAAAAAAAGAAATGATTAATATCTTATTGCTACATTTTGTTGGGTATATACACATGGTCTTCAGGACATGGATTTCGAGGTATGGTCTCCTTATGGAGTTGTTGATTTCGCGTAGTTGAGTTGGATGGTTTTTTGTGGGTTTGAAATTGGCATAATTAAGTTGGATATATAAAACTTATTCATTCATTAAAACCCATTTAATTAATTGCTTTTAACCCAAACTCAATCTAACCCAATTATAATAGGTAAATCCCAATCCACTCAATTGTCCAATTATCAAAATTACCAAAATGCCCTTAAAGTAAAAAGGACCAAAGTACCAAAATATTTTAGTTTGCATTTTTTTGACACATCAACATTTTAATTTAAAAAAAAAAAGGCCACGTCAGAAAATTAAAAATAAAATTTTGAATTTATAATTTTTTAAAATTTAATTAAATTAATTTTTTAAATCTTAAAATCAGATATTCTATCTAGGTTGAGAGAGAGAGTGGGCATAATTGAGTTGGATATATAAAACCAATTCACCCATTAAAATTCATTTAATTAATTGCTTTTAACCCAGACCCAACCCAACCCAATTATAATAGGTAAAACCCAATCCACCAAATTACCCAATTATCAAAATTACCAAAATGCCCTCAAAGTAAAAAGGACCAAAGTACCAAAATATTTTAGTTTGCATTTTTTGACACATCAACATTTTAATTTAAAAAAAAAAGCCACATCAGAAAATTAAAAATAAAATTATGAATTTATAATTTTTTAAAATTTAATTAAATTAATTTTTTAAATCTTAAAATCAAATATTTTATCTAGGTTGAGAGAGAGAGTGGGCATAATTGGGTTGGATATATAAAACTCATTGACCTATTAAAACCCATTTAATTAATTGCTTTTAACCCAAACCCAACCCAACCCAACCCAATTATAATAGGTAAATCCCAATCCACCCAATTACCCAATTATCAAAATTACCAAAATGCCCTTAAAGTAAAAAGGACCAAAGTACCAAAATATTTTAGTTTGCATTTTTTGACACATCAACATTTTAATTTTTAAAAAAAAGCCACGTCAGAAAATTAAAAATTTATAATTTTTTAAAATTTAATTAAATTAATTTTTTAAATCTTAAAATCAGATAATCTATCTAGGTTGAGAGAAAGAGTGGGCATAATTGGGTTGGATATATAAAATTCATTCACCCATTAAAACCCATTTAATTAATTGCTTTTAACCCAAACCCAAACCCAACCCCCACCCAACCCAATTATAACCCAAACTCAATCTAACCCAATTATAATAGGTAAATCCCAATCCACTCAATTGTCCAATTATCAAAATTACCAAAATGCCCTTAAAGTAAAAAGGACCAAAGTACCAAAATATTTTAGTTTGCATTTTTTTGACACATCAACATTTTAATTTTAAAAAAAAAAGGCCACGTCAGAAAATTAAAAATAAAATTTTGAATTTATAATTTTTTAAAATTTAATTAAATTAATTTTTTAAATCTTAAAATCAGATATTCTATCTAGGTTAAGAGAGAGTGTGGGCATAATTGAGTTGGATATATAAAACCAATTCACCCATTAAAACCCATTTAATTAATTGCTTTTAACCCAGACCCAACCCAACCCAATTATAATAGGTAAAACCCAATCCACCAAATTACCCAATTATCAAAATTACCAAAATACCCTCAAAGTAAAAAGGACCAAAGTACCAAAATATTTTAGTTTGCATTTTTTGACACATCAACATTTTAATTTTAAAAAAAAAGCCACATCAGAAAATTAAAAATAAAATTATGAATTTATAATTTTTTAAAATTTAATTAAATTAATTTTTTAAATCTTAAAATCAAATATTTTATCTAGGTTGAGAGAAAGAGTGGGCATAATTGGGTTGGATATATAAAACTCATTGACCTATTAAAACCCATTTAATTAATTGCTTTTAACCCAAACCCAACCCAATTATAATAGGTAAATCCCAATCCACCCAATTACCCAATTATCAAAATTACCAAAATGCCCTTAAAGTAAAAAGGACCAAAGTACCAAAATATTTTAGTTTGTATTTTTTGACACATCAACATTTTAATTTTTAAAAAAAAGCCACGTCAGAAAATTAAAAATTTATAATTTTTTAAAATTTAATTAAATTAATTTTTTAAATCTTAAAATCAGATAATCTATCTAGGTTGAGAGAAAGAGTGGGCATAATTGGGTTGGATATATAAAACTCATTCACCCATTAAAACCCATTTAATTAATTGCTTTTAACCCAAACCCAAACCCAACCCCAACCCAACCCAATTATAATAGGTAAACCCCAATCCACCCAATTACCCAATTATCAAAATTAACAAAATACCCTTAAAGTAAAAAGGACCAAAGTACCAAAATATTTTAGTTTGCATTTTTTGACCCATCAAAATTTTAATTTAAAAAAAAAGCCACGTCAGAAAATTAAAAATAAAATTCTGAATTTATAATTTTTTCAAATTTAATTAAATTAATTTTTTAAATCTTAAAATCAGATATTCTATCTAGGTTAAGAGAGAGAGTGAGCATAATTGGGTTGGATATATAAAACTCATTCACCCATTAAAACCCATTTAATTAATTGCCTTTAACCCAAACCCAACCCAACTCAATTAAACCCTAATCCACCAAATTACCCAATTATCAAAATTACTAAAATGCCCTTAAAGTAAAAAGGACCAAAGTACCAAAATATTTTAGTTTGCATTTTTTGACACATCGACATTTTAATTTAAAAAAAAAAAGCCACGTCAGAAAATTAAAAATAAAATTCTGAATTTATAATTTTTTAAAATTTAATTAAATTAATTTTAAAAATTTTAAAATTTTAAAATCAGATATTCTATCTAGGTTGAGAGAGAGAGAGAGAGAGAGAGAGAGAGAGAGAGAGTGATCTAGATTGGAACTGGTGTCTGCTCCGTCTTACTCGACCCTACCTCCGGCGCTCTCTCCAGCCTCCACCACGGTGGCATACTCGTCGACGTGACCACCTCCGAACTCTCCCTCGCTGTCGAGATATCCGTCGCTGCTTCCTCCAAAGACTACTTCTCCATCGACGCACCGGTATCCAGTGGCAATCTCGGGGCTAAAAACGAAAGGTTGGCGATATTCACTGGAGGGGACAAGCCAATGGTGAAACATTTGAGTCCACTTTTTGCCCTCCTTGGTAAAGTTAATTACATGGGTGCCACTGGAAAAGGTCAATTCGCGAAACTAGCGAATCAGATAACGATTGCTTCCAGATTTTTTATTATTATAAACTACGTTTTATTCTTCTTCTTCTTCTTTTTAATTGTTTTTTATTTGTGAGTAATATTCTGTTTGGTTGGGGAGAAAATGCTGGAAAAGAGAAAGAGAATTTGTATATTTGAGTTTCAAATGTTCTCTTAAATTTCTTAAGTATTTGGACTCTATTTGGTTATTGAGAAAATCACAGGATGGTTAATTTTCATTTGTTTAGTCAATATTTTTTATTATTAAAAACTATGTTTTATTCTTTTTTTCTTTTTAATGGGAAGGGCTGAGTTGAATTTAAGTATATTATTTTTGGGTTAAATGGGGTTCAATGAGTTTTTAGTTAAAACCCAATAATCACTGGGTCTATTTGTTGATGTTCATTTAACCCAACTAATAATTGAGTGGGTTTGAGTTCAATTGGAGTGGGTGGGTTTGTGTGGGTAAATGGGTTTAGGCTTATTTTTCCACCCTTACTTATCGCTCATGATAATAACTCTTTATCATCAGATCAAAACGCTAATCGGTTTTTGGTGTAGACGAGATTGAACTCTAAATCTCTTATTCAACGATTAAAAACTTTACTAGTTGAACTAATTAAAACCAGGAATGGAGTCAAGATTTAGAGTTAGGGGGCAGTTTTGCTGTTGGCTATGTGTAGCAATTCTGGCCCCTGGCTCTACTGCTTAATTAATGCTAAGGAATTTTCTATTTTTCTATTTATTATTATTTTGTGCTTTTGATGTGTTTATTGTTGCTGGGTAAGAACAAAATCATTTTATTTAAATTTTTTTAAAGGGTTAGTTTGTTTGATTTGGTTAAAATTGGTTGATTAAACTTAATTGTTTTTAACTTTATTATTGGTAATTTTTGTTGTTGGACTAATTTTTTGGGGGCTTGTTCCTATAAATATTTGTATGGCCTTTAGAAAGAGGAAAATGCTAGAATTACAATTTTTATTTTACAAATTATTGATATGGTGAGTGGTTATTAGTAAGTAAAAAAATGATTTAATTGGTAGGTCTAGATGCAAACCAATAAGAATTTACAACTTCAACAGTTTGTAAAAATATTGTAAAAGAGTTTGTGACTATAACATTACTTTTAAAAGAATCAATGATATTATTAAGGGGAGGCAAAGTGTAATTTTATAAAACAAAATTACTAAAATTAGTAATTATATATATACTAATATTTTTTATTAAAAAAAAATTAGGGGGGCAATGCCAAAGTTTACCTCCATCGATGATTAAAACCCACTAACAAAACCGTGAATGAATGCTAAAAAAATGTGTTTGTTAAATAAAGAATGATAGAGACAATTTTTATTGCAATTTTATTATGTAATAATATGTGAGTGGTGAATTTATAGACCCACATGAACCTATTATTTTTTTTTCCACTATTTACATATGGACTCACGTGATAAGTTATAGCAAATATTGTTGCAAAAATTGTGGTCCAAGCATTTTCCGTGATAAATTAACATTTATTTTTAGAAGAAAAAAAGAAAAGAAAGAAAAAAGCACAGAAGAGAAAGGAAAGGATGTGTTTTTTTTCCATGGCTAATCTCCACCAGCGGGACCCATTAGCCTCTCAAAACTCGCCACGTTAACTACAGTTTCAAATTTTATCTATATATACGCTTCATTGGCAAGTTGAGGGAGCCACACTGGAGTTAGGATTGAGAGAAAGGGGAAGAGAGACACATACAATACTTTCTTTCTTTTTTTTTCTTCTCTACTTCGTTTATAACAAGGTCCCTCTGTTTCACCTTTGTTTAGTTAGTTCACCTCCATTTAACAAAAAAACAAAAACATGTTCATTGAGAGCTTTAAGGTAGAGAGTCCAAATGTTAAGTACACAGAGAATGAGATTCACTCTGTGTACAATTACGACACCACCGAGCTTGTTCATGAGAACAGGAATGGGACTTATCAGTGGATTGTCAAGCCCAAAACTGTAAAATACGAATTCAAGACTGATATCCATGTCCCTAAACTTGGGTTTGCATCTAAATCCTCCTCTGTTTTTTTATTTTTAGAAAAAAAAAGAGAAAGAAAGACATTTTCAAGATTTGTTTTTTACCTATTTTTCTGGTTCAGCCTTGTCATTTTGAATTTCCTTTTCATTTCTTTGCTTCAGAATTTCGTATTCACAAATCATTGTCTTTCACTTTCGTAGGGTTATGCTTGTGGGATGGGGAGGAAACAACGGTTCAACTCTCACCGCTGGTGTAATTGCCAATCGAGAGTGAGTTCCTTCTCTTTTTATTATCATACTGTTTCAGAATCAAAATCAAAGTTATGTTATTGGTGGGTATGATTGTGCTTTTTTGAATATGCAAAAGCAAAATATGCTTTATTTAAATATGATTGATCTAGATCGAATATATATTAAATTAATTTCCAAGATGTGGGTCTTGAATAATCTTCAGAGGAATCTCCTGGGCCACCAAGGACAAAGTGCAACAAGCCAATTATTTTGGCTCACTGACCCAAGCCTCAACGATTCGTGTTGGGTCTTTCCATGGAGAGGAGATCTACGCTCCTTTCAAGAGCTTGCTCCCAATGGTACCCAAACTTTCTCTCATTTAATCACTGTAATTAAATCTGTAATTAAATGGTATAATGATGAAATTTTTATGTACAATCCAGGTGAACCCAGATGACATTGTGTTTGGGGGTTGGGATATCAGTGACATGAACCTAGCAGATGCTATGGCTAGGGCCAAGGTCCTGGACATTGATTTGCAGAAGCAATTGAGGCCCTACATGGAGTCTATGGTCCCACTCCCTGGAATCTTCGACCCTGATTTCATTGCTGCTAACCAAGGTTCACGTGCCAACAACGTGATCAAAGGGACCAAGAAAGAACAAGTCCAACAAATTATTAAAGATATTAGGTAGTCCTATTCCTATCATCCTATGTTGTTCTAGTAATTGTTTCAAACTTTGGTTTGGTGCTTATTACTATTTGAATGTGCTAATTAGGGAGTTCAAGGAGGCAACCAAGGTAGATAAGGTGGTAGTGCTGTGGACTGCTAACACAGAGAGGTACAGTAATGTGATTGTGGGGCTAAATGACACAGAGGAGAACCTCTTGGCTTCTGTGGAGAAGAATGAGGCTGAGATATCTCCTTCCACCTTGTATGCCTTGGCTTGTGTTTATGAAAATATTCCTTTCATCAATGGAAGCCCTCAGAACACTTTTGTTCCAGGTTTTTAAGCTCACTAGTCTTTTTCTTTTTCTTTTTTTTTCCTTATTGAGTTCATTGAAATCAAGTTTGTAATGTTGCTTTCATCATTTTCAGGATTGATTGACTTGGCTATCAAGAGGAACAGTTTGATTGGTGGGGATGACTTCAAAAGTGGTCAGACCAAGATGAAATCTGTGTTGGTAGATTTCCTTGTTGGGGCTGGTATTAAGGTATACAAATAGCAAATCTATCTTTTAATTTCTTTTCCTTCTTAAGCATTTTGATGGCTATACTAATAAGTTACTAACTAACAAGATTTTGCTTTTAGCGTGATGGCATGATATTCTAGTATTTTAAGGCTGTCTAAAAGTTTAAATATTCCACTTGTAGAAGTAGAATTTATTTTTCTAAATTTTTATATGTGATGGTTGTGACAGCCAACATCCATAGTGAGCTACAACCACTTGGGAAACAATGACGGCATGAACCTCTCTGCCCCACAAACCTTCCGCTCCAAAGAAATCTCCAAAAGCAACGTTGTTGATGACATGGTCTCTAGCAACGCTATCCTCTATGAGCCTGGGGAGCATCCTGACCATGTCGTGGTCATCAAGGTAATATAGTGACAATAAGTCTAGAATACAATATTTTTTTTCGTGATTGTGATTGATATATGATAAAAGTATCAGTGATAGACGAAGTGATATTATTTCAATTGCAACGAACCATATCAACTTGTTGCAAAAAAAGTCATGAAAATTGCGGTGTAGTTTAGTAATTTACTCTTGTCACACTCACTCTGTGGCTTTGTTCTACATCGGTTCTCACACGCTTATGGTGATATGTGGCTTGTTTTAAAGTATGTGCCATACGTGGGGGATAGCAAGAGAGCCATGGATGAGTACACCTCAGAAATATTCATGGGAGGGACGAATACCATAGTGTTGCACAACACTTGCGAGGACTCCTTGTTGGCTGCACCCATCATCCTAGATTTGGTGCTTCTTGCTGAGCTCAGCTCCCGTATCCAGCTCAAAGCGGAAGGAGAGGTCTGTTTGTCAATAAACATTAGCTAATTTAGCACCCTACTACACCACACAAACTCAAATATATTAGTGTGTGACACGAAATGTTAACATTTTGCAGGGCAAGTTTCACTCATTCCACCCTGTGGCTACTATTCTCAGCTACCTTACCAAGGCCCCTCTTGTAAGTCTAATTCTACCTCAAAAATTGAAGATTGTATATGTTTTCCATGTGCATTTAGAAGTTATAAACCAAGTGTAAAAAAATTGAAAGATAAAAATAAAAAGTCAAATGGGATTTTGAAGCTCAAGTACTTGGTGTGGTGTGAACTTTGACCACCTCTCACTGGGTTCACAATGAAAGTGAGGGAAAGTGATGGAACAAAAAAAAAGTTGCGGTCCCAATGTCACAATAATGTGTACTTGGTATCATATGAACCATGGATTGTAATCAATTAACTTTTATCACCAAGTGACAAGCAATGCACAAGTTAATAATGATGTTGGATTGATGGTAACAGGTTCCACCGGGCACGCCTGTGGTGAATGCACTTGCAAAGCAGCGAGCTATGCTTGAGAACATTCTGAGGGCTTGCGTTGGATTGGCCCCAGAGAACAACATGATTTTGGAATATAAGTGAATAAGAGGAAGGGAAGATTGGCTCTAATAGTAGTCAGGAATTATCCCCTTAAGTCTATGTCTCATGTTAATGTTAGTGTGACAGGGTTGTTAGTAGCATTCTGTGTTTAAAGTTTCCCGTTTATGTTTTGTAAAGCTTCTCAATTGTGATTCTGTTGCTTCAGTTCATTTCTGGAACATGCAAAGCAACCCTTTTGTGTTGGAACTAGATAATTTTATAAAAGGTTTAGTATAATATATCCTGCAGAATTGTCTAGTGCCATATGTGTGCAATAATATTACTTTACCATGGGCTGAATTTCTATCAACAAAAAAACAAAAGATTAATGGCTCTCTATGCCAACATGGCATACTTGAGTTGACGCACCATTATTGGGAGGGCCAAAGGAAAGAGTAAAAGTTTTATTGGTCCCATCATCGCTCTAAAGCTCAATTAATGTAGTGTACTCAAGTACGTGGGGTGCTCATATATTCTGGTACATTGCCTTATCCGGAGGGCTTAGGTCCACAAATGTACTCACTGAGATATCCTATCACCGTCAAATAGCCTATGAGCACAATCAATTTCACAACTTGCTTGGGTGCAATTTGTGATCAATCAATTTCACAACTTGCTTGGGTGCAATTTGTGATTGAATTTCAGCATTTACACACGAGACTACCACAAGAACTTAAAAATAATAAAAAATTTATTAGCACTAGTCACAAAATGACACTTATACAGGTTGTTGATTTGGGTGTGGAGTTAGGATTGTTAGTGTCCCTAGCATTTTTCCATTACCATTGATATTGAATTATTTGTTCTGGGCAAAATTTAGGTACAGTATCTTAGGTGCCTTATTTAAAATTTTGACATCTGTCCAATTTAACATCTCAAGCAAATGGCATTAAAACTTTTTTTTTTTTTCCTTCTTCCTTCTTTTTCCTATACTGCAAACGGCTTCTCTTCCAAACTCAAAACCTTTCTCTTCCAAACCACCCATGACCCTTCTCTTCAAAACCCAAAACCCAAAAAAAGAAAAAAAGAAAAAAGAAAAGAATATCTCATATCTCCCTCTCTTTCACTCTGTGTGTGTATGTTTCCTTTCTTCTTTTCTGATCTATGATTCTTTCTTTCTCTCTCAGCGTGTGTATCTGTTTCCTTTCTTTCTCGGTGTGTGTATCTGTTTCCTTTCTTCTTTTCTGATCTATGATTCTCTCTCTCTCTCTCTCTGGACAAAATAATGAAAGAGGCTGTGACGATGGCTTTGTTGATATTAAGAGTGTGGAAGTTTCGGGTATAGCTGAAAATGATCTGATTTTTGGTTTGAAACCCAATAGATCTGGCTTTTATTTTTTGATCTTTCCTGTTTGGTTACTGAGAAAATGAAGGAGAAGGGTCCCATTTTTGGTTTGAAACCCAGTAGATCTTGCTTTTATTTTTTGATTTTTTGATCTTTCCTATTTGGTTCTGCATTTTAGCTTCATTTTAGCTTCTGAGTTTTGGATTGGAATTCAGAATTCCCTTTATTATCTTCATTTTAGCTTCATCAATCAGAGGCAACTGGAGATTTGAAGCTGTGGTTCTCTTGCAGTTGCAGTACAGGAAAAAGAAGGAAGAAGGAAAAAAAAAAGTTTTAATGTCGTTTGTTTGGGTTGTTAAATTGGATAAATGTCAAAATTAGAAGTAGGGAACCTAAAACACTGTACCTAAGTTTTGCCCATTGGTCCCATCATCTTTCTAAAGCTCCATTAATGTAGTGTACTCAAATATGTGGGGTGCTCATATGTTTTGGTACATTGGCATTTTCGAAGGGCTTAGGTCCACAAATGTACTCAATAATACTTGAGATATCTTATTATAGTGAAAGCCCCTATGAGCACAACCAATTTCACAACTTGCTTGGGTGTCATTTTGTGATTGAATTTCAGCGTTTACACACAGGACCACCACAAGAATTTAATAATAATAAAAATATTTAGGAGCACCGGTCACAGAATGACACTTGTCGATTTGGGTGTGGAGTTAGGGCTGTTAGTGTCCCTAGCATTTTTCTATTACCGTTGATATTGAATTATTGAAATTCTATGATGATATATTGCTACATTCTTCTCGATGCAAGTTCCTGCTAACCATAGCTTAGCTTTGAGTGGAGGGTGGCCAAGAATGCTGGAGATGGTGGTGGTTTATAAATCTTGGGCAATCTTGGCCTACAACCATCTTGAGTCAAAACAAAGCCCAATGGTTCTGTATATGCCAAGAGGATTTATTTTCATAGACATGGTTTCTTGTTTTACCAAATAGTTGGTCATAAGCCCTGTTCATACTCAATAAGCAATTCTATCAACCATACAATTATTTAAGATAGCAAGTGAAACAATTCGGGCTTTCGTCGATTTCTACTTGGTAAGGATTTACATTTAGTGCTGGGATACAAAGTAACAAACATGATTCCCCATAAATTGAGTAGGTGTATTTTATCCTATGGATGGAATATCAAAATAAAGCATGGTCCAAATAGGATTTATATTTTCTTTTCACAACTTGTTAGGGTGGTAAGTGAAAATAAAATCATCTTCATTTTATATAGAGCAGTGTTTGTTACACATATACTAACCACATACTTTACCACATAAAAAATGAACTGAAAGAGTGGTGTTTATTACATATACTAATTCACATACTTTTACACACACGTAAAAAATAAACTGAAATCATGACTTGAAGTGTAATGATTGAACTTTTAAGAGGTCAAAATTTTGCAACAAAGCAATGCAGTATTTGAGCTAATACCATTTCTATTACACTTTAATCACCATATGCCACATCAATAATTGTGAAAAAGAGGTAAAAAAGAATTACTTCCCTTTAAAGCTTTTTTACTTAAGGTGGGGGCTTCTAATGATCTATCATGCACTCACCTTGTCAAGGGAGGCCAATACATTTATGTAAAAGAACCCTATAATTTATAGGTGAACCTTCCACATGCAAGATGCTACATATCATGTTTAGTGGGCATATGAGTATGACTATGAGATTCAGTTATGTGAACTATAATTCTTTTTTGTTGATAGGGTTATGATGTTATTGTCAATGAACAATGATGTCTTGGAACAGGAAGAGTAAAGACAACACCGAAGTTCAGGTCCACCTTTCTCCTTTTCCTACCAACTGCATTAATGTCACGAAAATTTCTTTAACGAGCACTTCCTGCCATCCCTTTAGTAGTAGTACCAGTCCAAACAAAATAAATGCCAAGTTTCCCAACACTTGATACACTCACTATAACTTATTTATTAATGAAAACAAAGAATGCAAATGGGTCCATTTCATTTGTCGTGGGATGGCTTGATGCATCATTCTTTTTACTACAAAATAAATTTGAAAAAAATATTCTCTTTTACTCATTATTTTATGCAACATTCATAAGTGATGAACAATATATACAAGTTTTGAAAGGTAAAAAAGAAAGTGTTCATATTTAAAACATAAAACATGAAAGTGAATGTGAAAAAGTAGATGAACAAGCATAATTGCCCAATAAATAAATATAAAGATAAAAGCTATCACAAAGATACAAAGATACAAAGTGTTTTTTATTTTTGGGAGTAAAGAGAGGGAGGTAATCGGATTTGCGGCAAGTTTATAAGACTCTCATAACTTTAACCCATGGGCTCAATGAATGAAGAAAAGATAGCAATAGAAATCGTAGAACGTTCGAAACGAAGGTAAAATATATATTTTAACAAACAATGAAAGAAACAAATGGGGATGTAGCTCAGATGGTAGAGCGCTCGCTTAGCATGCGAGAGGTATGGGGATCGATACCCCACTTCTCCACTTATTTTTGTTCAATTTAATTTAAGAGCTTAAACGCAGTGTCGTTTTCACGTTTTATTTTTGGGTGATGTTGAACTGTTTTTAAAACTAAATGGGTTAGGCCTATGTAAGTGGACCCAGATCAAAGATTAAAACTGTATGCTCAATGTGTCGTAGCAGGGCCATAGAAGAACCATGTGAACATGTGGTTCTCTGCAGGATAATATTACAACTAGCCGACTAGGTTAGGGAGTGTATGAGAATGAGCTTTCGTTATTATGGCATGCATAAAATATATTAGCCCAATAATTTACTAATAATACGTTCTTCAATAAAGATGAGGAGAAATTTAGGAGCAACAAAAATATTCCCTTTCTTTTTTAAAACAAATTCAATGATTTACATTGAGTAAAATTAACAAAGTACAATAACCAACACACACCAAAAAAAAAAAAAAAACTTCAACAACAATCCAGAAGAACATGATATTGAAATTTACAGAGGAAACATTTCAATATGAACAGAAAAATAACAGAAAAACTGGATAAATCTAGTTGTGGGATACATAAATTTAATAAAGTAATAATGACATGTGTCATACCCAAGGTTGAGAAGGCCAATATAGTTCCGAGGAGTTCATACACCTGGATGGTGAAATTGGAGAGGCAAGCCATGGCTACATTAATGGCACATTACCAGAGGGGGCCACACTATAGAGGAAGAACTTTAGGGAAGGGTTAGCTCTGACATGATTGGAGGGATGGTAGTTGCTATCACATTTAATGCACCTCACCAAACTCTCTGACCGCATTTATGTGAAAAAGACCCCTGAACAGTGATGTCTTGATTGTCACAACTCACAAAAGACTTGGGAGGACGTCTGATGGGACAAAGACTCGAGTAGTGGCCTGCATAATCAACAAATGGAGGGTCAAGATTAGCTAAAAGAGGCTATATAACGTGAGAGATCCTCCAAGGATAGAGAGGGTTCATCTGAGAATTGAAAAGAAAGCACTATAGCATTAAGAACTGAAATTGTATTCAAGTTTGAAAGGAATATAATCAAGAACTACCTTCCTCGGACTTTGACCAAGGAAGAATTTCTTTACATAAAGCTTGCTTGTCTTTGTCTTCTTATCATCTTTTCCATTATGAGTGTTGTCCCAGTTATTGAAGGCTAGTTTTCAACCCATTCTCTACAAATTCATTGCATTGGGTTATTTGGGATTGAATCAATTTGCCTTTTGAGCTTAGGATCCAAAACCTGCCCTTACACTGGTATTTGCCACTGATTCAAAAATGAATTAATAAGGTTATAATTAATATTTTCTATATAGAGGTATACATTTTTTTTCCTCAAAAAAAGAAGAAGAGAAGATAGAGATATGAATTTATTTTGTTGGAAATTGGAATATTCACATGTAAGTACTGTGGTTGGTTAAATAGTAAAGTCCCACATTAGATACTAATGAGAAAAATGAGTGGTTAATATAACATAGTTGAGCTTATACTCATTGGGTTTAAACCTTTGAGTTAAGTGGTGTCTCTATATATTATATTAACTATTCAAAAAATCTCTCCAAAGTGTTATTTCCCCCAATAATTATGAATATAATTACTAGCTCACAAATTATAATTACTTCATCACCTAATAGTTTGATGCCAACAAAATCAACAAAGAGTGATTTTGTATCTTACCTAAAAGTTATTGCAAACTACAAATTCAAAACGGATTTTAATAAATTATATTTATTAGGAAATGAATTACTTCATCACCTAATAGTTTGATGCCAACAAAATCAACAAAGAGTTAATTTGGATCTTACCTAAAAGTTATTGCAAAGTAAAAATCCAACAAGGATTTTAATAAATTATATTTTATTAGGAAATGAAATTCTTATTCAAGTAAAAAAATGAATATCACAAAAAAAATTTTCTAGCACCGGTTTTTTGGGTTGATTAATTTTTAGGTGAGTGTAGTTGTGTCTCACACACACAAGAAGGAATCATTAGAACAATATTTCAAAAGAATTAGAATCGTTGCTTAATTAGTTAAAAAAACTAATATTTTCTAGTTGACTTTTAGGGACATAACAAAAATTCACAATATTTTTAAATTAGACTACCAACTCATGCATGTGTTATAGAAAAAAAAAATGCAGATTATGGTGGATCCATGTGTAAAGTCATAGGCTAATTAAAAATGTTATGAAAACAACAAAATCAACAAAGTGAGTTTGAATCTTACCTAAAAGTTATTGCAAACTGCAAATCCAACAAGGATTTTAATAAATTATGTTTTATTAGGAAATGAAATTCTTATTCATGTAAAAAAAATGAATGCTACAAAATTTTTTTTTTCTAGCATGAGATTTTTGGGTTGATTAATTTTTAGGTGAGTGTAGTCGTGTCTCACACACACAAGTTGGAATCACTAGAACAATAGTTTGAAAGAATTAGAATCGTTGCTTAAATAGTAAAAAAAAAACAAGTAATATTTTCTAATTGACTTTTAGGAACACAACAAAAATTTACAATATTTTTAAATTAGACTACCACCTCATGCATGGGTCATAGAAAAAAAATTGCAAATTATGGTGGATCTATGTGTAAAGTCGTAGGCTAATTTAAAAATATTGTACTGAAACCAACAAAATCAACAAAGAGTGAGTTTGGATCTTACCTAAAATTTATTGCCAACTACAAATCCAACAAGGATTTTAATAAATTATCTTTATTAGGAAATGAAATTCTTATTGATGTAAAAAAAATAACCATCAAATTTTTCTTCTAGCACGGATTTTTTTGGGTTGATTAATTTTCAGATGAGTGTACGCATGTCTCACACACACAAGGAATCATTAGAACAATATTTCAACAGAAATATAATCGCTGCTTAAATATTCAAAAACAACTAATATTTCCTATTTGACTTATTTTAGGTATAAAACAACATTTTACAATATTTCTAAATTAGACTACCACCTCATGCATGGGTCATAGAAAAAACAATTTGCACATTATGTTGGATCTATGTGTAAAGTCATTGGCTAATTTAAAAATGTTGTGAAATTGTTATAAATTATTGTTGTGTCCATAAATTTATTATTATTTTTTGATAAATTTTTTATTTTTGACTAAGTTATAGAATTACTGAGATAGCAAATACTACAAATTTTACTACAAAAGTTGATAAATTTTTTTTTTATTGAACAAAAGTTATAAATTAACATAACAAAAATATAATGAGTGCCACTGCAAAAATATTAATTAATTAATTTTTTTTGTAATTAATGACACATTAATTTTCAAGATTCACGTACCCACACAACAACATGAGCTTCTCTTGCCATGTCTTTTTCTTGGGTAAATCATGATTAATGCATTAAACTAGGAATTCACAAGTTTTTAACAATACAAGTCTAGACTGTCTAGTTTATCAAAATCCTGGATGTTTCTGTGCAGGCGGTGGGTTAAAAAAGACAACAAAAGATGACAGAAACTTGCTCGTCTCTTTCTCTTGCCAGGTCAAAAGGCTATTCCTCTTTCCTCTTTCCTTTTTCCTTTTTCTTTTATTTATTGTTTTTAAATAATTGGGCTGGACACGTCACCTCCATATAAATAGGAGGAACGGCCCAGCAATTTTACTAATTTAATAGGAGTGGGAAGAAATTTTATTACAAGACTTGCATAATTGGACCATATAGTGGGCCAATTCAATTGAAGGGCCATTGACTCTATTAGAAAATTCTTAATAAATCTTTGCAGTTTTGATGTTCAAGATTCACTTGCAGTTTAAATAACACACAAAAAAAAGAAAAAAAAAGAAAAAAAAAGAAGACTGAAAGAGAAATTATCAACTAGTTTTGATAATGGCGGTGAGTTTAATGAGAAATTTTTTTTTTTAAAATTTTGTTCTCTGTCAAATATGACCCAAGAGGGAATGACTGAATCCACTGGGCTTATAGCCTTATAATATGTTTGTAAAACGCCTTTTTTTTTGGTTTGTTTGTTTTGCATATAAGCATTGTTTAACAATTAACATAATGATAATGATTTAAGGGAGAGGAAGCCATAGACCCCTGAAGTTGAAGGAATAATAAAAAAAAAAAAAATTAGGATTGGATTAGAGCTGGATTAATATTTAAATAATATTAGCATTCACTTTATTAACACCTGTTCCGTGCTATCAAAATAGGCGGCAGTATCTTTAATCTGTCTCACCAAAGCAGAGAAAACTCAATAAACTTTATATAATGAAATCATACTTTAGGGGTTGGCTTTATATGATGCTTTATTTATTGGAGAAAACTCAGTTAACTTTATATATGAAATCATACTTTAGGGGTTGGCTTTATATGATGGTATTTATTTATTTATCTATTGGAGGAAGGTTAGGAACACATTTTGTCACTGCCTTTTTCACCACTTGTTAGTGTGATGTATACTAATTTGTTTATGCACCAATTACAAACATATTGCATTAACAATTATAAAATATATATATATATATATTTGTAAAAATTTTGTGCTTTATGCTTGTGTTTGATTCTCAAGATAGGCACTTATGAATTCAATTAAACGGGAAACTAAAAATAAATAAGTGATGACATCTCTAAATTATGCTATTAGGCTGTATATTTATTTAAAATTATTCCTTTATTGTTTTTTTAGACACAAATACTTCATAATTAATATAGATTATAGAAGTTTAATAGTTTTAGTTAGATGTCTAATCCACGGTGAAATGGACGGATTCAATTTTAATTTGATGTTCCGAATAGTTTGTACATGGCAACTTGGCAAGGATGTGGACGGCCTTACATCAAGGGGGAAAAAGACAGACTCAATTTTTTATTATGAAATATTTAGAGAGAAATAAAATTTTCTATGGAATTGATATTTTTGTAGGAATTAATATGCACAATGGTAGCCGCCCAATTTATATTAGGATTTTTAAAAAATGTATATACTTAGAATTGATACATTTTAGATTAAATATTTCAAATCTGAAGGTGTAACTAATGTAACGTTATTTACAATTTTAAATATCGTGGCACTTTATACACTATTAGATTTTGAAAAATAAAATCTTAACTGTGAAATAGATTCTCTCCATGTCTAATAAAAGGTATATAATTGAACATACAAAGGTTTCGATCATTTGAAAGAAGTTGGTTGGAGGAAGGGAACCGTCCTTCTATCGGAACTGTCTTTTGACCCAAACTAAATGTGCGAAACCAATCAAAATCAGTCTGCTTGAATCATTCGGGTAGGTTGGATTAATTGGTTTGAAATTTTGAATAGTCTTACTTTCACTTTATCACATTATGTGTGAGTTTGGATAGCAACGCATTTGCATTGTGTTTGGTGTCTGTGTTTTTTGGCTGGGTCTCGTGCACCATTTGCGAGACCAATAAGTACGGAAAAATATAAATCTAACTTTAAAACTGGGTCTTATAATATTATTCATATTTTTAAAAATTATTTTGTTACAGTGTTTTCAATAAAAAGTTTTCAATTTTCAACAATAAGCGATATTCAAACACACCCTATGCATCATTCTCAAATGAGGATAGTTTCTATTTTTAGAACTCCCAAGTAAGGTCCATTCTTATACAAGGGTATATAATGCACGTTAAAATTCAAATACACGAATAATTTCACCAATCTGTATGGCCAACAATGAACACATATTCCATGGCCAATAGTGAACACATGAAAATGTTGATAGAATTTGCATTCTGTGGATTTGTCATAATAGATACACCTCATTTTTTTTGTCTTCCTATTCTGGTCATAGATACACAGTATGATAAACTTTGATTATTTGGTTATTTGCTTCATGATAGTAGTTCTTATCTTTTAAACAAAATCTTATGAACACAACTAAAAACACTACCCAATTTGTAGGTTGGAATCATTTACAGGAACCTACTCCAGTTTAGCTAGTCGTATATGAACCGACAACACAGGTTGAGTTTGGACCCATTTCATGTACTAGTTTTTACTAGGAATAATATATATTGAAATGTAATTAAAAAAATGAATCAAGTTTGGACCATTTGATAATATGAATCAAGTGGGTGTAATTATTCTAGCACTTCAATTTTACAAATAGAGGTAGATTCTGATCTTGATGCCCCAGTTGCGTGGTCCCAATTGGTGACAAAAAGGGTGGGGACTTTGTGCTTTTCAAGGGTCCCATTACAAGTTTGCAACAAAACACACTAACTCATAATCCCACATCAATCAACAGAAAACTCCAAATCAAAATCTCTTTCAAATTTTAATTGGGAACGCCCATGCCAATCTGACACTGCCACAGATTCCTCAGCTCTTACTCCAATCAAAAAACACAAAAATTCCAGAAAAATTTTCTTCTTAATATATATATATATTTTGATTACATAGTAAATAAAATTCGATTGACATGAAAATTGGCATGCATGTTAAGCACACATAAAAAATATAATTCAATGATGAGATTCTTAAAATATGAATTTAATAACAAGTTATTGGGTGGTGTAACACAACTTAGAGTTACAACAGGTGTAACTTAAACCTAACTATATATATATATATATATATATATATATATATATATATAAAACTTAAGCCGATCATCATTAATTTTTTTAGACCACAAGCAGCTTTCACTAGATTTTGCAAGTACGAACAAGTTTATCAAGGTTGGAGGAGAACCAGTGAAAGAAAATTAAAGTGCCAAAAAATGGGACCATGTCCTCCTTTGTTTTAAAGGGCAAGAACTGTGTTTATAAAAGTAGGCCTTAGATTGGTATAATAAAGCTGATACTGAATTATTTTTGGCATTTTGGGCATCACCGAAGTAGGAATGTGAATGTAAATGAGAAAGTTTTACAAGTGGAGAGACCAATGTACGACCATTGAAATGTTCAAAGAGCACTAGTAAATGGCATGTTTTTTCTTGAGCGAGAGCGAGACGGCTAGAATGATCCACAAATAAAGTTTACCCATCTTTTTGCTGAATTGACGTGTGGAAATTTTACCTTCGGTCTCGTCTCATATATTTTTCTTCTCTAGAACTGCCTTTTTCTTTTTCAAATCACTTTCGGCAAGTTTTATTAGAACAGCCAATTAGTTGCACAATAATAAAATTGTGGACCTCACTATAATTTTAATTAGCTTAATTGATATGGTTTTGTTTTTGTTTTTGTTTTTGTTTTTTGTTATTTAATAAAAGATGTAAAAAGATCAAATTATCACTAAAAAGAAAAAGCTATTGGGGTCTACTTTTAATGGTTAAAAACAACCATAATAAACAATATCATAAATTATTCGTAACTATTAAAAAAAAAAGTAATATAATTTAAAACAATGTCATAGATGGTGACTTATGTTCAAAAATGGAC
Organism: Quercus parvula; assembly: GCA_030820535.1. Classification (NCBI taxonomy): domain Eukaryota; kingdom Viridiplantae; phylum Streptophyta; class Magnoliopsida; order Fagales; family Fagaceae; genus Quercus; species Quercus parvula. The sequence goes on along the minus strand of JAUAME010000009.1, from coordinate 47,943,951 downwards.
ACGTGTTATAATCTTAATGAGTTCAGTGCAACTGGACATTGGACCAAAACCTTACCCTTCATGTGCGGTAGTGGTTAAACGCAAAACATGTTTTAGGAATTTTTTAATATATAATTTAACAGTGGGAAAGGAGGGTTCAAGCCTTCTTGAGGAATGCAAATCTCTTTTATGGCTTTTTTTTGTACCACTTTATGTTCCATCTATTACAAAATATCATGGGTTTGATTTTTTTTTTTTTGGGTTTTCAATAAAAGCTAGTTTTCAATCAAATCAAATCAATATATATATATATAAGTAGAGATCTCATGTGGAAAAGTATAAGGTTCTGTCAAGTGGCGTATTCTATGCAAAGAGAATTGAAATATTTTCAAGTGCCACATCAAAAAGAGAAGAACAAATTAAATATTGACTTTTTGTTTCATTTGGTTCAATGTTTTAAGACTTTTCATCTCTCACACATACACACAAAACTCTTTCCATTTTAATTCACCATTATCACCTCTTGCACTTTTACCCCTTTATACATACCCACTCATAGCCTTTCATGCTATCCCATATTAAATACACATAGACAAAAAATGATGTCATTTACCTTTAATCTTTCGATGACACCTACCTAGCTCTAATATTGTTGTTTCCTCTAATCCTAACCCGTGTGAGTTGGTTACAACCAAGAAAAGGGGGCTTGCATTTTATATTGAGTGACAACAGCTATTACGATTTTGATGTTAAGGTCAGAAGTTGTGAGTTTTGTAAATGATGTGATTGACTGTAGGCGTTTGGGATGTGTATTTTGTTTTAGAATTAATTAGAAAAAGGAAAACACATTCTATATCAACTTTTCTTTTATAATATTTCTCCAAAGTTTTTTTTTTTTTTTTTATAACTTCAATTGAATAATTATAATGGATATGTGTGTGCAATTTATAATTGTTGCTTTTTATGATGAACTCATTACTATTAAAGTTTTATAACAATTATACTATAATACAAATACAACATTCTCTAAAACCATTTTACATAAAACATTACAACATTATCTGTGCATCGCATGAGGAACTTATTAGTTAATAATAATGTCATAAATCTTGATGTACGATTTAATAACCTTTGCATTCAATTATTCAATTATGTTACAAAGAATGATCAATTGTTGGCACACTTTAGTGTTTTTTTAATAAAAACATACCAGGTTCAAATTCACCTACCCAACAATATAATTATATATATATATAAAACACAACACACCCCATGTGGTGTTTGGAGTCTTTGGACCCAAATGCTTAACATGTACAACTTTACAAACCAATGCAAGCAAAGGAGGACTTGTAATCGTACCAAAGTGTTCGAGTGCAAACTAGATATTTGATTGCGTAATGGGTGTTGGATCATTTCCAATGAACTTGGCATTCTTTTAGTCAAATTGTTGTAAAAAACCCATTTTCCCATCCTTGTTACCTATCTTTTCAAATGCACTCGCGTCCTCAATAAATTCTCTATTTTCTTGTCTATTCCATTTAAATATTTTCTTTAAAGAGTGACAAATTTGTTGGCGACTAAAAATGGGAAAAAAATAAATTTCCATTTGCATCCACACAACAATAGATCATTTCATTGGCGTTCAAGTGATTACCTAGTGGTAATGACAATTTTTTGCTGTGCTCGTGTCTTTGCTCAAACCCCACCTCCCCCTCCCCCATCATATCAATCTAAAAGAAACAGAGCACTTAATTGAGCCTTTTTGTACAAAATTTTACACATATAGTAAGTAGCAACCGTTGCATTATTGGCACAGAGTGTGTATTAACCTTTAAGCAGCGACCACAGTCTCACTTTTACTTGAAGCCTTAGTGGATGCCGTGGATGATGACCCTTCTTTCTTTGAGGCCACACTAGTCCTGCACTTCTCTTTTCTCTCATCTTGCTTCATTTGTTGCTCCCTGCACTCTAAGCTACAAAACGCTGTATCCCCCCTGTAATTATTTTTTACCCAGAAAAAAATTCATCATTAAAATAATGCAACCAACATGAATCCTTTATAATATAACTCTGGCATATAATTATGAAACCAAACTCAGAGAGAGAGATAGAAGAAACATAGAAAAAACAAATAAGGAGTTTGAGATTCGAGAAGCGTGAGGAGCAACAGTATTAATATTTATAATAAATATACTTGTAATCCTTTGCTGGTTTTTGGATCCAGCAAATATATATGTATATATAAAGAATGGTTCCAGCTGTGAAGTTAAGAATAAAAATAGAATTATTCCTAAGTTCAGGCTATATTCAAAACCAACTATATCAGATTCTCCTCCATATAATATAAACAATATTTGCATGTATACCAATTGGAAGACATGGACAAATTTAAGGAGCTACCTAGGCATGATTTGTTTACACATCTATAACCAGGAACATGGAAATTCTTAAACAAGATCCCCACCACCATAGCACAAAAAGCTTTGTTTATATAACAAAAAACAATAAGCAAATGAAAAATATTAAAGTTTTAACAAATTTTACTTCAAAAACAAAACTAATGTAGTAAAATTAATTTGTGTTATTCTACTATTAGTTTTACAAAAATCAAACTCAATGAACATTTTTGCTATATAAAAAAAGAGAGATTGATATATTTGTACCTGTACATGTAGATGTCTCTGCCAGGAGGGAGGCGGCGTTTGCAGAGGCCACAGGTGTGGAGAAAGTGAGGGTCGTTCATGAATTCACCAGAGTTGCTTCTAGTTCTATGGCTTATTGTGCCTCTAGGTGACACCATGGCTACATAGCGATTGTCGTACTCGTACTCATATCCATTTGGGTTTGGAGCAAAGTTCATCATGTTCATGGTCTGATCAGCTGGAGGCTGCAGTGATGATGATGATGAGTCTGTGATCATGGGGTGGTGATGATGATCATACGGGTCCTGAGGTTCCAACATGCTTGGATCCACGGTGATCCCAGTCATGCTTGTTGTTCTCTTCATTGGAGGCCGTGGACGCTTTCCCAGCAACATCTTCTTGATTTTCTTCTTCTTCTTCTTGGCCTCTACAGCTCTATTATGGAGTACAAAGAAACATACACACAGACTCACTGGCACATGAATATAGGTTTAGATTTTGTAGTATTTAATCATAGCTATGAAACAAATCCATTTGAAATGGAAACAATTTTTGATATCACAGACAGAAAAAAGATAGAGAGAGAGAGAGGATGGACTGTTGGGAGTGAGAATTGAATGGAATGGAAGGTGGGCGTGAAGATAATCGAAATAAGAAGGGCTCAGAGCGAATCTGGGCCGTTGCTTGCGGCACCAAGTACAAGATGTCCACGTCACGCTTCTTCCACATTTTTAATACCCATTTGTTTTTCCGATTTATTTCTTTTTGCTTTTTTTTTTTAATATTTATTTTAAAAATGTTAAGTTCACTACTTTCTTACGATACTTTCATAAAAAATTTTAAGTAGTGGGTTATTATTAATAATCAAAAAAGTAATTTTAATAATATGTTCAAATTATAACTAATAACAACTTACCACTATTTATTCTGAAAGTGTTATTAACGTAACACTTTTTTTTTCCTTCCTTCCTTTCTTTTCTCCTTACATTTTGAAAAAAAAAAAAAAAACACAAAGACTCTAAACATGTTTGAAGTTAGCCATACATAGTAGGTAGGGTACTTGAGGTGCAAGTTTTTAGCAAAGGAAGTTCAACAAATTTACTATAAGTGTAACAAAGTGTTGAAGGGGTGTAAATTTTTAGCAAAGTGTTATAAATGTTGCACTTTTATTTTATTTTTTCTTCCTTCCTTTCTTCTCTCCTTACATTTTGAAAAAAATTTGACTCTAAACATGTTTGAAGTTAGCTATACATGGTATGTAGGGTACTTGGGATGCAAGTTTTTAGCAAAGGAAGTTCAGCAAATTTACTAAAAGTATAACAAAGTGTTGAAGGGGTGCAAATCTTTCGCAAATGAAGTTCAACAAATTTACTAAAAGTGTAACAAAGTGTTGAATTCAAATAAAATCATATAACCAAATTCAATTTAGATATTTATGGTATATTATATATATAGGCAAAATTTAGGTATAGTATTTAAATGTTGTTTCTTAAGTTTCTCTCTTAAAATTTAATCATTTGGCTACTTAATTAAAAATACACTTCTATTCCATGAGAAAAAAGTGACTTGATTGAATTTTAAGAAATGAACCTAAGAAACAGTACCTAAGTTATAGTACTTAAGTTTTGTCATATATATATATATATATGAGTAGCATAAAAATATCTAACTTTTTCTAATAAAAGAATACTAGTTTCATCAATAATTATACTTATATAGAAAATTTTGTTATTTTATAAATTTGTAATCCATAGAAAATTCTTCTAAATTAGAAAAAACTGAAATTTTAATATTTTATAGATTTAAATTTAAATAGGTCTTAATCTTCCATCAAATTTGATATTTTCTAAGCAAAAAAGTTGTGGAGTAAAGAATATAATAATTTTATTTTTAAATACACAAAATGCGGTGTGATCATTCTTATCCTTCATACTAGTTAAGCAAATAAGGTAGTAGTTTTCCAAGTCCTAAGTCCAAATTATGTTGACATCTTAAATATTTTACCCAAAGAAAGTAAATTTTAGACAGCCATCCACTAATTGGGTCCAATGATCAACTGGTCCACTAATATAGTCTTAGCATATTTTGAAAAAACTAAACAATTTTTTAATTTATTTCGCAACTCTATTATAATGATTGGGTTAGAGTGGAGTGTACACTTTGCCCATGACGTAAGGTTTATAATGTTTTCCGCTATAATAAAAACAATAAGTATAACAATAACATAATATAAAGGTTGCTTGGAACTTCTTTTTTAGCTTTTTTTTTTTTTTTTTTCCCTTTTTTTTTGGGGGAAAATTTTAATAGACGCACCTTATTACACACATTCTTACACACACTTAAAATGAACTAAAATCGTGACTATTTCAAGTCGTGAGATGACATATAGTGAGAGTTGTCAGATATATTATGTCACATGAGATTTTCCCATTCTCTCCCTTGATCGAGATATCCCTCTTTCACCCAAAAGAGATTGATTGAATTATCAAAAGTTTGGAGCATAAAATACAATTTAATCATATTTATTTTTTGTAAGGCATCAGATTAATATTATCAGGTAGAATAATTTCTAACTCAAAAATTAAGACTTGAAATCATGATTTTAATGCGTTTCAAGTGTGGGCATAAGAATATGTGTATAATAAAACCTTTTTTTTTTTTTTTTTTTGGTTCACTTAAATTTTATTTTTGTTTGTACTTCATAGTGGTATGTGATGACATACATACTCCAAAAGCGTATTATTATCTATTAGACTTAAGCTTCTTTAATTTAAAGATCAAATAGTGTTTTGCCTTTGCTGGCAGCAATGGAAGATGATGTACGTGAAGGACTATATCCTTGACGTTGAGCCATCAAGGATGGGGTGAACTTAGACAAAACGTACACACCCTAACACTGTATTTGGGTGACAATGGTTGGACAGCCCTGAATTGTGCCCCAACAACTCCTTTTTCTCTTTTGGGCATGTCTGGCATTTTCTCATGTTTTGTTGTGTTTCAACTTTTTAAACTCTCGGGGCACCCTATCGGTGAAAAAGAATAACCCCATCACTGACAAAACAACTCTCCATCTTATTCTTTTTATTCATATTTCCATTGAAAACACCATGAGATCCGGCTATACTTTAATAACCAATACTCATTTTTGTAATTGGTATTCGATGTGAGACTTTACTACTTAATCAACCAAACCATTCACACTTAAATATTATAAAAGAAAATGATATTTTATTTTTTTATGATTTGTTTCTAGAAAAGAGAATCGGACTCAAAAACCTAATCAACCCTTTTAAGACGTAATGCCTAATGCCTATTACTGCCAATGGCTTTAAAAAAAGAATGATAATAATATGGTTTATGGTTTATCTATTCAAAGTTGAGATTCAGATCGTTGGATCACAAAGTAAGGCTTTGTCAAGAAATGAATGAAATCCCCTCCCTCGGTTGAATTTGCTTTGTCTTGTCCCTCCGGGTCATTTTGTCACCAATACAATTTCTTCTGAGGTCTTCAAGAGCTGAGGAGGACTTGCTGTCATTTAGTTAGCCATTGAGAGATTATTGTTATGTTATGTTGTGTTTTTTTTTTTTTTTTTTTTTTTGAGAAAGTTGTTATGTTGTATTTATTGCTGTAGATATGTGTCTTCTCAATCTTTTTAATTCTTACAATCATACTATATTAGTGGTTCCCATTCTCTAGATTTTAATGCTTCAAATCATGCTCTAGTGGCTCTCATTTTAAAAAACATGAAAACGAAAGTTTAATAATTTATCAATTTCTAACTAGTTTAACTGATAAACTTTCTTGTCGTCCAGATATAGATCTGAGATTTAAATCTTATCCACACCATAGATTGAAAATCTATTCTATCATTTAAAAAAAAAAAAAAATTAGCAATTTCCAGTTCTAATATAAATCTGAACATGATGTGAAATAATTTCATTATCCACGATAGTAGCAGGGCCTCACACTCATGAGATAGTATCTCGTGCGCCGCATACAAGACTTTTGCCACACTCACGTAGAAAAGGGAAACCCGCGAATGAGAGATTCCAAATTGAGTGTGTGAAATCAGAAGGATAAACCAGTCACCTGCTTGCAGCAGGTGGTGACCCATTTTCAGCATTTGGCTTCTTTTAATTTGCTTATACGTCCCAGCAATAAGCGCTTACATGTATGCACTTACAACTATATGCACTTACATGTACCATTTAATGGGTCCACCTGGTTCATCATATTCCATAGTTTCTTTTCTTCTTATAATTAATTCAACATTTAATGATGATAATAATAATAATAAAAGAGTGAAATATTAGTTTTGATATACCAACCAATCAGAGCATGTAGCAGCGTCAAGTGATGGACCCACAGCATCATGCTCTCTAAATCATATTTACAGGTGTTAAAACTTAAATCCTCTCCAGCATTCGTCTCCATCATTTCTACCTTTCAATTGGTTAGTGTTTGGTTGATTATTTTCTAATGATAAACTTTAAACCTGTCATGTCATTAACTCATTACTCATGACTAATCTTATTTTTAAACTGGTTTTTTTTTGAAGCCTAAAGACATGAACTGGATCCACATTGTATTTTATCATTATATCATAGAAGAAATATTATTTCTTACCCAAAAAAAAAAACCACCTAAAAAAAAAAAAAATTCCACACAATTTGTGTTTGCTTGGTATTCCATAGTTTCTAGTAACTTATTTGCTAAATGTAAAACAAAGATATAGTTTTTGATACCTTTTAAAACCCGTCGGTTGAGGTACAAAAAAGGATCCTAAACCTATCAAAAAAAAAAAAAAAAAAGGATCCTAAAGTGATGATAATCGAAAATTGAATCGAGCAAAATGAGGATGAGGAGAAAGACTTCAATAAAGCAAAAGAATATGTCATCTCCGCATTAAATGAACACACTCACCGACTAGTCAAAATAAATGTTGAACAATTTATCTAGGGATAGGAAAGCTGAACCAAACCTATATATCCTCTGTTCCTAGAACTGATGGTGATGGAAGATGATTTGATGCGGTACACTACCACAACAAAAGTCCGCCCCTCACTTCTCTATAGTTATTAGGATCATGAAGAGAAGAAGGGGATCCCAAAAAAAGGAAAAAAGTGAGAGAGGGGAGAGAGTTGAATATTGTTAAGAGAAATACACAGAGTGTTGGAGGGGGAGGTTTTTCTTAGGGTTATAATTCGCGGGTGTTTATGTAATTGGGAATTCTACATTAATAATATTAAATATCATTGTGTTGAGTTAGATCTTAAATATTTGTTCGCATCCACCACAATTAGCTTATTTTCATAATAATAATTGTAATAAAACTAGTTTTTCTTAAAAAAAAAAAAATTATTATAAAAAATTGAGAGAAGAAGCAACCAATTTTTGTTGCTTTTTTTGTTGCTAAACGGACACTTTAAAATAATGTAAGAGATCTTTTATCAAAATTTGTAAATCAAAATAAAGGGTAAAAGTGCATATAAATTTAATTAGAGTTTACAGACAAAATTTGATAGGTTTATAATTTTGGAATGGCCACACAAGAAAATCTATTAAATCTATTAAAGATAACTGTATAACTGTATTTATTTTTTGACAATGAAAATCTATTAAAGTTTTTTTTTTTTTCCTTTTATAAAACAAATGGAAGAAGGAAATTGAAACCTAAGTTCTCCTAATGAAAAGAATCCAGTAATACCATTAAATCAGGAGAAAGATTGATAATTGATGACTGCATGCGTAGTAGGTATACGAATTTGTTAGATACCCCACGGATTATTACTCATGTTGTGTTATCAGATCAGGCATGTTGCGTTGTATTTCATCCTAGCTTGTACTCTTCTATCCGTTTCTCTATTAATAAATTAAAATTCTTATTTTTTTTTTTCCATCAAAAAATGCAAAAAGACTCCTATCAATCGGAAAAGAGTTACTATGTACCTTCAAGCATGCTTAAAGAATAGTTTCTACTCTTTCAATAAAGTTTTGTTCTTCTCCCTCTGATGAAAAGGTCATGCAATAAGAACTAAATAGCAGTCACTGTGCAAGTTAAAATACAATCATGACTGTTTCACTTTATTTGCTTCTCTTTTTAGTGATAGCAATCTCCTTGAAAGTGTGACATCTGAGGCCAGGCCACGTATAGATCCACAAAAGTAATGTCATATATATATATATACTTGCATACAGCTGCAAGTATGTGGGAGTTAAAAGGATGACCTAATGGTAGACATGCAATGCAAAACTTTTTGTATATATATTCTGCTAGACGTAGAGAATAGCGATACCAAGTACCAACACACTTACAAAAGCTATACAGGTGTGTGGTTCTTGAGCAAGATATTTGGATTTATAGAGAGGGAGGGTTAATAATTGATGTTTCCTGCCACATTAAAAGCAAGAATACTTTTATCGAAACATGCAATTTCACACCCAATTTTGCATCATTCTGATACGTGCAATTGTGAATAATGTACGTTTTACTGAGAGTCTTGTTTACATAGACCCATTATTTACTTTTGGTCGATCACTCATCATCACACAAATTAACAAATTGTGCAATTGAATGCGAAAATAAGTGTGTCCGTAGTATCGTTATAAAAGCAAAAATAGACAAATGGGGGGGGCAGGATGGCTGCATAAAGGACTGAGTCCCTCATGCCATTGAGTCCACTATTGATTATGGGCAAACTAAAGGTAGTTGCACTCATCAGCCACATTATTGGGAGGCAAAAGATGGAGCCCCGCACCAATTATAACATTTCAATACTTTTTATTTGCTTTACTCGAAAGGTTATGTTATGCGAGAGTGAGAGGTGGGTGTCAACTTGCTTACCTATTAAAATCTCTTATCATGGCAATGACATGTTTGAAATCGAATCTTACTTAAATTGGGACAGCCCTTTCACACATACTCTCTTATCTTTATTTGAACATTGCATCAAAGAAAGAAAAACTCATTTGTTGCTGTGTAAATTTTTTTACCCAATAAATTTCTAAAGAATCAAAATTAAGACAAAATAGCTATTTGAGAGGAAAATCTCAAGAACCAACTGATTGTAGGAAAATTATGTACAAATGCTCTAATCAAATGGAGGTTGCTTTTTTATTTTATTTTATTATTCCATGTACAAATGGATGAAAATTTTCAATGCACTTTGTTTACTACATCCTCTTTGTTCATAATTTGCAAAGCTGAAAAATGGGAGGACCACAACAACTGGAGAAATTGCAACCTGGTCAACTGGTTTGAAATGAAATTGCTAATGTTAAATTTCAAGTGGAACAAATTCTTGGGGGTTCAAAAAATTCTTTAAATTAAAATTTAGGTTAAACCATCGTTTTCAAAAGTGCTTATGAGAAATGCGTTGAAGCTTAGAGAAAAAGAATGGCTACATCATTGAATTTTATGCCTAATGACTCAACCATAGGCATATTTTTTTATTTCTTCCATGAAAAAGGGAGGGGAGAGAGATGAGGGTTGAGTCAACTTCTATCCTACAAAGCGAATCTCTCTATTTATTATTAAACAAAGAAGTAAATATATTCAGCAAAAAAAAAAAAAAAAAATGTATACACACATACAATACATACACATTTATATAATATAGTTTGGTTTAGCTAATGTTATCGTATGTTAATGAGTGGCTCTGTTTCCATATTATTAATGATTTCGTTTACTTCATTTTTCTCCCCACTAATTGAGGGTTTTATAGTAAAGCAAACCCCACACTATGGGATATTGAAACTAGATTATATTTAGAAAAGATAAAAACTAGTTTTGATGTAGAGATATCATTTTCCCATTGTAACAATTACTTTGCTGAGGGTAGGTTTCTACAATTATTGGATTTGGTAATGGAGAAGGATGCTATGAGCCTCTGATAACAACAATAACCCTTAACTATATGTCCAAACAAGGAAATTTGATGAAGAAATATCATTTTTCCATTTTAACAATTATTCTACATTTTAATCTGCTGAGGGTAGGTTCCTATAATTATTAGGCTTGGTAAATGGAGAAGGCTGCCATAAGCCTATGATAATAAAAATATTGCACATCCAAACAAGAAAATGTAATGAAGAAATATCATTTTCTCATTTTAACAGTTATTCTGTATTTAAATTTGCTGAGGGTATGTTCCTATAATTATTGGGTTTGGTAAATGGAGAATGCTGCTATGAACCTATTGTAATAACAATAACCCTTAGTTGTATGTCTAAACAAGGAAATGTGATGAAGAAATATCATTTTTCCATTTTAAAAATTATTCTACATTTAAATTTGTTGAGGGTAGGTTCCTATAATGATTGGGTTTCTTAAATGGTGGAGACTGCTATAAGCCTATGATAATAACAATAACCCTTTGGTGTATCATGTATGTCCAAAGTCCAAACAAAGAAGAAATGTGATGTAGAAATATCATTTTTTCCATTCTAATGATAATAGAGTGGGTAGGTTCATGGAACCATATTTGGCTTTGGTGGATGGCAGGATCTAGACCATATCCTTGTTGGAGAATGGAAAATGACAGTTACAATAACCCCTAACTATATGTCCTAACAAATAAATGTCTGATAACTTTATTGACATGCATTACTCCTTCAAAGCCCAAAATTGCTCCATTTGAATTGATTTTTTGTGTGGTGTTTTAAAAGATAAAATTATTGTTGGACTGTAATTGTTTATGTTTCTTGTTTCTTAGTACATGACAAAGACGGTTTTTAATTTTTTGTAAATCTACTGAGGGTAGGTTCCTAAAATTATTGGGTTTGGTTAATGGAGAAGGCTACTCTGAGCCTATGATAATAACAATGACCCTTAGTTGTATGTCCAAACAAGGAAATATGATGAAGAAATATTATTTTTCCATTTTAACAGTTATTTTGTATTTAAATCTGCTGATGGCAGGTTCCTATAATTATTGGGTTTGGTAAATGGAGAAGGCTGCTATGAGCCTATGATAATAACAATAATCCTTAGATGTATGTCCAAAGTCCAAAAAAATAAATGTGATGTAGAAATATCATTTCCCTCCCCCCACTAATTGAGGGTTTTATAGTAAAGTAAACCCCACAAGTAGATTTTATTGAAACTCAACCTATGAAAAAGTATATTATATTTAAAAAAGAAAAAAAAAAAACTAGTTTTAATGTGGAAATATTCCATTGTAATAATTACTCTGCTGAGGGCAGATTTCTACAATTATTGGGTTTGGGAAATAGAGAAGGCTACTATGAGCCTATGATAATAACAATAACACTTAGTTGCATGTCCAAAAAAGGAAATGTGATGAAGAAATATGATTTTTCTATTATACCAATTATTCTGCATTTAAATATGTGGTTTGGTAAATGGAGAAAGCTGCTACAAGCCTATGATAATAACAATAACCCTTAGTTGTATGTCCAAACAAAGAAATGTGATGAGGAAATATTATTTTTCCATTTTAACAATTATTCTGCATTTAAATATGCTAAGGGAAGATTCTTATAATTATTGAGTTTGGTAAATGGAGAAGGCTGCTATGGGCTTGTAATAATAACAATAACCCTTAGCTATATGTCCAAACAAGGAAATGTGATAAAGAAATATGATTTTTCTATTTTAACAATTATTCTGCATTTAAATCTGCTGAAGGTAGGTTCCTATAACTATTAGGTTTGATAAATGGAGAAGGCTGCTATGAGCCTATGTTGTATGTCCAAAGTCCAAACAAAGAAATGTGATGTAGAAGTATCATTTTTCCATTTTAATAATAATAGGGAGGGTAGGTTCCTCCCTCTTATTGGGTTTGGTGGATGGGAGGATCCATATGAACCATATCTTTGTTGAGGAATGGAAAATGACAATAACAATAACCCTTAGCTATATGTCCTAACAAATAAATGTAAGAGAACAATAAATGTCAGAGAACTTTATTGACTTGCATTACTCCTCCAGAGCCCAAAATTGCTCCATTTGAATTGAGTTTTTTGTGGTGTTTTAAAAGATAAAATTATTGTTGGACTGTAATTGTTTATGTTTCTTGTTTCTTAGTACATGATAAAGATGGTTTTTAATTTTTTATAATATAAACGATGAGGGGAGAAAAAGTGACTTAAATTATGTACATCTTGGAAGGAGATATGATTTCGTTAAAAAAAAAAACAAAAACAAAAACAAAAACAAAAAAGCAACTCTTAACCAGCCAAGCAAAATTCCTATGTGGGTCAGTTTTATAACCCATCTTTCTAATTGGTGAATTCAACAATATCTTTAGCAGTAAAAGAAATTACAAATCTAAATGAAATCCAAATGTAACAATAACCAAGTCCAAGAACTACAAAATTTTGGAAGCCATTGAGTTTAACATCAGAAGAGGAGCATTGAACTTGCAACCAAAAAAAAGAAGTAAAAGGAAACCAGAAAACAACATATTGGGAGGTAACAGAAAAACAGAGACATTACTAACTGAGCACATCATTCACTCCCAGTAGCCATTAAGAACTCCCCCTCACATACCACCTCACCTCCAACATATGCTTTCCCTTCCATCTTTGCTATGCCAAACCGCTTTTGCAGCTTAACAAGTGTCATTCTCATAACCAAAGTGTCTCCTGCAATCACCGGTTTACGGAATCTCACTTTGTCAATTCCTGCAAAGAAGAAATTTTCCCGGGAGCCTCCCACTTCTGGCTGCAGCATAACCAAACCCCCAACCTGGGCCAATGCCTGTCCACAGCAACCACATTTTCATCAGTAGTAAGCTAAAGTGTTAGAATAATGGTTAAAGTAAACTTCAAGAAATAGATGCATACAAAGAAGTGAATGATGTTCCGCAAAACTTATGTTAAGCATACATTCTCATGATAAAAAATGGTGTAACTTGTCTCACATAAAGGAGCTAGTGGAGAGAGACTGGGGAGAATCAAGGCCTCATTCATTGAGAACCAGGAAAATAATATTTTGTCTTAGTTTTCTTTATTCTAATGCATTAACCTTTGTGAGTTCCAGTTAGCTCAACTGAAAAAGTCTCTGATGGTTAAATAAGAGATCTGGGGTTCAATCCCCACCTATACCAAAAACTGATTGGTATATTGGTTTGATGATAAAGAGCTATCATTAGGAGTGAACACCATAGGTTAAAAATATTTCTCAAAAAAAAAAAATAATGCATTAAACTTTAGACATCAGCCATGGCAAATGACCATACTAGAACTAGAAAATCATCATGTCACAGTGTCTTTGTTCCTTTGGATGCTAAGTTTTTCACTAGGCAAGCATGAAAAATTAATGTCTTAAAAAATGAGTGGCAAAAACTGGGAATATGTTAGAAAGTCCTAGTGGACGACAGATGGGGACTCCAAGAAGTATTGTAAAAAAAGAAAAGAAAAGAAAATGTCTTTGTTCTAGATACTTTTGTATCAAAATTATCACGATGGCTTCCACATCACATCAAATCAGTGATTTAGACAACTTATAAATTAGAAAGTCTATCTTAGGTGCAATGAAAGAGAACTCAGTGGATCTTCTCTCTAAAATGATTGTGTTCAACATTTGAGTGGGTGTTCTTCCTGAAGAGATCCTTTTACGCCTTTGTTGCAAGTCATGTTGAAACAACATTGGTGAGTACGAGGACGAGGGGGAGGGGGAGGTAGAGGTAAAGGAAAAGAGGTTCATAAGGTAGTCCAAGAGACAATCAATCAATGAAGGCAGAGGATGAAGTAAGACTTATGACGGTTGAAGATACGAGTAGTGGCATGATGTAGTGCAGTGTGGGAGTGCAATTAGAGAAGGATGCTTTGTCAATCAAAATTAATAGCATCAGTAAAGGAATCGATGAGATCTCAATCAATGACTAGAACTCTGTGGCCACCATAGAAACCAAGGATAAGAACAAGAAACCTCTAGAGCGGGTTTGGGTTCTTGGAGCGCATGTCAGTCCACAAACCTCAAGCATGTAGCAGCATGGCAGGGATTGCAATGTAGGAGATGAGTTTGTAAACGCAGTTGAAATGGGGTTAGTTAAAAGCTCTGGTTGCACAAGAAAGTTAGGAATGGAAATTTAGTCTGAGATGGCAAATAAGTCAGTTGTTGATGAGATGGAACAAGAAGTTACTAATGGTTCACATAATGGGCCTCCTTGCAATGGCCAAGCCCAAGACCAAGCTTTTACAGCAAAGGAAATACAGGCACCAACTGAACTGAAGAGCTCTGTTTCGAGAAGAAAAAAAATGAAGTAACCTGGCTACAATTCCATGCTCCTGAGAAAAAGCAAACAGGAAGCCTCCAATTACTGCATTCAAGGGATAGCAAAGTCGTCATTGAGCTTAGTAGGACAGTTTATGGGGAGTCCTTCCCTTTTCATTTAGTCAAGACTCCAGAGATCAATTGTGTCTTTATGGAGCAATTATGGACAGGTTCAAGTGTTCTCAATAGAAAATGGGATGTTCCTGTTCAAGCTTAAAGATGAGGTTGCTAGAGATGCGATCTTGGAGGACAGAATATGGTACATTGCTAATAAACCCCATTTTTTTACTCAAATGGACTCCAAGTATGCAAGTTCTTAAACGTTCTTTATCACAAATTCCTATTTGGGTCAAGATCTTGCATCTTCCTCCTTCCCATAGAATACTGGAACCCAGTTTGTTTAAGCCACATTGCAAGTAAAACGGGCAAGTGTCTATTTACAGATTCTGTCACAGAGGATCCAAAAAGGATTCATTATACTCCAGTGTTTGTTGAAGTTGATGCTAATGCAGATTTTCATCAGAGTTAGCTGTTGATATGTGTGATGGGGTATACCTGGATGTTTCTCTTGAATACCTTTGGTTGTCTGCCAGTGACATTGTGTTTGGTTCGACGGAAAATATTTTCTGACCGTAAAATAATTTCAGGTGAAAATATTTTCAAGTGTTTGGTTGCATTCCTAAAATTGCTAAGAAAAATTGGCGGTGATGAAGATCAGTGGCGACCGGCAGCGGTTAGCCGATGGTGGCAGTGGCCAGAGACCGGGGACATTGGTGGCTGACAGTAGGGCTGGAGGTTCAGTTGATGAGTTTTGGATGAGGCAGAAAATGAAAGCACAAACCAATTTCCGCCATAAGTGCCTTTATTTTATGGTCAACTGCAAAACAATTTCCCGTTGACCAACATTTTCGGATGAATTTGTAGAGTTTTTGTACACCATCAAGGTATTAGATCATAACATCGATGACCCTATTTTAACTTGGAGCAACAAAAGATATAATAGCCAGAAAAATAGACAGCTTTGGGGAATACTGTTTGGTTTGAGAATTATAATCAAGCCACAATTTCCCTACTCTAGTGTTCTTGATCATAGTGTGACAATTATATCATTTGGGGATAAGCCTATTTTGGGCCCTAATCCCTTTAAAATTTTCAATTATTAGGCTGACCATAATAATTTCCTTGATTGGGTTAATGAAGCTTGGTATACTGGTTCGGTTCTCCTATGTTCCAATTATATTTTAAGCTCAAAGCAGTTAAATCTAAGGAGGATGACTATTGAGAAATTTAGCAGCATCACTCAAAGAGTCCTGAAAACAAGACTCGAATTGGAACTAGTGCAGAAGTGAATACTGTTGAATCCAAGGCAAACTGATTTTATTAGTAAGTAAAAGGATTCCTTGCATCATTTTTTTTTTTTTTTTTTTTTTTTCAATTAGTAATGCCAAGGAGTCTTTCATGAAGCAGAAGTCAAGGAATGCTTGGCTTAATCTTGGATATCAGAACACAGTCTTTTTCTATTAGGTTGTTAGCATAAGAAAGGCCAAAAAAGCTATCGGATGTTTACCCAATGATGGAGAGAAAGTAAAGGATCCTGAGTTTCTCAAAGAGCTGGTTGTGAACTTCCACAAAAGGGAAGTTCATGAAAATATCATAACTTTGGTTCTGAAAGTCCTTACACCTGCTAAGATGGGGGAGTTTAGACCTATATCCTGCTGCAACATCATCTAAAAGTGCATCACAAAAATCCTTTCAAATAGATTAAGGCCATGCTTGGATGATCTGATTAGTAAGAATCAATCTGCATTCATCCCAGGCAGAAGCATTACAGAAAATTTCCTTCTAGCATAAGAGCTGGTAAAGAGTTATCATAGAGAAAAGGCTCCTGCAAGGTGTGCCATTAAGGTGGATCACATGAAGGACTATGATTCGATACAGTGGGACTTTATCTTGCACTGTCTCTCTACCATCAGAGCTCTTGTAGGTTTGTGCATTGGGTGAGGGAATGTATAACAACCCCTACCTTCTCTATAGCCCTCAATGGAAGTATAGCTGGGTTTTTTCAGAGGAGGGAAGGGTTTAAGGTAGGGGAACCCCCTATCACCATACCTTTTTGTGTTAGGCTTGGAAGTCTTCTCAGGAATACTTCAAAACAGAGTCCAAGAAGCTAGAGAATCCTAAGTGTGCAAATCTGAAGCTTACTTATTTATGCTTTGCAGACGACTTAACAGTTAACAGTCTTTTCACTTTTCAGGGGCTGATGTAGGTTCCATCAAGATTGTTCAAGAAGCTCTAAATGAGTTTAACAGCAACTCTCAAAATTTTAGACTTTTTTTTTTTTTTTTGGTGAGAAGAAGAGAATTTTAGACTTAGGTACACAGCTACCGTATATTTTTAGGAATCTAAAATATTAAGCATTCATTGTTATCTATGTTTGACTTTTGGTTTGAATCTATAGCAACCATATATAGCAAAACAGATATGGAACTAAAACCATGTATAAGTTTCTTGACACATATAATTCTTTTAGGCAAATGAGTGAAAGCATTTCTATTAATGTCCAAACGATTGCAGGACACAGGTTAACATGGGTATCATATCCACAAGTTTCTAACACACTACTTATCAAAAATCAAGTGTCTATAGCTTCATATTTTTCAATTGCAATTGAGATAGGTTTAATGTCTAAGACCAATCAAATTTCTTAGAATAATGAAGCAGGGCTTAATAAGACCATGTTTACCAATCAATAAGATAATCCTTTTAAACAATTTACAGCTAAGAATGAACCATGTATCAGACACCTCATTCCAAGTGATAGCAACATAACTGGCTTCATAGGAATCACATTTTAGCTTATGGTGAGGTCTACCTATCAGACACCCTCTTTCTGTGCCAAAAGTTAAAACTATCAAACATCAAACATACCACACTTGCGTATGAACAATATTGGCAGAAGAGATGCAATACTGAAAATATGGAAAAGCTAGGAGAGATGGAATAGAGGAAGAAGGAAAGGTTACTGTTGTACAACTAATAAATTTCAAGAGGATTGTAAAACCTTTGCTCAATAATACCAAAAAAAGACACTTCAGGAGAAGATGATAGATGCTACGCCCAGTTCCTTTACTAAGAAACAAACAATGACCATTATGTAAGTTTTATAAAAGACAATCCTAAAATATAAAGCAAAAGGAAAAAATTATAGAAAGGGATAATGTACAGACATCCAAAAACAGGTTCCTAACAATGCAAAGATCTAACTTCAAAAAAGAAACATAGAACAATGTCATTGGGAATTTACAGAGGACAATTCTGATTTCTAAATTCGTTTATATAATCAAGCAAGCATCTGCTCAAAATGACCTTCAAATTAGTCAGACAGTCTAAATTACAGCTCAATTTTTCAACGTTGTGTTCAATTTCTTCTGAGATATTTATAGACTGGTGAAATGCCTTCTATTTATAAATTATGTAGCTAATATAATTAATAGATTTCTCACTCTACTTGCCCACATTATATTTTGATGTAATAACACTTTCCATTGGCTTTAAGTTTCTCTCAGTTTATGCATGCACACACACCGACAGTGATTAAGTACCATTCCAAGCACACAACCACCCAAATTGCAATTCTTTCAAGATAAAAGTAACCAAAGCATCATGCTATAGTTTTTGTTTATTGGTAACTATACATAGGGAGGAAGACAAAGGAAAATAGTAAGTACAGTCTCAAACTATGCATTTACCCACTGGTCATGCTAACCATTCCATCTATAGAGTAACAATTGATTATTAGGTGCAATAAAAAAAAATTTCAGATTGACAATTTAAGGAAAAGAAAGGTATGCATTTTGGATTGGTGTTATATGTACAAGTGTAATAGTGAAACTGTTGACCATCTATTCCTTCATTGTTTGGTTGCTTTGGAGTTGTGGGATATGGTTTTTGGTTTATTTGGAGTTTGTTGGGTTATGCCAATGTCTGTTGTTGAGCTTCTTGCTTGCTAGCAAGGTCAATTTGGTCACCATCATAATGGAGATATATGGATTGTTGTTCCTCATTGTTTGATGTGGTGTATTTGGAAGTAAAGAAATAGTAGGTGTTTTGAAGACAATGAGCATTCTATGCCTGATCTCAAGCTTCTTCTTTTTTAGAATCTTATTGGACTGGTTCTCCGTGTGGAGAAACCAACCTTTTTCTTCAATTTTGGATTTACTTGATTTATGTAATTTTTGTATTTGATATGTACACCCCTGTGTACTCCTTGTGTACTTGGGTGTCTCTTTTTTTGATATCAATAAATCTTTATTACTTATCAAAAAAAAAAAAAAAAATTCAGATTTCCCCACCATTTGCACCGACAAGGCCACAGGTCTAGAGCCAGCATCAAGGAAGGGATGAATTTACAATGCTGGAAATCATCAAGAAAGTTTTCTACTGTAAGGCATTTTTAAGTACCCTTTTCACCAAACATTTGATTTTAATATTTTGTAAGTACCTTATGTTTAAATTCAACCATAAATTTAAAAATGAATGAGCACACAGATAGACACAAATTACCACTCTGTCTTTTTTTATTTCTTAACATGTCCTTTGCAATTACCAGCTAACTCTATATTTTGTTTTACTTGGTCAATGCTATCTAAAAGAACCAAGAGGGGAAACTTTTTAGTAACTCTTTGTAAGGTCAAGAGCCTTGTATCTCAATTAGCACCTTCTGATATTTCCAATAGAAACATCTAGAGTTTAAATCCCCCCTCCCCCAACTATCAAATTATCAAAGAACTGTTTGTTAGATTGAAACAAGTGAAATTGGTGGTTTGGCATACTAAGAATTCATGTTTCTGCATACGTTGAATAATAAACTAGCACATTACATAGCAAGCCTAACGATGGCACAACCATTGAGTGGCTAGGGGACCAAAAAAAAAAACTGTTCATGATATTTTTTTTTTTTTGTTTTTTTTTGTTGAGAGAGAGAGTTTCCTATGGCGTCTATTCCTAATGATAGCTCAATTATCAGACCAAGATATCAATCGGTTTTTGGTATAGGCGGAGATTGAACCTCAGATCTCTTATTCAGCTATCAGAGACTTTACCAGTTAGGCTAACTAGAACCTACTTCATGTAGTTAATTAGATCATTAATTAGTTGGGTATTTTTATAATTATGTGATTACTAATTGTGGATCATGGTCGTGTGCTTTTGGTTTTATTAATAGGTATGCCTATTGTAGTTTATGGGTTTCTATGTTTGAGTTTTGGCACAATTCAATTATAAGTTTTTTTAAACCAATCAAAGTAGGAATTGTAATCCTATTAAGAAAAGTTAAGATTTAGAGTTCATACAAGTGTCTCATAATACTCAAATAAGAATAGTTTTGATCCATAAACAAATTGCTCCTGGAGTATTGAAGCATGCTGACCTAGTATGTTCTTTCTCCCTTTCTTTTCTCCTTTGACATTCTGCTGCCATTCAATTCACATGAATTGTTCGTAGTACCATTCACATGCACTGTTCACACTACTATTCACAGCTTATGAACAAATTTAATCTCTGTTTCTTCTCACCTCTTGCAACCCTAAATCAAATCCTTTTCCTTTCCTATCGAAAATCCGTCATTATTATTATTATTATTATTTTGATAGGTAACATAAGAAATTTTATTAAAAAATAGCCTAGTCATTATTGCCTGAACCCTAACCTTTTTTTCTAAAGTTCTATATTACGGCCCTTCACCAGAACATGCCATTTAAATCTTTGAAGATTACTTTGAGCAATTACTGGTCTTCATTGACTTCTAAAAATACTTTACATGAATTTGTCTTGTCTTGCCCCCTCTTGCTGCTAACTCTAGCTTGATATGCATTCAATCATTTCCCCTTTTTTATTTTTTAAACCATTACCACTCATCCATGCCGATTTCCCAAGTCTGGTTAGGCTGAGTAGCCGATTTTATGGGACCCAACTTTTGGGTGTTATGGGATCATAAAGCATAGCTAGCCTGCTTCTCAATTTCAATGCAAATTTTATCAACTTCCCCCATTCATATAATCTCTAGCAAACAATAAGCAAATATCACTTCTTTAATTTTAACCACCCAAGTCAAATTCCACATGCAACATCCTCTATTATGTTTGTAGGTGATGCTCATTTACGCAATATGAATACTTAAAGACTAACCCCCATAAAACCAACATTCAAAATTAACATGAAGCCATGAAAGCTACCACAAACAGCCATGAGAAACCAGGGAAGTTAAAATAATCCCAACAGGCAGATAGTTATCCCAAAAAAAGGGTATTATCCTAGAACAAAAAATGCAACATTCTTTAAATTGCAGAAGTATACCACAGTAAAAAGTGACGAAAGTAGATTAGATGAGGTAGGAAAGTATATAGTTTCCATATTATTGAAGACCAAATCAAGTCATTGATTATACTAGAAAATCATGGAATTGGAATAGATCAAGAAACTGATTGAGAGACAAAATTGTGGGATTGAAGCAATCAATTCAAAATTCGAATATGTGATTGATATGCGAATGTAATTCTCATTATAAAAATGAGTTCTATAGTAATGTATCGTCATTTAAGTAAATGAAGAACATGTAGCCCTTTGGGCTCTTTTTTCGTGTGGTTAAACTACATAAAACTATCATGACATGCCTTATCTCTCTCTTTTCTCTATCACAAAGTAAAAAAAGAATGGTTGGGAAAATGATGAGTACCTCAACCATGAGAACACCAGGCATAATAGGCCTTTCAGGGAAATGCCCAGGAAAGAAATTATCATTTATAGTCACATTCTTGATAGCAACAGCTGAAACCCCTGGATTGTATTCAATCACTCTATCCACTAACAGAAATGGAAACCTACAACACCCCACCACCAAAAAAACGAATTCATAAGAAAAACACAGAAAACACATAAAACAAAAACAAAAACTTTGACAAAGACCCACCTGTGGGGTAGAATTTCACGTATCTGATTAATATCCATGACCGTAGGAAATGCTGGGTATTCTGCAGAAAACGATCAAGAATTAAATTTTGAAAACAAAGATTTTTTTTATTTTAAGCTTTGTGCAAAAAGGAGAGAATTTGAATTCAGAAATGTGAAAGAAAACATACTCTTTTCAATGGGTAAGTCTTGGTTGTTGGTGTTGTTTGGTCCATTTAGAGAAGAGCATATGATGGAATTGGAACGGTGGATAGATTGAAGCGAGAGAGAAAGAGAGTTCGGGGACTGTGAGAGTGAGAGTCTTCTGGTTCTGGGTTTGTTGAGAGACTGATAAAGAGTGAGAGAGAGGAGGGAATTGGACGTGGCTGCCATTTCTTTTCAGAGAGAGAGAAATGAGAGCGGAGACTTCGAAGTGCAAGGGAGTGTGAGAGAGAAACAGAGGAAGAGTGTTTTGAGTGAGGTTGGGGATGGTAGTACAAATACAATAACTCGTTGAACTACTTGCAACTAATATGTCCTGATGGAGGCCCAACCAAAGAAAAACAAAACGTGTCTCATGTCATATCATTCAAAAATAAGGTACTTGGTTATGATACTACCAAGTCTACCATGCTTGTTATGAGACCTCTTTATGAGAAATGAGTGAATCCCAAAACATGTGAGAGAGGTCTTGTGAGACTGTCTCACAAGAGAGTCTCTCTATTAAGTAGGGAACCAAAATTCGAAAATTGGGGGAAAAGGTAATCATAAACAATAAACCAAAAAAAAAAAAAAAAAAAAATATATATATATATATATATATATATAAAAAAGCGTTTAGTTTGATCAAACCGGATTGAAAATCGAGTTTGGTCCGAATTTCAGAGGGATTCGGTCAATCACAATCCTCCATTAAAAAAAAAAAAAAAAAAAAAATCAAGTTTCAGTCCTAGTCTTGATCTCAGTTTCGATTTTGCAAAAAAATATACCAAATATATATTTACAAAAACCCTAATAACCCAACTCTCCTGTTCTTTCCTCTCATTAAATTCTAATATAGTTGAGAACACATATTTGGACTTTATATAATCAATTACAAATAAGGGCCGGACTAACCAAGACCGAATAGTCCCAAATTAGTTGAGACCGGTCACTTGTCTAGTCGCTTTTGACAAACTGAACAAACCAGTATGGTCCTAAAAAATGCAAAAACCAGACTAGACCGAGCCGTTTTCACCCCTACACATTAATGAACTAATATCAATTTCATCAATGGCAATTTTTTCAAAACTTTATTTGAGGATCTTCAAGTATTAGGACATCAATACTAAAGGTTGACAATCTTAAATCATATAACAACACAAATAATTTTGTGATTTCAAATTTGAGATTGTTGTGTAAATTTTTTATTTTAGACCGAAATTTTGGTTTGTCTAAATGTTATTTTTTTATTTATTCTTGGAGTAGCTTGATTTGTTTAGACCAGATTTGTACTTTATTTTGTTATTAAATTTAGTTTGTCTAGAGATTTTTCTTGTTATTCTTGGGGAAATTGGATTCATTTAGACCATATATATACTTTATTTTGTTGTTATTCTTGGGGCAACTGGGCAAAAAGGATAGTGATTTTTTTTTCAAGGGTAAATTTGTAAATGTTTTGGAGGAAGGCGAGGAAAGAACACATTTTGGGTTAAATTTCAAGATTTCCGTATGTGTGTGTGTATATATTGGGTTCAAGTTATACATAGGATAACTCTAAACTATGTTACACCACTTGTAAGGACTCTATTCACGGCCCAAGCCCAAAAATATGTAGGATGTTGACCTAGTAAGCCCAAGACAATAAATTTATAGAGAGTGGGTTGAAGAATTGGGCCCTAATGAATTGGACAACGGTTAGTGTGGATTTAAAAGGTAATTTGAATAGAACAGCAGACACAAATATGAGTAAATTTTCAATCTGAGGAAGTTAACATTGATATAAGTCAGTTGAAGCTGAATACAACTTAAATTGCTATAGTGTTCTTTCTTGAATTTTTCTGATCCCTATTCCATGAAGAGTCTCTTACATTATATATCTTCTTCTGAATCATTTTGATCCTACACTTGTCGATCGTTTGAGCCTTCACTTGAGTGCCTGTCTCATTAGACATCCTCTCTGGTTTTCTGTGAGTTGCGATAATCAAGACAACACTGTTTAGAGGTCTTCTCCACATTAATGCGGACAAAAAAGTAGCTGCAATGAATTCAATGCGGTGGTGGCAGCCTTTCCTTAGATATTTTTGGGTTCCCCTCCTTCCCATATGTTCATGATGCGCGTCTCTATCAAGGGAGCTTAGTGGAAGGTCGCTTTAATCATCAAAGTACATATTTGAGCTGTACTTATCATATCCGAGGATATCTTTCTCCTTGGACAACCTTCCCATTCATAATTTACTCGTTACACCCTGAGTATGGACCGTTCTTTATCATTCGTTCCTCCTCAGACCATCATGCTTCTCGGACAATGCTTAAGGCCCATTATACAATTTGGGCCCTTAACCCCACAATAGCCCCTCAAAACTCCATTTTTTTCCTATCATCCGAGGAGAAAGCTGGGGTTTTGAAACTCTAAGCGTCAACCCCACTTGATCTTTGGATTTACACGTGTAGGAGTGTCGTTTTATGTGCTTCATAATTACTACCGATGCTTCGTAGTTCACGAGGCGTCATTAATTACTCTAGGCGGCATTATGTTCCCCGCATCTAATGGTAGAGCGCCAATCCGATGGCTGATGTTTTTCCTAGGATTTTAGGTGGGATTATTCCCACTTATTTTCTCCCTCTATATAAACCATCGAGGGAAATCACCTTCTCCTTATTTCATAAGCCTTTAAACTCTCTAGAGATTCCAAACACTCAAACACACAGAGCTCTTTAAGTTTTTAGGCTTCCCATACCTTTTCTTCGGGAAATCCTTGAAACTTTTCTAGAAGTTTTCAGAGATTTAAGCACATCTTAGTTCTCATAAGTTTCTATTTCTTTGGATTTTTCTTTCTCTCCTTGGACTGTCTTCTCGGCCTTCCAATCCTTGGTTCGCCCTTTAACTTGTCCAGATGGGTAGATTCAAGTGTTTAGTAAATTCCCCTGCCAAAATAGAGGCCTTTAAGAATAAATACCACATACCCCAGGAAGTCGTTCTGCGATATTGTTCTCCAGAACAACTAGTGACAGACAGAGAAAGGGGGGAAGTCATTATCCTTATGATAGCTTTCATAGAAGGAGGGATGACTATCCCTATAGGCAGGATAACACAGGATTATCTCCTCAACCATAGGATATGCCCCCACCAATGTGCGACCAACCTTTTTAGGGTTCTAGGTAGTGTTGATGTTTTCAACGAGCATCTACACTTGGGGCTCACCTGGCACAACGTGGTCCACATGTACGAGTGTCACTCTTTAAAAAATGTGGGATTTTATCTTAAATCCCGATCAGACATTGTCAGATTAGTATCATGTATACCTAAATCTAACAAGGGTATGAAAGACGACTATATGATAGCTTTGGGAGCGTGACATGATGGCCTTCCCTGCCCGTCCGAGAAAAAGAGCCAGGTGGGATACCTTAGAGTTAGGTTCTTTAGCAAGAGTTCTAGATTCTTTGACCCTGACCATGTCACTATTTCTCTTTCATCTGGCTTTCTTTTGGTGATGAATTTTAGCTTTCTAATCACATTTTGTTTCTTGGCTACCTTTGCAGATAAGGGGCACGTGGCGCCTAGGCTCAGCCTTACTAACGTTGCTACCCTCAACTACTTACTAAGATTTGAGATTTTTGTGAGTGAAGATAGGCAGCTACGAGCCGATCACTTAATTTTGGACTTCCAGCCAATCTCAGAGATATATCAAGACGTCGGTAACATTATAAGAGTGGGTGACCCGAGGTTGGCTCAGATTGACGTTTCGCGGCCAAATTTCTTAGCCTGAGACAATCTTCCACCAGTTGCATTACCACTTCCACAAATTTTACCTGAAATAGCAGCAGCACCCGAGAAGGAGATTGCCTTATCGCGTCTATCACTAGAGGAAGAGATAGAAAAATTCCGTTTTGACGAAGAAGAGAATTCGGGGGTACCTCTAGTCACCATCTCGGACGCCGAGGGTGAAGCAGACAGGCATTCCGGTGTTCACACCTCTCTCTTGGTGATTGCCCGCCCAGATAGTTCCTCCGAAGAAGAGGAAGATAGTATGACATTGAACAAGGGAAACAAGAGTTTAAGAGAGCTTATGGCTTCTTGGGGCAAGGTGTCAACTTCGCAAGAAGCCGCCAAGTCCCAAATTCCCACTAACCTTGCCCTCCTCTTTTTCAGATCTCCACTGACCTCGGACTGAAGCCAATTGCTGACCTGAAGAAAAAGAGGCTAGTCAAGGTGCTTAAGGAAGGTGAGGTGGGTCATTAAAAGGAGATAAAACAACAGAAAGTGGCCAAAGATGCCTGGGATAAAAGGTCTCAATCTATGGATAGCCGAGAAGAAAAAAATAGGGCTGATGTGTGCTTGACCCAACGCATATGGTCATTTCCGCTGGAGGTGGATGGGACTCCCATCCCATGGAATGCCTCAGTCTGAGAATTCCAAAGGGGACGAGAAGGATATATTGCTGAAGCCCTGGAGCAACCCTTACTCCTTTCGAAGGATATGGAAGCTTACAAGCGCTTCAAGCAGAATGAGCTCTTCTTGTCCCTGAAGAGGGACCTTGCGATGGTAAGCAATCTATATACTTATGAATTTAGATACCTAATTATACTTTCGTTCTTTCTTTGCTTTTTGACTCATTATTTTTCTGTTGTCTTCGGGTAGATTACTCAACAAGTTTATGTGACCGAGGAGTGGGTTCGTGACGCTCGAAAGAAGGTTGAGGCTGAGGCCCTTTCTCGTGTCGATGTTAAGAAGTCATTGGAGGCCCTCAAACAGGAGCAGGTTGAGATGTCTGAGAAGGTCAAGGCGGCAGATCAGGCTCACCTAAGTGTTGAGGCCAGTTTAAAAACCGTGGAAAGGCAGGCCAAAAATCAATGCCAAAAGTTGCACCTGACAGAGATTGATTTGGCTATTGAAAGGCAGCTAGTCAAGGATCTCAAAGCCGAGCTGCATAAGTCCAAGGAAGCGGCTCAACTGGCCAAGGAGGCAGCTGAGGTTGAGAAAAGGGCCTCCTATCTACTTGGCATGGAAGAGATGGAGATTAGGCTCATTGAGGAGCTCTTCGAGGTATGCAGGGACTATTGTGACGCGACGTGGGATAAGGCCTTCAGCATTGTAGAAGTCTCTGCGGACTCTGTTTCGAGGCAGCCAATGAGCATATACTATCATCCACACATTCGAGAATTTCTTGATGCCATCCCTCCTTCCACTGCTATTGCCCCAGACACTTCTAAGCAGCCTTTGGCTATCCAAGTTGCTTTCCCTCCCCCAAAGGTTTCGAAGGGATCTAGTTAGGCTGGTGATCAAAACCAGGGGGTTGAGGGGGATAAAGACAAGGATAAGGGCAAGGAGAAATTGCCTTCTTTAGAAGCCAAGAGTGCTGCCGAGGATGATGCAATAAAGACAAAGGAAGCTGAGGCCTAGACTAAGAAAGCTGGCCTTAAGGCTAAGGATGCTCCTACCTCCTAGCCGAGCCAAAAGGAAGATCCTCCTACTCCTAAGTCCAAGACTTAGCATTTAGGATTTCTCTTGTAGTAGTTTTTTTTTTTTGGTAGTGGTGCTCTGTTGCTGGATGTAATGTACTTCTCTTTATTTAATGAAAATGCTCTTCTCTTTATCTCTTGTTCTTTTGCTTTAGATGCTTTAAAGCTTATCATTATCATATATAGCATTGAACTATTGTTATTGTACCTTCAAAAAGAACCAATAATAATATGCTGCTAATAATCTAAGTAACTTGATTAAGTGCCAGAAATAAAGTTGTGTACCACCTATGTAGATGAAGGTTAAAATTGATAAACTAAAAGTTTGTAAAGAAAAAAGGAAAAGACATGTCTCTCTTTGCTCAACACTTAGATAAAAAATTAAGGACATTAACTTACTTGGAGCTGTTATTGAGTGTTAATTTCACCTAAATAAGTGGTCCGAGAGACCTGACATAACTTGGGACTTGTTTAACACTTATAAAGATGCCATTAAGCGTTAATTTCACCCAAGTATGTGGTCCGAGAGACCTGACATAGATTAGGATCTGTTTAACACTTATAAAGATGTCATTTAACACTTATAAAGATACTGTTGAGTGTTAATTTCACCCAAGTATGTGGTCTGAGAGACTTGACATAGCTTAGGATCTGCTTAAAACTTATAAAGATGTCGTTGAGTGTTAATTTCACCCAAGTATGTGGTCCGAGAGACCTGACATAGCTTAGGATCTGTTTAACGATTATAAAGATGTTGTTAAGTGTTAATTTCACCCAAGTATGTGGTTCGAGAGATCTGACATAGCTTAGGATCTATTTAACACTTATAAAGATGTCGTTGAGTGTTAATTTCACCTAAGTATGTGATCTGAGAGACCTGACATAGCTTAGGATCTGTTTAACAATTATGAAGATGTTGTTAAGTGTTAATTTCACTAAAGTATGTGGTCCGAGAGATCTGACATAGCTTAGGATCTGCTTAAAACTTATAAAGATGTCGTTGAGTGTTAATTTCACCCAAGTATGTGGTCTGAGAGACCTAACATAGTTTAGGATCTATTTAACACTTATAAAGATGCCATTGAGTGTTAATTTCACCTAAGTATATGGTCTGAGAGACCTGACATAGCTTAGGATCTGTTTAACAATTATAAAAATGTTGTTGAGTGTTAATTTCACCCAAGTATGTGGTCCAAGAGACCTGACGTAGCTTAGGATCTGTTTAACACTTATAAAGATGTCGTTGAATGTTAATTTTACCTAAGTATGTGGTCCGAGAGAACTAACATAGTTTAGGATCTGTTTAACACTTATAAAGATTGAATAATGGGGAGTATAATGCTTTGAATAAATGAACATGTTGACAAGAGAGATTTTCATTAATAATAATACATTTTTAGGTTGTTTACATTCCATGGGCGTGGTATTACATGCTTATCTAAGTCTTTTAGGAAATATGCTCCTATACCAGCCACTGAGGTAATGCGATATGGTCCTTCCCAATTGGGTCCTAACGTTCCCCACGCCGGGTTCTTCGCAGTGCCTAGAACTTTTCTCAACACCAAGTCACCAGGTACTAATGGTCTCTGCTTTACGTTAGCATCATAACTTTGCTTGAGCTTGTGTTGGTAGTATGCCAACTGAACCTTTGCACTTTCTCTTCTTTCTTTAATAAAGTCTAAGCTTTTTTCTAGCAACTCATTGTTACTGCTCGGATTGAATGAGCTGGTCCTTAATGTTGGGAAGCTAGTTTCTAAAGGAATGACGACCTCGGCTCCATAAGTCATTGAAAATGGGGTCTCTCCTATTGACCTTCGAGGTGTAGTTCTATACGTCCAGAGGACATGTGACAACTCTTCTACCCATCTTCCTTTTGCGTCGTCCAACCTTTTCTTGAGTCCATTCACTATGACCTTGTTAATAGTCTCGGCCTGTCCATTTCCTTGGGGATAAGCTGGAGTGGAATACCTGTTTATAATTACGAGATCAAAATAGTATCTCCTAAAGGGTTTGCTGTTAAATTGAAAGCCATTGTCTGATATGACGGTACGAGGGACCCCGAACCGTGTGACAATGTTTTTCCAAAAAAATTTCTTGGCATCCACATCCCTGATATTTGCCAAAAGCTCAGCTTCAACCCACTTGGTGAAGTGGTTCGTGTTGACCAGCAAATATCTCTTGTTTCCTGCTGCTTTAAGGAAAGGGTCAACGATGTCTAAGTCCTATTGAGCAAATGGCCAAGGGCTGAATAGGGGGTTAAGGACTCCTCCCGGCTGATGGATATTTGGTATAAATCTTTGGCACTGATCACATTTCTTCATATATTCTTATGCTTCTTTTTGCATATTTGACTACCAATAACCTTGAGTGATGGCTTTGTGAGACAAAGATCTTCCTCCCGTATGGCTTCCACAAATCCCTTCATATAACTCCTCAAGGAGTAGTTTTAACGCCTCAGGGTGAATGCAGAGTAGGTACGGTCCAGAAAAAGAGCACTTGTACAGTTTTTAGTCCTCGGATAGCCAGAAACAAGGTGCCCTTTTCCGTACCTTGTCAGCCTCTGGCTTATCTTCTAGCAAGATGTCCTCTCTCAGGAATAGTATTATGGGATCCATCCAGCTAGGTCCTACTCTGACTTGGTGAATACGGACCACCCTTCCCCTTACTTCTATGGGTTTGCACAAGTTTTCTATAAGGATGACCCGAGGTAAGCTCTACGTCAAGGAGGTTGCAAGCATAGTTAGGGAATCAGCATGTGTGTTTCCATTTCTAGGGACATGCAATAGGCTGAAGGATTCAAATCCTGATTGCAAATGCCTAACTTGACTTAAGTACCCTTGCATCCTCTTATCTCTTACTTCCAGTTCGCCCTTCACCTGACCGACGACTAGCCTTGAGTCCAAAAACATCTTTACTGCATTTCCTCCCATTCTTTGAATCGTGAACATTCCTTCCAGCAAAACTTCATATTCAGCCTCATTGTTTGTGGCCGAGAAGCCCAGTTTTAGTGACTTTTCAATGGTGATCTGTTTAGGAGAAATTTGAACTAGCCCCACTTCGGAGCCTTTTTGATTTGCTGCACCATCTATATATACTTTCCATAACAAAGGTTCTTGTAGGGAGATTGTGCCAATTGATTTTTCATCCATGTTTTGCGTCGTTGCCATTTCTTCTAATAGGGGTTCAACGAATTCGGCCACCAGGTTCGCAAGGACTTGGCCCTTGACAGAGGTGCGAGACATGTACTTGATGTCAAAAACCCCTAGAACTGTGCCCCATTTAGCTATCCTCCCCACGTAATTAGCACTTCGAAGTATAGCCCTGAACGAAAGCTGAGTTAGGACGACAACTGTATGTACTTGGAAGTAATGGGGAAGTTTTTGTGTACCATGCATCACCCCTAGGATAGCTTTCTCCAGTGGTAGATAACGGACCTTGGCCTCATACAGTGACTTGCTTATGTTGTAAACTGGCCGTTGTATGCCACTATTAACTCGTATCAACACCAAGCTCACGACGTGAGGGGCCACAACAATATAAGCAAATAGAACTTCATCTATTTCAAGACTAGACATGATGGGTGGATGAGAGAGATATTCCTTAAGCTGTTGGAAGGCCAAAGCACACTCCTTGATCCACTAAAATCCTTTCCATTTATTCATTAATAGGAAGAAGGGTTTGCATCTATCTACTGATCGAGAGATAAACCAGTTCAAGGCAGCGGTCATTTCGGTTAGCTTCTGAATTTTCTTGAGATTCCGAGGTGATTGTAGACTATTTATCGCCTTAATCTAGTCGAGATTAACCTCGATTCCTTGGTGAGTCACCAAATAGCCTAGAAACTTGCTTGATCCTACACCAAAAGAGCATTTGGAAGCGTTAAGGTGTAATTTGTGTTTCCTCAAAATTTCAAAAATGTTTCCAAGGTCTCCCACATGCTCAGATACCATCTTGCTCTTCACTACCATGTCGTCTATATAGACCTCAATACTCTTGCCCAATTGTGGTTCAAACATCTTAGTCATCATCCTTTGATAGGTGGATCCCACATTTTTCAAGCCAAAGGGCATCACTTTGTAATGGTAATTTCTAGTGGGAGTGACAAAAGCTGTCTTCTCCTGATCATCTAAGGCTAGTGGTATTTGATGATACCCTTGAAAGGCATCTAAAAAGCTCATCCGAGGATGACTTACAATGGCATCTACCAGTTGATCTATTCGAGGCATAGGGAAAGGATCTTTTGGGCAAGCCTTATTTAGATCTGTGAAATCCACACATACTCGCCATTTCCCGCTCTTTTTCTTCACTACCACAATATTGGCCAACCATTTAGGGTAAAAAACTTCCTTGATAGCCTTTGCCTGCTT
Source organism: Quercus parvula (assembly GCA_030820535.1). Lineage (NCBI taxonomy): Eukaryota > Viridiplantae > Streptophyta > Magnoliopsida > Fagales > Fagaceae > Quercus > Quercus parvula. The sequence goes on along the minus strand of JAUAME010000009.1, from coordinate 47,912,115 downwards.
AAGCTTCGTTACCTCATCTTTGACAACATCTGAATGATCTCTAGATAAGCACCAAGGAGGTTGTTTTTTGGGTATAATAGATGGATTGACATTCAAATGGTGGCAAATGAAGTTCGGATCCACCCCCGGAGCTTCATAAGCATTCCACACGAATACATCAACATTTTTTTCTAAGGAATTCAGTTAGCTTTTCCCTTTCTTGGGGAGGCAGCTGGGAACTGACCTGAAAGAATTTCTTTGGATCATCGCCAATAATAACCTTTTCTAGATCTTCGCGTTTCGCTTCCTTAGTTGATCCATTATCGGGCAACACCATAGTTTTTGATTGCTATAAGCCCCTTTCAACAGAGGCCGAAGACTTAGTTTCGGGCCGATGTAAGATGGCAGCCACCATGCATTACCTTGCCATGGACTGACTTCCCACAATCTCTTTAACTTGGCCCTCCAAAGGATATTTCACCTTCTGGAGTAGAGTAGAAGAGATGGCTCTCAAGGCATGAAGCTAAGGTTTGGCCATAATGGCTGTGTAGGGTGAATAAGCGTCCGCCACGATGAAATCCACCTCCACCACTTCTGAATCGGTCTGTTTGGGTAGTCTAATCTAACCTCTCGGAATAATTGTCTTTCCCTCGAAACTTACAAGAGGGGAATCGTAGGCCGTTAAGTCCTCAAGTTTCAAAGTCAGCCCTTTGTACAGGTCAGGGTACATAATCTCGACAACACTGCCTTGGTCTTCTAACACCTTCTTCATATTATACCCCTCTATCCTGAGTGTAACCACCAAGGCGTCGTCATAGTATTGGATAGTTCCGATCTTATCCTCGTCCAAGAAGCACAGAATCAGTTGGCTTTCAATTCTAGCTCTTTTTGGCTCTGAATTAGAGTCCTCGTCTGGTAATCGAGCCACAGACATCACTCTGAAGGGACAAGAGCCGGTTCTTCTCGAAGTAGCGAAAATGATATTTATCGTTCCCAATGGAGGTCTTTAGGAATCATCTCTTCGGGGTTCTGAATTTGTCTGGCCCCCTTAGCCACTGGAGTGGTGCAAGAGCTGCTAGAGTTTTCCCTCTCGGACCAACTGGTCCAAGTGATCCCACAAGTTCTTGCAGTCTTTGGTGGTGTGTCCCTAGTCCTAGTGATAACGACAATAAAGGCTCTGATTGCGCCTCATGAGATTTCCTGCCATCTTATTCTGCCATTTGAAGAATGGTTCATTCTTAATTTTTTCCAGCACCTGGCGCACTGGCTCTTGGAACACAGCATTAACTGCCTGAAGGTTGGTAGTTCTGGATTGCCCAGCAAAGTCTCTCCTCGGTCAGTTATTATTGTATCGGTCTGACCTGAAATCCCTCATCTCCTAAGGGATAACCTTAGCCTTACCTTTACCTTGTTGCTGGTCTTCCTCTACTCTTTTATACTTGTCAATCTGATCTATGAGTTTATGCACACTGGTGACAGGTTTACTAGTCAAGGATTTTCTCAAACCGTGCTCAAATGGGAGGTCGACCTTAAAAGTACTGATAGCCACGTCATCGAATTCACCGTTTATCTCGTTGTACATCTCCCAGTACCTGTCTGAGTATGCTTTTACGGTTTCCCCTTCTCACATGGATAAGGACAATAGTGAGTCCAGTGGCTGAGGAACCCTACTACACTTGATAAAACGGGAGCCAAATGCCTGGGTGAGCTCCTTAAAGGAGTTAATGGAATTTGCCTTTAGGCCATCGAACCATCTCATAGCTATTGGTCCCAAGCTGGATGGGAAAACTTTGCACATTAAAGCATCCTCCTTAGAGTGGATGGCCATTCTCTGGTTGAACTGGCTCACGTGTTCTACAGGGTCCATTCGACCATTGTAAATGGTGAACGTAGGTTGATGGAATTGCCAAGGAAGTTTTACCCCCTCTATTTTGCATGTGAATGGTGATTTGGAGATTTGATTCAACGCCTTGGTCATGGTCATTTCTTAAGCCTTTACGAGGCGGGCTCTTATATCTACGTTTATGATGGCACTCTTGATCATAGGAGAAAGTCTCGCTTGGCGGAGTTCTCGACCTTCACCTATAATTATCATCCTCTTCATCATTAGAGGACATATCAAAACTGGTAGGAATTTGTTTCCGCTGTGCATGGCGTAAGTGCTTTTTTAAGCTATCAATTTCTAGCTGCATGGCTTTGTTGCTGTTTTGCCTTTGAGATATGTGACTTCCCACTCGAGAGTGGCTTTTGCTTGAATGGGTAGTATGCATGCTGCCCTCTTGATATCTCTCACAATCTCTTTCCCACTCAAGATTAAGAAAGTCATTTTGTCGTTGAGAACCTGCGGACTTTGCCTGATGTGAACCTGATCCTACCATGTTTAGCCATTACACTCACTGATGCACCAGTTCTTCCCACAGACGGCACCAATTGTAAGGGCACGAATTACAGCCCAAGCCCAAGATGTATGGGATCTTGGCCCAATGAGCCTAGTACAATAGATTTGTGGAGAGTGCGTTAAAGAGCTAGGCCCTAATGAATTGAAAAACGACTAATACTGAATTAAATGACAATCAAACACAAATAAGAGATTCTGATCTCAATGGACTTTCAGTTTGAGGAGGTCAGACTTATATAAATTGATCACAAATTCGATACAAAGAAAATTTAGATTGCTACAATGTTCTCTCTTTATTTTTCCGATCCCCATCTCATTGAGGGTCTCTTACGTTATATAGTCCCCTTTGGACCATCTTGATTCTACACTTGTTGGTCATCTAAGCCCTTACTTGAGTATTTGTCCCATCAAAGACCCTCTTTGGCTTTCTATGAGTCGCAGTAGTCAAGGAAACACTGTTCAGAGGTCTTTTCCACATTAATGCTGCCAAAAAAGTAGCTGCAGTGCATTGAATGCGGTGGTAGCAGCTTTTCCTTAGATATTTTTGGGTTCCCCTACTTCTCGTATGTTCATAATGCACGTCTCTATCACTGGAGCTTCATGGGAGGTCATTCTGATCATTGGAATACATATTTGAGCTGTATTTATCGTATCCGAGGATATACTTCTCCTCGGACGATCTTCTCATTCGTAATTTGCTCATTAAACCCTATGCTTGGACCGTTCTTTTTTCATTCGTTTCTCCTCGGACCACCATGCTTCTTGGACAAGGCCTAAGGCCCACTATATAATTTGGGCCCTTGACCCTACAATATTAAATTTACAAAAGAAAAAAAAGTGAAAAAAAAATTTACCAGTACTTGATTTCTTGAAAGTAAAGTACCATACAAAAAGAAAAAGAAAAAAAAAAGAAGAAGATAAAGATAAATCACTTCATGGTCCAAACTCTAAACACTAATAATTATCTTAAATATTTATTATCCCCTTAATAATATAAAATTTACAAAAGAAAAAAAAAATTAACCCAGTACTTTATTTCTTGAAAGTAAAGTACCATACAAAAAGAAAAAGAAAAAGAAAAAATAAAGATAAATTACTCCACAGTCCATACTATAAATGCTAATTACTATTTTAAATATTTATAATCCACTTAATAATATAAAATTTACAAAAAAAAAAGTGAAAAAAATAATTTACCCTGTACTTGATATCTTGAAAATAAAATACCATACAAAAAGAAAAAGGAAAAAAAAGAAGAAGATAAAAGTAAATCACTCCACGGTCCACACTCTACATACTAATTACCATTTTAAATATTTATAATCCACTTAATAATATAAAATTTACAAAAGAAAAAAAAATGAGAAAAAAGTTTACCTAGTACTTGATTTCTTGAAAGTAAAGTACTATATAAAAAAAAGAAAGATAAATCACTCCACAGTCCACACTCTAAAAACTAATTACTATCTTAAATATTTATAGTCCACTTAATAATATAAAATTTACAAAAGAAAAAAAAAGTGAAAAAAAAAAAATTTATCCAATACTTGATTTCTTGAAAGTGAAGTACCATACAAAAAGAAAACAAAAAGATAAGGATAAAGATAAATTACTTCATGGTCCACACTCTAAAAATTAGTTACTATCTTAAATATTTATAATTCACTTAATAATATATAATTTACAAATGAAAAAAAAAAAAAATTTCCCGATACTTGATTTCTTGAAAGTAAAGTACCATACAAAAAGAAAAAGAAAAAGAAAAAGGTAAATCACTCCACAATTCACACTTTAAATATTAATTACTATCTTAAATATTTATAGTCCACTTAATAATATAAAATTTACAAAAGAAAAAAAAAGTGAAAAAAAAAAATTTATCCAGTACTTGATTTCTTGAAAGTGAAGTACCATACAAAAAGAAAACAAAAAGATAAGGATAAAGATAAATTACTTCACAGTCCATACTCTAAAAATTAGTTACTATCTTAAATATTTATAATTCACTTAATAATATAAAATTTACAAATGAAAAAAAAAAAAAAAATTTCTCGATACTTGATTTTTTGAAAGTAAAGTACCATACAAAAAGAAAAAGAAAAAGAAAAAGGTAAATCACTCAACAATTCACACTTTAAATATTAATTACTATCTTAAATATTTATAATCCACTTAATAATATAAAATTTACGAAATAAAAAAGAAGTGAAAAAAAAAATTTACCTAGTACTTGATTTCATTGAAAGTAAAGTACCATACAAAAAGAAAAAGAAAAAACATAAAAATAAATCATTCTACAGTCCACACTCTAAATACTAATAACTATCTTAAATATTTATAATCCACTTAATAATATAAATATAAAAAAAAAATCTCAGTACTTTATTTCTTGAAAGTAAAGTACAATACAAAAAGAAAAAGAAAAAGAAAAAGAATAAAGAAAAATCTCTCCACAGTTCACGCTTTAAATACTAATTATTATCTTAAATATTTATAATCCACTTAATAATATAAAATTTACAAAAAAAAAAAAAAAGTGAATTTTTTTTTTCTAGTACTTGATTTCTTGAAAGTAAAGTACCATACAAAAAAGAAAAAGAAAAAAAGAAAAATCACGCCATAGTCTACATTCTAAATACTAATTACTATCTTAAATATTTACTAGCTTCTAAGCACATGCTCATGCGTGTGCTCAGTGACTCTTCTATTTTTTGGGTAAAATTTAATAATTTGCATCAATTATAATTTAAAATTACTACATTTTTCAATCACAAAATATCTAGGAGTGTGATGAGTGTTATCTCCTTATTTCCTTTTCAATTATAGGGTCGGCTGAGATAGAGAGGGTCCTTAGGGAGGGCTACATAATGAGGGTCCCAAAGGAACATTGCAACCAAAAAAGACAATTCACTGCATACTGTTTTGTTGGTATTGTTCTATCCAAAAGGCAGAGGGTATTAAAAAAAGGAAATTTTGAATAATAAAGCTCAGGGACGGAGCCAGAAGTTCAATCGAGGGGGGGGGGGGGGGGAAGTAAAAACAATTTATTTTTATAAAAATTTAAAAATTAACATTCATTTAGTATTATCAAAATGGCAACAACAAAAAGGACACAAAATAACTATTTTTAAGTACTTTGCAACACAATTATTTATTAAAAGAGAAGTCATTCTTTTAAATGTCAAAAATCATTACAAACTATTACAGCAATTTGTCTAAAAATCATCTTAAATTTTAACCAAGTCAGATTTTTCTTGAGTTACTAACTAGTTAAAAACCTAATCTTAAAATCACCTTTGTAGCCTGTTATTAACTAGTTATAATAACCATGTTAGATTTTTTTTTTTTTTTGACTTAAGAAGGTAGGAGTCAGATTTTTCTTGAGTTACTAATCCACTGATCAATTTAAGGGTCTAACATTAACTAGTCTAAGTGAGTCTAACTTTCTAAAGAGAGAATAATAACATATGCTACGTGTTTTGCTGTTGTTGCTCCACCTTTGTAGCTTGCCCTTGAAGATGTTAATTAGACAAGGGCATCTGTCCCTACAACTCACTAATAGGTACATGTATTGTTAAAAAAAAAGAAGCTCAAATGCAATAGAGAGAGAGAGAGAGAGAGAGAGAGAGAGAGAGAGAGAGGCATCATTGACAGATACCTGGAAAGAAGAACCAGATGTAGATAGGCATCATTGACGTCAAGGCGTTGAGAGGAGATATTTGTTTAACAAACCAAGAAATAATGTTATTTGGACCAATTTTATCTTCTTCTTCTTTTTGTTATCGTTTGGGTTATATATTATTCGGTGCAAGGTTGGGCTAATTTTTATTTGCTTAACAGGCCAAGATATATGTTAGGGGGCCGAATATAGTTTTCTTGAAAAGCTTTGAGAGGCCATAGCCCTTTTAGTGTATGAAAAGCTCTCTACCATGTATAATACAAGGGAAAAGTTCATGAGGTCAGGGGGGGCTAGAGCCCCGCTTGGTCAATACTTAGCTCTGTCCTTGATAAAGCTAGAGCTACAATGCATACAAATCATTTGTCTAATTTTTTTATTTCACTTTTTTTTTTTTTTTTGATTCCATCCGTTACAATTTGTCATGTTTTTATTTGAATTTTCTTATAAAGTAACTAAAGTTTAAAATGAGAAAAAATAAAATCAAACACATGATATACCATGATTGATAAAACATAAAGTAAAAAATAAATAGCGAGACAAAAGATTTACATTCAAGATAAAACCATGGTTTTAAAAACTAGTATGGTCAATGAACCGTTTTTGCACCCAATTCCCAGTTTTTACCGATTTTGAGAGTTTTTACTAGATCGAATTAGTACCCGATTCACAGTTGAACTGGTTTGACTAGTCAGTCCAGTCCAAATTTTAAAACTATGGATAAAACAAAAGTTCACAACAATTATACTACATTCTTAAATTAACCTACTAGTCTACTACCTTACACACGTACACCACAATGTGTAATCTAATTTTTTAATGCCAAATTAAGGATGTTGTGAAATTAGTATGAATTTTTATTGTATCCTAGCAAGAAGAGTAGATGGTGCTTTAGACCTCAATAGGAATATACATGTAGGCTCTCCAAATGCAAACGGTAGAGAGGAAAATGTTACTCATTTGCACAGGAGATGTTCTGCTCTAGTGCACTGTACGAAAGTAAGTCTTACCAAGGATACTACAATTTTCATCAAAAGTCCTACTATAGCACTATATTTGGGCCTACAAATACGTGATTGTAGTAGTAACATAGTGACAAGTGGATGGCAGTCATGGTTATGTGTGCGTTTGGATACCGCTTATTTTGCTGAAAACTGAAAACTAAAAACAATAAAAAAATAATTTTTGATTATTGTTCACACCAAAAATTATGTTCATTTGCCTGTTTGCATTGTTCATGTCCCATGAATAAAAAAAAAAAAAAAAAAAAAAAGCCAAAAACGCAGACTCCTTGGATGCAGACACCAATCCAAACGGAGCTATAATATGACCAAGTAATCCTCAATTACTCTTGTTTCGGAACACGAAAAATAGTTCCGCTCTTTCTTTTTATATTTATGATGGAGTCTACTCATTAAATTCATAGTAAAATTCATTATAAATGTCACAATTCCTCCATACCTTGAGAGTACCTGAAAATTTTTCGAATAGAGAATGTGATTTCCCCGCACATTTGCTTACACTTTATTTGAATTGTGTTTATTAAAAACGTGTAATTTTTGGAAATTTTTTAACGTTAAATGTATGAAGTGGAATTTGTGGTGCTGTCTTTGTTTTAGAATGTCATTCTTTTTCTGTTTTGTACGTGTTTTTGTTTGTTTCTTAAAAAAATGGTAATTATATCACATTGATTAAAATAATGTGCTATGTGTAGTATACTTATTTCATTCTTCCTTAAAAATTATCATAGCTTTTGAGTGAAGTTTCTATTATGACTGTGTTATAATCTCATTTTATTCTCATTGTGCACGTGTGTTTATTTCTTTTAAAAAAAAAATGTTAAATGTATGTGACAAAAAGCTAAGAGTTAGTTTATTTTTATTTTTTAATAGATAAATGGTTAAAGAGGAGTGTAACTTTCCTACCTAGATGTAACTGTAATAGAACATAATCACTCTTAGGCTAAAACCACATTTTGATGAGATATAAGGAATACCAACACGTCGTTAGTGGAGAAAGAGTGATTTGAACCCAAGACGCTTACCGGAGTGTTGGAGTCGTTGGTCCAAAGGCCCTGTTGGTAAAGTTAGTTTATTTATTTTTTGAGGGAAAGTTAGTTTATTTTCAAAACCTTTGATTATTTGCAATGACGTTTTTTACAAGCACGTACATTATAGTTGGTCTCTCGTACAATGATCGATCTAGTTCAATATAATAAGATGTCAGTCTTTTATCAAATGATGATCAAGCATCGTACATATAGTGTCTTAGGGCCTGTTTGGTATTATAACTCAAACTCATATTTTTACATTTTAAACAATATTACACACATTTTCACACACACGTATTTCAAAAAATTACAAACAACATTACTTAAACTACTCTATCAAACACCCCCTTAGTTTTCTTCTTGTTCATCAATTAGGGTATTTTCCAAAACTTCATGCGGTCGTCGAAGGATCCACCGAAAGTGGATCTGCAAATGGACAAAAATTAACATTCCTAGTAGCTACAAGGGTGGTGGGACTAGTTCTGTGGGTTAGGCTAGTGCTTCAAGTTTGGTTTACATGCATTTCTTTCCAGACAAAAAGAATCTGGGCACTCAATTTTTCTTTTTTTTGGGGGGGGGGGGGGGGGGGGGGGATGTGAAAGCCCCTGCAGTCACATCCTGAGTGGAACCTCCAAAAAGTCCAAGCTAGTTATTAAAAAAAGCCAAGAATTCCAAACTAATTAGTTGAAAGCCAAGCCAGTCACATATTCCGAGTGAGATCTCTTTTTACAAAATTAAAAAAAAAAAAAATTTGAATTAGCGGCCCAAATTATTATCTCTATATATTAAAAAGATTTTGAAAGTTAGTTTTTATTTTATAAAATGTCAAAAATATTCTTAATCTAATTAAATAATTCTTATTCTTAAAAATTAAAAAATAAAGTTGAAATTGCAATTCATCAATATTCAAAAAAAAAAAAAAACTTCCAGAAAAACTTCTTTTCTAAAAATTAGCACATTTTTTTTTCTTCTTAAAAATTAGCACACGCTAAACCCACCAGTTTATTCAATTTCAAATTCTAAATTTTAATTTCTTTAAAATCTCTTCTTAATTCAAATTGAAAAGTTACATTAAACTAAAAAAAGAAAAAGAAAAGAGTTTCATCGAATGTTTAGGAGGCGTGTAATAAGGCTAGTTATCATTATTTACTTTATATTTTAAAAGAGTCACTATACTTAAAAGGTTTATAGTTTGGTAGCTGGTTTTTGTTTCACCGCTGTCCTTCAAAACTCTAATGGAAGATTTTTCACGAAGGGCACTGGCAGACTTTCATCATCCTTTTCCTCCCATAACAACCAGTAATAACCTGCCACTTAGAATTTGTTGTAAAAAAATTGTGAAAATGTTGTGAACATATCATTTTTTTTAGTGGAAAGTTAAAAAGGAGATTTTTGTGGTAGTTTTTTGTGTTTTTGAATAACGGCAAATTTTTTTTTGGGATAAGTATGGCAGATGTGTTTTTACAAAGAAACCGTGTGTTTGTTTTAATTTTAATTTTAATTTTTTATAAATGGATAAAGTAATTTAAAAACTATCAGGAGAGTGGTCCTTTTTTGTAGGCAGTGTTTTAGTGAAAGTTAAAGATGTATTTTTACCAAGTTTTGCCCCTACTTACACCTAGAGTGTAAGGGTACTTTGAAACAAAAAAAAAAAAATCCGGTTCAAACAGGGGAAATTCCTTAAATAGCAGTATAGATAATCCACTTAATAATACTAGCCTTTGAGCACGCACTCACTCACGAGCATGCTTAGAGGCTCTTCTATTTTTTGAGTAAGGGTTAATTTAGAGCATTTGTTATAATTTGGGATTACTACATTTTCCAATCACAAAAAAACCTAGGGATGTGATGAGTATTATGTGTGGTGAAATAATTTTTCATCACACACCTAAGTTTTTTTTTTTTTTGTGATTGGAAAATGTAGTAATCCCAAATTATAATAAATGCTCTAAATTAACTCTTATCCAAAAAATAGAAGAGCCTCTAAGCACGCGCTCAGATAACCCATTCGATTATTTATGGAATAAAACCCTCCAAAACAATTGTAAGCATAAGACCCATGTGTTTATAAGTATTCAATATCAAAAGCCAACAATACATAATCTATAAGATCATATAAAATTAATATGTGACAGATTAGGGACCAAGGTTCTCTTAAAAAAAAAAAGGATTAAGAACCAAGGAAAACCAAAAAAAATCATAGTAGAAATCCAAGTTATTAAATAAATACATGCATAAAATATTAGGATTTAAAGCATAATTTGTGAATATGGTATTCTTCAATGATCTTAATAGTATTTAGAAATTTAAAATTGATCCTAAATGAAACTTTGGAAATAATATGGAGTAGAAGTTTCATGCTTTCAGCTACTTGGTGAATATTTTGTATGAGGCTAGCACTATTATGTGATTGTATGTATGGAAGATTGGCCGTATAGTAGTAAAGCTGCAATCACATTTATAATCAGCTTGCACAGTTGCACCTTTTAGCTGCTGCTTTTTTTTTTTTTTTTTTGGTGTGGGGGGTGGGGGGTTATAAGATTATAAGTAGCAAGTAGTAAGTACACCTATTTGCTAGAATAAGTTTCCAAACCAAGAAACTCAACACACTGGGTAAAGGATACTTAGTGTCGTCAGAAGCCTAAAAATAGTTAATTTCTTAGTGTATGGTGTCCAAAAAAACACAAATTATCTTGATCACATCATTGCAACATTTAATAGTATTTAATTAGAGCTATAACATTTTACTATCCAAAAAATACCACTACAAATTTTTTTTTTTTTAAAAGGATAAAGTTTTGCTTTTCTAGTTATCTAAATTTGAGATGAAGAATAGAATTCAAATATTTGTAGAACCTTAGATAGAGACAATTCCAAATCTATTCCTAACCGAACACTTTGTTTGTCAAGCAATGAGTACCCTTCCCTATAGGACTGCCAACAGCTAGTTTGAGTGCTAGAGTCTCAATTTCATGTGAAACACCCACGTATTTCTTAAAAGAAAAGGCAAAAGTGGAAGGAAGATGAAGAAGGTTTAAAATTTTAAGAGAAGGAAATTTTAGATCTGTTGATCTTGTTTTTAAAAAAGTGGGGAAAAGTATATATATGATTAAAATTATATATGTAAAAGAATCATAAAAGATGAGTAACAAATTGCAAACATAGTTCATCAAACAAAAATTATCAATGGGTAAGAAATTTCTTCTATCTTATCCAATGGACTCTCTCTCTCTCATTCAATGCTCCTCATAGCCTTGTGAATCCTAGTAATGCCTTTGGAATGAAAGGATTTGATGTCCAGGAGTATTCATCAATCTGAAAAAAACAAAATTATATTTGAATCAACATCATAAAGCTTCATTGATTCAATGACATTGAACTCCACAATTGCTTCTGTTAGGTTCTAAGGATTAGGAACTAATGTATTAGAACTCTAATTTGTAATGTTGGCAAACCATGATCAAAACGGGTTTTAGTCTTGTTTAGACTTGCTCAAAGTGTATGTGTTTTATGTAGAGTTGGAATCAAGTTACTACAGAATTTATTGTGCAATTCTATCTGGCTCGATCGATTGAGAATTAGACTCGATCGATCGAAATTCGGGCAAAACGTTTTTATGCAGAATTTTCTAACTCCGCCCAAGTCCGTTTGACATGTAGGGTTTTATTTTTTGTCTTAAGTATAAAAGATGTTAGGTTCTAAAGACTTAGGAACTAATGTATTTAGAACTCTAATGTGTATTGTTGGCAAACCATGATCAAAACAGGTTGTTTAGTCTTGTTTAGACTTGCTCAAAGTTGTGGCTTTTATGTAAATTTGGATTCGAGCTGATGCAGAATTGATAGTGCATTTCGGCTTGGTTCGATTGATCGAAGTTTAGGCTCGATCAATCGAAAATCGGGCAGAATGCGTTTTTCTGTAGAATTCCAATTCAGCCCTAGTTCATTAAAACGTTTAGGGTTTTATGTTTTTGCCCTAGGTATATAAGGCAAACCCTAGCCACGTTTTAGAGGTTGCTCATATTGCTGTTTGTGTAAATCTCTTGTGAGATTTGTGAGGAGCTTTCCTTTACACAAGCTTAGGGTTATCAAGAGGAGATTTGTTTAAGAACTTGATGATCATTTAGTTGCTGCCATAAGAACTTAAAGAAACACAAGCGGGTGTGCTTGTACTTGCTGGAGAATCCAAAGAAAGAAGGAGTCCGTAGTCTCAGGGCTTGCACGTGGTCGTATCAGTAAGTTTTTACTAGTGGGTAGCAATATGATGTTAGTGGTCTAAGTTGCTATTGTAAAACTTCGATTCTTTCTAGTGGATTTGCTTTTTACCTTGAGGATAGCTAGGTTAAATCCTCCCCAGGTTTTTTACCGGTTTGGTTTTCCTAGGTTATCATATCGTTGTGTTTTTTATTTTCCGCTGCTATACATTGATATGATATATTTGTGTTAACCCAGATTTGTTAATTTGACTAAGTAATCACTTGGCTAATTACCTAAGTTAATCTGATTGTGTTTTTAAGGGGTCTAAAAACAATCAAGTGGTATCAGAGCGAGTTGCTCTCTTGTTGTTGATCTTTTGATCTCTGAGCTGATCCTTGACCCCCTATTGTCATGAAACACGGACATTCTCTTGTTATTCCTCCTCACTTTGATGGGAATAATTATGCTTATTGGAAAGTAAGGATGAAAGCATTCCTGAAATCAATTGATGAGAGAGTTTGGAACTCCGTTGAATACGGATGGGAAAAGCCCACTACTCCTGTTAATGAATGACAAACTTCTCAAAAACAAGCAGTCGCGTTCAATAGCAAAGCTATAAATGCTATCTTTAACATTGTTTCTATGGAGGAATTTAAGAGAATCTCTAATGTTGAGGTTGCTCACATTGCTTGGAATATCCTCCAAACTGTACATGAAGGCACAAAGGCTGTTAAAATTAATAAGTTGCAACAATTAACTTCTAAATTTGAAAGCATTAGGATGTTTAATGATGAATCTTTTGATGAATTATATGCTAAACTAAATGATATTGTTAATTTTGCTTACAACTTGGGTGAAATCTATGATCAACCTAAAATTGTTAGGAAGATTCTTAGATCTTTGACTGAAGATTTTAGACTCAAAGTGACTGCCATCACTGAAAGCAAGGATGTGGACTCCATCCCTGTTGATGAACTTGTAGGATCTCTTCAATCTTATGATTTGGACCTACCTAAGACTAGCAAATCCAAATCAATGGCTCTTAAGTCAGTTGATGATGTTGATGTTGGTGGATTTGATGATGAGCTCTCTGCTACAAAGATTGCTTACCTTGCTAAGAACTTTAGGATTTTTCTTAGAAAAAACAACAAAAGGGCAAGAGATAAGAACACTGTTGAACCTAGAAATTTTAGGAAGAATGATCCCACTAAGGTTAACAACACTGAAAAATCTAGAGAAAAAATAGGTCAATCTTCTAATAATTCTATGGGTCCTCAATGTTTTGGATGTCAAGGGTATGGTCACATGAAATCTGAATGTCTTACTTACTTGAAGTCTAAGGGTAAGGCTATGACTGTAACCCTTAGTGATGATGAAGTTTCTGACGATGAGTCTGGTTGTGACGAGGATGGAAACTTCATTGTTTTCACTACTATTGCTGTAGTTAATAAAAGTGTGTCTGCTGAAGAGAACCCTTCTGATGGGGAGCTTTTTGAGGATGCAAATCTACAAGAAGCCTACAATAAACTTTGCAAAGTTGCTGCAAAGGATGCTATGAATGTTGAATTGGGCTTAAAGAAAATTGCTTCTCTTGAGCTTGAAAAGAAAAATTTGCTTGTTAAACTATTTGATGCTAATGATCTTTTGAATAATGTGAAAACTGAGAACATGTTTTTGCTTGATAAAGTTAAGAATTTGGAACTTGAATTATCTGTTGCTAGAGAACAAATTGATAGGTTTGCGAGCTCCAAACTTGATCACATGGAAGTGTTCAAAAGTCTCCCTCTGACAAAACTAGTTTAGGTTTTGTAGAAAGCATCTCTGTGTTTGCACCCCATTCTACAAACTTTGTACCTTCTTCTTCTTCCGAACCCCTTGTAAGTGAGGCTGTCAAACCCTCTATGAGTAAGGCTAAACCGATAGAAGTGACACCTCCTAGGAAGATTAGGGTTGATCTTCATGAGTCTAAACCTAAGGCTCCCAAAACTTCTAAGGGCAAGACACATGATAAGCCTGCATGGATTTGTCATTTTTGTGGAAAGTCTGGGCACATCCATCCAAACTGTTACAAGCTATAAGCTGCTAAGAGAGCAAATAAACCAAAAGTACATGTGCATCAAGCACAAGATTCTATGGTACTCATTGGTGAATTGGTAAAGGCTCTAAACCTTTATTCCAATCTTGAAGTTGGAAATCATTCCCATGTGAATAAAAACTCCAATGCTCGTGGTGCATCTAAAAAGTTTTGGATGCAAAAGGCTCAATCTAATTGAATCCTTCTGACATGGTCCTTGTGTTTCATTGCTATATTTTTTGTGACCATTGTTCTTTTTTTTGTTTTCTTTGTTTCTAGGATTTGCATTGCATAACATTCATGCATTTCATTCTAGGTTGTTTTTGTTTATTTTTTTAATAATAAAAAAAAAAAGGAAGAAAAAGGAAGCAAGTTGTGTTTTTGCATTATATTCTTGGTTTTGAAAACAAGGTTGGTCAATTTATTTTCACATAACATGTCTTTTGTACTTTGTTTAATTTTGTTGAACTTACTTATTACACTTTACTAGTTGAAGCTTTGTAGTGCATGTTGTGTGGGAAAGATGTTTATGGTTTTGATCACTTTGTCTTGATCTTGAAGTCATATGTTTTTTACTGTCAGACTTAAACCTTTTGAGAAAGGCATAAATAACCATCTCACTACTATTCACTAGCCAATCATGAACACCTTAGTGCATATCGTAAGATTTTGTACTCGAGAAAGTGTAGCACATGCACAAAAAGATCATAAGGTGTAGTCTCGGTTTAAATGCTAAAATTGGCGTGTACATTATCTTGGCTATTCTAATAAGTTTCTGAACAATTAAAATTTGTGTGTACAATATGAGGCAAAATCAAGAAACTTACATGATTACAGGCTTATGATCTAGGAGATGTGAGAGTTATATGATGTAACTCTTTTGGTGATTCTCTTTCAAATCCTATATGATGAATTTTGTAGACTTTGTGGTTGATTGCTTTTCACATATCACCTCACATGTATCTCAAGCCTTTGCTAGTTGCACATACTACACAAGTTACTATTTGCTAAACATTGTACATGTTATTGTGTGTGTTTTTGGTCTGACCAACCGAGTTTGCAAATACTTTGAGTTTCTGTGCAAAACAAATTTGATGCTTGTGAACTGATGGAAAATCCTTGAAAATCTTAATTTTGGGAAAACTGGGTTTAAAACTATTGTTTTTGAAAAATATTTCATCACATACTCATGCATTTTGTTCATCAATTTCAATGCTTTAAGATGTTTCTAAACTGTGTTTTGTCTTTTTCAAAAAAAAAAAAAAAAAAAAAATTGTGTTTTCTCAAAAATTTTGTGAGCCTCTGTCTGTTTCAATTGATCGAGTCTGTTTTTCGATCAATCGAAATTGTTTTTAAAAAATTTAGGGGAGCCTCTATCTATTTTGATCAATCGAAACTGATTTTTGATCATTCGAAAATCGTGAATCAGGTTTTTTTAAAACTAAGTTTGACTTGTTCAAACTCACTTTTCAAAAGTTTTTCAAACTTTTCTCTCTCTCTTCGATTTGGACAAGGCTTATCACCAATTTTTTGTTGTTTTCCTCTAGTCTTTTTGCAAGGTTTTCCTCTCTCTAAGCCGGTAAGTCCATTATACCCTTCCTTTTGCATTTATTTTCATGTTTTCATGCATTTATTCATGCATTTTGTTGGGATTTTTGTTGATTTAAGCCAAATTTTCTGAAATTGATCATTGGATTTTGTTCCTATAATGTTATAAACATGATCTATGATGTTTAATTTGATCAATTTGGTGTTTTGTGAGACATTGAAAATTCCAGGGCTTGTGTATACCCGAATTTGGGGTTTTTGTTCAAATTGAGTTCAATTGATGAAATTGGCTTGTTGAATTGATGTAATTGATCATTATTTTATGAATTCTACCTTGTGTGATGATCAATTGGTCAATTTTTACAAATTGAACAAGTGGTTTTTCAAATTTTTAGGGTTTTTATTAGAAACTCTATGCTCAAGCCAATTTTGTGAATTTGAACTTAAATTGAACTAAATTTCACTGCATTAGAGCATGCATCATGACATTTAACTGTTCATGCATCATATAAATTTTTTTTGTTCTATATATATTTTTTTGGTGTTAACTTGCAGTCTGCCCTTGGCTTTTCTTTCTGTTTTCTTGTTTTGTTCTGCTTTGTATTTTTGTCCTTATCCTAGCACAATGCCTAGGAAGACTAGAGCCCATAGGACACCCTTCACTTCCTCTGAGTCTCCCTTTAGGAGTAAGTTGTTTAGGAATGACAAAAGCAGAGAGGTTTATGAGAAACTGAACTATAAGAGAAAGATTTGGGCTGAGCGTTCTGTTGTGTTAGATGAGGTTGATCTTGCCATTAGGGCAAACTTTAAGAGTAAAGGCTAGTTGTCTTTGTTGGAGGTAGATCATCCACCCCCGAGCACCCTGATTAGAGAGTTCTTCTCAAACCTTTCTTGCCACATCTATGATTCCAACACCCTTGTTAGGAGTTGAATACGAGGTGTTGAGTTCACCATTACCCCTAGGATAGTGGCTGAAGCTCTTGGGGTTCCGGTCATTAGGTAGCCTGTTTATCCTTATGAGGAGTCTCCACCCCTTGATGACGTTATGTCATACATCACTGGGTCTTCTATCTAGTAGGGTTCTGATCCTCGGATCACGTCCGCTGAGCTTACTGAGAATACCTATCTTTTCTTTAGGATAGCGTGTCATTCTTTCTGGCCTATTTTTCATCTCCACACCATCCCTCTTAAGCGATGTGTGTTTTTGTACGCTTTTGTTTCTGGTGCGACTATTAGTTTTCCTTATCTGTTTCTTCGTTCTTTGACCGAGGTTCATAGGAGTTCTGTCATCGCTCATGCTCTTATTCATCCTATTTTCATTCATAGGATTTTGTTGTTTCTCGGTTTGGTTGATTTCCTTGCTGGTGAGCCCGTTCATGTTATAGCTCCTATAGGTGCCACCTTCCTTAGGCAGAGGGCTACTCACTTGAGAGTTGGCTCTACATGTCCTAGAGGTGAGTCTTCTGGTGCTGTACCCCTTCCTCCCTCTTCTACAGGTGCTGATACTGCTAAGGCGTCTGGTGCTGCTGCTGTTGATGCTGATGTTCCTCCACCGACTACTTTGGATGTTTCAAACATTCGACGAACGTTGGATCCTGTCTTGACTATTCAAGCGGCTTATGGATAGATTTTGGTGGACGTGCTTAATGAGATCCGTGCCTTGTGCGTAGAGTTGGCACAATTTCGACGATCCTCACCGCCACCTCCTTTTGATGATGGATTTTGATTAAAGGTGTCAATTCAGGTTAGCGTGTTGAGTTCATGTCGTGTCGAGGTAGGGGTATTCGACTAAATGGCTCAATCCTAACCCGACCCATTTAATAATCATGTCATGATCCTTCAACCTTAATCCGACTTGTTAATAAGGCGAGTTGACCCGACTCAACCCATTTGACACGCTTAATAAACGAGTCGTGTTAGGTTGACATGAATGTAACACAACCCATTTCAACCTGCATAATATTAAATATAATATCCATTTAGAAATAATTTTTTTTACATCCCAAAAGGCAGTGCATACACTTCAAGTCTTCAACCCATATTCAAAATAATATAGTTCAACAAAAATATAACATTCATCTAGAAATAAGTTCTTTACACTCTAAAAGAAGTGCATACACTTCAACCCAAATTCAAAATAACAAAGTTTAACAAAAATAAAATAACATAGTTCAACAAAAATATAATATCCTTGGAACTCGCCAAATGCTAAGTATCAATATTGAAAGAATTTGAGTAAACAGTAGACTAATCCTAACTATGACCACAATTATCATCCATAGATTCTTTGTTGATGTACAAATTCATAACATCTTCTACAAGTTCATCTAATTTCATTTGTGCAAGTTCTATGCCCAAAAAAAAAAAAAAAAGTATTAGTAGTTCTAGGGTCTATAAAGTTTCAATTTCCAATTATATTTATTGTAAATTTTTGTAATTACTCACTTTTCCTTTTTAATTTAAAATATATGTTGGATATAAAAAGTATTTGACAAATCTAAAATAAAATAAATATTTATTTGTTATACGAGTTAAACGGGTTGAGTTAAATGGGTCATTTCAGGTTGACACAAATAAATTGGCGTGTCAAACGTATCTATTGCGGGTTACGCGGGTTGATATGCTTATGACA
The DNA here is from genome assembly GCA_030820535.1 of Quercus parvula. Taxonomy (NCBI): domain Eukaryota; kingdom Viridiplantae; phylum Streptophyta; class Magnoliopsida; order Fagales; family Fagaceae; genus Quercus; species Quercus parvula. The sequence continues at coordinate 47,893,562 of JAUAME010000009.1, read as the reverse complement.
TATTTCTTATCGTGTCGCTTTCAGGTTGACTCGTTTATGACCCAAACCCATTAAGGCCCAACCTTAACCCGAAAAAACACGTGTCGGGTTCGTGTCGTGTTCACAGGTTGGGTCGAACATTGACACCCCTAATTTTGATTGCCCTTTGGCATTCCGTCACAAAAAGGGGGAGTACAGTTAGGTTTTGAGACACTTGTAGAGGTTTTTGTTTTCAGGGGGAGAGTTTTTTTTTTTGTTGGAGCTTGTGGAAATTAGATTGTATCTAGGTGCTTCACTTTGTATTTACCTTTTTGGCTCTTGATGTATTCTTGTTGGGCAATTCATTTTGGGGGGAAATACATTTATTGTTTCATATGTTTCTTGTTTCACTGCTTATTGATTTATATTTATGAGTTATTCATTGATATATGTCTTTATTTTGTGTTGAGTGAAATCAAGAATTTATTTTGTTTACTTGTATTTTCCACACATGCGTTTATGCATCTTGTTTAGTGTTTCAGGAAAAATACAGGCAGATTCAATTGAGCTACTGTCTACACTTGCAACTGATGGATAGTAGTTAGGATTGAATTTTTTGTAATAAGTTTTTTTTTTTTTTTTTTTTTTTTTTTTTGTAAAGGGCTTTTCTTTGTAAACTTTGAGCTTTTAGTTGTTTTTTTTCACGGATTGCCAAAGGGGGAGTTTGTTAGTTTCTAAAGACTTAGGAACTAATGTATTTAGAACTCTAATGTGTATTGTTGGCAAACCATGATCAAAACAGGTTGTTTAGACTTGCTCAAAGTTGTGGCTTTTATATAAAGTTGGATTCGAGCTGATGCAGAATTGATAGTGCATTTCAGCTTGGTTCGATCGATCGAAGCTTAGGCTCGATCAATCGAAAATCGGGCAGAATGCGTTTTTCTGCAGAATTCCAACTCAACCCTAGTTCATTAAAATGTTTAGGGTTTTATGTTTTTTCCCTAGGTATATAAGACAAACCCTAGCCATGTTTTAGAGGTTGCTCATATTGCTATTTGTGTAAATCTCTTATGAGATCTATGATGAGCTTTCCTTTACACAACCTTAGGGTTATCAAGAGGAGATTCGTTCAAGAACTTGATGATCATTCAATTGCTGTCATAAGAACTTAAAGAAACACAAGCGGGTGTGCTTGTACTTGCTGGAGAATCCAAAGAAAGAAAGAGTCCGTGGTCTCGGAGCTTGCAGGTGGTCGTGTTAGTAAGTTTCTACTGGTGGGTAGCAATAGGATGTTAGTGGTCTAAATTGCTATTGTAAAACTTCGATTCTTTCTAGTGGATTTGCTTTTTACCTTGAGGATAGTTAGGTTAAATCCTCCCTAGGTTTTTTACTAGTTTGGTTTTCCTGGGTTATCATATCGTTGTGTTTTTTATTTTCCGCTGCTATACATTGTTATGATATATTTGTGTTAACCTAGATTTGTTAATTTGACTAAGTATTCATTTGGCTAATTACCTAGGGTAATTTGATTATGGTTTTAAGGGGTCTAAAAACAATCAAAAGAGAAAACCCTAGCCACGTTTTTGGAGATGCTCCATCTGCTGTGTGTGTGAATCTTTTGTGAGATCAAGAGGTGGTTGCCTTCACACATACTTAGGGTTTTCAAGATTTGAGATTATGTCAAGAACTTGGTGATCGATTCAGTTGCTGCATTAAGAGCTTAAAGATACACAAGCAAGAGTGCTTGGTTTTGCTGGGAATCTAAGAAAGGAGTCCATGGTCTCGGAGCTTACACGTGGTCGTGTCAGTAAGTTTTCTACATGAGGTTGCAATAGGATGTTAGGGGTCTAAGTCGCTATTGTATAAACTTCGATTCTTTCATAGTGGATTCAGTTTTACCTTGAGGATAGTTAGGTTAAATCCTGCTCAGGTTTTTTACCAGTTTGGTTTTCCTAGGTCATCATATCTTTATGTTCTTTATATTTTGTACTTTACATAGATATGATTATATGATTGTGTTAACCTAGATCTGGAATGTGGACTAAGTAATAACTTGGCTTGTTAACTAGGTTAATCCAATTGTGTTTTAAGGGGTCTAAAAACAAACAGCTTCCTTTACATAAGCTCGGATGATGCTACAAAAAGATATTAAAATAATTAAACAAAATTTTATTTGACATGAGAAAAAAAAAACTAAAACTCCTTAAAAAAAGTGTATATAAAAATGGAATAGAAAATTTTACTACTTATTATAAAAAAAAATAAAAATAAAAGTTCATTGTATTTGTGCTAGTCCTTCACCACAAACACCGTGCTACCTTTGCCCCCAAAATTACAATCGTATTATCAAAAAAAAGATTCATGTGTTCAAAAAAAAAAAAGATTCATAAATGGGGGAAAAAAATAGAACCCATTATCAACCAAATTATTAAAAAAAAAAAAAAATCACATGGATTGAAATTAAAGTTGGAGAATGCATGTGAGGGTGTGAAAACAAATGGGTATGGAATAAGTAGTAAAGGGAGAGAGATATGAGAGTGATGGATGTGGGAGTTTTCATTTAGAAAAATAATCCAACCAAATTGTGGTGATATGGTTAGCAATTTGAAAACCAACAGGAGAGTTGTAGTGTCTAAATTTAAGGGATATGGATGAAAAGTTATAGTGATAGTTTTATAGTATGAGTGTTTTTTTTTTTTTTTCCTCTCTTCAATTTCAAAATAAGAAGAATTGATTTGGGGAAAAGAAAAAAAAACGTGAGATCTCATATTAGGGAGTAGGAGTAAGGGAAATGTGAATTCAAAAAAAAGAAAAAAAAGAAAACAAAAATGAAATAGATAACGAAAAAAAAAATTGCAGTCAATCAAAAAAGAAAAAGATCATGTTTGTTTTTAGACCCCTTAGAACCATAATCAGATTAACCTATGTAATTAGCCATGTGATTAACTTAGTCAAATTAACTGATAGGCCACAAACGGATTAACCCCTTATGATTGAAATTAATTAATTAACTAGCCAAGTTATTAATTAATCAATTTATCATGCAAAACACATGGTAGCACAAACAAATCACCAATAAACTAATTATGCATCGGAAAATAAATAACACGGTGATTTGTTTATGAATGGGGAAAACCTAACAACAAAAACCCTATCGGGTGATTTTCAGGTCACCACTCCCGAAACTTCACTATTATCACAACAAACGGTTACAAGTAAAGGAATCCCAAGTACCTTACCAACCTATAGTTGAACCCTTACCTCAATATCCAATTGGACTTGTTCTATAGTGACAGTTTCCCTTTCAATGCACGACTCCCAAGAAAGTGACTAACGAATTGTGCGGATCCCAGTACACGACTTCAATCACCAACTAAGAAGGTTGTTGGCTGCAAAGTTCTTCAGTTCATCCACACGATGATGATCAAGAAGATTCTTAGTCACAAAACCCTACGGTGCAAATACACAGCAACTTCTTCAAGAGAAAGAGATGAACTAGGGCAAGAACTTCGTCTCTAGTCACGATTTGCTTGAACAGAGTTTGCTCAATGCTTGTGCAACTTGTGAACACTTTGACAGCCCTTAAAAAAAAATCCTTTTATATGTTTAGGGTTAGGAGAAAAGAAGGCCCAAACACATAATCACGGATCCTAAGAAAAACATATCAGATTTCTGTTTTCTTAAAAACCTCGACAGATAGAAGGTGTTGAGAATCTGTCGAGATAGCTATCGAGCATACAGGCTGAATAGCTCCTTAAACGTCGACACATGCTAGCTGTCAAGCTTTAATGATTTCGCACTTTCAGCTTGTTTTCTTGGATAGACTTGAAGACTTCAACACTTGATCTTGAAATAAGGTTTCTTGAAGTATTTAAATACATCATAAATCTACCTAAATACAAGTAAAGTGCGTTTTGTCAAAGAATTTGCCAATTACATAAAATAGTGACATATGTTCCTAACATATGAAAGACATATGTCCTAACATTAACAAATCTAGATTAATACAAAGATATCATATCATGCAAAGCAGCGGAAATATAAATAACACAATGATATGATGACCAGGAAACCACACGGTAAAAACCTTGGGAGGGTTTGACCTAACTATCGTTAAGGTAAACCTAAATCCACTATGAAAGAATTGAAGTTTTACAAAAGGACTTAAACCACTAACATCCTATTGCTACCCACCAGTAAAAACTTACTGACACGACCACGAGCAAACTCCGAGACCACGGACTCCTTCTTTCTTGGATTCTCCAGCAAGTACAAGCACACCCACTTGTGTTTCTTTAAGTTCTTTAATGTAACAATTGAATGATCATCAAGTTCTTGAATGAATCTCCTCTTGATAATCCTAAACTTGTGTAAGGGAAAGCTCCTCACAGATCTCACAAGAGATTTACACAAATCGCAATATGAGCAACCTCTAAAACGTGGCTAAGGTTTGCCTTATATACCTGGGGCGAAAACATAAAACCCTAAACGTTTTAAATGAGCTAGGGTTGAGTTGGAATTCTACAAAAAAACACATTCTGCCCGAGATTCGATCAATTGAGCCTGTTCTTCGATTGATCGAGCCAGGCCGAAAGTCACCAATACTTCTACAGCCACTTGATTCCAACTTTACATTAACGCACACACTTTGAGTGAGTCTAAAACAAGACAAACACTTGTTTTGATCATGGTTTGCCAACATTACAATTAGAGTTCTAAATACATTAGTTCCTAAGTCTTTAGAACCTAACAAATCACATAAAAAAAAGAAATAAAAAAAAAAGAAAAAAAGAAAAGAAAAGAAAAGTGTAAATGTGGAGTTATGGAGGAAATTCAAATCTCTTAATACTTTCTTCTAAAAAAAACTTTTAAATTTATCCTATTTTATAGGCAATGTTGTGAAAATGTTGTAGATATAGCATTTCTCAACAAAAAAAAGAGGATGGCAAGGGAATGAATGTAGGGTTTTAACTTTTTAAGGTGGGTTTCTAAAATTTATATATATAAAAACTTTTTAACGTGGGTTTATAATTAAAAAAAAGGAAATATTTTCGGCCAATTAATTAAAAAAATAAAGAAAGAGAAGAGTTTAAAAGTGAAGTTTGCTTCTGAATAATTGGGTTAGTGCGAGAGTAATCCTATTTTATAGACAATGTTTTAGTGGGAATTAAATATAGACTTTGTTATCTTTTAATTTTGTCTCTACTTAAACTTAGAGAAATATGGGTATTTTGGATTTTTTTTTTTAAAAAAAACGGGTATTTTGGAATTTTTTTTTTTATAAAAAAATCCATATAGGAGAAGTCCCTTAAATGGTAGTATAGATAAATTTTATAAAAGAAAAAAAAAATTGAAAAAAAAAAAAAAAAACCAGTACTTGATTTCCTAAAAGTAAAGTACCATACAAAAAGAAAAAGAAAAAGAAAAAGAAAACAAAAAAATAAAGATAAATCACTCCATAGTCCACACTCTAAATACTAATTACTATCTTAAATATTTATAATTCACTTAATAATATAAAATTTACAAAAGATAAAAGAAAGTGAGAAAAAAGTTTATCTAGTATAGTACTTGATTTCTTGAAAGTAAAGGTCCATACAAAAAGGAAAAAAAAAAACGATAAAGATAAATTACTCCACAGTCCACACTCTAAATGTTAATTAATTTCTTAAATATTTATAATCCACTTAATAATATAAAATTTACAAAAGAAAAAAAAAGTGAAAAAAAAAATTACCTAGTACTGGATTTCTTGAAATTAAAGTACCATACAAAAAAAAAAAAAAAAAAGATAAATCACTCCATAGTCCACACTCTAAATACTAATTATTATATTAAATATATATAATCCACTTAATAATATAATATTTGCAAAAGAAAAAAAATATGAAAAAAAAAAATTACCCAATACTTTATTTCTTGAAAGTAAAGTACCATACAAAAAGAAAATGTTACACAAAAAATTTATAATGAAATTTTATAACAGTTTAAACTTTAAAGTTGTTTAATTTTTATTTATTTATTTTATAGATATATCTATAAAATAAATAAATGATGGATGAGGGAGAAATGTGGTTAAACTTTAAACTCTAGAGATAGGGTGTAACAACAAAGTTTCTATTACTACTATATTATCATTTTGTCATGGTACAAAATACAAACACCACTACAAAAATATAAAATATTATTACAAGGGTGGTAATTTTTTGTTTGTTTGTTTTAGGGACGTACGGAGTATCATTGTACAAATGTGTTTTGTTTTTTTTTTGGACAGTTCTCCGCCAATGGTCGAATACCATACCGTGTAGAAGTTGCAAACTAAACATAAAACTTTTTTTTTTTTTTTTTCGAGGAAACTAAAACGTAAAACTGAAATTCTTTTACCGAACTCCTAGTGTGTATAACTTTTCTATTCAACTAGGAATAGGATATTCGAAACCTAATCTAATTGGTGTTGTCGTCCATGCACAATAAATAGAGCAAGAATAGCCAAGGAACTCTCATATTCTCATATATATCAATGCACGGACTAGAGTCTAGACCCTCTTTGAAGAAGGCATTAGCGCATAAGAATAGTAGTGAACTGAAGGAGGAAGAAATTGAAGAAGAGGATGATGAACTCAAACTGCATTGCCGCAGGCTCTTTAGATGCCCAAACCCAAATAAAAACAAGCTTTGTGAAGCTTTACCAATGGACTGAATCAGACGCAGAGTTCTTAAAAAGAAAAGTAAACATGATTAATAAAGAGAAAGAGAAGGGTCTTTCTTCTTTGGTAAACTCTGAAAGTTGTGTCTACCATAAGAGCTATGTTTCCAGGAGGCAGAGGTACCTCAGAAGCTACACCTTTAGCAAGAAAGAGATTGTTGCTGAGAAAACAAAGAAATGGTTGATGGAGAATAATCAGAAGGTGAAGAACTGAAGATGATATCAAACCATAAGTCTGGTACTGCCTCCTCTTGTTGTTTCCTTGATTGCGTTTTCAAGCTTCAATCTGTTTTCATGTGTGGGCGAAGTAGATGTTCATGAGTAACAAAAGTACATTGAGAGGAGAGGTCCAAATCAAATCCAACTCCTTACTTTGAAAAAATATAAAGAAGTAGATGTTTCAGTACTTTAGTTAGAAGAATTAAATGGTGTTTGGAAAAAGGTAAAAAGTTATATATATTTTTTTTGTCTCAATTTTTTTGCAAATAATTTAAATTTTAGCTCTTTTTTAATATTTATATTTATAGAAATAAGATAACTTCTAGCCTTTTTATCGCGTTTAGCATAAAAGTTATCAAAACTATATCTTCTAATAAATATTGTGCAAAAAAATTATCAAAAATTGCTAAGTACCCCAAACGGACTATCATCTTTTTTAATGAAATATACTGTTGGTGTTTTTAGTGGCAAAACTAGAAATTTTTCTTGGGACAATACAAATATGATGAATAATTTTTTTTAATATAATGTGTTCCTATAATTTATAGTAGTATAAAACAGTAGAATAAAAAAAATTCTTTAAATGTAAACTTTAGTTGTACTTTGTAACCTTAACATGTGTACTACCAAAAAAAATTGTTATTAAATTTAGCTAATTGTGTAAAATACTAACAAAAAGATTTATATTTTTAAAATTTCATTTATTAACAATATTTAGGTACTAGAAAAAGTACATTAATAACAATAATACAAAAGCTAAGTATCTTAATTTAAATTATAAACCATAAGTGTAAGAACTAAATTTTTATTTGTTTTTTCCTTTATTACTTGAGATAATTGTTAAGATAATTTTGTTCATTATAATTTTAAGAATTTCCAAATAATTTAAATAATTGGTTCATACAATTTCTTACTAATGAGATTGTGATTCTATTTTAATAAATATTAATAACCTTGTAATTTATATGTACCTTTGAAAAATAAAATTAGAGGTATGAAATGAATTTTAGCCAAACTTAGATGGTGCAATTAGCATTTTAGTTTTTTTTTTTTTTTAATAAAAGGATTAAATGTGTTCAAGGATTTTTTTTTTTTTAAATTATACATACTCAAATTTATTATTATGATTATTATTATTATAGGAAAATTATTTTTAATGTATACAAAAGGTTTTTTAAGAAAAAAAAAAAATTAGGCACGGCTCTAATGGCGTCCCATCATTGATTCTATCTCAATTTTCTAAGTGAAGTGTAAAAGAAAAATATGGATTTTTATTTATTAGTTGTGGAGTCATAAGAGAACCAAGACATGTTAATCTTGTTTTATTATATTTTAATATTTTAATTGATTGAAAAATTAAAAGTTAGAATAAGATTGTGAGTGGTGGGTTATAGGAGAAGATTTAAGACTCTTTTGTGGGAAAAAAAAAATTCAACTTTTGGGGTCTCACGATTCTTTTAAATAAATAAATAACTCTTTTAAAGAAAATTAAAGATAATAAAGAAAAGCTTTTAAACAGGGATTACATAGTTGTGTTAATTACAATTTACAACAAAAGGGCATTCTCTACTTATGCCCCCAACACATCATATTAGCAACATAGCTTCTTGTCCAAAAGAGAGACAATGAGAATAGTCTTTTGCACCTTTTAGCCGAAAGGACCGCACAACCATTTGTTTCACGGTATAGGTGTTGCAACCGAATCGTCCATTGCCTCTCTATTAGCCTCCTACAAATACAATCGAAAACAAGAACATACACACCAAACGAATGAACAAATTGAGAGGTTAGTAACTAAATGACCAATGTGGAGTCTGTTTCTAACTTAATAAATCTGCAACCAAGCTCTCATGTCATTTGAAGCATGGGAGCTAGTCAATTTCGTAATAGAAGCCATTTCAATTTGGCCAAAACAACAAAAAATTTCAGTATCAATTGATATTGGTGTATAGTTTGGGGATTACTGTTATTTATATATTCCTATACATATATAGATGTTTGTATTTATTTATATATGTATGAATTTATTAATTTTTATGTTTATCAATATAAAATTTAAATATAGCCTATTAATCCATTATATTAGCTTAAATAACATGTCTTTTAACAATTTTTTTTTTCAATTTTTTACATATTTTAGTTTTTTTATTGTAGAGGCCAAAAAGCCAATACTGTTTGAAATACTCGAACTATCCCTAGTACAGCCAGTACAACTTGGCCTTTTTTTGCTATATTTTAGAGTAAAACCAATACCAGTTTAATAACAGTACAATATATTTCTCTTGTTCAACTGGTATAGATACAATATTGACTTTCTTGATTTGAAGATCATATCTAATTGCCGAAAGCTTTGCGATATTGTTTGAGGTATAGCCTAGATTAATAGAGTACCCTTTAATCTAGTGGCTCTCACGATCAAGGGCAAAGCCAGAAATTTTTGTTTAGGGGGGCCAAGTTGCAGTATTAATATATTTATCAAGACAACCCTCTACCCACACATATATACACACGCTTTTTTTATTATATACACACACATATATATACACTTTTTTATTTGATAAGTTGTATATATACACACACCCAACAAAAAAAAAAAGAAAAAAAAAAGAGCTTAGTACTTTCAATCAAAATTATATTTGATGACGATCTTTTATAAAATTAATAAAATTCATTTTTACCATTTTCATAGTAAAATTCTTAAAAAGTTTCATTTTCTATACAAATTATCAAATTTTATAATAATGTAAGTAAAAAAATCATTCAATTGAACTAATGAAATTTAAAAAAAAAAACATGAATGATCCAAAATTTGGAGGAACAAGTTAGGATCCAAACATATTTGAAGTTATCTTGCTTTAACCCATTATCTAGCAACTAAAAAGATATTTCATGTGTAGTTTTAGTGACAAGATTTTTTTAATGAGTCAATGATTTGTTAATCGTCACATAACGGGTTGAAAAAGATAAATTCAAACATGTTTGGTGCCAAACTTTATCAAATATTTAATAGATATAAGAGCACATTTCATAATAAAAAATAGAATTGCGAAAAATAAAGTTATGTTTCTATAACTATTAGACCAATTATTTTTTTTAAGAGCATCATTGGACTAATTCAAATACTTGGGGGGGCCAACTCTTATTTTTGTAGACTAAATTTTGAAAACATTAAAATCATTATATATATATATATATATTCAAAATTTAGCTCCGCCCCTACTCACGATTGCACAAAATACTCATCTGCCCTTGCTTTACTAGGATTTTCTTGCAAACTACCATATGTATTAAGGGATATGAAAGGGAAATTGAGGGGTGCCCATCTAATATGTTTCAAAATGATAGGCCAAGAATGTATTGATCCCTTGTGATGAATTAATTGATTAATTAGCCAAGTTTTTGAATTAATCAAATTATCATGCAAAGCGCGTGGTAGCACAAACAAATCACCAATTAACTAAAGTATGCAGTGGAAAATAAATTTACACGGTGATTTGCTTTAACCCATTATCTAGCAACTAAAAAGATATTTCATGTGTAGTTTTAGTGACAAGATTTTTTTAATGAGTCAATGATTTGTTAATCATCACATAACGGGTTGAAAAAGATAAATTCAAACATGTTTGGTGCCAAACTTTATCAAATATTTAATAGATATAAGAGCACATTTCATAATAAAAAATAGAATTGCGAAAAATAAAGTTATGTTTCTATAACTATTAGACCAATTATTTTTTTTAAGAGCATCATTGGACTAATTCAAATACTTGGGGGGGCCAACTCTTATTTTTGTAGACTAAATTTTGAAAACATTAAAATCATTATATATATATATATATATATATATATATATATATATATATATATATATATATATTCAAAATTTAGCTCCGCCCCTACTCACGATTGCACAAAATACTCATCTGCCCTTGCTTTACTAGGATTTTCTTGCAAACTACCATATGTATTAAGGGATATGAAAGGGAAATTGAGGGGTGCCCATCTAATATGTTTCAAAATGATAGGCCAAGAATGTATTAATCCCTTGTGATGAATTAATTGATTAATTAGCCAAGTTTATGAATTAATCAAATTATCATGCAAAGCGCGTGGTAGCACAAACAAATCACCAATTAACTAAAGTATGTAGTGGAAAACAAATTGACACGGTAATTTGCTTTAACCCATTATCTAGCAACTAAAAAGATATTTCATGTGTAGTTTTAGTGACAAGATTTTTTTAATGAGTCAATGATTTGTTAATCGTCACATAGCGGGTTGAAAAAGATAAATTCAAACATGTTTGGTGCCAAACTTTATCAAATATTTAATAGATATAAGAGCACATTTCATAATAAAAAATAGAATTGCGAAAAATAAAGTTATGTCTCTATAACTATTAGACCAATTATTTTTTTTAAGAGCATCATTGGACTAATTCAAATACTTGGGGGGGGCAACTCTTATTTTTGTAGACTAAATTTTGAAAACATTAAAATCATTATATATATATATATATATATTCAAAATTTAGCTCCGCCCCTACTCATGATTGCACAAAATACTCATCTGCCCTTGCTTTACTAGGATTTTCTTGCAAACTACCATATGTATTAAGGGATATGAAAGGGAAATTGAGGGGTGCCCATCTAATATGTTTCAAAATGATAGGCCAAGAATGTATTGATCCATTGTGATGAATTAATTGATTAATTAGCCAAGTTTATTAATTAATCAAATTATCATGCAAAGCGCGTGGTAGCACAAACAAATCACCAATTAACTAAAGTATGCAGTGGAAAATAAATTGACACAGTGATTTGTTTACGAATGGGGAAAACCTACACGGCAAAAACCCCACCGGGTGATTTTAAGGTCACTACCTTATACCAATCTACAGTTGAACCCTTACCCTAATACCCAATTGGACTTATTCTGTAGTGACAATCTCTCTTTTTCAATGCATGGCTCCTAGTATGTGACTAACCAATTAATGCTCGGATCCTAGTACACGACTTGATCACCAACTTGAGAAAGATGTTAAGCGCAAAGTTCTTCAGTTCATCACACGATGAAGATCATGAAGTTGCTCGGTCATAAAACTCTATGGTGTACAAACACAGCAGCTTCTTCAAGAGAAAGATGAATTATGGCATATGTCTCCGGTTCACAATATGCTTGTGAAAAACTTTTGCATTCAGTTGCAGCAGCTGTGACGGCCCTTAAAACAATCCTTATATATGTTTAGGGTTATGAGAAAAGAAAACCCAAACATACACCCATGGATTGGATTGAAATCAACTTTGAAAAACTAAATTTCATAAATCTCGATAGATAGCTGTCGAGGCACGGGCTTCAACAGCTTTTAAACCTTGATAGATGCTAGATGTCGAGTTTTAAAATCCTGCACTTTCTCACTTGATTTTTGGACAGACTTGCATGGCTTTAACACTTGAACTTGAAACCTTATTTCTTGAAGCATTAAACACATCCTAGATCTACCTAATTACAAGTAAAGTGCGTTTTGCCAAACGATTAGCCAATTACATAAAATATTGACATATGTTCCTATCATCAAATCACATATGTCCGAACACAAAATTTTGGGGGATTTGAGGAGGTCTCTAGACGTTAGAAAGTGCCGTGCAAGGTATTGTTTGATGGATAAGTTCAGCTGAATCAGCTTTCAATGTTACCTTTTAAGAGAAGATGTATTTGTTTCTTCCTAACCACAGTTGCCATATGGTTATTTCCAAGGGATGTAGTTATTTTCTAGTTGAAGCGATTTATTTATTTCTTTAATATTATTATAACAATATTATTATTACTTTTTTTTTTTTTTGGGGATTTTGCATTTTGCTAAAGCAATTGTCTTAAGGGAGAAGAAAGAAATTTTGGGGGAGTGTTTTCGGAAGGGAGAGCTATTCTTCCAAAAGATTGAATACTAGTGGTTATCTGTGAACTTCCATTAATTTTTTTTTTTTTTTACTTATGTGTCTAACTAAGTAATGAAGTAACAACTTTTTTTCATATTAAAAATTACAAATAAGCACCTAACTGCTTGAACCCATTTCTATTCGGTTTGATCACCCGAACTATTATTGCTGAAGTTGATTCACTCCCAAATCCTCGTGAACAAAACTAGACCTAACATAATTGGACCCGGCCGTACTCGTTAACTCAACTCAAGCCTAAAGAAAAATACTTGATTTGAACTGAGATTTTTTATCCAAGGTAAAAATAAGTCAACCCAACCCATTTAATTTCCAAATTGGATCAACCCACAAGTCATATGGCGATATGGGTTGACTTGTTTTTTATTAAAAAAAATTAGACCAAAATGGCCAAATGAGAAAATTCACTGTATTCACATCATACTCATAGAATCTGATTTCTTTCAGACGCTAGTCTAATTGTTTAGTATGCCACGCCATTATTTTTTTTTTAAATTAAACCTAAATCCAAATGTTTGGAATGTGATTGTCTTTGTCTTTGCTCCTTAATCTCATTATCAAATCTCAATTCTCAAGTTTGAAAATTTCTTGTGTTAGATCTACTACTAGAATTAAGTAGATGGAAGTGCACTTCATATAGTATTTACTTATTCTTCTTTACTTAATATATATATATTTTTTAATTTAGTTATCTTTCTATGTTATTTTATTTTATTTTTTTACATACAATAGGAACAAGTGCACCTAAGAAAGTTGATTATTTAACGCGATCCATGAAATTTAGTGTTTTTTTTCTTCTCTTATGGTTTGATTAAAGTCAAGTTTAGTTTGGTTCAGTGGCAATTCCATGATTCGTTTTAGGTGGGTTAATAAGAAAATGAATTTTATGATCTACGTTTTTTCCTTTTTACAAATTTGTTCATGGTACGTACTATCAATAAAATAAAAGATGAAAAGTGCTACGTTTTGCCCGTTAGTAAAAGCAGTAACAATCTATCATCTAGGATTTGTTTTTAAAATGTTGTGGAGATAACATTTCTCATAAAAGATAAATTATAAGTCCATTTGGCATATTGTTTTTTAATACAATGAGCATACTAATTATTGTTGTTAAGATTAAATCTTGGAAATCATCTCTTGTTTCTAAATACAATAAATATATTAATTAGTGTTATTAATTGAATTGCAAGCGAAATCTAAATACAATAAACTTTTATTTATTAGTTTATTTCAAATTTGTTAAGATCTAAATGAGCTTTTCCCCGAGATTTAAGATGAACAAATTTTTACTTTTGTTGTTGGGCTTAAGTTCCCCCAACCCCCACACACCCCCCCCCCCCCCCCCAAAAAAAAAATCAGATCAAATTGGTTTGTAGTTGAGCTTTTTCTTGTATTAAAAAAGACTAAGATACTATTAAGAGAATCATATTCAGGCTTATTTTTGCTAGGCTTTAAAAAAATTTAGGATCAAAGTATTCAAATTTTTATTATAAGAGGGTTAAATAAGAAAACTTAATATAATATTCCCTGGACATTGCCTAGTGTTGCCCCTGGTTTGGTTTTGTTGGACCACAATCAATGAATTTTTTTTAAAATAATTCTGTAATTACAACAATGAGAGAAGGGAAATGAGAACCTTAGGGAATGTTTGGTTTAGGACTTTTCATCACTCAATTCCTAAATTTTGTGGGCCCTACCTTAAGAATGCTAGTTTGGTTCCCTTTTTTTTTTTTTTTTTTTTTTTTTTTAATCTCAATTCTCATGACTTATTTCTCAAAAAATTGAATTAGAATCATGAAAACTGCAAACAACTTTTAGGAGTTTTCAAAAACTGAAAATTGAGTTATGGGATATGAGATATGGGTTATGCAAATAAACTCAAAAGCTCTTGAAATCAAATGGGATCCTACTTCTAAAGCCTCATTAATAGGTTAGAAATCTACAAGGATATATAGCTGACATCTTGTCAAAGAAAAAGTTTGGTGACATCTAATGAGGTGAGGTTCCACTCCCCAAAACACGACTCCCACCTTGAATTTGTGTATCATAATTCATGCACACATTGAATTCTTAAAATTTCTTTCTCAAAGAAAGCTGTGAATGTTAATGAAGCATAGTTAGTGAGACCAATAAACTGGAAGTCTAATGGAATCCTTGTGCTTACTTGAAGGGATTATCTACGCAAGTTTTGCAAATTGACAGGGAATTCAACCATTGCATGTGCAAAATTAAGTTTGATTTTATGGTTGCATGCAGCATGCTTGTGCGATATTTCATATATGCTTACAAGTTGAAACTTGGAACATGCAAATGTTAGGCTACTTATAAACTAAGACTAAATTGGAGGGAAAAAAAATATAGATGAATGCTTTACAGGAAAATTCTTAGGTACTCCCGGATTATAAATAAAATGGTGTTCTCCCCTCTCACATTTATAATGGACCACACCATGAATTTAATGAGTGAACCCCACCATAAATGTGAGAGGAGGGAGCACCATTCTCCATACTCTGAAAATATCTAAGTATTACTCTACTTTATAAGTGTAAGGTTCATATTTTAGTTGGGGGTCCTAAAGGTTGAAAGTAGCTAGAAACTTTTGAGAGCTTGAAAAGCTGAAATATTGCGGAGGGCATGAGCTCCTACATCATCTCATATTATAGTGTAATTTTCTGATAAATGAATTTGTAATTATTTGTTGTATTAATTCTTTTTAAAAGATAGAAAATTTTTAAATAAAATATTTGTTGTAAATTAATTTCATTTTCATTTCCACCTCGCATCCCAGTCCGTGAAGCCCAAAGAACTTACCACCCCAAAATTCTAACTTTCATATTTAAATTCCACAGTTGGGTTGATGAAGTTTTTAATAATTCATGGAACATGTAAACCAATAATATGGCATATCATTTAAGGGATTCAAGTCAGAATGGGTGGTAGGCAGAAGCTATACGGCCATACTCTCTGGGCCTTACAGTTAGCACAAGCTGAGGAATTTCACAAGATCATCGCAGTGCGAGATGCCAAAACTTGTTTTGATGCTTTGAATTCTAGCATGTCTAATGTAAATTGGTCTATATCTGCACTGTTAAGCACTGCAATAGAGCTTAGTTGTAGATTTGTTCCCTATGCATTTAGTTGGGTTAGAAGGGATGCATATTGTGTTGCACATACTCTCTCTAAGTTTGCTTTTATAAATAGGTTGTATATCTGTTGTAATATTTTTTTCCCTCCCTCCATCAGTGTTGAAGGAGATGATCAGGAAGGATGTTTATGTTTCTACCTTTTAATGATACTAGTCACTATCCTGTGTGTTGCACTGGATAGTTAAATAAAAATTATATATATTTGTTGCTTGAAAGTATAATCAGCCTTATACAATTCATTCAAGAGTGATGACATTAAAGCAAATGAATAACTGTCCTAAAAATTACATTTGTATATTTATAGCCTTTATATTTAGAAAGACTTCCACTTAAATTTAACTAAATCGAAGTGGACCGAAATGCTATGTTAAATTTAGCCTAAGATTTTATATATTACTAGTTTGAGATCTATATTTTTTTAATAAATTTGGATTTAAAATATGTGCTTTCAACCCAAACTTGTCTTTTCCCATTATATAAGTGCACAAAAATGGACCGAATGCACCAAATGGACCGAAGTGGACCAAAATGAACCGAAGTGGATCAAAATGGACCAAAGTGGACTGAATAGAACCGAATGACCGAAGTGGACAGGATAGGACCAAAGTGGACTAATTAAGACTGGAGTGGACAACATGGACTAAATAGGACCAAAGTGGGCCAAATAAGACTAAATTGAATCAAATAGAACTAAAGTGGATTGAATAAGACCGAATAAGACCAAAGTGGATTGAATGGACGGAATAAGACCGAATTGAACAAAAGTGAACTAAATAGGATTAAATGGACCGATTAAGACCAAAGTAGACAGATGGATTGAAGTGGACCAAAAGGACCAAAGTGGGCTTAATTGGACTAAAGTGGATTGAATATGATTGAATAAGACCAAAGTGGATAGAATGGACCGAATAGGACTGAATAGAACCAAATTATGCTAATTAAGACCAAAGTGGGCAGAATGGACCCAATAAGACCAAATAGGTCCAAATTGGATCAAATTGGACTAATTAAGACCAAAGTGGATAGATTGGACCGAAGTGGCCAAATAGGACCAAAGTGGGCCAAATAGGAAAAGTGGAGCGAATAGGACTAAAGTAGATTGACTAGGACTGAATAAGACAAAAGTGGACATAATGGACCGAATAAGAACGAAATTGACCGAATGGGACAGAATACATCCAAAGTGTACTGAAGTGGATTAAATAGGACTGAATAAGACCAAATTGGACCGAATATGACCAAAGTGGCTCGAATAGAATTGAAGTGGATTGAATAGCATTGAATAAGACCAAATTAGATTGAATGGACTGAATTGGGCTGAAGTGGACCAAGGTGGAGATAATGGACCAAATAGAACTAAAGTGGACTAAAGTGATCCAAATAGGACCAAAATGGAACAAATTGGACCAAGTGGACTGAATGGACTAAGATAGACTGAAGTGGACAAGAAATTTTTAATTTTTCAAAATTTATAAATATTAATCTTTAGACACCTAAAATAGTTTTTTATATGTATTTCCTAAGAAATATAAAAATTATTATCAAAGGGTTTGAATTTTATTGCATTTGTTTTTTTTACCTATGCTTCTCTTGGGCTGACACACCAAGTTAGACTACTTTTCTTTTCTTTTCTTTTCTTTTTTGTGAAAGGCTAGACTTAATTGCTTCAACTCAACCTTGCTTATAAAGCCCTTTCCCAACAATCTTGTCCTCTAGTTGTGATACTAAAGTGCTTTAATAAGTAATTGACGAATTAGTTTAAGCCTTTAAGGTGATTTGAGATTTTGAGAGTTAAAATGCTAGATTTATTGCATAGTCTCTTGATCTCTTTATTATTTTATATATTAACAACCTTTTCTAATCCAAATTCATCCCTAACAAACAATGAGTCCTTTGATTTTAGATGTTTCCTTTTTCCTATGTAAAGCAAGGAAATTTAATCCTGGATCTTGAGTCTTGACCAGACCAACACACGAGATGGGAGTGTCACTTGGCCCTAAGGCCACTGGACTTTGATTGTAGAGGTTTTATCACATAAAAGAATGCATTAATTAATAATATGTGTAACTAAATCAAAGATTCCCAAAACTTTTGCATAGTGTTGCAGAGAAAATGAAGGAATCTATACATATAATAATAGATAAAGCTGAGAAAAACTCAAATTATAATTTCAAATTAGAGTTCCAATTTTACACCATGTGTCCTAAATTATTTATTCTCATAGAGCTTTTTTCCTAATTTTAAAATCAAATGTGGGACCACATCATAAATATTCATTCAAGTAAATTATTAAGTACAAAAACTAAAGAGTTTAAAATAAATGAATCGTATAAAAAAAGTTATTCACAATAATAATAATAATAATAATAAACATGGACAATTTACATTTTATACCTTATAATATCATTACAAATTTTTTTAAAGAGTTAACAAAATATAAAAATGACTATCAATAATATTTCAATTATACATATAGGAATTATATTATGGATTTTATTGTATATTTTTAAGTGTATCCATATATATGCATGATGTTACAAACTAGTAAGAATAACAACCAATAACATTCAAGACACGAATTTTAAAGCTTGTACCAACCGAAGTGATTTTTTACTTTCCAAAACTATATTTTCTTTTTTCTTTTTCTTTTTTTGCTGAACTACTACAATTTCAAAGGCTACTCTTCATTGTCTATAGATATAGGCTTCATATTTTTTTTACAATTTTACACCATTAAAAGAGAAATTCACGGAATTTTGCAAGATTATTATTTGAAGAAATCTGGTTTTGTTGTATCCTTGAGATAAATTTGCTTGTGACTTGTGAGATGTGACCATATAGCAAACTATTAAGTAGCGGAAAATATTGTCTTAGGCTTTATTTAGGAGGAAGGAATGGAATGGAATAAAAGGAATATTTTTAGAATATTCTTCCCTCCTCTTGTTTGGGAGTTTTAACGGAGGGAATGGAATGTCAATTCCCTTGTTTAGGAGTTTAAGCAGGAGGGAATGGAATAGTTAAGAGGGAATGCTCATTCCTTCCTTTTCTCTCTAAGGATCCGTTTGGGAGTTTATAAAGGAATGAAATGATCATTAAAGGAATGGAATGGAATTGAATGGAATGGATTTAGTAGGGAAAGGAATGGAATGGAATGGAATTTAAAAATCTTGTTTGGATGTTATAAAATAAAGGAATGGAAAGGAATGGAATGTAAGTAACCGTTTGGAAGTGACATTGGAAGGAATGGAATGAAATCATTTTATAATAACATTACTATTGTACCCCTCATTTTAAAGAACATAAAAAATAATCAATGAGAACTTAAATGGGTATTTTAGGGGTTTTAACAAAAATTTCATTAAACCTAAATCCATTCCCTTCCATTTCTCCCAATTTTGAGGGGAACAAAAATTTGAGGTTTAGGCTTTGTTTGGGAGGAGGGAATTGAATGGAATAAAATGAATATTTTTATAATATTCTTCCCTCCTCTTGTTTGGGAGTTTTAACGGAGGGAATGGAATGTTCATTTCCTTGTTTGGGAGTTTAAGTGGGAGGGAATAGATTGGTTAAGAGGGAATGCTCATTCCTTCCTTTTCCTTCTAAACCTCAAATTTTTGTTCTCCTCAAAATTGGGAGAAATGGGAGGGAATGGATTTAGGTTTAATGAAATTTTTGTTAAAACCCCTAAAATACCCCTTTAAGTTCTCATTGATTATTTTTTATGTTCTTTAAAATGAGGGGTACAATAGTAATATTATTATAAAATGATTCCATTCCATTCCTTCCAATGTCACTTCCAAACAGTGTTACTTACATTCCATTCCTTTATTTTATAACATCCAAACAAGATTTTTAAATTCCATTCCATTCAATTCCTTTCCCTATTAAATCCATTCCATTCCATTCAATTCCATTCCATTCCTTTAATGATCATTTCATTCCATTCCATTCCATTCCATTCCTTTATAAACTCCCAAACGGACCCTTAAAGATAGAAAATTCACTTGTGTCTCTAAATCATTAAAGTTACTCATATTCTCTCATTATTCATCCCATAATCCCCAGTATTTTTTTTTTTTTTAGTTTACCTTCAGTACTTTTTTAAAAGGAATCTCTTTTTGTTTTAATAAAATATTGTCACATCACCCACTAACTAAATAAAATGTAGATATTAAAACTCACTAGGGTGTAGAGCCACTACCATTTGTCATTGTATATTTAAAACAAAAAGACATGTCAAGTTAAAAGAGTACTGGAAGTAAGCCAAATTCTTTTCTTTTTTTTTCTTTTTTTTAGTTTGGGCGTGATTATAGCTTCCTACTTGTCAAGAAACCAATGTGTAAGACAGTAAAGAGACTTAAAAGAATGGTAAGGATAATATTTACTTATTTATTGCAAGGAAACATATATCTTGAATATGCTTGGGTTTAATTAGCTACATATGGTATACAAGTAATAATAAGAAAAATGATCAATTAAATTTATATAAACTTATCTTTTTTTTTTTTTTAGAACTTATCTAATTAAATTGAAATATATCTTAAGTAAACTTTAATTGAATGAGCTAAATTGTGTAAGATTTGGGGAAGTGATGCATTAGTGATATTATATATCAATACAATTTTAAAAAAATAAAAAAATTTGAGGCGAGCCATCAATTAAATTTGATTTTAGGAAGAATTAGGAGCTGGCGCCCCCGCTACCACAAGCCCACAACTACTAAAGTGGTTTATACTTTAAAGTCTAGGAAATAGGAACTCTAATGTTGAATTCTTCAAATTTAGCCTTGGCCAAGCTACCATACTGAATTTTTTTTTCTTTACCCTCTTTTTAAAGTTTCATTAAGTACGTCCTTAGCTCAGACTAATTTGTCCATTTAGCAGGATGATTCAAACACATCATGTGGCCAGTGGTGGCTCTAAAAATATTTTTTAGGGAGTTCATTCAAATATGTGTTGAAGAGGTTAACAATGACCCTTCTGTAAATAATATTTTCTTATTTCATTTTGATCATTAGGATAATAAGATAGACATTTTCTCATAAGTCATAATCAATGATCCATATGAAGATTTTTCAAGTCAACACGAAGTTCACTTAGAAGATAAATCTTAGGTAGGAGATGAATATTTGTAAAACATGTGATTTCCTTATTAAAATACTCCCTCCGTCCCACTTTTTTTGTTCTTTATTCCATTTTGAGATGTCCCAAAATATTGTCCTGTTTCTAAAAATAAAAGTCATTAATTTACAAATGTTCCTATTATACCCCTATTAATTTACTAATTCAATTTTTTGATAAATTTTTTTAAGGGTAGTTTTGGAAACTTATACATTTTTAAAAGGTAAACAAAACAATAAATGATGTTCCCTTAAAAAATTTGACTTTTCAAACATGACAAAAAAAGTGGGACAGAGGGAGTATTAATTATTATTGCTAAGATTAAATAATCTTGGAAATCCTTACTATAAAGTACTATAATAATTTTTTTTTTTTTTATACAAGATAGAATGCTTTAGTTTATTATTTATTAGTTTTATATTTACTCTTTTCAATTCATTTATTTAACAATTCACCCAACTTTGAAAATTTATTTGACTCTGTAATTCATTAGGAAGAATTTTTGTTGTGTCTTTTATATTACTTTATTAAAAATTCAACACAACAATTCAATCATTGAAAAAAAAAAATGGTCTTCACTCCCCAGTATCCCACACCTCACTTCCACTACTTTACACTTAATTGTCTTTTAGTGATTACACTATAGTGTTCATTAATTATCTTTTGCTAAGATTTAAAATCAACAAATTACTAATTTTTGTTGTTGGACTTGCTATGTTTTATTCCAAAATTTTAAATTAAATTGGTTTGTTGTAGGATTTTTTTTTTTTTTTTTAAATGTCAAGATAAAGGCTGGTGTCAAATTAGTTTGGTGGTGTTGCGGTCTAGTGTACGTGATAATGTGTGAGTGGTGGCAAGGTTGCATGGCATGGCAAGCTCTGTGAAATGGGGCACACACGACGGGGAAGGAGGGTTGGAAAACCACCGATTGTCGTGGCACTCGTCGCCGAAGACTCACTTTTGGGGGGTTCAAATTTTTATTTTAGGGTGGTCATAACCTAAAAATTATAAAATTATTATATATAATTTATTTTTTGTCCCATTGAACCCCCTCAAGTCAATGCGGCACCGCCACTGCATGTGGCCAATCCCCCCGCTTCTGATGGAATTGATGTGAAGCATTGGTTTTGGACAAGTCATTGATGATGAATTGACGATAATTAAGGTTGAAATAAGGTAGATATAGATTTCACTCTTCAATTCCGCAACTGGAGACAGGCTGGTTGAAGAACCATCGTTGTCAATGATAATTGAAGTTTTGTTATCACTATAAGTTACCCCATATGCAAAAGGTTGCATCAATTTTCCTTTTGTGTAATTGAAATGACATTAAACTTACTACTTTCCTTGGCGTACAGAGCAATATGACCTTGCTAAGGTCTTGCATTATTTAAATTTTTAGCAGTGAAAGAAAATACAGGAAAACTAGTAGGCATTATAGGGATCTAGAGCTTTATATAATTGTTCTCAATCATCCGCTTGAGGCTCCAGTGTTCATATTGACACTTGTAAGCCCAATATGCCCATCCGAAAGTGGCACGCCCGTAGACATCCAGTTGAGCTTTTGCAAAATTCTGATAGTCTTGCATTGATGCTCCATTTCTAGCAAATTCTGCAGTCCATTCTCCTGCAAAATTTGCCGACACAATTAGCACGATATGACTCAAAGCTGATCATGTGATTTTAAGATGAGGATCAAATTATGAGCAAATTTAGGATGAATTTAAAATAAAGGTTCTAAGCAGATTAAGGTTGACTAGTGTTGATAGCATTAAAAAGGTACGTATTTTGGGCTTACCAACAAAACTAAGGGGGCCATTGGAAGTTGTCACGGTTTTTAGTGCTGAAGCTCGCTGATTTTTAATGTAATCGATGTTTTGTTGTACATTCATGTTTCCAAACTCATCCGAATATAGATTGTAGAAATGCACGTCAATGACTACATGATTGAAGTTTCCAGCAAATGAGAGTAGCTCCGTTGGATCAGCATTCCCCAACCGGTTCGAGAGGATCACATAAGCACTTTGTGTGTACTTTCTCACAGCATCATAACCAGATTTGTAATAGTTTTTAAGGTTGTCTAGAGTGACTCCTGGTGCAAGAGGCTCGTTCATTAACTCAATTGCTGCAAGACTTGGATTGTTGGCATACCTGCACAAAAATAAGGTCTAATTTAGAATTTAGGGAACATTCAAAATTCATCAGCTGCTCTTATTGGAGTGGTCTATATTGCATATGTGGTCTGTCAATCTTAGAGAGCATTCTCAAACCATTTTATCAAAAGACATTAGCAGTAAATCAAACATATGGTAATTTATAGTAAGAATAAAAGTTTAGTTTATTGAACCTTTTTGCTAGGAAGTCTATGACTGTCACAGTATCCTTTATATTGGAATCTCCCCATTCCAGAAATCCATCTCTTGTCCCACTGTGATCATTTCCATTCTGTGATCCTTGAACCGCATGCAGGTCAACAATTACTTTCATCCCATATTTCCTAAAATTTTCAGAGAAAACATCATTTTATGGTAATTTGTTACAAACTTTGTTCTTAATAAGGTCTAGTACCATAAACATATTATAATATATGGCCCTGGCATGATTCACTACGACTTACTGTGCCCATGTGAAAGCATTGTCCAAGGCCTTCAAAGAGCCCCCAACAAAAGGCTTTGGTGGTGTTGGATCTAGTGCAATCCACCACCCAACTGGAATTCTCACTGCAGTCAGACCATTTGATGACATGAATCTGAAATCCTCATCAGTTATGTAAGTGTTCCAATGATCCTGGGATGAAAAGATACATTTATTCATTTGATTGCTTACTTTGATCATTTTTATTTTACAAATTAACTCCATGTTATTAAGCTGAACTCGCTAACTTGAATATCTTAATATTAATCCAATTGGTGTCACAAGCTAAAACCTCACCCGCATGACTTGAGGAGCTTTATCTGGGCCATAGCCATTTGTGATTTGGTATTCACCTTGTAGGGTATTGACAATGTTAATTTTGAAGACAGATGGATTACTATCTTCCCAACCTGAGCCTTCATAATCAGCAGTAATCAATGTATCCGATTGTGCCTAATTAGAACATAGAAAGTACAATAATCATGTCAGTCAGTCATTTTCAGAAGTTGTTCCTCTAACTGAGATAGTTGAATTGAGCAAGTGGATTGATTTAATCCAATCAATTAATTGTTTGCTTGGCCAATCAAATGAATTGAACAAGTTTGCTACTATTTTCATTTGGTTTAAGGTTTATCAAGCCATCAAAAAACACCCAGAATCCTTGGATGCAATGACTTATTACTCTTAATGATGTTAATGATAAACTACCACTTATCTCGAAATCTTAAAACTAATAAAAAGAAAAGCATGAATTTAATGATTTGCTTTGATACCACAATAAACTACCACTTATCCCAAAAACTTAATAAGAAAGCGTGAATTTAATCAGTGTGGAAATGCATGTCAACCTACAACTTTTTAAAGAGGGAAGGTACCTGAAGGAATTTTCCATTTGAAGCTTTGATGTGAATTCGGTTTGGATCACCCTCTTTCCTTATGATTTGAAATGTTTCTGAGTTGCCAGGTGCAGTCGCAGCTGCTACTATTCTATTTCGATAACCTTTCAACCCCGCAAACTGCTTGTTGAACACTCTAAAATTGAAAGTTGTCTCATCGACCCTCCACAACTGCATATAGTAATGTTGTCAAGGAATAAGTATTTAAGTACTAAAAGATGCTAATTTGTATATATCGTACCTAGTGTACAAAACTTCCACTTCTGCAGGGCTAAGAGAGGTGCTCATTTATGCTACACTTAAATGCTAAGTAATTTTACTCAAGTACTTACCCTGAAAGTTTCCCAACCGGAGGCTGATGTTCGGTTAGCAACAACAATAGTTCCACCACCACTTTCTGCTGATAAATACTTTTGCAGCTTTGTAGACATCAACTGAACTTGAGTTCCATCCTGCCAAAAACCAAACATTGAGCTACATTATTCATTATCAATGATGAATTAAAAAGATGAGTATTTAATGTTTTTTTTTTCAAAACTAAACAAACAATAGTATAACATATATGAACTTTTTCAACAGTTGGAATAAAAACAAAGATAGATTAAAAAGTGGCAGAATGGGATTAGGTAATGCATAGGTGGCTGTAATTCTAATAGACTGAATACCAGAAGATCTTTGTTGGGTATTCCTTGAAAGAGAGAAGGCTTCATCCATCCCTCTGTAACAAGCCAACATCCTAAATTCACAGCTTTAAATGGCAAATTGGAGCTCTGAGCAAGGGAAAGAGTTACAACACATGAAAGATAAAGAACCAAATGTATGGTCAAGTGAAAATGGTGAGCCATCTGTTCCACCCGTTGAGAAATCTAAAGACTTCGTATAAGTTATATAGAGGAAGTCTAGCAAGTCATTATTTAATTGTTAGGGTTAGGGGTCTGTATGCCACCTTATGGTCCAAATTTATTCCTCTTCTATATAATTTTTCAAAACTCCGGGTCATAGGGCCGGCTTGTCTAGAAAAAATGAAAACAAAGAAACCAAAAAAAAAAACTTGTAAATACAAACACAAACACAAGCACAAACAGAGGTCTCTGACTTTGGGACCATTATTATCGCCATCAATTTGTCATGTTTTAACGTTGTGTGATGTTAGTGTTACCCACCGTCTACGGTGGGTAAGTGTGTGGGGCCGTGTGAGCGTGAGCATGTGGGAGCGTGGGTGTGAGTAGGGTGGGGGTGGTTCTAACTTTGGAGTTTGTGGTTGAGGAGAAATTATAAAGTCCTATGGTGGTCTTTCTCCAACTTGGGGTCTTTCTTGCGTTGGTTGCGTGTTCCAAAAGATAAAAATTGAGTGAAATTCTAACATGGGGGTAGCTAGCTAGCTAAGCTAAAACTAGCCAGATTTCCAAGCCGATTTACATTTAAAAAATCTTTAAATGTAAACTTTAGTAGTACTTTGTAACCTTAATATGTGTACTACCAAAAAAAATATATATAGTTATTAAATTTAGCTAATTGTGTAAAATACCAACAAAAAGATTTTATATTTTTAAAATTTCATTTATTAACAATATTTAGGTACTCGAAAAAGTACATAAATAACAATAATACAAAAGCTAAATATCTTAATTTAAATTATAAACCATAAGTGTAAGAACTAAATTTTTATTTGTTTTTTCCTTTATTACTTGAGATAATTGTTAAGACAATTTTGTTCATTATAATTTTAAGAATTTCCCATTAATTTTAATTTTTTTTTTTGAGAAGGATTAATTTAAATAATTGGTTCATACAATTTCTTACTAAGAAGATTGTGATTCTATATTTTAATAAATATTAATAAACTTGTAATTTCTATATACCTTAGAAAAATGAAAATAGAGGTATTAAATGAATTTCAGCCAAACTTAGATGGTGCAATTTGCATTTTAGTTTTTTTTTTTTTTTTTTTTTTTTTTTTTTTTTTTTTTTTAAGGATTACAAGTGTTCAAGGATTTTTTTTTTAAAATTATACATAATTATTATTATTATTATTATTATAGGAAAATTATTTTTAATGTATACAAAAGGTTTTTTAAGGAAAAAAAAAAAGGCACGGCTCTAATGGCGCCCCATCATTGATTCTATCTCAATTTTCTAAGTGAAGTGTAAAAGAAAAATATGGATTTTTATTTATTAGTTGTGGAGTCATAAGAGAACCAAGACATGTTAATCTTGTTTTATTATTGTAGGGTCACAAATCGTAGCCCAAACCCAGATAGAATAGGATATGGGCCCAATAAGCCCAATACAATAAATTTGTAAGAGAGTGGGTGAAAGAATTGGGCTGGTAATGGGTTTTACAACAGCTAATAGGGATTAGGAATCTGTCTGAGGAGGATAAAACACATAATCAAAGGATAAACTCAAGTCCGAGGAGTAAATTTTTGAATAAGTGGGTTGTTTCAGATGGTGTCCGGGGAGTATGTTCTTGGATGAATTGGTTACTTCTGATAGTGTTCTTCCTATTGACATAGTGAATCTTCCTCAACGTTCTTTCTTTTTCTCTTTCGATCCCCTTCTTCTGGAGATTCTCCTCTGTTATATAGTCCTCCTTTTTCCAATCTCACCGTCCACTTGTCTACTATCTAGCCTTGTACTGGAGTCTCTGTCCACTTTTCCACACCTTTCCCATTTTCTAAGAATAAAAGTGGCTGAAAACACTGTTCAGAGGTCTTCTCCACATTAATGCGGCCAGGAAAGCTGCTGTAATGCATTTAATGCGGTGGTAGCAGCTTTTTCCTTAAATATTTCTGTGTTCTTATCCCTTCCCTGTACATTTGAAGTCTATCTTCGTCGCTGGAGCTTCCTGGAAGGTGGTCTACGATAAGACGAAGCTCACTTTACTGACATATGTCAGATCCGAAGAGGATGACCCTCTCGAACCAACACCCTTGGACATTTATACGCTCTACTATCAATTACGGGGCTTTCTCTCATGATTTCTTCTCCTCGGACGTATTATTATTAAAGTGTGGGACTTAAGCCCAACACAAAGGCTCAAGTTTTTACTCCCCCATAATATCCCCTCAAAATTCTAATTTTTCCCTTTTATCCGATGAGAAAAATTATAATTTTGATGTATATTCGTAATTACAATGAAGTCCACAAGGATACTTAAACCCAAGCACGTGTAAGGGTCATTTCTGCCATTTCACGAGAGCTTCTGACGCTTGGGAACTCGCACAATCATCATTAAATGCTTAGGACTGCGTTACGCTCCAGACATCCAATGGTGGAACACTAATCCAACGGTTCAGGTCTTACCTTCAATATTTGGGCAGGATTGTGTCTCCTTCTTTTTTCGCTTCAACTATAAAAGCCTTCAAACGTTATTCTTTTCATTTCTCATCAGAGTCTGCAATTTCAGAGCGTTCATATATCCGCATTCATCATACCTTCACAAAAGAGACTTCAGAGATCCTCCAGAGACAAGAAGATCAGTTCGCATCTTACTCCACGTAAGTTTCGCTCTTCGAACTTCCTCTACCTTCTCGGCTAACCATTCTACACCTTGCAAGCTAACAATGGGTAGATTTGAGCGTCTAGTAAAGACTCCGGCCTTGATAGAGTTGTTCAAAAAAAAGTACCACATTCCTCAGGAGGTGGTGGTACGTCACTGCACAACAGAAGGGATGGAGTTTGACCGAAAAGTAGGGGAGGTCGTAATCCCTATGATTGCCTTCATAGAAGGAGGCATGACCATCCCCATGGGTAGGATTACACGGGATTATCTACGGGCCCATAGACTCTGCCCCCACCAATGTGCTCCCAATTTTTTTAGAGTCCTAGGATCAATTGATGCTCTGGACCGACATCTGGGGCTAGGATTGACTTGGTACGACGTCGCCCATTTATATGAAGGCCACATAGAGTCTCAGGCAAGGTTTTACCTTAAGTCCCGTTCCAGTGTGGTCAAGTTGATCTCCTGCCTCCCCAAATCTAACAAAGGGATGAAAGACGACTACCTTATCATGTCGGGCCCTTGGAGTGACGGCCTAGCCTGCCCAACCAAGCTAGGAAAGCCAGGTGGAGCAATTTAGATCTAGGGTTTCTAACAGTAGATTTAAGGAGTACTCGGCTATACTTTATTGCACTTAGATATTGTTTTAATGCATTTACACTTATTTGTTTAGTTATTTCTTGTATTGCCGAGGCTCTTACCTATGTGATTTGTTTACATGACAGATAAATTGTTCACCAACCCAAAGCTCAGCCTGATTAACGTTCCAGCACTTAACTACCTGCTCAGATCAGAAATTTTCGTGAACGACAACGGGCAACTTCGTGCAGTTCACTTGATTTTGGACTTTGAGCCAATTTCAAAGTCGTTTTTAGACGTCGGCAATTCTATCCGAGCAGGAGACCATCGTTTAGCACGTATAGACGTCTCTCGGCCAGACTTCCTTGCCCCATACGATCTTCCCCCTGTCGACCACCCTATCCCACAAGGGATACCCATTGTTGCTCAACCGTTACAAGAAGTACCACTTGGGGAGGCTATCATCAGAGAAAAGATAGCTTCCTCTTCTTCCCTTGAACAAGAGATTGACAGATTCCAGTTTGAAGAAGAAACAATCCTTGTATCGGAGGCCGAAGAGGGAGTAGACGAGCATTCGTGCGTGCAAACCCCTGCCCAAGTGGTGACTTATATTGCTGACACTTCAGACGAGGAAGAAATGGCGCCCAAGACTGGTCCAAGCCTGAAGGAACTGATGAAGAACAGGAATAAGGCGCCATCCCCTCAAGATAAGCATAAGTCCAAGCCTCCTGTAAACCCTCATCCTCCTCCACCTCAGGTTCTTGCTGACGTCGGGCTGAAACCTAACCCGAATCTTAGGAGGAAAAAGCCAGTGGATACTGCCGAGGAGGGGGAGCTAGGCCCCTCAAAAGGGAATAAACAGGCCAGACAGACATAGGATCACAGGAGCAGGAGGTCCCACTCCGTGGACAATCGAGAGGAACCCCCAGCAGCCCAAGTACGTCGGTCTCCACGAACTTAGTCACCCATATTGGAGGTTGATGGTGCGCCTATCGTGATTGATGCCACACTTAGGCATTTTCGCGGGGGTCATGCGGGTCTGCTGGCTGAGGCTCTGGAACAGCCTCTCCTCCTTCCTCAGGATATGGCGGCCTACAGGAGTTTCAATCATCTTGACCTTTTCCTTTCCCTAAAAAGGGACTTGGCCATAGTAAGCTATTCTGCTCATCTTTCCTTCATTTACATGTACTTGCATTTTATAACAGAAGTAACTTTATTATTACACGTACTAGGTCACGCAACAAGTTTTCGTGGCTGAGGAATGGGTGAAGAATTCTCGCGAAGAGACGAGGGCTGCCCACGACGCCCGAGAGACCGCGGAGGCTCATCTAGGTGCACTGAAAGACAAACAAGCACAAATGGCCGAGCAGGTGAAGCAAGCTCTCCAGGAGAAGGCCAGTGCTGAAGCGGGCCTAAAAATGACTGAGAAGCAAGCTGAAGGCCTTCGCAAGGAGCTACACTACTGCGAAATTAATCTGGCAACAGAAAAGCAGTTGGTGAAAGATCTCCGCGAAGAAGTTCGCAAGGCCAAGGAGGCTGCCCAACTACTAAAATAGGCAGCTGAGGCTGAAAAGCAGGCGGCGTATGCTCTGGGGGTGCAGGAGACTCAGAGTAGGCTTACTGAGGAATTTTCTACCGTTGCCAGGGACTATTGCGACATCACTTGGGGTAAAGCCCTTGATGCCGCTGGGGTCCCTGCTGATTCCAGCCTAAGACGACCTGAGAGCATATACTATGATTCCGACATCCAAGAGCTCCCAGGTTCTAGCTCTCCTCCCCAAGAGCAACCAGCCCAAGTGTCTGAGGCTCCTGCAGCAGATCAAGCCCTTCCTGCTTCTGTGGAAGTCCCAACAGATTCCCGCCAAGATGCTAGCCAAGGGAAAAAAGTTGAGGCTCCCCAGGGCAAGGACAATAACCAAGAGAAGGGTAAAGGCAAGGCTTCAGATACTGCCATTTCTCAGTCCGAGCAAGTTGCTGACCCTCAAGCTCCCAAGACAAAAGCTTAGGACATTAGTTTTAGTATTGCGTTTGTTTTCTTTGTTTACTGTTTTCGTATATTTTTTTTTTTGTCAAAGACTTGTACTTCGTTCTCATTATTAATGAAGATATACTCCTTTTGTTTTACATGTTATGACAAATAATGGTGAACTCTTCTGCTGTCATTTCATTCTTTTTTTTTTTTACTTGTGTTATACGCATGGCTATATTAGGCAAATAAAGAATGTTAGAAGACTAATTCAACTAAAAAGTTCTGGAACTTGGGTTAATATATGAACCGAATAAGCATTTTTAATAGTAGCAAGGCCACAATATATATAACCAAACCAAACAGGAACTTTAAATCATATGCTTAAGCTTATATTTGAATACTTAAAGGAACTTAGAACAAGTGTTAACTAACCCAAATCATCTGGTCCGAGGACTCCAGTCATGATTGAGTTTAAGTTTAAACATTTGGTGGGACTGGGCAAGAGTGTTAACTAACCCAAATCAGCTGGTCCGAGGACTTCAGGCATGATTGGATTTAAGTTTAAACACTTAAAAGCACTAGAAGAGTGTTAACTAATCCAATTCATCTGGTCCGGGGACTTCAGGCATGATTGGATTTAAGTTTAAACACTTAATAGAACTGGGAGAGTGTTAACTAATCCAAATCATCTGGTCCGAGGACTTCAGGCATGATTGGATTTAAGTTTAAACACTTAATAGCACTGCAGGAATGTTAACTAACCCAAATCATCTGGTCCGAGAACTCATGCATGATTGGATTTAAGTTTAAACATTTGATAGAACGGCAAGAGTGCTAACTAACCCAAATCATCTGGTCCGAGGACTCATGCATTGGGCTTAAGTCCCACACTTTAATAATAATAGGTCCGAGGAGAAGAAATCATGAGGGAGCCCCGTAGCTGATAATAGAGCGTACAAATGTCCAAGGGTGTTGGTCCGAGAGAGTCATCCTCCTCGAATCCGACATATGTCAGTGAAGTGAGCTTCATCTTACCCTAGTCCACCTTCCAGGAAGCTCCAGCGACAAAGATAGACTACAAATGTACAGGGAATGGATAAGAACACAGAAATATCTAAGGAAAAGCTGCTACCATCGCATTAAATGCATTACAGCAGCTTTCCTGGCCGCATTAATGTGGAGAAGACCTCTGAACAGTGTTTTCAACCACTTTTACTCCCAGAAAATCAAAAAGCTGTGGGAAGGGAGACACAAACTCAAGTACGAAGCTAGATAGTAGACAAGTGGACGGTGGGATTGAATAAAGGAGGACTATATAATGGAATATAGTCTCCAGAAGAAGGGGATCGAAAAATATTAAAGGAAAACATTGAGGAAGATTCACTGTAGCACCAGGAAGAACACCATCAGAAATAACTTCATCCACGAACTTACTCCTTGGACACCACCGGAAATAACCAATTTACTCAAAAACTTACTCCTCGGACTTGAGTTCATCATTTGATTATGTGGTTTATCCTCCTCGGACAAACTGTTTGCTTCCATTAATTGTTGTAAAACCCATCGCCAGCCCAATTCTTCCATCCATTCTCTTACAAATTTATTGTACTGGGCTTATTAGGCCCATATCCTATTCTATCTGGGTTTGGGCTACGATTTGTGTACCTATAATTGGCGCCGTCTGTGGGGAGAATTAGCGCTAGTAAAGTTTACAACAGTTATGGCGGGTTCAGGACCACAGCAGATCAGTCCACCTCATGCAGAATCAGTGAACGTTAATCAACAAGGCGAGCTCCACAACCTTGAACAGGGAAATCACATAGATAACCAGTGAGAGGGCAGCTCGCAGACGATCCATACTGGTAGAAGCGGCTATCAACGAAGGAGCCATTTGGTGTAAGAGCACGCTGATGAAAAGGATTTGCAATGAGAAATAGAAGACTTAAAAAAGAAACTTCGTCGAGCGCAACGAAAGCAAACCCCTTCAAGCTCTGATGTTTCTTCCAACGATGAAGGAGAGGACAGTTACAGGGAATGCTCAGAAACTCCACCCAGTGAATCCTATCCTTATGAAGAGGAACATTCTCACAAGAGGAGGAGAAAAAGTTCGTCTGGAAGGGGAGTGGGAACCAAGGTCATGAAGAAGGCTCTGAGCCAAATTTCTAAGTCCCCCTTTACTCGGGGAATAGAAAAGGCAAAGCTTCCTAGACGTTTTCACCAACCTACGTTCTCCATGTATAACGGACATACCGATCCTGTAGAACATGTAAGCCAATTCAAACAAAAGATGGCGGTCCACTCTCAGGACGAAGCTTTGTTGTGTAGAATGTTTCCCTCCAGCTTAGGACCGATGCCAATGAGATGGTTCGATGGGTTGAGGATTAATTCCATCAGCTCCTTCAAGAAGCTCACTCAATCATTCTGTTCCCAATTTATTACATGCAGTAGGGTTCCTCAACCCCTAGATTCCTTGTTGTCAATGACAATGAGGGAAGGAGAATCTGTGAATTCATATGCCGAAAGGTATTGGGAGATATTCAACGAGATTGATGGGGTTTTTGATGAAGTCGCTATCAGAACCTTCAAGGTCGGTCTTCCCTCCGAACATGGTCTGAGAAAATCCTTGACAGGCAAACCGGTCACCAGTTTGCGACAACTAATGGATAGAGTGGATAAGTATAAAAGGATAGAAGATGATCAACAACAGCAACAACAGGGAAAAGGGAAAACTAAGCTTGTCCCTCATGAAAGGAGAGAATTTAGGCCGGACAGATACAATAATAACCGGTCGAGAAGGGATTATACTGAGCAGCAGATACCAAGTAACAATCAGGTGGTCGGAGCTGTATTCTGAGAGCCCATGCATCAAGTCTTGGAAAAGGTTAAGAACGAGCCCTTCTTCAAATGGCCCAATAAGATGATGGGAAACCCTGAAAAGAGAAATCGAAATCTCTATTGTCAATACCATCGGGACCACGGTCACACTACCAAGGACTGCAGAAGTTTATGGGATCACTTGGACCAACTTGTCCGAGAATGTAAACTGAAACAGTTGCTGCATCATTCTAGTAGTTTGGGTGGTCAGGCTGATACTCGACCGGAAAGGGAGAATCCTTCACGACCCCCTCTTGGAACTATCAACGTTATTTTTGCGGCGCCTGGCAGAACAGGGTCGTGCCCCTCTAGAGTAATGTCCGTGGCTCGCCTGTTTCCTGAGGATGATTGTCACGAGCCGAAAAGAGCTAAGTTAGATCGGTCCCTAGTCATGGGATTCTCGGACGAGGACAAGATTGGAACTATTCAGCCTCATGATGATGCTCTAGTGATCATTCTCCGAATTGGGGGCTATGATGTAAAGAGAGTGATGGTGGATCAAGGCAGTGCAGCCGAGATCATGTATCCTGATCTCTTCAAGGGGCTGAATTTAAGGACTGAAGATCTGACGCCTTACAATTCCCCTCTAGTAAGTTTTGAGGGGAAGGTCATTATCCCGAAGGGACAGATCAGACTGCCAGTGCAAACCGGATCGGAGACAGTGGAGGTCGATTTTATCGTAGTAGAGGCATACTCCCCTTATACAGCAATTGTTGCTAGACCTTGGCTTCATACTTTAGGAGCAGTCTCTTCCACCTTGCATCAGAAAATCAAATACCCATCCGGAGGCAAAATAGAAGAAATACTGGGTGATCAAACCATGGCGCGACAATGCACGATAGCAGCCATCCGACACAAGCCTGAAGTAGAATCTGAGACTCATAGAGCGGAGTTATAGCAATTAAAACCCCCAATGTTACCTAGTGGTGGGACGTCCGATGAGGTGAAATGTGAAGATCTTGTGAAAGTCACAATAGGAGACGACCCGGAGAAGTTTTTTCAAGTCGGATCCCAACTACCTCAGCAAGAGAAAGAGGAACTGGTAGAGTTCCTTAAACGAAACATCGACGTCTTTGCCTGGAATGCTTATGAGGCTCCAGGAGTAGATCCAGACTTCATTTGCCACCACTTGAATGTTAATCCACTAACGGCTCCTAAGAAGCAGCTCCCTCGTCGTCCATCTAAAGAGCATGCAGAAGCAGTCCGTCAGGAAGTGACGAAACTCAAACAGGCTGGGGCTATCAAGGAGGTCTTCTATCCTAAATGGTTGGCAAACACTGTAGTGGTCAAGAAAAAGAGTGGGAAGTGGCGAATGTGTGTTGATTTCATAGATTTGAATAAAGCTTGCCCTAAAGATCCATTCCCCATGCCCAAGATCGATCAACTGGTAGACGCCACTGTCGGCCATCCCCGGATGAGCTTCTTGGACGCGTTTCAGGGTTATCATCAGATACCTTTGGCCTTGGACGATCAAGAAAAAACTGCTTTTGTTACTCCAGTTGGGAATTACCACTACAAAGTGATGCCATTTGGCTTGAAGAATGCAGGTTCCACCTATCAGAGAATGATGACGAGGATGTTTGAATCATTACTGGGAAAGAATATGGAGATTTATATAGATGATATGGTGGTGAAGAGCAAAAAGGTGTCGGAGCATCTTGGAGACCTTCAAGTAGTCTTTGAAATTCTCAGAAGCTATAAACTACGTTTAAATGCTTCCAAATGCTCATTTGGTGTAGGATCAGGCAAATTCTTGGTTACATGGTTACTCACAGGGGAATCGAAGTTAATCCTGACCAGATTAAAGCCATCACCAATATGCGAACTCCTCGGAACCCAAAAGAAGTGCAAAAACTAACTGGAATGGCCGCCGCTTTGAATAGATTCATATCTTGATCAGCAGATAGATGCTGACCTTTCTTCCTATTGATCAACAAATGGAAGGACTTTGAATGGACGGCGGAGTGTGACGTAGCCTTTCAGCAACTCAAGGACTATCTAGCTCTGCCGCCGGTCATGTCTAGTCCTGAGCCAGACGAGGTTCTTTTTGCCTATATTGCTGTGGCTTCTCATGCAGTAAGCTTGGTGTTGATGCGGGTAGATAACGGCGTACAGCGGCCAGTGTACTACGTGAGTAAATCATTGCACGAAGCGGAAGTGCGTTATCTACCACTGGAAAAAGCTATACTGGCAGTGGTGCTTGGCACGCGTAAGCTGCCTCACTATTTCCAAGCGCATACAGTGGTTGTTCTTACACAACTCCCACTAAAAACCATACTCAGAAGTGCAGATTACACGGGAAGGATAGCCAAGTGGGGTACGATTCTGGGAGCTTTTGATATCAAGTACATGCCTCGCACCTCCGTGAAGGGACAGGTACTCGCCGACTTGGTGGCAGAATTCACCGAACCTGAAGCGAATGAATTATTAGCACAGAGAGACAAGGGTGAAAAATTGGTGGGTACAATCTTCCAATACTGCCCTCCGACATGGGAAGTTCATGTAGACGGAGCATCAAACCAAAAAGGTGCGGGGGTTGGATTAATACTAACGTCTTCCGAGATGGTTATCATTGAGAAGTCTTTGAGGTTAGACTTTCCTGCTACGAATAACGAAGCGGAGTATGAAGCTCTATTAGAGGGAATGGCTATGGTCCAAAGGATGGGAGGAAAGTCCATAAAAATCTTCTCAGACTCAAGGCTGGTTGTTGGTCAAGTAAAAGGGGAATTCGAAGCCAAGGATGAAAGAATACGGGGATATCTTAGTCAAGTTAAGATTATGCAGACGAAATTTGAATCATTTATCTTGCTACATATCCCAAGAAGTGGCAACGCGCATGCGGACTCTTTAGCCATGCTTGCAACCTCCTCGGCACAGAACTTGCCTCGAATAATCCTTGTTGAGGACCTGCATCGACCCTCGGCAACAGTGAACATGGTTCAAATCAACCAAGTGAGAGCGGGGCCAAGTTGGATGGATCCTATCATGCAATTCCTAAAGGAAGATATTTTGCCCAAGGAGAAAATCGAGGCTGACAAAATACGAAAGAAAGCTACCAGTTATTGGCTGTCGGAGGACAGCAAGCTATATAGGCGTTCCTTTTCGGGGCCTTATTTGCTATGTGTTCATCCTGACCAAACCGAATTACTTCTGGAAGAGATGCATGAAGGAATCTGTGGAAGTCATACTGGAGGCAGATCCTTAGCGCATAGGGCCATTTCTCAAGGTTATTGGTGGCCGAACATGCAGAGAGAAGCTTTAGAATATGTTAAAAAGTGTGATTAGTGCCAGCGGTACTCACCGAGTATACACCAACAAGGGGGAGTCCTTAATCCATTATCTAGCCCATGGCCTTTCGCTCAATGGGGCTTAGATATCGTCGGACCATTTCCTAAAGCTGTGGGAAATAAGAAATATCTCATAGTCGGCACAGACTACTTTACGAAGTGGGTTGAAGCAGAACCTCTAGCCAATATCCGAGATGTGGATGCAAAAAGATTCGTCTGGAAAAGCATTGTTACTCGGTTTGGCGTTCCTCATGTACTTATCTCAGATAATGGACTCCAGTTTGATAGCAAGATGTTCAGAAATTATTGTGGCGAGCTGGGGATTACTAACAGGTATTCTACTCCGGCTTACCCCCAAGGGAATGGACAGGCTGAAGCTGTGAATAAAGTCATACTAAGTGGATTGAAGAAAAGATTGGATGATGCAAAAGGCAAATGGGTGGAAGAACTTCCACATGTACTCTGGACGTACAGAACCACACCTCGTAGGTCTACCGGAGAGACCCCTTTTTCAATGACTTACGGAGCTGAAGCCGTCATACCTTTGGAGTCTGGGTTCCCGACGACGAGAACCAGCTCATTCAATCCAAAAGACAACGATGAACACCTAGCAAGAGGTCTAGACCTGATTGACGAAAAGAGAGAGAACGCGATGGTTCAATTGGCTCATTATCAGCAGAAACTGAAGCGAGGTTATGATGCCCATGTAAGGACAAGACCTTTGGCCCCTGGCGACCTGGTACTACGCAAAGTTGTGGGCTCGGCAAAAAACCCGGCGTGGGGAAAATTGGGGCCGAATTGGGAAGGACCATATCGTATCACCTCCAACACTGGTATTGGAGCGTACTTCTTAGAAGACCTGGACAGACTTGTAGTACCCCGCCCTTGGAATGTCAATAACTTAAAAAGGTATTATTATTAATAAATGCGTATTTAATCAATATTTGTTCTTTGTATGAAATGTGTATAACATTCTTGTCGTTATATCAAATGTTTATACTTAAACCCAATCATGCATAAGTCCTCAAACCAGATGATTTGGGTTAGTTAACATTCCTGCAGTTCTATTAAATGTTTAAACTTAAATCCAATCATGACTGGAGTCCTCGGACCAGATGATTTGGGTTAGTTAACACTCTCCCAGTTCTATTAAGTGTTTAAACTTAAATCCAATCATGACTGGAGTCCTCGGACCAGATGATTTGGGTTAGTTAACACTCCCAGTTCTATTAAATGTTTAAACTTAAATCCAATCATGCATGAGTCCTTAGACCGGATGATTTGGGTTAGTTAACATTCTTGCCGTTATATCAAGTGTTTAAACTTAAACCCAATCATGCATGAGTCCTCGGACCAGATGATTTGGGTTAGTTAACATTCCTGCAGTTCTATTAAGTGTTTAAACTTAAATCCAATCATGCCTGAAGTCCTCGGACCAGATGATTTCGATTAGTTAACACTCTCTCAGTTCTATTAAATGTTTAAACTTAAATCCAATCATGCCTGAAGTCCCCGGACCAGATGATTTGGATTAGTTAACACTCTTCTAGTGCTTTCAGGTGTTTAAACTTAAATCTGATTATGCCTGATGTCCTCAGACCAACTGATTTGGGTTAGTTAACACTCACTCAATCCCATCAAATGTTTAAACTTAAACTCAATCATGACTGGAGTCCTCGAACCAGATGATTTGGGTTAGTTAACACTTGATCTAAGTTCCTTTAAGTATTCAAATATAAGCTTAAGCATATGATTTAAAGTTCCTATTTGGTTTGGTTATATTTATTGTGGCCTTGCTACTATTAGAAATGCTTAATCGGTTTATATATTAACCTAAGTTCCAGAACTTTTTAATTGAATTAGTCTTCTAACATTCTTTATTTGCCTAATATAGCCATGCGTATAACACAAGCAAAAAAAAAAATGAATGATGAAATGACAGCAGAAGAGTTCGCCATTATTTGTCATAACATTTAAAACAAAAGGAGTGTATCTTCATTAATAATGAAAACGAAAACAGTACAGTAAACAAAGAAAACAAACGCAAAACCAAAACTAATGTCCTAAGTTTTTGTCTGGGGAACTTGGGGGTCAGCAACTGGCTTGGACTGAGAAATGGCAGCATCTGAAGCTTTGCCTTTGCCCTTATCCTGGTTCTTGTCCTCGCCCTGGGGAGCCACAACTATTTCTCCTTGGCCAGTACCTTGGCGAGAATCTGTTAGGACTTCTACAGGAGCAAAAAGGGCTTGATCTGCTACAGGAGCTTCAGACACTTGGGCTGGTTGCTCTGGGGGAGGAGAGCCAAAACCTGGGAGCTCTTGGATGTCGGGATCATAGTATATGCTCTCAGGTCTTCTTAGGCTTGAATCAGCGGGGACCCCAGCGGCATCAAGGGCTTTACCCTAAGTGATGTCACAGTAGTCCCTGGCAACGGCAGAAAACTCTTCAGTAAGCCTACTCTGAGTCTCCTGCACCCCCAGAGCATACGAAGCCTGCTTCTCGGCCTCAGCTGCCTCCTTTAGTAGTTGGGCAGCTTCCCTGGCCTTGCGGAGCTCTTCACGGAGATCTTTCACCGTCTGCTTTTCTGTTGCCAGATTGAT
Organism: Quercus parvula; assembly: GCA_030820535.1. Taxonomy (NCBI): domain Eukaryota; kingdom Viridiplantae; phylum Streptophyta; class Magnoliopsida; order Fagales; family Fagaceae; genus Quercus; species Quercus parvula. Next base: position 47,854,118 of record JAUAME010000009.1, on the reverse strand, counting down.
TTCGCAGTAGTGTAGCTCCTTGCGAAGGCCTTCAGCTTGCTTCTCAGTCGTTTTTAAGCCCGCTTCGGCACTGGCCTTCTCTTGGAGAGCCTGCTTCACCTGGTCAGCCATCTGTGCTTGTTTGTCTTTCAGTGCACCTAAATGAGCCTCCGCAGTCTCTCGAGCGTCGTGGGCAGCCCTCGTCTCTTCGCGAGACTTCTTCACCCACTCCTCGGCCACGTAAACTTGTTGCATGACCTAGTATGCATCGTGATAAAGTGGCTTAAGTTAAAAAAAAAAAAAAAAATACAAGTAAACGAAAATGAAAGAAAAATGAGTAGAATTGCTTACCATGGTCAAGTCCCTTTTTAGGGAAAGAAAGAGGTCAGAATGATTAAAACTCCTGTAAGCTGCCATGTCTTAGGGAAGGAGGAAAGGTTGTTGCAGAGCCTCAGCCATCAGGCCTGCATGACCCCCGCAAAAATGTTTAAGTGTGGCATCAATCGCAATGGGGGCACCGTCAACCTCCAATACAGGTGACCAAATTCGCGGAGACAGACGTACTTGGGCCGCCGGGGGCTCCTCTCGGTTGTCCACAGAGTGGGACCTCCTAGTCCTTTGGTCCTGCGTCTGTCTGGCATGTTTATTTCCTTTTGAGGGGCCCAACTCCCCCTCCTCAACGGAGTCTATTGGCCTTTTTCTCCTCAAATCTGGGTTAGGTTTTAGCCCGAGGTCAACAGGAACCTGTGGTGGAGGAGGAGGAGGATTTGCAGGATGTTTTGACTTATTCTTCTCTTGGGGGGATAGCGCCTTATTCCTGTTCCTCATTAATTCCTTTAGACTTGGACCAGTCTTGGGAGCCATTTCTTCCTCCTCGTCTGATGTATCGGCAATGTAATTTACAACTTGAGCAGGAGTCTGCACACACGAATGCTCGCCTACTTCCTCTTCAGCCTCTGATACAAGGATTGTATCTTCTTCAAATTGGAATCTATCAATCTCTTGTTCAAGGGAAAAAGAAGAAGCTGTCTCCTCTCTGATGATAGCCTCCTCGAGTTGTACTTCTTGTAACGGTTGGGCAGCAATGGGTATCCCTTGTGGGATAGGATGGTCGACAGGGGGAAGATCGTATGGGGCAAGGAAGTATGGCCGAGAGACGTCTATGCGCGCCAAGCGATGGTCTCCTGCTCGGATGGAATTGCCGACGTCCAAAAACAATTCTGAAATTGGCTCAAAGTCCAAAATTAGGTGAACTGCACGAAGTTGCCCGTCGTCGTTAACAAAAATTTCCGATCTGAGAAGGTAGTTCAGCGCTGGAACGTTGATCAGGCTGAGCTTAGGGTTGGTAAATAGTTTATCTGTCAAGCAAACAAATCACATAGTTAAGAGCCTCGGCAATACAAAAAATAACTAAACAAATAGATGTAAATGTATTAAAACAATATCTAAGTGCAATAAAGTAAAGCCGAGTACTCCTTAAAATCTAATGTTAGTAATCCTAGATCTAAATTGCTCCACCTGGTTTTCCTAGCTTGGTTGGGCAGGCTAGGCCGTCACTCCATGGGCCCGACAAGATAAGGTAGTCGTCTTTCATCCCCTTGTTAGATTTAAGGAGGCAGGAGATCAACTTAACCACGCTTGAACGGGACTTAAGGTAAAACCCTGCCCGGGATTCTATATGGCCTTCATATAAATGGGCGACGTCGTACCAAGTCAATCCTAGCCCCAGATGTCGGTCCAAAGCATTGATTGATCCTAGGACTCTAAAAAAATTGGGAGCGCATTGGTGGGGGCAGAGTCTATGGGCACGTAGGTAATCCCTTGTAATCCTGCCCATAGGGATGGTCATACCTCTTTCTATGAAGGCAATCATAGGGATTACGACCTCCCCTACTTTTCGTTCAAACTCTATCCCTTCTGTGGTGCAGTGTCGTACCACCACCTCCTGGGGAATGTGGTACTTCTCTTTGAATAACTCTATCAAGGCCGGAGTCTTTACTAAACGCTCAAATCTACCCATTGTTAGCTTGTGAATTGTAGAAAGGTTAGCCGAGGAGGTTAGCCGAGAAGATAGGAGGAGTTCGAAGAGTGAAACTTACGTGGGGCAAGAGACAGACTGATCTTCTTGTCGCTGGAGGATCTTTGAAGTCTCTCTTGTGAAGGTGTGGTAAGTGCTAAGATACGAACGCTCTGAAATTGCAAACTCTGATGAAGAGGAAAAACAATGGTGCTTGGAAGCTTTTATAGTAGAAACGAAAAAAGAAGGAGACACAATCCCGCCCAAATATTGAAGATAAGACCTGAGCCGTTGGATTAGTATTCCACCGTTGGATGTCTGGAGCGTAACGCAGTCCTAAGCGTTTAATGATGATTGCGCAAGTTCCCAAACGTCAGAAGCTCTCGTGAAATGACAGAAATGACCCTTACACGTGCCTGGGTTTAAGTATCCTTGTGGACTACATTGTAATTACGGATATACATCAAAATTATAATTTTTCTCCTCGGATAAGAGGGAAAAATTAGAATTTTTAGGGGCTATTGTGGGGGAGGAAAAACTTGAGCCTTTGCATTGGGCTTAAGTCTCACACTTTAATAATAATAGGTCCGAGGAGAAGAAATCATGAGGGAGCCCCATAGCTGATAATAGAGCGTACAAATGTCCAAGGGTGTTGGTCCGAGAGAGTCATCCTCCTCGGATCCGACATATGTCAGTGAAGTGAGCTTCATCTTACCCTAGTCCACCTTCTAGGAAGCTCCAGCGACGAAGATAGACTACAAATGTACAGGGAAGAGATAAGAACACAGAAATATCTAAGGAAAAGCTGCTACCACCGCATTAAATGCATTACAGCAGCTTTCCTGGCCGCATTAATATGGAGAAGACCTCTGAACAGTGTTTTCAACCACTTTTACTCCCAGAAAATCAAAAAGATGTGGGAAGGGAGACACAAACTCAAGTACGAAACTAGATAGTAGACAAGTGGACGGTGGGATTGAATAAAGGAGGACTATATAATGGAATATAGTCTCCAGAAGAAGGGGATCGAAAAATATTAAAGGAAAACATTGAGGAAGATTCACTGTAGCACCAGGAAGAACACCATCAGAAATAACTTCATCCACGAACTTACTCCTCGGACACCACCGGAAATAACCAATTTACTCAAAAACTTACTCCGCAGACTTGAGTTCATCATTTGATTATGTGGTTTATCCTCCTCGGACAAACTGTTTGCTTCCATTAATTGTTGTAAAACCCATCGCCAGTCCAATTCTTCCACCCACTCTCTTACAAATTTATTGTACTGGGCTTATTGGGCCCATATCCTATTCTATCTGGGTTTGGGCTACGATTTGTGTACCTACAAGTAAAATATATTTCTCTTGTTCAACTGGTATCAATACGATATTGACTTTCTTGATTTGAAGATCATTTCTAATTGCTGAAAGCTTTGCGATATTGTTTGAGGTAAAGCCTAGATTAATAGAGTACCCTTTAATCTGGTGGCCCTCACGATTAGGGGCGGAGCCAAGAATTTTTGTTTGGAGGCCAAATTGCAGTATTAATATATTTATCAAGACAACCCCCCACACACATATATATACACACGCTTTTTTTATTATATACACACACATATATACACACTCTTTTTTATTTGATAAGTTATATATATACACACACCCAACAACAAAAAAAGAGCTTAGTACTTTCAATCAAAATTATATTTGATGGCAATCTTTCATAAAATTAATAAAATTCATTTTTACCATTTTCATAGTGAAATTCTTAAAAAGTTTCATTTTCTATACAAATTATCAAAATTTATACTAATGCAAGTAAAAAAATCATTCCATTGAACTAATGAAATTTTAAAAAACATGAATGATCCAAAATTTGGAGGAACAAGTTAGGATCCAAACATACTTGAAGTTATGTTTCTTTAACCCATTATATGGCAACTAAAGAGACATTTCATGTGTAGTTTTACTGACAATATTTTTTTAATGAGTCAATGACTTGTTAATCGCCACATAACGGGTTGAAAAAGAGAAATTCAAAGATGTTTGGTGCCAAACTTTATCAAATATTTAATAGATATAAGAGCACGTTTTATAATAAAAAATAGAATTGTGAAAAATAAAGTTATGTTTCTATAACTATTAGAGCAATTATTTTTTTAAAGAGTATCATTGGACTAATTCAAATACTTGGGGGGGCCAACTCTTATTTTTGTAGACTAAATTTTGAAAACATTAAAATCATTATATATATATATATATATATATATGTATGTATATATATATGTATGTATATATTTTTTTTTTTTTCAAAATTTTCAAAATTTTGGGGGGGGCCACCCTTCAACGCAGCTCCGCCCCTGCTCACGATTGCACAAAATACCCCCCTGCCCTTGCTTTACCACGATTTTCTTGCAAACTACCATATGTATTAAGGGATATGAAAGGGAAATTAAGGGGTGCCCATCTAATTTGTTTCAAAATTTTGGGGGATTTGAGGAGGTCTCTAGACGTTAGAAAGTGGAATTGCCGTGCAAGCTAGGTATTGTCTGATGGATAAGTTCAGCTGAATCAGCTTTCAATGTTACCTTTTGAGGGAAGATGTATTTGTTTCTTCATAACCGCAGTTGCCATGTAGTTATTTCCAAGGGATGTAGTTATTTTCTAGTTGAAGCGATTTTATTTATTTCTTTAATATTATTTATAACAATATTATTATTATTATTATTATTTTTTTTTTTTTGCATTTTGCTAAAGCAATTGTCTTAAAGGGAGGAGAAAGAAATTTTAGGGGAGTGTTTTCGGAAGGGAGCTATTCTTCCAAAAGATTGAATACTAGTGGTTACCTGTTAACTTCCATTAATTTTTTTTTACTTATGTGTCTAACTAAGTAATGAAGTAACAACTTTTTTTCATATTAAAAATTACAAATAAGCACCTAACTGCTTGAACCCATTTCTATTCGGTTTGATCACCCAAACTATTATTGCTAAAGTTGATTCACTTCCAAATCCTCGTGAACAAAACTAGACCTAACATAATTGGACCCGGACACGTTAACTCAACTCAAGCCTAAAGAAAAATACTTGATTTGACCTGAGATTTTTTATCCAAGGTAAAAATAAGTCAACCCAACCCATTTAATTTCCAAATTGGATCAACCCACAAGTCATATGGGTTGACTTCTTTATTATTAAAAAAATTAGACCAAAATGGCCAAATGAGAAAATTCACTGTATTCACATCATACTCATAGAATCTGATTTCTTTCACACGCTAAAAAAAAAAACCCTAAATCCAAATGTTTGGAATGTGATTGTCTTTGTCTCTGCTTCTTAATCTCATTATCAAATCTCAATTCTCAAGTTTGAAAATTTCTTATGTTAGATCTGCTACTAGCATTAAGTAGATGGAAGTGCAATTCATATAGTATTTACTTATTCTTCTTTAGTTAATATATATATATATATATATTAATTTAGTTATCTTTCTATGTAATTTTATTTTTTATTTTTTACATGCAATAGGAACAGGTGTACCTAAGAAAGTTGATTATTTAAAGTGATCCATGAAATTTAGTTTTTTTTTTTTTGCTTGTTTGTTTGTTTGTTTGTTTGTTTGTTCTTTTATGGTTTGATTAAAGTCAAGTTTAGTTTGGTTCAGTGGCAATTCCATGATTTTTTTTTTAGGTGGATCAATAAGAAAATGAATTTTATGATCTATGTGGTTTCCTTTTTACAAATTTGTTTATAGTATGTACTATCAATAAAATAAAAGATGAAAAGTGCTACATTTTGCTCATTAGTAAAAGCAAGTAACAATCTACCGTCTAGGATTTGTTTTGAAAATGTTGTGGAGATAGCATTTCTCATAAAAGATAAATTATAAGTCCATTTGGCATCAATGAGCATACTAATTATTGTTGCTAAGATTAAATCTTGGAAATCATCTCTTGTTTCTAAATACAATAAATATATTAATTAGTGTTATTAATTGAATTGCAAGCGAAATCTAAATACAATAAACTTTTATCTATAAGTTTATTTCAAATTTGTTAAAATCTAAATGAGCTTTTTCCCGATATTTAAGATGAACAAATTTTTACTTTTGTTGTTGGGCTTACATTCCCCACCCCCCCCCCCCCCCCCAAAAATTTCAAATCAAATTGGTTTGTAGTTGAGCTTTTTCTTGTTTTAAAAAAGACTTAGATACTGTTAAGAGAATCATATTCAAGCTTATTTTTGTTGGGCTTTTAAAAAATTTAGATTCAGAGTATTCAAATTTTTATTATAGGAGGGTTAAATAAGGAAACTTTTTTAAAAATTAAATATAATATTCCCTGGACACTGCCTAGTGTTGCCCCTAGTTTGGTTTTGTTGGACCACAATCAATGAATTTTTTTTATTTAAATAATTCCGTAATTATGACAATGAGAGAAGGGAAATGAGAACCTTAGGGGTGTTTGGTTTAGGACTGGGGATGTTTGGTAGAGTAGTTTGAGATGGGATTTTTGTAGTTTTTTGAAATACATGTAAGTGAAAAAATGTATGGAAATGTGTGTAAGTGTATTTGAAATATGAAAATTATTGCTCAAACATGGATACCAAATAGGTCATCACTCAATTCCTAAATTTCATGGGCCCTACCTTAAGAATGCTTGTTTGGTTCAGTTTTTTTTTTTTAATCTCAATTCTTATGACTTATTACTCAAAAAATTGAATTAGAATCATGAAAACTGAAAACAACTTTTATGAGTTTTCAAATACTGAAAATTGAGTTATGGGATATGAGATATGGGTTATGCGAATAAACTCAAAAGCTCTTGAAATCAAATGGGATCCTACTTCTAAAGCCTCATTAATAGGTTAGAAATCTACAAGGATATATAGCTGACATCTTGTCAAAGAAAAAGTTTGGTGACATCTAATGAGGTAAGGTTCCATTCCCCAAAACACGACTCCCACCTTGAATTTGTGCATCATAATTCATGCACACATTGAATTCTTAAAATTTCTTTCTCAAAGAAAGCTGTGAATTTTAATGAAGCATAGTTAGGGAGACCAATAAACTGGGAGTCTAATGGAATCCTTGTGCTTACTTGAAGGGAGTATCTACGCAAGTTTTGCAAATTGACAGTGAATTCAACCACTGCATGTGCAAAATTAAGTTTGATTTTATGGTTGCATGCAGCATGCTTGTGCGATATTTCATATATGCTTGCAAGTTGAAACTTGGAACATGCAAATGTTAGGCTACTTATAAACTTAGACTCAATTGGAGGGAAAAAAATATAGATGAATGCTTTATAGGAAAATTCTTAGGTACTCCCGGAGCATAAATAAAATGGTATTCCCTTCTCTCACATTTATAATGAACCACACCATGAATTTAATGAGTGGACCCAACCATGAATGTGAAAGAAGAGAACACCATTCTCCATACTCCGAGAGTACTTAAGTATTACTTTGCTTTATAAGTGTGAGGTTCATATTTTAGTTGGGGGTCCTAAAAGGTTGAAAGTAGCTAGAAACTTTTGAGAGCTTGAAAAGCTGAAATATTGCGGAGGGCATGAGCTCCTACATAATCTCATATTATATTGTAATTTTGTGATAAATGAATTTGTAATTACTTGTTGTATTAATTCTTTTTATAAGATAGAAAATTTTTAAATAAAATATTTGTTGTAAATTAATTTCATTTTCATTTCCACCTCGCATCCCAGTCTGTGGAGCCCAAAGAACTTACCACCCCAAAATTCTAACTTTCATAATTAAATTCCACAGTTGGGTTGATGAAGTTTTTAATAATTCATGGAACATGTAAACCAATAATACGGCATGTCATTTAAGGGATTCAAGTCAGAATGGGTGGTAGGCAGAAGCTATACGGCCATACTCTGGGCCTTACAGTTAGCACAAGCTGAGGAATTTCACAAGATCATCGCGGTGCGAGATGCCAAAACTTGTTTTGATGCTTTGAATTCTAGCATGTCTAATGTAAATTGGTCTATATCTGTACTGTTAAGCACTGCTATAGAGCTTAGTTGTAGATTTGTTTCCTATGCATTTAGTTGGGTTAGAAGGAATGTGATGCAGCATGAGCGTGTAGAAGCAGAATCTATAACACACAAATACTACAACTCTTCCACTAAACCTAAGTTCTACAAGAACACTAGGCTAATAGGCAAAATAATAGAGAAAACCTCTCTAGCAAAATTTTATTCAAAAACACACATAACATAAATAACTTCTCTATAAAGAGTATTTATAGGAATAGAATTTCTCCTAATCCTTTTAGGAAAAGAAATAATAAACCTACTTCTACTTGAGAAAGGAAAAACAATTTAACCAGGAAAATAAAAAACAATTAAAATCATAATTCAACAAGGAAAAAGAAAACAACATAGAATATTAAAATATTTTATTCTTCCTTAACTAATCTGCATCATTCTCTCGGGGTTGGGGAAAACTCGTCCTCGAGTTTTGTGGCAATCTTTCATGATCAATTATTGAAACCCCGAATAATCCTCTCCATCATATTCTTCTGTGCAAGACAAGACGAATCAATATGCTACTTATCAATCTTTTCTCACTCATAATAAATCTTGATATACGGATTTTTATTCTTGATCTCTTTTGCCACGGCGGGATATTTGAAGCAAGTACTAAAAAAGAATTCATGCACACATCCATAAACTTCATATTTCCTCCTCGACAAAGATTACTTAAAATCACTCGTTCACGCCTCTTGTTGACCTCTATCAATTCTTGTTCAATAAAATCCTCCCAGAATGGATCAATAACCTTCTGTTTCTGAATGTCGAAAGTCTCATCAACGATGTGAGTTATGGGCTCATCTCGTATGTATATGACTTTATTTTTATCAAGCTCAATCTTTTCTCCTTGACTAAAATCTTCAGGATAGTCATCATAAATTGGTGAAGAATCCCAATCTATTAGACAAACTCTTTCAATATATTCATCATCCTCTTTGATATCGCAGCTCTCCTATTTGATATCAAGATCCTCCTCCTCCTTCACAAAACATGGATTTGGATGGTAATTTTAAGGTTGACTTCCAACGGCTAAGGCGGTGAGTTTCTTTGAAAACGCATCAAACCACTCCTCTATTTGAAAGAACGCCTCTAATTGCGCATTGCGTGCAACCTCATTGCATTCATACTCACCATCTACAGCAGCGTGCCTTCCCCCATGCGATCCTCATGCCATGGTAGGAACCTAACCGTGCTCTAATACCAACTAATGCAGCGTGAGCGTGTAGAAGCAGAATCTATAACACACAAATACTACAATTCTTCCACTAAACCTAAGTTCTACAAGAACACTAAGCTAATAGGCAAAATAATAGAGAAAACCTCTCTAGCAAAATTTTATTCAAAAACACACATAACATAAATAACCTCTCTATAAAGAGTATTTATAGGAATATAATTTCTCCTACTCCTTTTAGGAAAAGAAATAATAAACCTACTTTTACTTGAGAAAGGAAAAACAATTTAACCAGGAAAATAAAAAACAATTAAAATCATAATTCAACAAGGAAAAAGAAAACGACTTAAAATATTAAAATATTTTATTCTTCCTTAACCAATCTGCATCAAGATGCATATTGTGTTGCACATACTCTTACTAAGTTTGCTTTTATAAATAGGTTGTATACAGTATATCTGTTGTAATATTTTTTTCCCTCCCTCCATCGGTGTTCAAGGAGATGATCAGGAAGGATGTTTATGTTTCTACCTTTTCATGATACTAGTCACTATCTCATGTGTTGCACTGGATAGTTAAATAAAAATTATATATATTTGTTGCTTGAAAGTATAATCGGCCTTATACAATTCATTCAAGAGTGATGACATTTAAGCAAATGAGTAACTGTCTGTTGAGGACAAATTTTTCACGCCGCATGGCTTTATTTCATTAGCAACCTGCACCACATCAACATTATTATGGATTTTGGAAAAAACCTCTTTTAAAGCCCAAAAGAGCCCATATTCACAAAATGACGCCAAAGCCCATGGTTCAAAACCCATGGTGATATTATCTCATCAAAGCCTTAGTTCAAGCTCATGGCACAACATCTCATTTTCAGCTCATGATCCAAGCTCATGAGTCTCATCAGGGGAATTTTGGGAGTTGTGGTTTGGAGGGCCAAGAAGTATGTTCAACAAAGCTCTAGCGGTTCAAAGTTGATAAAGGAAAACATATTGCTTAGCATGTCTTCCCTAATTCCCTAAACTCTGACGAGTCAGTGTGTAATAGGTAACATCTGGTAAGCCTCTCATATCATATAACACTTTAAATAATAAAACTCTCCATGCTCTTTACATACAAAATTAATGTTCATCATATAATATAAGTTTTAAAATGTAATTATATTATTTCATATAAATTATATTATTATTTTCATTTAAATCAATTCCAAGCACATAGCTAAATCTATATTAATATCTCATATTTAGCATTAAATGCTCTCATTGCTTTCCAAAATTTGGTTAAAACACAAAGAGACCATAATTACACCTTTAAAATTTCATCAAATATCAACCAATTAGTTTATTACTTACCAAAATTATATATGGACTAAACATATAATTTTCCAAAAAATGAAACTTAGCCAAAAATACCAACAATGGTTCCAGCAGAAACAACAACAGCTCCAGCAAAAATAGCAACAGATCTAGCAGAAGCTGCAGTAGCTCTAGCAGCAACTACAGTAGCTCCAACAGCAACTGCAGTAGCTCCAGTAGCAGCTTAGGCAACTGACACATGTCCAAAAGTAACATCATCAACTCATTAATGCCCAATCCCAACAACTTGCTACCATACCCAAAGAAGTAAGGGTCCTATAAAGGAACTTATACCATTTTAAGTTAAGATCCTTAGCCTCCAGCTGCAATACCAGAAATAGAAGGATCCCATAAAGGTTTTCTTATCACTTTTAGCCAAACCATGAATTTAATTCTAAATATATTCCTACAACAGAAGATGCCATTTAGATGACATCATCCAGTAACTGCTGTTGTAGAGCTGACAGCTGTAATAGCAGCTCCAGCAGCATTAAAGGCTCGGGATTTCTTCTTTTAGGTAAAAACCAAAAACCCACTAATGAAACCACTTACTTTGTCAAAGATTTTTCCTTATTTGCTAAATTTCCCTTCAACTAATTCTAATCTAGTTACATACTTGGCTTTATATAAAAAGGACCAAGCACCACACCGTTAGACACCATCCATCCCTCTCTCACCCCTTTATTCTAAAACTTCATTCATTTTGTTGCCACATACACATTTTCATACTTCTCCATCTCGCTTACAAAATCTCTCTTCATAGATAACAACATAACACACATATTACAACACTACTATCCATCCCTCTCTCATCCTTAAAATTCTGAAACTTCATTCATTTTGCTGCCATATCTCTAAACATCCCAATATCCTTCTCCATCTCTCTTACAAAATCTCTTCTCTTAGAAAGAAACATAACTCATTATCATAACACAAAAGTCATTCCAGCAGCAACTATAATCTCATGTATTTACTATATTTAACCTCAATATCTCTCATACTTCCCTATATTTTACAAACACATTCCTCACAAAATATCCGTACATACTTCTCTTATATCTTCAAACTCCATGTCTCACTAAGTAATTATATACAAGATCCATATTCAATAAAGTATCTACACATAATTCCTATACATATTACAAACACCATATCTCTTAAAACATATATATTTTTTACCATCTCCATACATCTTAAAAGATATCAAACACTCTTCCAAAAACATGTTACAAAAGCCCTTTTTATGGAAGGCATATAATTATAATGTTAAAAGCCCTTCATATGAAAAGCACAAATTTATAATATTAAAAGCCCTTCTCATGGAAGGCAATATCACTTATATCTTACTAAAAAAACCAAAAGAATATCATCACAGGGAATTTCATTTAAGTGCATGATAATGGAGACAAACTCAACCAACCTATGCACACAGCTAGACATATTCTCTCTCCCTCCAGTTGCACCCATTTTTCCCCTTCAATCATGAAGTTACCATGAAAGGACTCATAATATCATATTGTACCGCTGGACTCATTTTATCATGCTGCTGAAATGTTATAAGTCTACTGCTGTTATACGGCTGGAGCTACAAACTGTGAAGATAAGTCATTATATTTTTATCTCTGAAATTATATTATTAAGTATATTTTAATTTATTATCATTGTACAGTTGTACTCATATTATTCTGCCGTTGGAATGTTGTTAGCTCACTAACGCTATATGGCTGGAGCCACAATCATATAAAGAACAAAGTAATGCTATACCGCTGGAGTCAGAAATATAAGAGATAAGTCAATGTTTTCTCCATCTTTGAAATTACATTATTAAGTATATGTTAACCCATTATTATTGTACCGTTAGATGCAAGTTACTTTAATATCATCTCACTATTTAATAAAACATGGTCTCACTAATACTTCATTAATGAACATACATATTAATAAATTGATCTACCACTATTGGACAAATATTATTTGGACATAAACCGCCGCTGAACATATATTATTCGGACATAAACCACCAATTGACATATATGATTTGGACATAAAACATTGCTGGACATACCTTATTTGGACATAGACCATTGCTGGACATATCTTATTATATTGGACATGAACTATACCACAGCTGGATATGGACTATTGGACTCATCCCATCATTGGACTTATGACACTTAATTAATTACTTTCTAATATTGGATATCACTTAATAAACATAACAATGATGTTCAACAAATCATTTAATCAAAGCTATTATGCTAAACATATTATATTTCAACCATTATCAAGATTCTAAAACTTTGGGCGTTATCTATTTTGTAGGATTAAAATGCATCGGAAGCCATTGGTCTATGCGGCCCAATGTTGAGTTTCGGATTGGACTTCCCAAAACACATCCGAGCCTAGCAAAGTCACACCTCCAGTAGAAGACACGTGGCTACGTGCAAAAACCGCCCTCGACACTGTCCTAAAAATTACATTTGTATATTCATAGCCTTTATGTCTAGAAAGGCTTCCACTTAAATTTAACTAAACCAAAGTGGACCGAAATGCTATGTTAAATTTAACCTAAGATTTTATATATTACTAGTTTGAGATCTATATTTTTTTAATAAATTTGGATTTAGAATAGGTGCTTTCAACCCAAACTTGTCTTTTTCCATTATATAAGTGCACAAAAATGGACTAAATGCACCAAATGGACCGAAGTGAACCAAAATGAACCGAATTGGACCAAAGTGGACTGAATAGAACAGAATGACTGAAGTGGATAGGATAGGACCAAAGTGGACCAATTAAGACAAGAGTGGACAACATGGACCGAATAGGACCAAAGTGGGCCGAATAGGACTAAATTGGATCGAATAGAACTAAAGTTGATTGAATATGAGTGAATAAGACCAAAGTAGATAGAATGGACTGAATAAGACCGAATTGAACTGAAGTGAACTAAATAGGACCGAATGGACCGATTAAGACCAAAGTGGACAAAATGGACTGAAGTAGACCAAAGTGGGCTAAATTGGACTAAAGTGGACCGAATAGGACTAAAGTGAATTGAATATGATTGAATAAGACAAAAGTGGATAGAATGGACCGAATATGACTGAAGTTGGATGAATAGGACTGAATAGAACCAAATTAAACTAAATAAGACCAAAGTGGACAGTGGACAGAATGGACCAAATAAGACCAAATAGGTCTAAATTGGACCAAATTGGACTAATTAAGACCAAAGTGGACAGAATGGACCGAAGTGGACCAAATAGGACTAAAGTGGGCCAAATAGGAAAAGTGGAGTGAATAGGACTAAAGTGGATTGACTAGGACCGAATAAGACAAAAGTGGACATAATGGACCGAATAAGACCGAAGTTGACCAAATGGGACAGAATAGATCCAAAGTGTACTGAAGTGGATTAAATAGGACTAAATAAGACCAAATTGGACTGAATATGACCAAAGTGGCTTGAAGAGGACTGAAGTGGATTGAATAGGACTGAATAAGACCAAATTAGATTGAATGGACCGAATAGGTCTGAAGTGGACCAAGGTGGAGATAATGGACCGAATTGAACTGAAGTGGACCAAATAGAATAGAAAGTGGACTAAAGTGAACCGAATAGGACCGAAATGGAACAAATTGGACCAAGTGGACTGAATGGACTGAGATAGACCGAATAAGACTGAAGTGGACAAGAATTTTTTTTTTTTTTTCAAAATTTATAAATATTAATCTTTAGACACCTAAAATATTTTTTTATATGTATTTCCTAAGAAATATAAAATTTATTATCAAAGGGTTTGAATTTTATTGCATTTGTTTTTTTTACCTATGCTACTCTTGGGCTGACACTGCTACTGACCAAGTTAGACTACTTTTCTTTTTTGTGAAAGGCTAGACTTATTTACTTCAACTCAACCTTGCTTATAAAGCTTTTTCCCAACAATCTTGTCCTCTAGTTGTGATACTAAAGTGCTTTAATAAGTAATTGACGAATTAGATTAAGCCTTTAAGGTGATTTGAGATTTTGAGAGTTAAAATGCTAGATTTATTGCATAGTCTCTTGATCTCTGTATTATTTTATATATTAACAACCTTTTCTAATCCAAATTCATCCCTAACAAACAATGAGTCCTTTGATTTTAGATGTTTCCTTTTTCCTCAGTAAAGCAAGGAAATTTAATCTGGATCTTGAGTCTTGACCAGACCAACACACGAGATGGGAGTGTCACTTGGCCCTAAGGCCACTGGCCTTTGATTGTAGAGGTTTTATCACATAAAAAAATGCATTAATTAATAATATGTGTAACTAAATCAAAAGTTCCCAAAGCTTTTGCAGTGTTGCAGAGAAAATGAAGGAATCTATATATATAATAATAGGTAAAACTGAAAGAAACTCAAATTAGAATTCTAAATTAGAGTTTCAATTTTGCGCTATGTGTCCTAAATTATTTATTCTCAAAGAGTTTTATTTCTTAATTTTAGAATCAAATGTGGCACCACATCATAAATATTCATCCAAGTGAGTTATTAAGTACAAAAACCAAAGAGTTTAGAATAAATGAATCGTATGAAAAAAGTTAATCACAATAATAATAATAATAAAACATGGATAATTTACATTTTATACATAATAATATCCTTACAAAATTTTTTAAAAAGTTAACAAAATATAAAAAAGACTATCAATAGTATCTCAATTATATATGTAGGAATTATATTATGCATTTTATTGTATATCTTTAAGTGTATCCATGCATATACATGGGGTTACAAACTAGTAAGAATAACCGCTAGTAACATTCAAGACACGAATTTAAAAGCTTGTACCAACCGAAGTGATTTTTTACTTTCCAAAACTACATTTTCAAAGGCTACTCATCATTGTCTATAAATATAGGCTTCATATTTTTTTTTTTTTACAATTTTACACCATTAAAAGAGAAATTCACGGAATTCTGCAAGATTATTATTTGAAGAAATCTGTTTTGTTGTATCCTTGAGATAAATTTGCTTGTGAATTGTGACCATATAGCAAACTATTAAGTGGCGGAAAATATTGTCTTAAAGATAGAAAATTCACTTGTGTCTCTAAATCATTAAAGTTACTTATATTTTCTCATTATTCATCCCATAATCCCCAGCATTTTTTTTTTTTTTTTTTTGTTTAGCTTACCTCCAGTACTTTTTCAAAATGAATCTCTTTTTGTTTTAATGAAAGACTGTCACATCATCCACTAACTAAATAAAATGTGGAGATTAAAACTCACTAGGGTGTAGGGCCACTACCACTTGTTATCGTATATTTAAAACAAAAGGACATGTTCAATTAAAAAAGTATCAATTATGATAAAATCATTACTTTTCACCACCATAATTTTACACATTCTTGAACCTAAATGTAATTTATAATAGAAAATACATATAATACAAATAGCTTGGGCAGAGACCATTTATTCATTTTTAGTTTATACTCTCCCTAAAATTAATCATATTCCATAATTGTATTCATATCCGCATGCTAAAGTAATATTTAAGTCCAGATTGAAGGGTCCCGTTCTGGTTCAATCGTATGTCATTTTCATAAACTTCAAGAGAGAGATAATAAACACTCATTTTGGTCCATTTAGGTCCATTTGGTATAATTCGGTCCATTTTGATCCACTTTAGTCCAATTTGGTCCATTTCGGTCCAGTTTAGTCTAATTCGATATAGGTTAGTACATCAGTCCATTTGGTCCACTTTAATCTAATTCGGTTCAATTCGGACATTTTTATCCAATTTGGTCCAATTCGGTCCATTCAATCCATTTCAGGTTAGTATGATTTGTTGGTTATGTTATATACATTATTAACATTGAGACCTACAACACGGCTTCATGAATTTTGTAACAAATACCTTAATTCATTCTTCCAACTGACCACACAATAATCATTGATTACACTTGCTTTATCCTTTGCACCATCTATTTCAATTTTATAGATACTCATTTTTTACTGTAGAACTATAAGTACCTAGTTTTTTATAAGGGGTAATTGCAGTAAACCACTTGTGGTTTGGCTCAAAATCATTTTGCCTACCCGTAGTTTAAAAAGTGTCACTTTACCCACCTGAAGTAAGCTCCGTTAGTCTCTCATTATCTACTTCTGTTAAAAACAAGAGCAAAATGTATTTTTGCATTCTTTTTATGTCTCTCTCCTCCCAAAACAAAAACAAATAAAAGAAAAAGAGAAAAAGAAGATCAAAAGGTGCTCATAAAAAAAATTATTCAATATCAAACGTTTCAAAAAGAAATTTTCAAATCTCATTCAATAATTCAATAAATCATTCATTCTGTCACAATCTCTCTCTCTAGCTCACTCACTCACTGTTTATTTCCTTATATAATACACAATGCAAATGGAGAACAATAATAATGATGAAGATTTTGAAGACGAACCTCCTTCACTAGACTCTGCCTGAAGGTCTCTCTCTTGCTCTCAAAGGTACACTTTCACAGCTCTCACTTTCATAAATTTGAAATAGCATTAAACTTGTTCAACTGTTTTTTTGTTTGTTTGTTCTATATAGAATGCCAGGAGTGGAGATCCAAATCTGAAGCGCAATTGAAGAAGCTAGATAGCCAAAGACCAGCCACGTTGGATCTAAACATTACTACCTTCCAATAATGGAAGGACTTTGCCTTCGAAATGGGTAGATGCACAGAGGTGGGGAATTGTGTATTACTTGCTGTATTCGCAGATGTTTGAAGGAGGGATTGTGGGGAATTTTGTTGTGGCAGAGTCTCCATTCTTGGCTGGAATCTTCATTGCCTGGGGTGTGTGTTTGCTAAAGAATAATAAAAAATGATGGTATAATTTGATGTTTGAGTTCTTGTGTTCAATTGAATTTCTTGAGCAAGTTTCTATGAATACAATTGAAGCTCTAAGATATTGCATTTTTTTTTTTTTAACAATTAGCACTTTTTGATCTTATTTTCTCTTGTCCTTTTATTTGTTTTTTGTTTTGATTTTTGTTTTGAGAGGAGAGAGACAAAAAAGGAGTACAAAAATACACATTTATCCTTATTTTTAACGAAGGTAGATAATGGGAGACAAACGGAAATTACCTCAAGTGAGTAAAGTGACACTTTTTGAACCACAGATAGACAAAGTGATTTCGGGCCAAACCACAAGTGGGTTTATTGTAATTACCCCTTTTTATAATGTTAAATAATTGAAACTACTGTGCCTCTTGTTTACATGGGGAGGCTGAGTCTAGGTGCGTTTTCTAGGAATTAAATGCATCAAGTCTAGGTGAATTTGATGGAGTTTAATTTACATAGAGTTGAGTGATCAAATGAATCAAGACCAAATTAACATTCCCTATATTGGAAAATGGAGAGACTTTATTAACTTAGGCAATGTATTTAAATTATTTCTTTACTATTAGAATTTATATTATCTTGATACTGTTACTAAAGTTTACATTTGATTATTTAAAAAAAAAAAAAAAGAAGAAGAAGAAAAGTTTTCTTTTGGCTCGTGTAAAACCAAAAATGGGGTGCTGACTTAATTAGTTCCCAAATGGAGACGTAATCTTCCTTGATTGTCTTTATTATTGTGCATGGTTGGTAACACACCAATCTCATGGTAAAATATATAATGAGATGGTCACAAAGATCTCTCAATATATGTGTATCTCATATGCGTAAGACATACACATAAGGGATATAGTTCAGCTCGATATAATTTGAGATCTAATATGATAAATTTAAATAAAACTAGTGGTACTCTTCAACCATTGGTCATCCCTTATAAGGCATGAAGAGAAAGGCTTTCCTTCCAATGTGGGACTCTCCAAGTCAAAAATGACTACAAGTGCAACACTTGGTTTAGGAAAAATTGTCCCCACAATATATATATATATATATATATATATATATATATATATATATATATATATATATATATATATATATATAAAGAGGTCTACTTTATATTGGATAAAACGAAATATGGTTAAGTAAAATTATAATCTTATTTTCAATTTTTATTTTAGAGTTAAGAGAGAGAGGGAGATTATTTAGTGTGTGGTCATATAAGAGATTATAGGTAATTAATGTTGACAACTTACAAAGTAGGATATTGGTGTACAAAATTGAAGTTTCAAGATATTAGGGAAAATATTCGTTATTGATGACTAGACATATTTACATGCTCTGTGTGTCTGCGCTCGCTAAACTGTTTAGAGTTCTTATTGATCTTATATTTTGAAAAACATTTTAGAGACAGAAAAAATAGTGTACAAACCCTTTTTCATTAAATAAACCAATTGTTATCATAAAATTTTGGACTTTTTTATAATGAGGATGAAGCTTTTTTATATAGGGAGTGCAGCATTTTTTATGGGAGTCTTAGGCCTAATCCTAGAGTTGACACTAATAGGATCCACACATGTTATGAGAGGATGACTCATATGACTATCTAATTTGATACCCTTTTGATCTAATGACTTTTGAATCTATGTATGGAATGCAGAGCAGCAAAATATACACCATCCATGCGCAGACAAGTATGACTTGGAGGGTGAGTGATTGTAATGAACAGATGCTATTACAAGTGATGGAAGTTCTGTAAGAATATGGTATAGATTTTATCAGCAAAATATCAGCAATTTTTACGAAAACCATGGTATAGATTGTATTTAATTGCTAAATACGGTAGGTAAAAGTATGACTTGGAGGGTGAGTGATTGTAATTAATTGATGCTATTACAAGTGATGGAAGTTCTGTAAGAATATGGTATACTGATTCTATCCCAACCCAAGTAAAACTCATGTTCAATTGAGAATTCATAGAAGTTTAAGTTATCAGTGATTGCTTAAACTTGGTTTTTATTAAGAAAATATTTTTTTAGCTTGGGCTCCTTAAAACTTCCGCCAATGTTTATTTTTGTTCATACCACAAATTGAAATACTGTTTAATGAAACACTAAGCAGAATTTATCATGTTAATGGTCTATTGTTACTTTCTTAATTCACATGAAAGATAATGAATCTTGTAATTTAGCGATATTTTCCATTCGTAGTTTAGTGAAATTTTGTAAGTGACATGCATTTAGAAAAAAAAATTTAGAATGGTTATAACAAAAGCTTGGATATCATTATGATTATTTTCATGGTGATCTTTTCATATTTCATTATTTTCTAAACATTTTATTTTAATGAATTCTAGGAGCTTTCATATAAATTTAGGCTTATATTTTAATGTTCCAAGTAACAAATTTATCATATATATTCAAATAGTTCTCCCACTTAATTTATCATATTCAAATTGATATTTTCTAATGCACTTATAATTAAAAACTATTTGCAAATAAAAAGAAACATTATCTACAAAATAAAATTATAAATGAAGCAAAAATGATATAAAGTTTAATGCGTTTAACAATATAATCTTAATTTATCTTAAGAACTATTAATCCATTACAACTTTATTATAATCACCTATTAGTCTCAACTTGCTCAAATGAAGACAGATTTAACGCATAACTCAATGAATGAATACTAAAAAATTTAAAATTAATTTTGTACAAAGAATCAAATATATGGTTTGTGTATAAAATATAACAAAAAGAGATAACAAAAAAATGAATTTAATTAGCCTTGAGTAAAGTGATACATGGTGAAGGCAAGTTAAAACATAATTTCTAAAATTGATTTTGGTATAGAGAAAGAGATAAATTGTTTGGTGCATATCCATATGTGAGATTAGGAGACAAACATTGATAACCTACTGTGTGCTAAACTAGCTTACAAAAATTGAAATTTCAAGTTGTCAAAATGATAATCAATCATGATTCAATACACATTAAAAATTCCAATTGAGTTGGATTTCTATTGTTCCACAATTCTGGAGAAATCCCAAGACAAATAATTATAAACTCAAAAAATTTTGAGACCTTTCTCTATGAGAAGATTGAAGAAGAATAAATTATTATATATGATTTAGGACAAACCAAACACAACCAGAAATTTCATTAAAGTAGTTCGAATTACACAAATCACATGCAACATTAGCATATATAGCATATATAACAACACAGAATTAAAGCAGTCAAACCCATAGACAAGATGGCCTTAGAGGCTTAGAGCATAGCAAAGAGCTTATTCCCAATAACATAAGAAGTATAGGCATTGTGTACTGCATACTTGACCTCTTCATGTGAGAACACCTTAGCATTCCAGTCAGGACATTCACCAATTGGTTCCTTTATATCCATTCCAACTTCACCTGCCAACTCTGCTAATCCATAATCCTCAACATTGGGTTTCTTCAGAATTTTAGCAGCCAAAAAGCCTACTTCAACACCTGTGTTTACAGACAGCCTTTGTTGTACTCTTAATCTAAATTTGCCAAACATTGTTCCGTTTGTACAAAAATAAAAGTTGCCTAGCTCTGAAACTTTGTTGCTCATTCCGGTACCCAGAAAACAAATAGTCTCATCAGACAGAAACTGCCCAAGGGTATCAGATATGTACTCCGAGTCGGGTAATTTGATCATCAAGCAATGACTCCCAACACAAAGAAGCAAAAACTTACCTTCATTTAAATTCCCATCAGTTTTGACAAACTTAATGTCGAGTCCAACAACTTGCCTTTCTGAAGTTTTTTTTTTTTTGTTTTTGAGAAACGCCTTTCTGAAGTTTGTAATGAAGATCTTTTTTATTTTATTTTTTTGAGATAGTAATGAAGATCTTAACTCATCCACCTTAGTACCAACCAAATCAGGATCATCGACTAAGCTTACCTTAACGTTTGCACCTTCTATTTCAATGTCGTACATACCCATTTTTTATCGGAATGATTGTGGTATGAGGTTCATCATGTTGAACTAATTCAAACCAGTGTTGCCTGTACATAAAAAGAAACTCATATAATAAAGGAAAATTTTAACAGATGCGCTAAGCCAATGTTTTAGAAACTATATTTTTTATAAACTTTTATGAAAAAAAAAAAAAAAACTAATTTTTACATTTTTATATCAATTTTTTTTGAAATGGTCAATTAACAAATTCTCTAAACCAAGCTCAATAAGAATAGTAATTCAATGGGGCAAATTAAGTTGACATGAAGTATAAATCATTTTGGTGGCAACTATAATATCTTTTTCAAGTCAACAGTAGCAAATTTGATAGGCCAATCAATCATAGAACTAAAACCAAATTTGACCTTTCTTCATTTCAAGCACTAAAAACTACTTCAATTCTTTGGAAAGCTAGCTGTAGAGAGTGAAAGATTGAAATTTAGTATTTACACAAGCTATTTTAAACAATTACGTATACATCAAATAAAAGTACGTGCCCATGCAATAAACCAAATTTTGTTGCAGATATCAAACATTTTACTGGAAAGAGTAACAAACCCTTCCATGAGAGAGGTTTAACTGACTACATAATGCATGCTTCAAATGAAACTGATATGCAAAGTGAGCAACATACAGCTCTATTTTCAAACAATTCACAAGCTAAAATACTACACAAAATAGAGAGAAAGATCACGGAGAAACTCACTTCTTGGGATAAGAATGGAGAGAGATCTATATATCTTTCTCGATAGCTCCTGCAAGAGTGTTTGGCTGGCTATAGAGTATAGTTATAGGGAATGCGAGAAAGAGAGAGAAAGAGGGAGACGTACAGAGTACAGTGTAAAGAGAACGTCAAAAGAAAAAGAAATTGAAAGAAGCATAAACTGGGCTTTATCTTTGGGCCCATTATAAAAAAAAAAAAAAAAAAAAACAGGCAACCCCATTTATCTTTTTAGTTCAAAAAATAAGAAGGTTTAATCTTTTAATTTTTTTAATAATTTTTTTTACCTCTTTTTTGGTCCTCCACATGTGCCCATATCTTAACTCTTAAGGGCCCATTTGTTACCATTGTTTAAACAATAGTTTTTAGTGTTTAAACAACATTATATATATTTTCACTCACCTATTCACCCACACGTATTTCCAAAAAATACAAACAACGTTACTAGAAATCTCTTACCAAACGAGCTCTAAGTCTTTGTCTACTACTTTATCAACTTGAAGACTATTCAAATTTACTTCAAGTCCGTAGTCACACCATGTGAGAGTCATTTATTAGTCATTCACAAGGATGCCCTTTTGCAAACAGCTAATTTAGCTTTTCGATGAAACTTTTTTGTTGAAAATATGTTGAAATATACTTGTGTATTAAAAATTTCTGAAAAAAAGTCAGAAAATACCGAAAAAAGAAAAAGAAAAAAAGAAAAAGAAAGAGGTTTTAAAAGATTATACATAAAATCTAAAAGTTGAACTTATAAACTAATGTTAAATGTAAAAAATGTACTAAAAAATTTAACTTTTAACAATTTAAAAAGTTGTTTTATCTATTTTAGCACCTTATATTATTATTATTATTATTATTATATGAGAACACTTTACTTTATAATACACTTAGTATCAAGGACTCTATTATTTTACAATGTCATTTAATTATTCTTTTTTATTATTTCTTTTACTGCTCAGGTCTATCACAAGATAATGAGTGAAATATTAATTCTAATATAGTATAACAATTACTTTTTTTTTTTCATTTATATCTAGATATCAAGTCCATGTATTTATTAATTTATTAGTTAAGAGCTTGCACTCATTGGAGAGAAATCATACTCCACGAATGTTTTCTAGGGTAGTCATTAAAAAACTTAAATTATACAAAATTTCATAAAATTAGAAATTCATATATTGACCCCAAAAAAAAAAAAAAAAAAAAAAAAGAACATACACACATTCATACAAATATATAAAGTTTTACAATTTTCTTTTCTAATTTTCTTATTTTGAAATATTTGCATGATAGTCTCATTATCAATACTTTAAGTTACATCTTTTTCAAAATTTTAGTTTAATAAAAATTTTCTTGGGATTTTTCTCTTGCTTGTAAGGACCTAATACATTGTTAAGGGCATCAAATTTTATGGAAAAGTTTGGCTACAGACTAAGTTGTAGCCTAAGGTTATTTCACTAAACAATTTAACATTGCTACATATTTTGAAAATCTAAATTTTGAATTGCATGTTCTTTATATTCTTAAAATACATGTCAATCGGATATTAATTATTTACTATTTTATCCATAAACTTATTTTTTATATATAATTTTAGACTACAAAAACTTGAAATTTGAAGATTTGATTTATGACATAGTTATTGATATTTGATTTTCTTGAAATTTTGCAAATATGAAGGATATAAGAAGAAAATATAATTCAATGGTAGATTTGTCAAAATTCACATCTAATAAAAAATATATTGAGTGAAGTTGTAGACTTAATTTACAACCAATTTTTGGCCAATTTTTTTCCAAAGTGTAATAATGTTGAGCCTAACAAAAAAAATAGAATGAACCCAAATTTTTTTAAGGATATAAAAAAAAAAATTTATATAATAATTATTTTGTTTTCCAAGTCAGGTGGTCATGACCACCTTTGACTCAATGTGGAGCCGCTAGTGCTATGGATTGAGCACTCATGTCCTAAAGTAGGAATTAACCATGTCTAGCCTAACAATTCTACTTTATTAATCATTGTAACCTATCACTAGGAAAATGACACTAAGAGCACTGATTGGTGCCTCAAGAATCAAGATTATGGATATGAAATGATAGCCTATCTATTCATTCATATTGAGCGGGTGCATGTAACATACACACTATATGCCACAGTGACACACTGACACTAACGATAATTCCCCATGCTTTCTCAATTTATATGACATAAAATTATTCTCATTTTTTCTTTTTTCGTTTTTCTTTTTTGCGAGTTTACCATCCAGCAAAGATAAAGTGCGAAAGCAAAAGAATTTGATTTTTGGCACTTTTAATGTAGTGGGTTTTTAGTGTTTTTGGTGCTAAAATGCATTTGAGCTATTTTAGCATCTTTGACCTGAATCCTCTGAGAAAATAATAAAAGAAAGGAAAAGAAAACATTAAAGAGACAATGAGAGAGAGAGATGGATAACATGCAACAGTGCAACGCTGAAGACACATGCAGAGTTGGAAATTTGAAAAAGTAGAGAACAAACAAAGTAAAAGAAGAAGAGGAGAGAAATGGATTATATCCTGAACCTTAAAAAATCATTTTATTATAAATAGTAAATGAAATGTTATAACACTATTTCAAACAAAAACAAAAAATGAATACTTTAAAAAATCTTCCTATTGACATATTGATTGAAATCTTTTCGAAAGTAGGCAAAGATTTGGCAACACTCCTGGGAAACATTAAGTTAAGGTATAAAAAACTATTTTCTCAATTTGTATCTACTTATTTATTTCCCTCTATATAAATTATTCAATCTATTAATTTAATTTTTTCCTTTTTCTTAATTAGTTGCAAAAGCTTCAACAAGTTAACAAAAAACAAATTAGTCCTCCAACAAATTCAACTGACTCCATATTTCAATCACCCAGCTCTACTACATGACAAAGAAAAAACCCTATATTGTTTCGTGTTATGAAGCAGAAAATCCCCATTCACTATTGATAGTGGGAAGCTACAAATACTTTTTGAATGAAGAAGTCGTTGAAGGAAAAAAATTAATTGAAAAAACTCTTCCATGTGGCAATTTTATTGCAGTTTATATTCATGGAACCATGCTACTTTCTGAGTCAAATCCCAAAGGCATTGATAACCTTTTGGAAATTTTAAATGATGAACTTGGGAAGCATTGGCTTCTAAATTGCCGAAAAATGCTGCGACTACTTGCTCCGGGAACCGCCCGGTATCAAATTCCAAACTTTCAAGCATGCCACAAAATTGGAATGGGACATTGGAACTGAGATGAACCTTATCCTTACAGTTATGAAGAATTTGTGGTTACGTGTAGAAGATGCTCAATCGACCTTGAAATGTTTAAGTTGGTGAATAGGCTTCTTTAATTCTCTTTTATTTTATTTTTTTTCCCCCATTGTAGCATCACTTAAATAATAAGATGCAATATTCTATTTTTTTATTAATTGTTTGTTAAGCTTTGCAAAAGTTTTACAATTATGATTTCCTTAATGGTTTGCCAAAAGTTTTACGATTATGATTTCCATATTGGCAAACCATTAAGGAAATCATAATTGTAAAACTTTTGCAAAGCTTAACAAATAATTAATGAAAAAAAAAACAGAATATTGCATCTTATTATTTAAGTGATGCTACAATGAGGGGAAAAAAATAAAATAAAAGAGAATTAAAGAAGCCTATTCACCAACTTAAACATTTCAAGGTCAATTGAGCATCTTTTACACGTAACCACAAATTCTTCATAACCGTAAGGATAAGGTTCATCTCAGTTCCAATGTCCCATTCCAATTTTGTGGCATGCTTGAAAGTTTGGAATTTGATACAAGGCAATTCTTGCAACAAGTAGTCGAAGAATTTTTTGGCAATTTAGAAACCAATGCTTCCCATGTTCATCATTTAAAATTTCCAAAAGGTTATCAATGCCTCCAGGATTGGACTCACAAAGTAGCATGATTCCATGAATATAAGCTGCAATAAAATTGCCACATGGAAGATTTTTTTTAATTAATTTTTTTCCTTCAACGACTTCTTCATTCAAAAAGTATTTGTAGCTTCCCACTATCAGTAGCGCATGGGGATTTTATGCTTCATAACATGAAAAAAATTAGGGTTTTTTCTTTGTCATGTAGTAGAGTTTGGTGACTGAAATATGGAATCAGTTGAATTTGTTGGAGGACTAATTTGTTTTCTATTAACTTGTTGAAGCGTTTGCAACTAATTAAAAAAAAGAAAAATAATTAAATTAATAGACTGAATAATTTATATAGAGGGAAATAAATAAGTAGATACAAATTGAGAAAATAGTTTTTTATACCTTAACTTAATGTTTCCCAGGAGTGTTGCCGAATCTTTACCTACTTTCGAAAAGATTTCAACCAATATGTCATTAGGAAGATTTTTTAAAGTATTCATTTTTTTTGTTTTGTTTGAAATAGTGTTATAACATTTCATTTACTATTTATAATAAAATGATTTTTTAAGGTTCATAGTATCATATTAAATAACAATACATAATAATAATGTGTTTAAGAATTTTGAAATGATTATACATGAATTTGATGGTGAAATGGTTAAATTCATATAGAATTTTGTATTGTGATTGGTTCTTAATGAATTTAATTGTTTCTATCCGTTAATATTAACACTTTACAGTTAATGTTAGTGGTTAATTAGGTCCATTGAACTCCTGTTTCAGTCCCCTAACAATTCACAGTATTAGAAAGTGGGCAACCATTCAGATCCCAAGAATGTAAGACAAACCAGTTCAATGAATCAACCAAAATGAAAATAAATGTAAAACATTGAATCTTAATTGAACCTCATGTTGATCTACTCAATAACTTAACTTTTTAACTATTGACACAAACTTTTTAGGTTTACTTGATTGACTATATAACAGCTTTTGATCTCTGATTCTGGGGTATTGGAGAACATATCAGACACTATTGTTGCAATTAATACAATTAATGGTAGTACAAATGTCATAACATTAAAATTCATTTCAGGTTACAAACCCATCAACTCAATTCATCATGTCAAAGAAGTCATAAGCCTAGAGCAAACTGCTGTGGTTAATTATAATCAAATGGGTACATGTATTATTATACCTTTGGCTCTGGTTCTTGCTGCCTCAGAGTGAAGCTGATTTTCTGAACTATTGCTCTAACAATGTGCCTACATAGACAATGTGTGTACTTATAAAAGAAAAAATAAAAGGAAAAAAGACAATGTGCGTATTACCAAATAACTCCAAAAATAAGCTGCTGATAAACCATATCCTAAAGCTCATTTTGTGTAGCCAAAAAAAAAAACACAATATTTGCTTTGCAAATAATTAAAGAGCCCAGTAGCAGTAATAGATTCATAGATTCATAAAGTTACATTAACCATTTAACCATTGCAGGAATTATACTTAAAAAGTATTAATTCAAGAGAAACAAATATAATACATCTATCAATTAACAATTATATCATGTGCATATGTAATAAAAATCAACAATAAAATGTGAGAAATTTACATACTAAATTATATTATTCAAGGACCTCACAAGCAATTAGGATGCTCTTCCTAGCTGGTCAGGATTAATAAGAGCTTTATTTTCTCTTCTCACACCCCTTGCAAGTGTGGCCTTGACAATATTTATAATATTCAGAAAGGACATGACCAGCCATAAAATCATTTCTATAGTAATAACAATTCATGTAACAGATATGTTACATTCATTAATAAATAACTTCATTAATTAGATTCATTAATGAAGAAGTTCATTAATGTGTCATTACTTTTGTAACTCCATACTAACGCATGGATTCATCTATTGTTCATATCCAAAATCACTATAATGACAACACCTCTTATAGGAGGCCAAGTTACTGGCAATGACACAATAGATTTATTAAGGCCAACACTCAATGTGCATGAATTATGGAAGTACTTCCGAGATTATTATGCAGTAACCATCAAAAGACTAGCCCTTATTGTCTTCCATAGTCTGAGCAATTTTAACTTGCACCTCTTTTCCATCATGGTCCAACAATGTACCTATCAGAATAGGCTACATCATGATGGATATGGTCAAGTCAAGGACTTTAATGAAATGATTCATAATCTTAGCCTACAATATCAAGTAGACATATTTCAATATTCCAATATTTTACATCATAAAAATATTGCAAAATTTCACAAGAAATTTTGAATAATTAATTATTGATAATAGAGACATCATAAAATATCATGTTGGGCCACATTATTCTAACAACCATGAAAATAGATGTTATGTTTACAACTAAAAGGATTAATATGTGCATATTCGATCAATTCAGATAAAGGATTTACTCAATTTAATCAGCAGATGAACAGTGAAAAAAAATACCAAAAGATATTAAAATTATTGGGAAAAAATTCTCTATCTCCCAACCTAACCTTTAGATCCGGTAATAGAGTGTTTTTTTTTTTTTTTTTAATTAAATCAAGTTTTCAAATAAATTATCTATAATATAAAATTTTCTAGAAACTCTTTTATGGTAAAGGTTTTAGAATATATACTAATATTAACTTTTCTTGAGCAATTTGATATAAAAATAGACAGAGTTAAATTGCAAAAGTTTTGGACCATGGAAAGACGAAAATCAAAATCTTTTTCTTTCATGGGACAAATAATTGTTTTTACAATTTGGAGAATAGCAAAGTAGAAAGAAGTTTTTCCACAAGCAGTTTTGAAAATTTTGTCACTTTGAAAGGGTTTTTTGGTCTTACTTGTGAGGTGATATTTCCCCCACCAACAACAATTGCAACCTAAAATATTTGCCTACAATGATTTAGACATCATGCATTGAAAACCTATATGAAAGACTCGAGAAAACAGTAATTCATAATACAATTGAATTACAAACATTTCAACTACTCCAAGTTATTCAAGAAATTCTCAGATTATTGTAATTAATTCAAGAATGGAAAGCTATGCTTCTATTCATTTGTATACTTCCTGTATCCCCATAACTTTTGCCATGACTATAAACACATATTAAAAAATGACTATTACATGACAATGTAACAGCAAGGATCACATCATTGAACTTATTGAAAGAAATGAAAGATTTTGTTAAACTCATAGTTGTAAAGGTAAGTGTTGAAGGTTTACCTCAATGCCTAACAGATGTCCTAATTGTAATTGTTTGTATGATATCTTATTTAAGACAATTAGATATGTGGTCTCTTGTAAGTTTTACTGCTTATTTTTAGATGGTAATCACATTAGAGAAGGTGAGGCAGAAACCATGGTAGCTGGTGGGACTAAAGCTGTAGTCATGCCTACTGGGGTTGCTGGGTTTATAGCTACATATTGATTTTAGATAGTAATAATGGTTTACAAAAGAAAAATACAACGATTTCTTGAACATATACTATCATTAAGTGAAGAATATTAAGAAATTTGAATAATTAAATTAAATCTTGTCTTTGCCATTGCAAGGTTAAAACAACACAACTTTCTTATATTCTTTATTTGACATAAATTTCAATGAGATTGATGGTATGCTAAGCATAGTTGTAGTTTTGTACCTGCAATTACATATATGTACTTACATATTTGTATTGTAAGAATTCCAAATAAAACAAAGTAGAGATTAATTATAGTAAAAAGTTTCTTCTATATGTGATATAAAATCAACTAAAACGTAAACAATCATAATGCATCATGAAATGGTACAACTGAAATTCTGTGCTGAAATTCTGTGGAGTTCAAACAACTTATAAGAAGCTATCCAATACATATCAAACACAAACACATTCAGTGCAAAACAACCAGTGCACCATTCCAAGTCAACCAATGCACCATTCCAAGTCTCTCCCAATCATAATCAAAACAAAATCCACCACCATTGTTAAGTTGTAGTAACTCAGTTTATACAAATGCACAACTTAATCCACAAGTTTAATTTTTCCATATGTATTACATAATAGAAGTAAAATTATTAGGACATATGATATGCAATTACTTCTTCTTCTTATTCTAGGAGCTACCTGTGTTGTTGTTAGAAGTTTGCTTGGAGGTTCTTTTTTTCGTAAGATCTTTCTGCACAGTAAGGGGAGAATACATTTTTCAGATTCATTGTTCATTGTGCATAAATATTTAAATTTCTAATAAGGATAACAAAAAAAACATTATGAGTAAGAAAGGTTATGATGAAGCAATTAATAATGAGTTTTTGTCTTCTTACCAATTGTGTATTTCCAAAGACGTCATCCTTTAGGTTGTCATCAGTTACATCCTTCAAGCTTGTAAGTAATTTAATATCTGAAGTAGCAATTGGATCGTTTGCAATAGTTTGGTCATGGCTGGACGGTGTTTCTAATGGTTTAATCTGAATGTTGCCAGCAACAACATTTCCTAAGTTTTGTTAGACTCAAATCTAAAGACACTTGTGACAGTGTAAACTTCCCATCCCTCTTTGACATTGTAATCATCAACTTTTATTTGGAATGTATAAGATTTTCCAAGCAAGTTTTGAATTTCTTGAGGTACTTTATTTGGCTCTTGATTCTGCACAATATGATGTAAAGCCCATAAATTGTTAGTATAATAAAAACATTAGGTTTAAGCATAAAATTGGAAGTGGTTAAGAATTTAGATTAGATACTTTTGAAGAAAGTTCCATAGCAGTTTTTTGAATTATTTTTTCTACATCTTTATCAAAAAGAACAAAAGAAGCTGTCCCAGTATGATCCTTCACTTGGATTTGTAGTTTGTAACTGTATATAATAATGAGAGAAGTTAGAAAGTGTAATAAGGTCATTTGTACATTTATAATTAAAGCAATTATCATTTTGTTTTCCTATGTAGTCATTTGAACAGTTATATAGTATAAACAATGAAGAATTTGGTCACCTAGGCATAGGGAATTGAGATTCATAATTGCAATTGTTACACCAAAACATATTATTTTTTTGTTTAACTTTTTGCTTGCAAAGTTGACATGAGATATAATTCCACCCAAATTCTGTTTCTATGTTTACAATATCAGCATAACAGGTAAAAAATATTTCCTACAAAATCAGTCATTCTAGTTAGTTTTAATTGAATAATAAAGATTTAGGTTTGAAATAGTTCAAGATAAAGCAAACCTTGACTCCTTCCACCCATTCCAATGCTTTTATTTCTGCCAATGACATCGCAGTTTGCAATATCAATTATGATTCAGATTTGGGTTTGGGTTTTTTGTCACTTGCTAGAATAGATCGAACAACATTATCATATTCATCCTCAACAACTTTATATCTGAAGAAAGCAAGAGATTAATTTTTTTTTTTTTTTTAAATCCATTCATAATCCATCATAGAGAATTAGTAAAGTAAATGTTTATGAACCTGTCAATGAGATTAGAAACCTCTATAATGTCCAAATTGATGTAAACTTTACTTGCACTTGTGGTGTTAAGATTCAGTTTGCCTTTTAAAAAAAAGCCATAAAACACATTGAAGAATTAGTTAGACACATTTTTTTTTTATTATATAAAAAGTGTTATATATACATATACTACCTATCTTTCAGTACCTTGGGATGCTTTTACAGTTGTTGAAGTAACAATAATTATATAAGCACCTTCATCTACTTTGAAGTCATTTTCAGTAATTGTTTCAGCACTTTCATCCAACAGTGATATTTTTAGCTCTTTGTCCCTAATGGTACATTACAGCACTCAAAAGACATTGAAATCTAAGATTTGCTACCATTCATAATTAAATACAATAGTTAAAATAGAAAAGGCTACAGCCAGTCTGACTTATGGCCCAGAGTTCAGACAAGTCATGAACCAGATCAACTACCAGTAGGCCTCAACAATCCTAGTGTTAATAATTCAAAGAGTGGAAAACTTGGAAAAACGAATAAGCAATTCACCTCTATATTCACAGAACCATGTAAAGTAAAAGGGAACACATTGGAAGCCTAAAAGGAGAAAGAAGTTAATTCAAACAAACAAATTTAATTGAATAATAGAACCATACTAAACTCGTACTTAACAGATAAACGGGTTGAATAAGTGATCACATAAAGCAATTGGGAACATTGTTAAATAATTTTCACATTTTTAATAGCATGGTTTCATGGCAAGCCTGCCAAAATCACATGCCATAACCAATACCTATTGTAACATTGAGTCCAATATTACTTCAACCATCTCCATTTAATACTCTGAAAGATTTCAAAATATGTAATTTGAAATTCAAGTATAACTTTTATGATGTGTGCAATGTGCATCTCATGTTCAATTTTTAAATAGAATTATATTCAGTGCAACCCTATCTAAACTCCATTTAGAAATGATACCTAGTCAACTTAACAATGTGTGCAAGACCGCAAGGTCCAAACCCAACCCGCCTTCCCATCCATACTATAAAATTAATAATAATTATTGAATGTTACTGAAATGAAACTTAACATTTATATTTGATTAATTATAATAGAGTTGAACTTTATAACCATAAATGTGCAACACAACCAGGTTCAAAAGTCCAATCTGGTCGTTAGTGTTCAAACTCAGATAGAAGTACTTTTCAAGTAGATTTTTATAGTTCAAATATTAAATAAGGATAGTTTTTCATATAAATAGGGTGATGGGCTGAAACCAAGTTGGAAGGAAGATGAATAGAAATAAAAGTGCATGGGTTCAGAGACATTGATATATTTCTTTTATCATTTAATTTTCTTAGAATAGCAAACAGAGTCACATGAAGAAACAAAAGAATTATTGTGAGGCATCCAAAAAGAAAGACTTCTTATTGCGTTCTTAAAATAATAATAAAAATAAAAAATGGAAAAGTGAGTTGCATACAAAAACCAATCCTATATTTTCACTCCATTGAAAAGTTCAAATGTTGTGTAAGACACTAATTTAGCCAGTACGACTATGCCTTAGATCTTAAAATTTCATTCCCTTTCCTAAAAATCATATTTTAAAGACAAATATCCTCCCAGGAGGAACTACTTTAATTCCTATAGACATGCCAACTCTCCCAAGGGCTCCTCTTTGAACCAGAGCACTAATAATTTGTATGATGCAACCATCAATGATTAGATGAGCCCACATTAGCCTAGGACCAATGGAAAGTAAGATGATCTTACTACAGAACACAACAAAGCCTGTGTACACCTGGCAAACACTTTATAGCTAGCTAAGTGGAATAACTTTAGATGCAAAGTAGATCAACTTAAAAAGTTACTGATATTTCCTATAAAAAAAAAGGTACGAAGTTGGAATAGGTTAAGATGACAATACTTCTTATTGATTTTATCAAACCTAGCCATAAATGGGAGTAAAATGAAATGTTGCTTACTCAGGTAGTAGAATTTGAAGATTTCTTATATTTGTAGAGCCGTTGTCAAAGTGAACTTGTTCAATGGGTCCAACAGCAGTAAGTTTGCCAATGATATCTGCAAGTTTGTACACGTAATAATAATGTTTGAAGGATGAATTTTGATTAATTAAAATGGAGAAGAGGTGAAATAAAACATGATTTACCTGTTAGGTAAGAATTGTCATTCAAACGACTATTGATACAATCATATGTTGCAAATTCAAAGGCATGCATAGGTATGAGTTCACTTTCTTCATTGCACTCCTTAACCGAAGTTGTTAACAGGAAAATGATGTTCAGGTCATTTGAAACCGGTCTATAACCTTTATTTGTCACGATTACTTTAAAGTTTGAAATGATAAAGTTTCCTCCTTCACGTAGGATGGCACTAAATTTTTGAAACACATTCTTTCTTACAATTGCATGCATTAAGTTTTTCTATAAAAAGAAAAATGGAAGTCAAAAGTTAGTTTATATATTATATAACAAATACAATGTATAGTTGAAAGATTCAAACATTTTATTGTTGTGAAGTATGATAACCTTTTCATCGATAAAGATCATGTCAAGACTGATGAAGTTATTTCCACTTCTCTTATTCACTACTTTCCACATTTTGCATATTCTCACTCTAATTCTCCATGTCTCCTTAGCATCAGATATTTGATCAAGAAAGCTATATCCTTTGGACATTGTTATACCAGACAGCTGTAATAAAATATAAATGTATTAGAGATACTATTAAAAATGATAATGGAAGTTTTACTTTAAAAACACTGTAAAATAAAACCAGCATGTCTTTGTAGATTAGTAAAAGTTTACAAATAGGATATCATATACCTCTTGGTAAATTGGAAAATATTTCTTTGTACACTATGTTTTTAGCCAGGAACTATGTTCGGTTCTTGTCATTTACTATCAAGATTTTAAGACCATTTCTATTAGTGACTCTAGATATTGCAACAAATAACTGGCCTTGAGTGAAAAAAGGCTGTGGTAAAAACAGGCCTACTCTATTTAAAGATTGGCCCTGGCTTTTGTTTATTGTCATTGCAAATGAAACAAAAATTGGGAATTGTCTTCGCTTCAGAATGAATGGCCACTTCAATTCTGGAGGGGACAAAATAATTCTTGGAATAAGGACTTTAGAGCCAATATTTGTCCCAGTTATATTCTTTGCCTCAATAACCCAATCAGCAAGCTAGGTGACAATCAACCGTGTTCCATTACATAACCTGCATTTTGATTAAGGTTTCTCAATAACATTATAGGGATTCCAACTTTCAGCTTTAGCTCGTGTTTGGGAATTCTGGGAAACTCAAGTGAATTCAAAAACTCAACTGGATACAACATGTCTAAATTAGTAATGCTATTAGAACTTTTGCATACTGTATCTGAGCTAAGATAGACATGTTCTTCTTCATCAACTAAAGAAAGAATCTGATCATTTATTTTGTTAACAATTTCATTTGTTGGTGCTAAAATTGCTCTCTCTTACAAGTATTGTGAGTCTTTCATCTTATCATGCATATCAGGATATGTGACATTAATGATATCAGCTATTGGATCTCTGGTTGGTTTTATTAATAAATCCTCTGGAATCTCAATCCAGCTTTCTCCATCTACATTCTCAAATTCACCATTTCCAATCCTTAAAATCCAATTCCCAAAGTCTACAACAGATTGACCATCTTCCAAATTATTGAAATTTTTATTGAGCCTCATATTTTCTGTAAGCATAAATATCTCACAACGATTCCAAATGACAGATTTGTTTACTCACAAGATCTATCTGAAATCTCCCCCAAGAATAACTGTGATACCACCAAAAACTTTATTAGGATCAAAGTTACTAGAGAAGCGCAATATGTCTCTCAATGTTCTATCAAGAGCCTCAAAACAATGACGATGTGCCATAGGAGCTTCATCCAAAATTATCAATTTTGTGGCACAAAGCAATTCAGCCAACTGTGTTTTTTGTTTAATGTCACACACTGAATCTTCATTCACACATAATGGGATACGAAATCTTGAGTGAGCTGTACGTCCACCTGGCAGAAGGAGTGATGCAATTCCTGAAGATGCCACTACTAGAACAATTTCACCACGGGATCAGAGGAAAGACATTATTGTTTTATACACAAAACTTTTGCCAGTTCCACCATGGCCATACAAAAAGAAAATCTTTCCTTCACCTTTCAGAACAGCTTGGACAACTCGATCAAATACATGTTTTTGTAGAATGTTCAATTTTGTATATGATGAGGCATACTCAGTAGCCAATGCTTCCTTGTCATAACTCAGTTCTTCTTCAAGGAGTCTGTTATTCCTTTCCCTAGTAAGAGACATATCAGGTAAAGGCATAGGTGGATAGTCTTTCAATGACTTTCCAGCTTTAATCAAAAGCTTTTCAATTTCATATAAGGCATAATTTCTCAATTGATTTTCAAAAAGCTGAAGTTGATCAAACCGTAAGATTCGCCTCTGCCTAAATAAAATATCTTCTGAAAAATCTTTCCAACTCAATTCCCATATTTGTTATGGCTGTGAAACCTCACAAAAAAGAAGTATAGTCACAAACAATTCTCGAACTTGTTGTCCAGTAGCCCAATTTGATGCTTCTTTTATAGCATCATTACACTCTCTATCTCCATCCAGTAGCCCAAGAGCAAAACATGCAGCTTTAAAAGAAGGACACAATTGGCCATTAACAGTTTTGATTTCATCAAAACTTGTAGCACCTTTTACAACATTTAATAGCATTCTAAGATAGAACCATTCTCCACTTGAAGGGTGTACATAATAGATTCTACCAATGGACCGACCTGACTTTCTTCTCCTCCATTCTTTGTTTTTCTTGTCCCAAACCCATTTTGTTGGAAAGTCTTGGAAGGTTAGATGCCTAGCATCTTCATACAGTCAATTTACTGTCATCCACTCTGTAAATACAGTTTTGTCAATTCCTGGTCTATTTACCACATTATCCAAATATTCATAATCATAAAAAGTGACTTGATTTTCATTTTTCATATGAAAGTTCAATCTCTGAACAGCTAGTTCATAGTAATGAATCTCAAACTGGAAAATTCTCCATGATGCTTCTGATGCTAATATATATCTGCAGTCAAGATATGTTTTAATTTCATCTTTTTCTACTATAGATTCTATTCCATCATCTGAATTGTAGACTACATTTTCTTCCAAAACAGCAGTAACATGATTTGTGCCTTTATTAATGTATTTAAAAAGATATTTGATGGCCTTTGACCGATTACACCATTCAACATTTAAGTGCGACTGATACTTCACCAGCAAATCAATATTGTATGGGACTACATATCGATTGTCTAATTCAACACTATTTTTCACCACAAAACGGTCATCTTCTCGTCTTTTATAAGTCGGAAAGCCTTGGTCATCAATGATGGTTTCACAAACAAAATGTTTAGGGAAATGCTTGGTACAATTGTTATCAACCATGCAAGGAGAGTTTGGCCTAGCTACACCACATGGCCCATGCATCATGAATTGCTTAACAGCTTCATGTCCAATCGAATCTTCCAAAGAATCTGGAATTTCAGAACTAATTATGCTATCAATATCTTCAGGAACTAGATATTTATCACCAGGATGCAAAAATACCAATATATGTGCATGTGGAAGACCTTTTTTTTGGAACTCAATCATGTATACAACTGCATAAAATATAAATGAGGGAAGAAATTAAAATAAATAATGTTGCCCATAGTGAAAAGATTAACACTCAACAGAGTGATGAGAAGGTTTTCTCCGTTTGCTGACTTGTAATTTTTATTAATTAACATGGCATTTTTTTATAGAGCAATTGATCATATTGTAACATTGTTATGCTGAATGTAGGGATTTCATTG
The DNA here is from genome assembly GCA_030820535.1 of Quercus parvula. Lineage (NCBI taxonomy): Eukaryota > Viridiplantae > Streptophyta > Magnoliopsida > Fagales > Fagaceae > Quercus > Quercus parvula. The sequence goes on along the minus strand of JAUAME010000009.1, from coordinate 47,816,706 downwards.
CCAAATGGTACAAGTCAAGCTCAAAGCAATATGTCTATCTATAGTTGATAGTGCAAATTTAACCCATCAGCTTAACAAATTCAACTCGATCAAATTTAACCTACAATGATCTCTTGGGTGTTTCTTTTTTATTCATGTGGGATCATTACAACCACAATCAATTGGGATTTGATTATTCAAACTATATAAAGGAAAAAAACATAACAAAACTCAAACAATAAAGAATGAAAAACTTGCATTTAACACTAACTACTCCTAAATTGTTATGTTTCACCTGCTCCTAAATTCTAAAGCTAATGGCAATAGATTTTATTTTTTATTATTTTTCTTTTGAAGAGTGGTTTCTTTTCAAAATGTTTCTTGTTAGGACATATGTGTTTCACATGTTAAGAACATATGTCATGATTTTATGTAATTGGCTTATCCTTTGACAAAACGCACTCTACTTGTATTTGGATAGACCTAAAATGTGTTTAACTACTTCAAGAAACCATGTTTCAAGATCTAGTGTTGAATCCTTCAAGTCTATTCAAGAAATCAAGTAAAGAGTGCAAAATCATTAAATCTCGACACCTGGTCGATACCTACTCGACATCTCCTATCTGTCGAGGTTTAAGAATTACATATTTCAACTTTGATTTTCTTGGGATCCGTGAATTTTTCTGTGGGCCTTCTTTTCTCCTAACCCTAGAATATAAAATGATTGTTATAAGAGCCGTCAAACGGTACACAAGTTGCACAAGCATTTAGCAAACTCTATTCAAACAAATTGTGACCGGAGATAAAGTTCTTGACCTAGTTCATCTCTTTCTTGGAGAAGTTGCTATGTATTTGCACTATAGGGTTTTGTGACCAAGCATCTTCCGAATCTTCATCGTTTGGATGAACTGAAGAACTTTGCAGCCAAAAATCTTTTCAGATTGGTGATTGAAGTCTCGTACTGGGATCCGTGCAACCGTTAGTCACGTACTTGGGAGCTGTGCATTAGAAAGGGGAACTGTCACTACAAAACAAGTCCGATTGGGTATTGGGGTAAGGGTTCAACTGTAGGTTGGTAAGATACTTGGGATTTCTTGCTTGTAATCGCTTGTTGTGATAATAGTGGAGTTTCGGGAGTGGTGACCTAAAAATCACCCGATGGAGTTTTTGCCGTTAGGTTTTTCCCCATTCGTAAACAAATCACCGTGTCTTTTATTTTCCACTGAAATTTTAGTTTATTGGTGATTTGTTTGTGCTACCACACGTTTGCATGATAAATTGATTAATTAATAACTTGGCTAATTAATTAATTAATTTCTATCACAATGGGTCATTCAGTTTGTGGCCTATCAAGTGGTATCAGAGTAGGCACACTCTGATTAGGGTTTAATCTTTTCTGTGTTGATCCATTGACCCCTATTGTCATGACTGTAACCGATTTGAAGAGATCTTTGCTTTCAAATACATCTTGTTTTTCTAATCTTTATCTGTCTGAGTGTTTCAGAAAATACATGTTTAAAAGTTATTTGAATTCTCTTTTAATGACCATTGGAAAAGATCTCAGTTTGACTAAGAAGAAACTAGACTGTCTCAAAATAAAGATGTGCAAAGGAGTTCGTCTGAGAAGAGTGAAAGTTAAAGGCTTAGCTCATATAAGACAGTTGAGGGAAAGTACCATTCCCACTGATTTGTCATCCAAGCACGAAGTGTGTTTTATGATGAAGTTTGCATTTAAAGTGATGGACACGTGTTTGTGGTACTTGGACAGTCGCTGCTCTAGACACATGACTGGAGACCGATCTCTCTTCAACGTTTTTGAGTCTAAAAAGGGTGGAAATGTCACTTTTGGCGATGGAAGTAAATCACAGATTAAAGGAAAGGGAATCATCTCTCTACCTGGACTGCCGGACATTGCAAACGTTCTATATGTAGAAGGTCTAAGGGTGAACCTGCTGAGTATAAGTCAGATATGCGATCAAGACTTCATGGTGCTGTTCTCCAAAGGAAAGTGTCTTGTCATGAATGAGTCTGAAAAGAAACTCATAAGTGGTGTTCGCACTCTTGACAATTGTTATAGACTGGTTCCTGATGCTGATATTGTGTGTAATAGCATTCTGTTTGCCGAATGAAGATCTATGGCATCAACGGATGGGACATGCTAGCTACAAACATCTTTCTATTATATCTAAGCATGAGTCAGTGTTGGGGATACCAAAGCTTAGTAGAATGAGCAATGTGGTATGTGGACCATGCCAGCTAGGAAAACAGACAAAAGCTAAGCATCCTGGCACTCAGACATCAGCTACATCTAGACCATTGGAGCTTCTACACTTGGATCTTATGGGTCCAACCAGAATCGAGTCTCTTGATGGTAAGAGATACAGCATGGTTGTAGTAGATGACTTCACTAGGTACACTTGGATCATTTTTCTACAATCCAAGTCTGATGCTCCTGAGTACATTGAAACTTTATGTACAAGACTGCAGAATGAAAAGAGCTTAAAAATTGATTGAATTCGAAGTGATCATGGTAAAGAATTCGAGAACTCATATATGGAGTCATTTTGTACAAGATCAGGCATCTCTCAAGAATTCTCTGCTCCTATTACTCCTCAGCAAAATGGTATAGTAGAAAGAAAGAACAGGGTGATTCAGGAGATGGCCAGAGCCATGTTATATAATAAGAATGTGGCTAGAAACTTATGGGGAGAAGCCATTAACACTACATGTCATACAGTTAACAGGGTGTATTTTAGACCCAGTACCAAGAAGACTCCATATGAGCTATGGAAAGGTAGGAAGCCTAATGTGAAGTACTTCAGAATCTTTGGAAGCACCTGTTTCATCCTAAAGGATAGGGAGAATGTGGGAAAGTTTGACTCCCGAAGTGATGAAGGAATATTTCTGGGTTATTCCTCCACAAGTAAGGCTTATCGAGTATACAACAAAAGAACCATGAAGGTAATGGAGACAGTGAATGTTGTTATTGATGAGTCTTCAGACTCCAGTTCTGAAAAAGGTATTGAGGAACTAACTAGAGAAATTATTCCTCCTGAACCGAGAGTAGTTCAAGAAGTTTTTGAACAAGAACTTGCATCTCCTAGTACTCCAGGTACTCCTAGTGTTATGGAAGACTCCGCAGATATAACCACTTCACCAGATTCTGAATCCCATGAGGAGAAAGGACCTTCCTCCAGAATTAAGCAAAATCATCCTCTAGAAGATATTGTGGGAAACATGAATGAACTCACATTAAGGAAACGTACAGTTGATAAATGTGTTGTTAACTTTGTGTCGTATTCTTGTTATCTGTCACAGGTTGAACCCACTAAAGTTGAAGAAGCTCTTTAGGATGAAAGTTGGGTTGAAGCAATGCACGATGAACTGCTTCAGTTTCAGAGGAATGATCTCTGGACCTTGGTACCTAGACCGGAGGGTGAACACATCATCGGCACCAAGTGGATTTTCCGCAATAAGATCGATGAGGAAGGCAATGTGATCCGCAACAAGGCTCGGCTTGTAGCTCAAGGATACTCACAAATGGAAGGAGTAGACTATGATGAAACATTTGCTCCAGTTGCCCGTATGGAGTCCATCAGAATTCTCCTTGCTTTGGCTTGCCAGTTGAAATTCAAGCTTTATCAGATGGATGTAAAGACTGTCTTCTTAAACGGGATTCTTAAAGAAGATGTCTATGTGGCTCAACCAAAAGGATTCATTGATCCACACTTTCCGGATCATGTACTATATCTCAAGAAGGCACTCTATGGGTTAAAGCAAGCCCCCAGAGCTTGGTATGATCGTCTTACACAATATTTGGTGTCATATGGGTTCACTAGAGGAAAGGCTGATCAGACTTTCTTCATCAAAAGAGAAGATGGTAATTTTTCATTTTTGGATTAACTAAGGACGAACTTGCTCATGATTTTTCAAAACTCATGCAGGCCGAATTTGAGATGAGCATGATTGGAGAGCTAACTCACTTCCTTGGGTTGTAGATTCATCAACAAGATTCAGGTATATTTCTATCCCAATCTAAATATGCTAAGAATCTTGTGAAAAAGTTTGGCTTAGAATCTGCTAGTTCTGTTAGAACCCCTATGAGCCCCAATGTTAAACTCACTGCTGACTTGTTAGGAAAAAGTGTTGATCTTTCTCTATATAGAAGCATGATAGGTAGTTTTCTTTACCTTACTGCTAGTAGACCTGATATTAGTTACAGTGTTGGAGTGTGTGCTCAATATCAGGCTAATCCCAAGGAGTCCCACATGACTGCTTTAAAAAGAATCATAAAGTATGTCAAAACCAATGCTGAGTTTGGTGTGTGGTACAGCAAGGACACAAGTGATGTCTTAGCTGGGTACTCTGACGCAGATTGGGCAAGGAATGCTGATGATAGAAAGAGTACTTCAGGGGGTTGTTTCTATGTGGGAAATAATCTTGTCTCTTGGATGAGTAAAAAGCAGAACTCCATCTCTTTATCTACTGCTGAAGCTGAGTACATCGCTGCCGGTATCTGTTGCACCCAACTCCTATGGATGCAAAAACTCCTCCATAATTATGGTATTTGTCAAGAGCATCTTACAATCTATTGTGACAATACTAGTGCCATTAATATCTCTAAGAATCTGGTTCAACATTCTAGAACCAAACACATAGAGATTCGACATCACTTCATTAGGGAGCTTGTCGAAAATGGTACTCTCACTCTTGAGTTTATTCACACCGATGATCAGAAGGCTGATCTTTTACCAAACCTCTTGACAGTAAACGTTTCGAATTCCTTCATCAAAACATTGGTGTTATCTCCATGGGATGATCTTTTTCTTTCTTCCTCTCCCCTCATGCATCTGCATCTAGTTTTTTGCTTTGTTTTGTTTAACATGTTTTTGTTTGTTTATTTTCAGTTTTTGATTTTTTTTTTTTTATATGAAAATAATAAAAAAATTGAAAAATAAAAAAAATACAAAAACAGTGTGTGTTTTGTGTACATTGGTACTTATGTACTTTGGATAGCCATTGAAACAAAGTTTTCTAAACTTTGTATCGTTTATAGCTTAGATGAGCATCTCTATGCACAACTAAGCAAGTGAGCTTTGTGGCTCTTGTTTATGATGAGTAAGATTGAGTTGTCTCTTATACTTAACACTCATATCACTCTTTTTGACAAGAATGACTAAAAAATCCTGAGAGAAAGGCATTAATAATCATCTCACCACTGTTGCCCGCCAATTATGTATGACATTTGTATGCTTCGGCATAAAAGTGTGATGTCAATGACATTTGTGTGCTTAGGCATAGCAAAATTGGAATGTCAAATATCATTGGGTATTTCTTTTTCTCTCTCTAATAAGCTCATGTATGATATACTTAAAAGAAAAATATGCAAAGAAAAATCAAAATCAAAAAGATAAAAAATGCTTTAAAAATTATTGCAAGCGTGTATTCTAGGAGATGTGGGAGTTATAGGATGTATCTTGAAGGTGATAGTCCCCATCAAGCAATTATGATTGTGTGTGAGTTAAAGTGATTATCTCATATCTCAAATCGTCATAACATGTACACACTTATGCAATCTTGCGATGTTTTTCACACGCAATATTCTTTGCTATTCTTGATACATGTGCAGATACAATGTGATTTGGCCATCATAAGTTTTACATGTGTTAATGTATGCTCACTAAATTGTCTTGACTTATTTTCAAAATATAAAATTGGTTAGACTTGTTTAGTGTGTGTGTGTGTGTGTGTGTGTGTGTTTTGGAGATCCTTGTGCTCAAAATTTTTTGAATTGAGAGACTATTTTGAGAGAATTTTGTGTTGATTGGATCATTGGTTGTGTCGTATGTTGGATTGCATTCATATCTATGTTTTTCATATCTCGAAAAACTATTTTGAAAAGCTGGCTCGACATCTCCTTGATACCTTGCTATCTGTCGAGCTTCTCTAGCATTTTTCTTAACGCAATCTCGACACCTCCTCGACACCTGGTGGATCGATCGAGCTTCTATTCTTGAATCTGATTCTTTGTTGCTCGATACCTTCTCGATACCTCAGCTGTCGACGACCACTTCCTTGACACCTACCTCGACAGCTTCCTTAATACCTCCCGATACCTCAGCTGTCAAGCATTACTGAAGGGTCTATATATTCTTCCATCGCGATTCTTCTCTCATTTCTTTGATCTATCTCGATCTGTCTGCGACTATTCATTTCCCAAACACTCTCCTTTTCACTCCAAACTTGTTCCTCAAGGATTCTTCAAGCTTTTTCAAGTTTCTCTTTACTTGGTAAGCTTCTAATGCTTTCTCATTCATGCATTTCATGTTTTGAAACCTAGATTTTGGGGTTTTTGAAAAATTTTGGGGTTTTTCAAAATTGATGAGATTTCATTGAAATTTTGGGTTGGGTTTTCATTTAAATGTGTTTAAAACCTCATACATTGCATTCCATTTGCATTTTAATGGTATTTTCATGCATTTAGATGTGTGTAATATGCTTGTGTACTGGTAGGATTGGATTGGGTTGAGCCCATGATGTCTTTTTGTTTTACATGTCACATATTCATGCATTTCCCATACATACATACTTCTTTTCAATATTCTTGATATATTTGAAACTGCTTGGGACTTTTATGATTGTCATTCTTTCTCTCCCTCTCTGTTAGTTTACGTTAGTCGTATTTATGGCACCTAAGCGTAAATCCACTCCAACTCGGAACCCTCTTCTTTCCGGTGCTTCTTCATCTACTAATCCTTCTCCTTCTACTGTTCGGTTCCGTGATGATGATGCCTTTAAGGCATTTTCGGAGAACTTCTCTAGACGAGGCATTCATTCGGAACGCCAAGTCATTTTGTCGGACTTTGCCGACACTGACCTTCCCTCTGTCATTCACAGTAGGGGATGGGAGTCACTATGTGACGTCCCGGTCACATGTCCTCTTGTGCTTATCCAGGATTTCTACTCCAACATGCACGGGATTGATCGTTCAGTACCTCTCTTTTTCACTCGCGTCCGAGGTACATGCATTCCTGTCACACCACAGCTGGTTGCGAATGTGCTTCATGTCCCTAGGATATAGTTTCCTGACTATCCTAGCTATAAGTGTCTGAGGACAGTATCTAGGGATGAGCTCATGTCTTCTTTTTGTGAGCGCCCTACTGCTTAGGGTGAGCGTCTTTTTACACCATGTCGACCTTTTGCTAAAGGTCCTAGATTCATGAACATGGTGATGACATTTGTTTTACATCCTCTTTCTCATTATAACTCCATCACAGAGCCTCGTGCTCGATTTTTGCTATCTCTTCTTGAACATCTCACTATAGATTTTCCCTTTCACTTCATTCTGTCTATCATAGATGTTCATTTGGATTCGGCGTCCCGTGATAAGCTCATCTTTCCTTCCGCTATCACGAGGATTCTACGCCATTTTTCCGTTCCTTTTCCCTCTTTCGACCACTTCACCATCATGTATGCCATAGATTACGCTACTGTTAAACGTAGCGAGGCCCAGTTTCGGTCGCGGCGGACGGATTCAGCAGCACCCTCCTCTCGTTCTGCACCATCCCGGTCTACTCCATCTACATCCACTCCTTCCTCTTCCAGTGATGTGTTTTTAGGAGACGTCATGGCGTAGCTACAGCGCATGGATGCTCGCCTGGATACACTCTCTACAGAGTTGTATCAGGTGAACGTTCGTGTCGGTCGTATTGCACGACAGTAGGCGGCTATGGGCGGCTTTGCACCTGAGCCTACTCCTTCACCACCTCATCCAGTTGCTTCTGATTCTGATGCTGAGGATGATGATTGTGATGATGGTCATGACGATGATGATGATGCTTCAGATGATGATAGAGATGCTAGCTCTACCGATGAGATGTCTACTTGACACTCTACCCTTTGTCTCTCGTGACAAAAAATGGGAGTAGTTTTGGTTATGAGAGTAGTCACTCTTAGAGGGAGAGTTAGTTTTTGGGATCATTGTGTTAGGGGGAGTGTTGTTATTTTTTTTTAGGGATGTAATGAGGATATTATGTATCTTTTCTTTTCTTTCTTTATTAGATACATTGTTCTTGTACATGAGGTCTTGTGACCATTTATAGACATACATTGTACTTGTTTTCTCTTATATATTGTTGATGTATGTTTTCTTTCACCTACCCTTTCATGTGTTGTTTCTTTTCTCTCTTATACACATGCTTCTTATTATTTGTATGCAATCTATTATTCTGTTTCACACAAAGATGCCTTGATGAGTTTTGTTTAAAGTGTTTCAGAAATACAGGTTGTCAAAGTCTACTTGCCACAAACTCTCTTCTTGCAAAGTTTTTCAAGAGTTTGTATTAGGATAGATTTTATTGTATTCAACAAGTGAATATGAGTTGAGTGATTTATGACTTCTCTCATATGTTCATTTGTTTGTTGTGGTTTTGTCACGGATTGCCAAAGGGGGAGATTGTTAGGACATATGTGTTTCACATGTTAAGAACATATGTCATGATTTTATGTAATTGGCTTATCCTTTAACAAAACGCACTCTACTTGTATTTGGGTAGACTTAGGATGTGTTTAACTACTTCAAGAAACCACATTTCAAGATCTAGTGTTGAAGCCTTCAAGTCTGTTCAAGAAATCAAGCAAGGAGTGCAAAATCATTAAATCTCAAGAATTGGTCGATACCTGCTCGACACCTCCTATCTATCGAGGTTTAAGAATTTCAAATTTCAACTCTAATTTTCTTGGGATCCGTGAATTTTTCTATGGGCCTTTTTTTTCTCCTAACCCTAGACATATAAAAGGATTGTTTTAAGAGCCGTCAAACGGTACACAAGTTGCACAAGCATTGAGCAAACTTTGTTCAAGCAAATTATGACCAGAGACAAAGTTCTTGACCTAGTTCATCTCTTTCTTGGAGAAGTTGTTGTGTATTTGCACCATAGGGTTTTGTGACCAAGCATCTTCCTAATCTTCATCGTTTGGATGAACTGAAAAACTTTGCAGCCAACAATCTTTTCAGATTGGTGATTGAAATCGTGTACTGGGATCCGCGCAACCGTTAGTCACGTACTTGGGAGCCGTGCATCAGAAAGGGGAACTGTCACTACAAAACAAGTCCGATTGGGTATTGGGGTAAGGGTTCAACTGTAGGTTGGTAAGATACTTGGGATTCCTTGCTTGTAACCGCTTGTTGTGATAATAGTGGAGTTTTGGGAGCGGTGACCTGAAAATCACCCGGTGGAGTTTTTGCCGTTAGGTTTTTCCCCATTCGTAAACAAATCACCGTGTCTTTTATTTTCCGCTGCAATTTTAGTTTATTGGTGATTTGTTTGTGCCACCATGCATTTGCATGATAAATTGATTAATTAATAACTTGGCTAATTAATTAATTAATTTCTATCACAATGAGTTATTCAGTTTGTGGCCTATCATTTCTTCTCAATTATTTGTAGAATTTCTTCTAAGAATTACTCCTTCCTGATCAAAGGAATTGTATTTTGCCAGAAAAATAGTAAGATTCACCCTCATAGTCATAGATTTGGACTTCTTTCAGATTTAAAGGATTTAAAAATTTACAATTGAGTATTTATTACAAAATTTTGAGGAGTTGGGAAGATCAATAATTTCCCTAGCAAGCGGTGTGGCATGATAGTGTCCCTCTCATGTTGGTTTGTTTTATTTGGTTCACTGTGAAAGCGAAGATTCTACCTTCTGACAATCTAAAGAAAATGGGCCTTATTACAGTTTCAAATTGGTGCCTTACAAGTTCAAGGGGAGGCTATAGGCCAACGTTTTATGCATCTCTAATTATGGAATATAGTGCTATGATCTCTAGTTGGACTTATCCGAATGATAAATATAGTGCTATGATCCAGATCCACTACTAAATATGGAATATTCACGGTGTGGACATGTTTCATTTGCCTCTAGTTTTCCAAGAATAAAAAGACCACAATGACCTAAATGAATTAATGGAGTAATCTTGATATTAAATTCTGAAATGCCACTATAAGGCCTTCATTTACTCCTCTCATTTTCTTACTTACTCAAAAAACAAAAAACAAAAAACAAAAAAAAACAAAAACAAAATAAAGTGGAACTGGCCAACAGGAGATTTGGATCCAATTTATTATAACCCCATTTAATTTAGGAGCATTCAGTGAACATACATTACATTATTCATTGCCATAAAAATAATGCAATATTGCTAAAAGATGAAAGGAAAAGTCTATATATGACATTGAGAGAAAATGATGATAATTATTCAGGGGAAAAATGTATCTTCAGTTTGTATTACCTGCAAGTACTTTACCAAAATGCTGTCCTTTCTTTATGTCTTGCAAAAGTGCATCCAATTTTATTTTAAAAGCTCTTGCAACAATGTCTGGTCGATCTCCCGGCTTTTGACCAGGAATCAATTCTAGGAAAGAAATGATCTTTGGCCATTTAGGATTGCATGTAAAAGTAAGGAAGAGGTCTGGATAGCCTGCCCACCGAAATATTGCCATGGCATCCTGATATTTCTGAATCATGTATCTTGGGCCACCAATGAAAGAAGATGGTAACACTATCCGTTTACCAATAGATGCTTGAGTTGTGTCTCCTCGTAGTACTGTATCTTTAAGGCCACTGTATATCTCAGCTCTTAGGTATTCTTGTTTTTTTTTGTATCCACCTCAAAGAATTCCTTCAATACAACAGTAAGCGTCAACAATGAATTGTTGGAAAAGTCTACCACCAGATATTAAAGTGTTTCCTTCACTAAGTCGTTGTTGAATACGGAATGTATAATATTCTCTCATCGTGACAGTGGAATTTTCGCTTTCTTCCATTGAGCCTCTTAATCTTTTTGGTATACCAAGATAGAAGCCATCCTCACCATAAGGGAAAAGCAGAGGATATTACATAGCCATAAAAGCTGGATGGATTTCACTTATACACCGGAGCCCACGATCACGATCCTCAACAATAATATCACAATACCCATTGTTAGGGTCAAAATCATTCACAATAAGACCAGCAACTTCTAAGGCAGTAGGTAGATTATACTGTGAGGAACGATTGGTACGACTATTAATGAGACGCAATCTGACATCTGCAGTATTACATTCAATGTAGCGATCCCTGGCCATTCTGAAAACCTTAACCAAAGCATTGTTTTCATCAAGCATATGTAATAATTTCAGGGTCAATGCCATCATTTTCTTTATCAGATGAAATCGACCTTATCTTATGCTGCACTTCATTCTCTGTATCAAATATGTAAAGTTAAGCAAACTTTGGTTTCGATCCTTCAACTGGTAACAAAGAGTCAATCAAATGATGATTCTGTCCATTTAGCCTGAACACATAGGGACCATTTCCATCATTTACAGTTCTGTCAACTTTTCCAACCATTGATGTTATTGCAAACATTGCATTATATCGCTGACAGTTCTCATGGAAATGCACAAATGAAGGGCCATCGTAATTCAGCAATTCTTCAAGAACTAGAGGTGCGTGTTTTGACAAAGGCATAAATTAGTCCTTCTGAACAGCACAACGAAAACTTTGGTTGTGATGGTCTTCTTGACTTCACATTCCTCTTTTCATACCATAGAATAGCCCCACAACTCTCACAAGTTTGTGTTGGCTTAGCAAAATTCCATGGTTCAATGAATTTACCTATTAGAATCAGCAATATCGAATGGGAGTTAGATAGCATGAACAACGATGTCAAATATAAATTTCAAAGGATTTGGAAATAATCAATAAAAGGGAACTTACACTTCAAGGGGACATTCGAAGTAGTAACTTCAGTTTGTGCATCCTGCTGAGTCAATAAATCTGTCAATCAAGAGATGTAGCATGAGAAGGAGTTCAGTTAAAAGAAAAGGGTACAAAACCAATAGTGAGCACAACTAAACTAATTACCAACTAATGAGAGGAAGTAATTTTTAAAAAGAGCATAAATAATCTCTTTAGTAGGCTTTATTTAAATTTAAAGAATCTAGAACAAAATCAAGTTTTAGTTAGAACGTCAAATATATAGTTGGTAGCTATTGGAACCAACTTGTTTAGCTCTACAATTAAATAGATAAATCTGAACAATTGCTAACTCAAAACAGACTGGATTTCGACTATTTTTTCAAACATTCATATGGATGTATTTTAATTTGGGTGTCCATACATATAGTGAGAGAAAGCAATTTTTAAAAAGAGCATAAATATTTTCTTTCACAAGTTTTATTTAAATATAAAGAGTCCAGAACAAAATGAAGCTCTAGTTAGATTCTTACTTACTTTAAGTATGTGATTGAAACAAATAACAAACAGAAATAGAGACAAAAACAGAGTCAAAGAGGTATTGGCACAAGATTCAATGTTTTTAAGAAAGCCAGCTAATTAGAGGGCTGGCCTAGTTTTGTTTGTGAAACCATGAATAGAAGTATGAAACTCATTTATCTTTGGTAAGGGAAAAGAAGATAAAAGTGTTATTAACAAAAACAAAGAAGAGGTGAAGAGGTAATTGGTAACTTACAACAGAGAGGGGTTAATGGAGAGAGTCTTATTGTTGATTTTAATGCTAGAGGGCAAGAGAAAGAAAACAGTCAGCTATTTATTTATTTCAGCTACTAATTAGGTAGTTGGGTTTACTGATGGAGTAATGGAAAACAAACTGGATTTCGGGTCTTTTTTCAAGCATTCATATGCATGCATTTTAATTTGGATGTCGATACATATAGTTTTCAAAGGCATGTGCACACAAAAAAAAAAAAAAAAAATTAAGGAAAAAATTAAGTTCTCTTCCATTCATTACCTGTAGGGGCAACAACTTCGGCAAGGCTTATCACGTGGATCAAGTGCTCATTACGAAGATCATTTGCTGAATTTACCATTATTAGTAGTGCAAAGATATATTCCAAACAGCCATTGCACATTATTAGTATAACAAAAGGCTAACCTGATATGGTATTAGATTCATGTGAAGTGCTCCCAAAGATAGTATTCACACTATTTGGAATAAAATCAGTTGCCACCTCTTCTACCATCACATCCACAAGAACATCTAATAAGCTGTCATCTATAACTTCTTTGTCACATCTTTGGAGGATTTCGTCATTCAATTGAGACAGCACCAGTGTATTTTCCACATTACCAAAATGAAAATCACATCCAATAATAGGAGCCTTCACTAATTGTTTGTTGATAATTCCTACTGTTTTTCCCAATTTCAATCTCTTAGTAGCACCATTTTTATCATGACTTTCAAAGGTACAGATACCAGAACCATACGAAATAGGTACCTCAAATAGATTTCCATTGATGGTTTTACATTGAAGGGTAGAGGTACCACGACCATAAGAAATAGGAACTTCAAATAGGTTGCCAGGATCCACTTCACTTCTACAACACATCTCTACTTGAGTTCGGATAGCTCTTTTTTTATTTAAAATCAAACACCTTTTTGACCTTCTAGCTTGTGCTTCATCCATAACTATCTCAAATAATATACTTGTATTATTGAACCACTAACACAACATTACCACTAAGCACTCACCATATTTGTTAATTACTTGAAAATTTATTAGCTGGGAAAATACAAAGTTCTGGTAGTTTGTGAATACTATAAAAACAAAAATGTTAAAAGCTCTAACGAAAAGCACGTTAACAATAAGTCATATAATTTACCTATAATAATAACAACACTATCAGTTAAAAAGTAGCTAACCTTTTTCAAGAGAATAAGCAATTATTTATACATTATCACGGTTAAATACTAACCATACTTTTGTAATCACAATATAGACGGGGGAGAAAAACTAACCTTCGTTAACAAAATAAGCAAGTACTATGGAAAATCACAGCTAACTACTTGTCATATTTTTTAATGACTTGAAAATAGATTGACGGGATAATAGAAATTTTTTGTACAATTATGACTACCATTAAAATGAAAACATTAAAAGCTCCAATAAATAGAATACCAACAGCCTATCAAATAATTGACCAATAATAATAACAACATAAACAATAAAAAAGAGCTGACCTTTGGTGAGGAAATAAGTAGTTAAAAAGTCTTAGTTTGTTGGCAATAGAGTTTCACAATTTTATGACAATCTCCTATGGGGGAAAAAAGCACACCAAATAAGGACATAAACTGTAAAAACACAGATGACCTTTGTTAAGACAATAAGCTGTTTAAAGACCATTTATCATATAAGTTACCAACAAATTTTTATGGTAAAATAGAATATACTATTACGCAATCAGGGGAAGAAGAAGAAGTAGAACCAAATGTGTTTCGAAATTCGATTTCTAAAGCATGGGGAGACAACCCTGTGTGTGCAATATAAATAGGTTTTTTGAAATATTAACGAAATATTAATGCATTATCAGAACTCTCATTTTCAATTCAAACAATTCCCTAGTTTCCTTGCAACTTGTTATGAAATAGAAAACAAACATGCAACATCAATCATAGGAAAACAAAAAAAAAATTATATAATTAAAGAATAAAAATTATTCACAAAAAGGGAGGAAAGCATAGGCAGATGAAAGAAATGAGTAATCAAACCTTAGGAATGGTTGGAATTCGTTTTGCAAAGCATAAACCAGGACCATTAAAATTCTGAGTTTCCTTGCAACTTGTTATGAAACAGAAAATAAACATGCAACATCAATGATAGGAAAACAAAAAAATTATATAATTAAACAATAAAAATTATTCACAAAAAGGAATGAAAGTATAGGCAGATGAAAGAAAGAAGTAATCAAACCTTAGGAAGCATAAACCAGGACCTTTAAAATTGTGAGTTTCCTTACAACTTGTTATGAAACAAAAAATAAACATGCAACATCAATCATAGGAAAACAATAAAATTATATAATTAAGCAATAAAAATTTTTGACAAAAAGGAATGAAAGTATAAGCAGATGAAATAAAGGAGTAATCAAACCTTAGGAATGGTTGGAATTCATTTTGCAAAGCATAAACCAGGACCATTAAACTTGTAAAGAAAAGTAAAATCAGAATAGATGAAGAACCTCTTCCTATATAAGATATAGAAATACCCAAAGACATGCATCATTGACACCGAGAGATTCTTTTGAAATTCCATAGCATTCATTGAAGAAGAGGGGAGTTGTATGTTAAAGTGCCTGAATCAGTGTGGTAACTGGGAACATGCACCGTTAGCTGAGTAGGAGAGAAAGGATTTTAGGTTTTGATTATTGTAGAAGGGGAGGTGAACCTAAAAATACGCGGGTGTGAAAAAAAAAAAAAGGCGCACAGCTAACTTTCACCTAACTTCTATATGAAAGTGAGCGTAATTACAACTGATCCCAGTTAAATTTAGACAGATGGAGGAAAATTAGACTCCAATTTCATATTTAAATTGGTGTGGTCCCCACATGAATCTAGACACATGGTACAAAATTAGAATTCTAATTTGGAATTGCAATTTGAGTTTCTCTCTGTTTCACCTATTGGAGATGGCCCAGAACATAGATTGTCTGATAAAATTGTCAGAACAAGTGTTTAATCCTAAGGATTGGGTCTGCATGTGTAAACAACAAACTGGCGGTAGTTATACTACCAGCAATTGGTAAGAAATAGTAAGCATATTTGCTACTATGAATGACAGTGAGTGAAAAATCTTGTCCCTCATCTAAGACCTCCCCTTTTCTTAAATTGTTTCATGGGAACTTTTACTTTTTATTTGTTTGTTAGTTCAGAATTCAGTCAGATAATGTAAAATATAGATTATTATGCTTTAAATTTGAAACTGTCAACTTTCATTTTTCATCTTTTGGTTTTATAACATCTTTTAGGACCTTATTTGTGGACATTAACTGCCCTAATCATAGAACCTATTGCTGATGTTGAACTGCAGGTTCTCCTTGCACCTTCAAAATCAATTGCTTCTAATGCAGGTGTCAATGGAGAAGACTAGAACTTGTAATTGGCAAACTGGATACAATGCAATGACAGGCAGATATGAATATCTTCTCAGTGCTGGAGTTGCAGATTCTTGTCAGGTTTCAAGGTCTGCACTTCAAAATGCAGTGTCAATTGCTGGTGTAGTTCTTATCACTCAAGCCGTGTTGGTGGAAAAGATAAAGAAACCTAAGCCAGCTATGCCTCATGTTCCAAGCAAAACTCCTTAAAGAAAAGATTAGATGGAAAGCTAGTTGAAAGCTGAGAAAGGCCTGTATGTGTCACATTGGTTTGAAACAAACAATTTGAATTTTCTTGGTTAATTGAGATGATGATTAAAAAAGCTTTAGAGTTTAGAAACTGAGAGGCTGGACAAGTCAGCTTTCAATCTGACTTTTGGATTGTGAGAGTATTAAAAGCAATACATAAAGAAAGGGATTTCATAACCAATAGCTGTCGGCCTATTAGTCTTTGTAATCTCACTCAACACATGTAAGATTCATTCTTCTTCTTTTTTCTTTTTTCTTTTTTTCCAGTTTTGTTTTTGGGTACTCTGTTTTTGGACTTAGTATAATACTGCAATAATAATGATGAGGGTATCTTAAAGAAATTTCTTTATTCTTTTTCCTTGATCCTTTGTTTAGAAATCTCTAAAAGCTATTTCTGATTTTCTCATATAATAATAGGTAAAGTTGAGAGAAACTCAAATTAGAACTCTAAATTAGAGTTCCAATTTTGTACCATGTATTCTAAATTATTTATTCTCAAAGAGTTTTATTTCTTAATTTTAGAATCAAATGTGAGACCACATCATAAATATTCATCCAAGTGAGTTATTAAGTACAAAAACCAAAGAGTTTAAAATAAATTAATCGTATAAAAAAAGTTATTCACAATAATAATAATAATAAATGGAAAATTTACATTTTATACTTAATAATATCCTTACAAAATTTTTTAAAAAGTTAATAAAATATAAAAATGATTATCAATAGTATTTCAATTATATATATAAGAATTATATTATGCATTTTATTGTATATCTTTAAGTGTATCCATTCATATGCATGAAGTTATAAACTAGTAAGAATAACAGCTAGTAACATTCAAGACACAAATTTAAAAGCTTGTATCAACCTTATTGATTTTTTACTTTCCAAAACTACATTTTCAAAGGCTACTCTTCATTGTCTATAAATATAGGCTTCATATTCTTTTTACAATTTTACACCATTAAAAGAGAAATTCATGGAATTCTGCAAGATTATTATTTGAAGAAATCTAGTTTTGTTGTATCCTTGAGATAAATTTGCTTGTGACTTGTGACTTGTGACCATATAGCAAACTATTAAGTGGCGGAAAATATTGTCTTAAAGATAGAAAACTCACTTGTGTCTCTAAATCATTAAAATTACTTATATCTCTCATTATTCATCCTATAATCCCCAGCATTTTTATTTTTTTTTTGTTTAGCTTACTTTTAGTACTCTTTTAAAATAAATCTTTTTTTGTTTTAATGAGAGACTGTTACATCACTCACTAACTAAATAAAATATGTAGATTAAAACTCACTAGGGTGTAAGGCCACTACCACTTGCAATTGTATATTTAAAATAAAAAGACAAATCCAATTAAAAAAGTATTAGAAGTAAGCCAGATTCTTCTTCTTTCTTTTTTACTGTCCTTTTCAGTTTGGGCGTGATTATAGCTTCCTACTTGTTAAGAAACCAATGTGTCAGACAGTAAAGAGACTTAAAAGAATGGTAAGGATATTTACTTATTTATTGCAAGGAAACATATATCTTGAATATGCTTGGGTTTAATTAGCTACATACGGTATACGAGTAATAATAAGGAAAATGATCAATTAAATTTATATAAACTTGTCTAATTTTTTTTTTTAGAACTTATCTAATTAAATTGAAATATATCTTAAGTAAACTTTGATTGAATGAGCTAAATTGTGTAAGATTTGGGGAAGTGATGCATTAGTGATTTTATATATCAATACAATTTTAAAAAAATAAAAAATTTGAGGCGAGCCATCAATTAAATTTGATATATAAATTTTTATTTTAGGAAGAATTAGGAGCTCGGCGCCCCTGCTACCACAAGCCCACAACTACTAAAGTGGTTTATACTTTATAGTCTAGGAAGTAGGAACTCTAATGTTGAATTCTTCAAATTTAGCCTTGGCCCAACTACCATACTGAATTTTTTTTTTCTTTACCCTCTTTTTGAAGTTTGCATTAAGCATGTCCTTAGCTCAGACTAACTTGTCCATATAACAGGATGATTCAAACACATCATGTGGCCAGTGGTGGCTCCAAAAATATATTTTAGGGAGTTAATTTGAATTTGTGTTGAAGAAGTTAACAATGACCCTTTTGTAAATAATATTTTCCTATTTAAATTTGATCATTAGGATAATAAGATAGTCATTTTCTCATAAATCATAATCCATGATCCGTAGGAAGATTTTTCAAGTCAACACGAAGTTCACTTAGAAGATAAATCTTAGATAGGAGATGAATATTTGGGAAACATGTGATTTCCTTATTAAAATATTAATTCTTATTGCTATAAGATTAAATAATCTTGGAAATCCTTACTATAAAGTACTATAATAATTTTTTTTTATGTGCAAGATAGAATACTTTAGTTTATTATTTATTAGTTTTATATTTACTCTTTTCAATTCATTTATTTAACAATTTGCCCAACTTTGAAAATTTATTCGACTTTGTAATTCATTAGGAAGAATTTTTGTTGTGTCTTTTATATTACTTTATTAAAAATTCAACACAACAATTCAATCATTGAAAAAAAAAAGGGTCTTCACTCTCCATTGTCCCACCACACCTTACTTCCACTACTTTACACTTAATTGTCTTTTAGTTATTATATTTTACTGTTCACTTAATTATCTTTTTCTAAGATTTAAGATCAACAAATTAATATTTTTTGTTGTTGGACTTGTTATGTTTTATTCCCAAATTTTAAATTAAATTGGTTTGTTGTTGGATTTTTTTTTTTTTTTTTTTTTTGGTTTAAAAATGTCAAGATAAAGGCTAGTGTCAAATTAGTTTGGTGGTGTTGTGATCTAGTGTACGTGATAATGTGTGAGTGATGGCAGGGTTGCATGGCTTGGCAAGCTTCGTGCGACAGGGCACACATGACGGGGAATGAGGGTTGAAAAACCACCGATTGTCATGGCACTTGTCGCCGAAGACTCGCTCTTGGGGGTTCAAATTTTTATTTTAGGGTGGTCATAACCAAAAAATTATAAAATTATTATATATAAATTTTTTTTTTGTCCCATTGAACCCCCTCAAGTCAATGCGGCACTGCCACTGCATGTGGCCAATCCCCGCTTCTGATGGAATTGATGTGAAGCATTGGTTTTGGACAAGTCATTGATGATAATTTTTTTTTTGAGAAAAAGGCCTGCCAGAACAGGCCGAAAATCATTTTATTTCTGGGAGATCAGATACAAAAATCCTATGAATATCCGAAGGAACGGAGTTCATCCAAACTAAAACAGGAAAAGAAAATCTCACTCGTCGTGCTAGAGCATGTGCTAATACATTGCCTTCCGACATGTGTGAGAGAAAGAAGAGTACTGCAAAGTACTAACTGAAGACATAATGTCCTTAACTAAATGACCCACCAGTGGATGCTGAAAACACTGGTTCTTGAGTGCCAAAATAGATTCTTCTGAATCCCCTTCCAGAATTGAACCACGAAAACTAAGCTCACTGATGAAAAGGGCTCCTGCAATTGTTTCCAGAGCTACTATTGATGAGGGCATGGGGATAATCTTGGACAAGGCTGCCAGGACTTCACCGGAGGAGTTTCGAACCACGGCACCAATTCCTGCAGCTCCCAAGTCTTCAAAAACCGCTCCATCAAAATTTGTTTTCAACAGACCTGCATCAGGTGGCTTCCAAATGACTTTCCTTGGCAACTTCTTTGTTGCAGGCTTCACCCATTGCTGCTGAAAGTCCGCAAGGTAATGCTGTGCAAGATCAGAGGTCTTCTCTAAGGGTGCGACTACCTCATTTGTTCTGATTTTATTGCGCCGATTCCAAATGAACCAGCAGACCATAATAAAGCCTTCAGCTCCTCGGGGATTCTGCAGCACCAACCTGAAAAGATCAACAAAAAACAAAGCTTGATTTGTTGCATTACACAACTCATCAAAGTTAGTACCCCAGGCCACCTTGACATTCTCACCCATAAAGCATGAATCACAGTCTCGGGCTCTCTATTACAGCTTGTGCAGCTGTTTGAAAGCACCACCTTTCTCCTAGCCAAATTTTCCAAAGTAGGGAGTGACTTAGTACAAGCCCACCACACAAAAGTCTTTACTTTATTCAGCACTTTCATTCTCCAAGGGCCTGACCAAATTTTTCTGTTCACCTCATTGGTTGATCCCGAAGCTGAACCACTACTTTCCATAGCACACAACAGTTGGTAGCCGAGCTTCACAGAGTACTGACCATCCTTGGATTTTGGCCAAATCAAAGTGTCTTCCTGAGGTGTCAAACAGAGGGGAATGGACTTGATTTTTTGTGCCTCAAACGGCAGAAAACACCTCTCCAACAGATACACATTCCACCAACCCGAATCAGCATCTATGAGGTCTGCTACCTTTGCATCAGCAGATAGCATGGAGGGAGGTGAAATGACCTTGCCTGACCCCTCCCCTGGCAGATATAGATAATTAAGGTTGAAATAAGGTAGATATAGATTTCACTCTTCAATTCCGCAACTGGAGACAGGCTGGTTGAATAACCATAGTTGTCAATGATAATTGAAGTTTTGCTATTACTATAAGTTACCCCATATGCAAAAGGTTGCATCAATTTTCCTTTTGTGTAATTAAAATGACATTAAACTTACTACATCCCTTGGCGTACAAAGCAGTATGACCTTGCTTAGGTCTTGCATTATTTAAATTTTTAGCAGTGAAAGAAAATACAGGAAAACTAGTAGGCACTGTAGGGATCTAGAGCTTTATATAATTGTTCTCAATCATCCACTTGAGGCTCCAGTGTTCATATTGACACTTGTAAGCCCAATATGCCGATCCAAAAGTGGCAAGCCCGTAGACATCCAGTTGAGCTTTTGCAAAATTCTGATAGTCTTGCATTGATGCTCCATTTCTAGCAAATTCTGCAGTCCATTCTCCTGCAAAATTTGCCAACACGATTAGCAGGATATGACTCAAAGCTGATCATGTGATTTTAAGATGAGGATCAAATTTTAAGCGAATTTAGGATGAATTTAAAATAAAGGTTCTAAGCAGATTAAGGTTGACTAGTGTTGATAGCATTAAAAAGGTATGTATTTTGGACTTACCAACAAAACTAAGGGGGCCATTGGAAGTTGTCACGGTTTTTAGTGCTGAAGCTCGCTGATTTTTGATGTAATCGATGTTTTGTTGTACATTCATGTTGCTAAACTCATCCGAATATAGATTGTAGAAATGCACGTCAATGACTACATAATTGAAGTTTCCAGCAAATGAGAGTAGCTCTGTTGGATCAGAATTCCCCAACCGGTTTGAGAGGATCACATAAGCACTTGGTGTGTACTTTCTCACAGCATCATAACCGGATTTGTAATAGTTTTTAAGGTTGTCTAGAGTGACTCCTGGTGCAAGAGGTTCGTTCATTAACTCAATTGCTGCAAGACTTGGATTGTTGGCATACCTGCACAAAAATAAGGTCTAATTTGGAATTTAGGGAACATTCAAAATTCATCAGCTACTCTTATTGGAGTGGTCTATATTGCATATGTGGTCTGTCACTCTTAGAGAGCATTCTCAAACCATTTTATCAAAAAACATTAGCAGTAAATCAAACATATGGTAATTTATAGTAAGAATAAAAGTTTAGTTTACTGAACCTTTTTGCTAGGAAGTCTATGACTGCCACAGTATCCTTTATATTGGAATCTCCCCATTCCTGAAATCCATCTCTTGTCCCACTGTGATCATTTCCATTCTGTGATCCTTGAACCGCATGCAGGTCAACAATTACTTTCATCCCATATTTCCTAAAATTTTCAGAGAAAACATCATTTTATAGTAATTTGTTACAAACTTTGTTCTTAATAAGGTCTAGTACCATAAACATATTATAATATATGGCTCTGGCATGATTCACTACGACTTACTGTGCCCATGTGAAAGCATTGTCCAAGGCCTTCAAAGAGCCCCCAACAAAAGGCTTTGGTGGTGTTGGATCTAGTGCAATCCACCACCCAACTGGAATTCTCACTGCAGTCAGACCATTTGATGACATGAATCTGAAATCCTCATCAGTTATGTAAGTGTTCCAATGATCCTGGGATGAAAAGATACATTTATTCATTCGATTGCTTACTTTGATCGTTTTTATTTTACAAATTAACTCCATGTTATTAAGCTGAACTCGCTAACTTGAATATCTTAATATTAATCCAATTAGTGCTACAAGCTAAAACCTCACCTGCATGACTTGAGGAGCTTTATCTGGGCCATAGCCATTTGTGATTTGGTATTCACCTTGTGGGGTATTGACAATGTTAATTTTGAAGACAGATGGATTACTATCTTCCCAACCTGAGCCTTCATAATCAGCAGTAATCAATGTATCTGATTGTGCCTAATTAGAACATAGAAAGTACAATAATCATGTCAGTCAGTCATTTTCAGCATTTGTTCCTCTAACTGAAATAGTTGAATTGAGCAAGTGGATTGATTTAATCCAATCAATTAATTGTTTGCTTGGCCAATCAAATGAATTGAACAAGTTTGCTACTATTTTCATTTGGTTTAAGGTTTATCAAGCCATCAAAAAACACACAGAATCCTTGGATGCAATGACTATCAGAATGATGTTAATGATAAACTACCACTTATCTCGAAATCTTAAACTAATAAAAAGAAAAGCATGAATTTAATGATTTGCTTTGATACCACAATAAACTACCACTTATCCCAAAAACTTAACTTAATAAGAAAGCGTGAATTTAATCAGTGTGGAAATGCATGTCAACCTACAACTTTTTAAAGAGGGAAGGTACCTGAAGGAATTTTCCATTTGAAGCTTTGATGTGAATTCGGTTTGGATCACCCTCTTTCCTTATGATTTGAAATGTTTCTGAGTTGCCAGGTGCAGTCGCAGCCGCTGCTATTCTATTTTGATAACCTTTCAACCCCGCAAACTGCTTGTTGAACACTCTAAAATTGAAAGTTGTCTCATCGACCCTCCACAACTGCATATAGTAATGTTGTCAAGGAACAAGTATTTAAGTACTGAAAGATGCTAACTTGTATATGTAGTACCTAGTATACAAAACTTCCACTTCTGCAGGGCTAAGAGAGGTGATCATTTACTCAAGTACTTACCCTGAAAGTTTCCCAACCAGAGGCTGATGTTCGGTTAGCAACAACAATAGTTCCACCACCACTTTCTGCTGATAAATACTTTTGCAGCTTTGTAGTCATCAACTGAACTTGAGTTCCATCCTACCAAAAACCAAACATAGAGCTACAGTATTCATTATCAATGATGAATTATAAAGATGAGTATTTAATGTTTTTTTTTTCAAAACTAAACAAACAATAGTATAACATATATGAACTTTTTCAACAGTTGGAGTAAAAACAAAGATAGATTAAAAAGTGGCAGAATGGGATTAGGTAATGCATAGGTGGCTGTAATTCTAATAGACTGAATACCAGAAGATCATTGTTGGGTATTCCTTGAAAGAGAGAAGGCTTCATCCATCCCTCTGTAACAAGCCAACATCCTAAATTCACAGCTTTAAATGGCAAATTGGAGCTCTGAGCAAGCGAAAAAGTTACAACACATGAAAGACAAAGAACCAAATGTATGGTCAAGTGAAAATGGTGAGCCATCTGCTCCACTCGTTGAGAAATCTAGAGACTTCGGGTTAGCTTCTGTTAGGGTTAGGGGTCTGTAAGCCAACTTATGGTCCAAATTTATACCTCTTCTATCTAATTTGTCAAAACTCCGGTTCATAGGGCCGGCTTAACTAGATAAAATGAAATCAAAAAAACCAAAAAAAAACTAGTGTTTATGTTCATTTGTTCACCTTGAATTTGTGTATCATAATTCATGCACACGTTGAATTCTTAAAATTTCTATATATATAAATATATATTGATTGTGATGTGTGTGGATGTATGCGCGTGTGTATAATATAAATATAATTTTATTTTATATAATTTAATAATTACAAAATAGAAAGAGTTTGTTATATGTGTGTATATTTTTATCATGTTACAATAATTTTTTTTATAAAATTAGTGATTAAAAAAAATAGTAAAGCTAGTGACTATTCAAACATTTGATTGGTTAAGTAGAAACTTAGTGTATTATTCATGTATAAATTACTGTAGATGTGTGGGTCAATAATTAATACAATATCATGGGTTGAGTTATGTTGTATAGTTTAAAATATTTTTATACTCTGTTTGTTTAAGCATTAATGTTTTTTGGAAAATGGTTCATTTTTCAAAAAGTATTTTCTAGAAAACTATCTCATTATCTAGTGTTTAGTAACGACCTTAAAAATAAGCTTGAGAATGTTTTATGGTGTTTGGTATGCAATTTTTTTCTTTTTATTTCTTGTATAATTTAAAACATGTGTATTATATAAACCAACTAATGTAATCAATATATATAAATAAAAAATTAATTTTAAAAAAAAAAAGAATGAATTTGGTTTTCATACTAAAATTTTGAAAATAGATACAATCAAAATTAGTTGTCAAATTTTCATGATCTTTACCACTCATCTTGCTCATATATATGGACAAAGTAACGTACATATATATATATATATATATATAGAATTGACAGAGTAATACATCTTCAATAAGTACACATAACAATAACTTTTAATTATCTACTCTTTTTACTAGTGCACTAATTGTCTGCTATGGTCAACCAAAAATCTTCAATATTACTCTAAATTATGTATTTATATAATGTATCTACATAATATATCATCACTACATAGTATCTGCATAATGTATCTGCCAACAAATGCAATTCCCCTAAACAATTATTATTCATTATATAATAATATTATTAATTTACCGTAAGGATTGTCCTATGTAAAAGCAATTTAGAGCCAAATAAGCACTATGTTTAAAATTTCCGTCTTTTACTTCATTCATTCATTTACTCAAATAGGCACTATGATTTTTTTAATTTTTGTGCACTCTTTTGCAAAAAAGAAGTGACTTTTGCCTGAAATCCATCAAACCAAAAATTTCTTAAAGAAAAAAAGAAAATCAAGCTTGAAATTCAAAGCAAAGAATTGAGATTTTGGTAGAGAGGAATGAAATAATTACCGCTACAAATCTATTCTCTTTTGCAAGTCAGAGCTATTGGCTGATCAGTAAGGGGGGGGGGGGGGGGAATCTAATCAGAGAACTGTGCTATAGAGGGGAAGAGAAACATGGAGAGAGAGAGAGAGAGAGAGAGAGAGAGATCTATGGGAAGAGGAGAGACCTAAGTTAATGTCAATGAGGGTGTGAGGAGAGAAAAAGTGAGAAAGCTTACTGTGAGAGAGAGAATGCACCAAAAAATTATGTTTCTGGCGGCTATAGACAAAGATAATATTTATAAGAGATGCAACGCATGAGAGAGAGACTATTTTCAAGAAACCCAATGACATGGACTCCATCTCCATTACTACCCTCCGTACATAATGCAAGAATTGAAAATTGTGTTCGTTAGATGCAGTCAATTGTTTTCTAATAAAATCAGAGCTTGAATATCAAATAGGGAAATGTTGCAAAATGTGTTGGCCATATAGCAGACTGTACATTCATCTTTCTGAACAACAAAGATCTAGTGTGCAAAACTTATTCGTTTAACTCAACATGTGATACAATCGAAAGCAAAAATGTGATATCTAATTGTTGATAAGAGGTCCTCACGTTACTTGAATATGCAAGAGTGTGATTTTTATTATTATTTTTCAATGATTTTCTGCAATAACATTAGAGTCATTACAATAGTTGATACAAGATATTGCAATAAAATTTAAGGTAATAGGTTTGTGCAACAAAAAATTTTGTTGCAATAAACTCCAAATATTTTAATGACAACTTTGATGCAATGATATATATATATATATATATATTGTTGCAATAAACAATTTACTATTTTGAATATCTTGTAAGCATAGGCTACTATTTTACAAAACTTATTGCAATAAATTGCAAATAATTGACCAAAATAAGTCAGATTAAATTATTGCAATGATGTCTTCATTGTAATAGATAATTACTTCATTTTGTCATTACGATAGATTATGAAATAATTAATAACAAGTTATTGCAATGATATATACGTTGCAGTTTTGTGTTTGTCATTGCAATAGATTGTAAAAAAAATTAATATCAAATTATTACAATAATAACTTCATTGCAATAAATATAGAATATACTTTTAAGATGTATGTGAACCAAGGAAAAATAAAAATATAAACCATGGTAGTAGTAATCATGATTATTGTAATACCTTTTCATCAACACGTTGGAAATAAACAGAGAAAAAAAGCTTGTTGTACTCTACTTTTGCCCCAGAAGTTGATTCGGTTCTCTCCACCAATTGTTTGAAAACCTGAAACTGAAATTTCATGTTAACTTTAAAAATCAAGAACTTACTTTTAAATCATCTAGATGTATTTATCATGTGAAAATTGCTAAGGAAACAACCTCATCTATCATAGGAAGATATTCACTTGCTGGTTGGAACAGAATACTACTACCCTGAAGAATGTAAAAAAATGGAAACAAAGAAATTAATTAGAAATCAATAAAAAGACAAAAATTTTGTTTAGAAATATATGTGAAACTGTGAAAGTACCGAAACAGTTTCAGGCTTTAGCTCTAAGCTCACTCACTTTCTTGTGTTTGGAGCCTTTTGTTGGTCTTTTAATGTCCATGCCATGGCTTCCTGCATAGTACAACTCAGTTAAGCCTATGAAATCACACACCTATAGAATATTGAACAATACTCATTTTAGTTCAAAAGAGAGAGAAAAGCTAATAATCCAAGCAGTAACTTATAATTAGTTGCAATAACTTATAATTTTCAATTGCAATATAGACTTTAACATATTACTACACTAAAAAAATTTGTTGCAAAAACTTAAAAATGAAGAAATCATTACAATAACTTGATACCAATTATTTTTGCAGCCTATTACAACGAAAATTTCGAAATAATAGCTTATTGCAATGAATATATCATTGCAATAACTTGATATGAATTTTTTTTTAAAATCTATTACAATAACAAATATTATTGTACCATAGCAATAAGCGAATAACTTGATATAAATTATTTTACATTCTATTGTAATAACATATAGTATTAAGATCTTTTAAAAACAAAATTAAAAGATAGCTCAATAAGAGCAATTGCATTAGTGCTTCTTAAAAATTCTGTCTATTTTACAAAAAGAATCTACTTTTTTCTATTTTACACCATCACTTTTACAAAGCACCCATATCACTTTATCTATTTTACTATTTATTTCAATAAAATATTCATTCTATTGCATTTTTTATTATTTCCATCCCACACTCTCCTTCTCTCTAAAATCCTCTCACTTCCTCCCTCTCCCTCTCTCTCATAGAGGACCACATAGCCAAAATCACCAACAACAAGCCACCATTAATGGAGCAACAAAACCCACCCTCAATCCACCCAACCACCATTAAACCTATGAACATATAAGCCACCATCATCAACTCCCCATCAACAGACCAACCCTATTAACGAATCAGACACCATATCTGACCTATTTGAAGCAAAACCCATATCAGAACTCACACCTATAGTAGCACAAACAACAAATCCATAAACCCAAATCCAAGGAAATCTCAAACCAAATTTACCATACCTGAACTAAAGCTGAAGCTGAAAGCTTGAAACCTATAATCAAATTGAAGCCGAAACCCAGAACCCATTTCCATCGAAACTCATCAATTCAGAACCCATCAATTCAAAGCTCAAACCAAAATCCAGATTTATGCTCACCTATTTTGAAGTAATTCGAGCCTATTTCAAAACCCATCGATTGGAAATCAAATTAACAAATTCAACCCCTTTTAACATGATTGGATTTGCTTTTGGGTTGGAATAGATCCTAGAGTGAGAGAGGGAGATTAATTTCTGGGCTTTAGGACAAAAAATTTCTAGATTGGGGAGGAAGAACCAACCGAGAGAGAGAGAGAGAGTGAGAGAGAGAATTTTTCTGGAATAGGGAGGAACAAAATGTGAGAGAGAGAAAGAAACAAAAAAATGAATAAAAAAAAATTATACAAAGCTACACTAACCATGTAAATATACACGGTTACATTAACAACTTTGCATATATACACAATTATAGCTTGTCTAATGTGGGTAGTTTCTTAAGTCAATGTGTAAATTTATGCACTTTTTGTATCATACACCAACTAGTGTAAATTCTCTAAAATAATGTGATGGGAATACTTTTAGATGTGAAGCTTACACACATTCAAAATCCTAATTGTTAGAGAGTTTGGTCACGCTAAGGAACAATCAAAAAGACAAATTATGATGTCTAGTTGAATCCAAAGTTTGATAATATTAATTCATCAGTTAAAGATGTTTAGTAGTTTGGAGTCTCTTTGCCAATTATGAAACTTTGAGGGGGAAAATGATACAAATATCACTGAAACAAATATGAGATTTTGACAAAAATGTGAGGTTTCTTCTTCTTCTTCTTCTTCTTCTTCTTTTTCCTTTTTTTTTTTATGCACGTGAGGTTTCTTCATTTGCCAACTAAAATGAAAAAGAAAAAGAAAAAAGAGGCATGCGAAGTACAATGGCCCAATTGATGTTTGTCCAAATCGAATAGATTACCACCAGGAAGAGTTCTTGCCTCTTTCTGTCCTATTGATGTTCCTGTTTACCAAATCCAACAAATTAAGAGACCTTTGAAACAAATATGAGATTTTGTAATGTAAAAGGTTCAAATCTGCTGCTTGAAATTTGAGAAAATGTCTTCTCAACCAAAAAAAATTAGAAAATGTTTTTTTTTCTTCCTTTTTTCTTTTTGGATAGATAAAATAAGCTTGAATCTATACTATCCACTTCATAACGATTGATTTTTATCATCATGTCAAGATATAAATTGATTTTTTTTTTTTCATGTGAGATTCAAACTCAAGTAATCTCTTATTCAACTATAACATACTTGACCAGTTATATTACTAAAAACACACATGAAAAGATTTGAGTACAAGCCGCTAAAGAATTAAATCAAAGTTGGTATATAGTATCTATCTTTTTAAGACATTGCCTATTTGCCAATAAATAAATTTTTTAAAAAAAAGTCTTAAGGAATCAAATAAACAAATTAATGGCCTCTTGGAGTATCCTTATATTTTTTTCCCAAAAAAAAAAAAAATTAGGGAGTATCCTGATATGGGCTACGTACTGGGCCTTAATGTCAGGCTTTGATACCTGAAACGTAAGTGGTTTACAATTAGAACTTGGGCTTAGATTTTGGTGGGTCATGCATAAAAGTACAAGTGAAGCTCCCGCTCTTGTCAGTAAGTTGGATGTTGGGTTGGGTCATTCCCAAGCCCAATAATACGGAACATTTCGAAGTCTACGGGGTGTAGATGGGTCAGGTGGAGCCGTGGAGGGTTTTTTCAATCTAATCTAGCCCATCACGTGTGCAAAATCAATTCAACTCAAACCATGTGAGTTGGTTCAGGTTGGATCATGCTAGTGAGTTGTGATTACATGTTTCATGCCATACAAAAATTGGAGCTTCATTAACTATTGAATTATTTTTTTAATAAATTATTATAATTCACATAATATACCTAAATTATATTACAAATTTATCAAGACTATATGTGTGTTGTGTGTGTGTTTGGTTGCCCAGAGACCAAAAGAAGAAAAAAAGAAAGTAGATTTAGTTTTTTTTTTTTTTTTTTTTAATTAAGAATGAAGATTTTTTTTTCAAGGATTAACATGTATACTCATTAGACCATTAACACGTATACTAATCACATAATTCATGGGGTTCAAGGATTGCCAAGTAATTATAGTATTTATCATTTGTGGTTTGACCCACTTCTCCCTCCTGCTATCTAACTACCTTACACCCAAAAATTAAAAAATAAATTTAAAAAAAACTTTATTTTAAAATTTATTTAAATAAGTCACATCTTTATTAAATAAGCCATATAAATAATAGTTCACTTGTTTCAAATGTTTTTCAAAAAAAAAAAAATTAATAGGACACTTGGTTGCTCGTTTGTATCGTCATGTAATGGTAGGGATGGACCGAGGTGGGGGCCCACGGGGGCCTGGCCCCACTCGGGTCCTATTTGTATATATATATATAATAGTTATTATATATTTGAATTTTTTAGTTGGGTTTCTTTCTCCTCGTTAAACCTAGCTAGCCTCATCTAAATAGCAATTATCCAATCCAAAAACTTAATAGAAACAATAAAAATATTCACAATGTTAATTGTATTTTAGCAACAAAAAAAAAAAAAAAACTATTTTACCACTAAAGAACCAAAAAATCATGTGTTATTAGAGAAACTAAAGCTAAATTTTTTTCAACTACATTAAACTGGTATAAATACCAGTTAACTGTAACAATTTGTCAAAAATAAAATAAAATATTTTATTAAGATTATATCTTTTCCTTCAATTAGAAAACTTAAATTCTCTCTCTTCCTTTATTATTTTAATGAGTTGTTTATATTATTTTAAATGAAGTGTAAAAAAAATAGAACATTTGATATTAGATGCATTGTAAAGTGGGGTAGTAAAATAGATAAAGTATTTTTTTGAGGTGCTAAAAACTAAAATTTTTAGCACCACCACTACTGTGAATGCTCTAACTTCAACAACAACAACAACAAAATCCTAGCAAGCCTAATATTTTAAAAAAAAAACATTTTTTTATTTTTGTTTTTGTCTTTGTGGGTAAATGATTGCATCTTAATGTATTTTGGAAACAATGATTTTGTGTATTTATGATTTTTTAATACTTTTCTTTTTACTCGGCCTTCACTAGCTTAAAATCCTAGATCCGTCCCTGTGTAATAGATTTAGAGAAACTTCTCTTGAGATTAGACCTAATTGCCAACCCATGCAAATGCAATCTTCTACTTTTGGTAAGCATAATTTTAAAACTTGATTCCATGCAATGGCAAAGCCAGGAATGTAGATTAGGGGGGCAAGATTAAAAGATAAGATTGAAAGTAAAAACTAATCTAACAAAATTTAAACATGAATATTTTGAGTACGCAACATACCTATGAATATTTAAATGTGACTCAAGGACTTGAATGCTTTTAAAAACTCAGCTTGAATACTTTTAAAAATGCAACAGAAACTCTAATAGTTTGTTTAGATGGAGGGGGAGTACAGGGAAGTAGAGTAGAGAGAGGGAAAGTAAATTAAATTACCTTATTTGGATTTTTTTTTTTTAAAGGAGGGAAAGGGATTTTGAGGAGTTCTAACTACTTCTCATTTTCAATTCCTAAAAATTAGAGAGATTTTGAAGAAGAGTAAAGGTTAGAAATACTGAACCAAATGAATTATCAAATTTATCCTTACTATATTAACAAAATTACAAACTATATAAAAAAAATAAAAATAATAAAAAAAACTAATAATCCCCTCTTACTTAATTTTAAAAGAATTCCAAGAACTTTTTTTATTTTTTTAATGGGAAGCGTGCTTTATACAGTATTATATATACTTTTTTTTTTTTTTTTTAGAGTTCTATTAGTATTAGGCTTCTGTGATTCCTATTCCGTATAGGCATATAACATTAGCAGTAGTTTTTTTTTTTTTTTTTTTTTTTAATCATTACTAGGTGGGACCAATAGTTTTATATTAATGTTATAGTAGTTTTAGATTTACCATTGAGTTCTGAACCATGTACCTGTAGGTTGTTCCCAATAAATAAAAAAGTTTTTGTCTTTTGTGTAGGGGGCAAATAACACATTTCAATTCAATACATTATCGTTAATTATCACTTATCAGTAAAAAAAAATTGAAAGTTCAGGGGGCACCTGCCCCCCCTTCCCTCCGCCCCTGATTCCATGCCAAGGATACTCAAGTTCAAGTAACTCACCACCATCACCCCCCTACTTTGGTCTTTGTGAGGTTCTAACTTCTAAGCATGGAATGGAGTAGTTACAATCAATGCCAAATCCAATTCTTCATCAGTGCCAATGACCTCTTCATAGTCATCATAGGTATGCACCTGCGTTAGATTAGATTATCCAATAGGTACTATACATTTTGATACAAAAATTTTGTGGTCTAATATTTGTACAAAACAATCAGACAAATATTTGATGTAGTGAAGCATACTGTAAGCTAGCTACAAGTAGAAGGGAAAAAAAGACTTAAATGTGACTTTTAACCTGTCCCACACCATTCCACATGAGCTATGGCTTGAAAGGCCAACTATTTCTACCCATTGAGGTAGACTTTCAGACTATATATCATACTTTAATTTCCATCCAGGAGTATCAACCATGTTTAGGTCATTTTCCTTCCATGAGATAGATATAATCTGCATGGAAGTATTATGTAATCAGAATGCATTTCTAAGGAAAACATCTTATTGTTCAGTAATAAAAATCCCTTCAAATTAAAAAGTCATAGCCCTAATACATAGGAAGTATACAAGACATATGCTTAAGAAAAAGAAATATATATGGAAGAAACAGTAAATATCTAAATTACAAAGATGAAAGATAAAGAATAGAACCACCCAACCTGGCCTTGATCCAATCAAAAAGAGACCACAGAAATAAAGACGTGTCTCATTACTGATATTTCAAAATCATGAAATGCTCAAGCAATGCTTCTAGGAAAAACATATAACAGATAGAGATTCAATCCAATCGGAGAAGAGGGTCATCAGAACAAAGGGTCAACTACAAAATCATTTTCCTAATGGAAGCCAATTAACTTTAAACACATATATTATCATCTATAATATTGAATGTTGGATCACCGGGTAAAGATTACAACCGATTTAGAAATGTAGGAAAACCTATAAGCTGTATTAAACAATATCACCACCAAGATTCAAAGTAATGGAATATATCCTGAATTGTTTAGATCATACAGAATAAGTAATACTATGGTATAGTAAGGTAATGGATAGCACCATAATAGCATGGTACTTAATATAAGAGGAAATATCATGTGACCTGCAATTAGCAAAGTTCTGCATTCCATGGAAAAACATAGGGTGTTCTCCCTGATTCATGAAAATAGATCCAAATAGGTAAAAGATTCTATTTTTGGATCATTTGGGAGCCTAAAATCAGAAAATAGATACTAAATTCAAAATCCAAACGAAAATTAAAGAAAATATAATTTGAAAAAACAGTTAATGGTGGTCAATGTTGGTCAACATATGATCAACAATCAATTTGTAGAGAGAAAGAGAGAGGGGGACGAAGAGAAAGAACTTTCCATTATTAGAAGAGGTTTTTATGCTGTGAATTTTTTTTTTTTTTTTATAGTAAATCTAGTGCCACAATAATTTTCATAACTTTTACCATAATTTGTCTATATAGCGGGTTGTAACTTGTAAATGGTAGAAATAAAATGGTTTTTTCCATGTGGGTCCATGATTTCACCATTCACGATTTATCATATGGCAAAGTTGTAGTAAAGTTGTGGAATTAGTTGTGGTACCAGAATTACTCTTTTTTTTTTTTTTTTCTTTTTTGATTGGCCGTTGAGTATGTAATGTTCCATAAAACATTTTCCAATTTTAAAAAGCAGAAAACATTTTCGACTCTATTGGGTTTCTTTTCTATTGAACACATTTTTATGTTGTTAAGTTATTTGTACATTTTTAGTACCAAACGCCAAAACTATGAAATTTGTGTTTTGCACAGGCAAGTTTACGATATAGTCATAACTAATATGCCTTCAAGGCTTCAACCCAAGGTTTCTGAGGTCGTGCTTAGATTGAGATTGTAACATAAATAATATGTAAACTTTTCTCCCAAAAAAAATGAAAAACATAATAATTAAGAATTTAAGATGTTTCTATATATACAAAGTTCAATTCAAGTTGGGTCAATTGAAAATACAACCTCTAACTTTAAAACCAAATCAAACTATTTTTATTTGGGATAAGTTTTTCCTTCAAACTAGGACATTTTTTCTAATTTATTATATGGTAATTTATAAAATTTATTAATATATACTATTTAATTATTTACACAAATTATATAATTCACTTTTATGTCTAAAACATTATTTGAATCATCAGATAGTAAATTGAAAGAAATTTCCTCCCAATGGATTGATGTGGGGATAAACTGTGTCCTTACCTTTGAGGTAACATTTTTAAATTCAAAACTGAATAGTTATACCCAAACCCGAACAAACATGAAAACTAGCCGTGGTAAAAACTAAAAAGCACAACAACAACAACAACAAAAAAAAACTAACATGAGTTGACTTTAATAACCAACTGCCATCCTGCGGCACTTTTTGTTTCAGGCTATTGTCAAAACCATCTTTTCGAGCGAGTGGGGTCCACGTTCCTCACACATAAAGAGAACTGAATGTTTAGATCTCCAATAATGCTGTGCTTCTTGTACCTACAAATATAATACAAACAATAAACACAGTCTGTATCCCAAAAAAAAACAATACACAAAGTCACATTGTGCCAGAGCGCGCGTGGGATATGGGGTAAAAAAGTGAAAAATTACAAAAATTTCGAGTCTTGTTATAACGATGTACCAAAACATTCTCAAAAATAAATAAATAATAAATAATGTTATTAAATTTATCATTTTTTTAATAGCTTAAAATTATTGGAAACTGATAATTTAATAAGATGATGTGTAAAATTTAATTATTTAATGATATAATTCTACTTTCACGTTTAGGCTCAAACACACTTTTAATAGGTGAGATTATTCAATACGTAAAATTTTAAATGGGATGTAAAGTGGATGAATTATATTGTTAAACAAATCTAGGTAGTAGAGTAGATGAAACAAGGATCATTAAACAAATCTCATGTATTGGATCCCACCTATTAAAATGGAGTTTGAACTCACACATAAGGGAGAATTTTAAAATTATGTGATCAAATGATTAAATTATCATTTATCAATAGCTTAGCTTTTTGGAAGAAACTATAATTTAATACAAACACACACACAAAGAAAAAATCATTAAACTTTTAACAATAGAAGAATTGATAAATTTTAATTAGTTTTTATCTTGATCTATCACTAACATCTATTTTTTTCGAAAAATTCTTAGGTACTTATGGATTACGGAAAAATTGTGTTCATTTTTCTCACGTTCATGGTGAATCTCATTATGAATTTAATGAATGAACCTCTGGTAAATATGAAAAGAAAGAACAACATTTTTTGTGTCTTAAAAATATCCAAAAATTACTATTTTTTTACCCATCATCATAATAATTTGTCACATCAGTCGAAAGTTTTTGTCATATGTTGTGTTTATAAATATTGTTAATAACTTAATATTAAGGAGATCATATGAGTGGGACATTTCACTGAACTTCACGTTGTTGTGTTTGGTTGATTGTAGTAAAAGTAGGCTTTTCACTTTTGCTCCTAAAGCCTTTTACCAAGTTCTGGCGTAAAACCAGGCTTTCGAATTAATCCAACCTTCCAAGATTTCCCTATTGAGGTCGGACCTACGGTTCTTAACCGGTACGACTAACCAGAGACTCAGGGTCAATTCTTTTGGTTAAACTGCTCCATCCACATGGTAGGGAATAAGCTATGTATAGAGTGTGTGTTTGCAGGATATGTGCGTTAGCGGAGCTACAGCAAGGCTTGTAGGCCATTGCCCCCCTCCCCCAAATTTTAAAAAATTATTTTATATTGTGTATAAGTACTAAAAACTTTAAATATTTAGCTACAAAAATAAAAGCTAACCTTCCAAATGTTTGAGTTAGTCCCATGATAGTCTTAAAAACTAATAGAATTTGTCAATTAGTCTAGTAATAATAGAAACAAGGTAATTTTTGTTTTCTCTAATTCGTTTTTTGTATATGTTTAATATCAAACTAGACTATTTTTATATAATATTGGAGCTTAAAAGATGATATGTTCCCCTAAAAAATTATCTTGTGAATATTCAAATGTAAAAATTGTTAATTTTATATACAATATATTTATAAATTATGACCTACTCTAGTATCAAAATATTAATGTTTATATTTGTGTATGTGTGTTTACACATTTGTATGATGGTTTATTTTGACTCGAGACTAATATATTAGTAACAAAATTTGCCCCTCCAAACAAAAAATCCTAACTCTACTCCCGTGTGTATAATATGTACTCCCTCCATCTAAATTTGTTTGCCCTGTTTGAAAAGTCAAACTTTTCAAAAAAATATCATTTATTGTCTTGTCTACCTTATAAAAATGTATAAGTTTACAAAACTACCCTAAAATAAATTTATCAGCTTTTTTTTTAAAGAGTTATTCTTAATAAGGCAATTAAAAAGGTGCCCCAATTAGATTGATTTTTAAAAATATTTGTTAGTTTTCTTTTCAAATAGTTTTGAAAATAAAGTAGGGATATAATAGGAACATTAGTAAATTAATGACTTTTATTTTTAGAAACAAGACAATATTTTGGAACATCCCAAAATGAAATAAATAACAAACAAGCTGGGACGGAGGGAGTATAACTTTTTGTCCATCCATGGATTCAAATTTGGAAGTCCTTTCAAGAAATGTGAGGACTCTGGATTAAGATTTAGCATGAGTTTTCTTGCGTGTGACTCATGTAGTATAACTAACACTCCAACTAAAGCAAAAACCTGGCCAACACATTTCAAATCTCACTCTATAAAACATTGAGGTGTTTATTCTCATGCAACATTAATTTTAGATAGTTTCAACTTTTTTTTGTTGAATAATAAAAATGGGGTCTCTAGTGTGAACTCATCAACCCCACACCATATGATGGTAATAAGTAATACCACATATGTCATTAGAACTTTACTGGAGCTATCGCTCGAATTGCTCACCAAGTGAAGCAATTCAAGGGGTCCTACCCTCAACCCACACCCATAGTAGTTAGATATATTTAGTTATGATCACTTCTCACATCATTCTATTTGTTAAGAATATAAAGAGAGAGAGACTGAAAATAGTTTGTATATCAATTTATATTCTATATGTATAAGCATGGTTTTAAAAACCGAACCAGTCAATGAACTGGTTTGGCACCTGGTTCTCGGTTTTTGACCGTTTTGGCCGGTTATGAGTGGTTTTACCAAACCAGATCAATTGTCGGTTCTCAATCGAACCGGTTGGACCTGGCGGTCTAATCTGGTTTTTAAAACCTTGGGTATAAGACTGTCACTTTTCACTTCTCACTTCATGTTTTTTTTTGGTTTTTCAATTACTATATGTAATCTCAACAATTGAAAAAAAAAAGAAAAAAAAAGGGTATTGGCTTATTGCATATGCAAAGGGCGAAGCAGGCAAAAGGATTCAGCAGGTCTCGATCTTTCTGCGCATCACGACGTGACAAAGGGTCACATGACGGCAAAGACCACTGAACTAGAGTTCCAACATATTAAAGTACAATCTTTCATATTCATTTTGTTTAATTTCTGTTCTCTGTATTTTTTTTCATTTTCGTTTTCTTTTAAATACTATATAAAGTTTTTACTAATCCCTTTAATATCTTAGAAATTCTAGTCAAGTTGTTATTCTAAAATAATCTTCAAGAATGGGGTAGAAACATAAATCCATTATGTTTGCCATCATCATTTGGTGCTTTGGTATGGAAGATAAAAATCAGTAAGTCCATGACACAAAAGATCATATATATATATATATATAACCCACAATAAGAATAGCACAACAACAATGTCACATAAAACTATAATTTCATCAATAATAACCTGTCACTTGTCACCTCAGTAAGTCATGAAAAATTATGATTTTGTTTTATATTTCTTTTTTTTTCACAAAAGAAGATAGGATTTTGTTTTATATCTCTAACATCACTCAAATCATAATTTTCAACTTGATATGGATATAAGCATAGAGAAAGGCACATCACCTACTAGTAGATATGGAAAACGGGTCAAGTTTGAGTCAGGTTAATTTCAATTCAGGTAAACAAAAAAAGGGTTATTTTAAATGGGCCGAGTTAATTGGATTCAGGTTGGCTTGTATATTTTTACATTAATTTTTTTTTTTTTTGAAAACATCCTCTTCACCATGGAATCACGTCCGCTCTAACTGTAATTGTTCATCGATGTCCAAGTCAATTACTATATAAAATCAATGGAATTCAAAACACCTAACAAAATGTTAAATTGAATATTTGGACCACAACAATGTTGTTTTTCTCAAAACTACCCTTGTACTTACAAAATGTTTTGAAAATGTCATTATCAGTTATCTAAAAAATGAAAAATGCTGATGCATCAAATAAAATTCATGATAGTGAGGCCACTTTAATGACATGGAGTTTATACGACACAAATTCGGTTGCATGTCAAATTTTTTTTTTTTTATATACATGTATCAACATTTCAACCCATCAAGCGATGTTATATTTAAAAGTATAAGGACTAAAGTAAATCATTTTAAAATATAAGACCAATTTTGAAACATAAATCAAATTTTAAGAATTAAATATATATATATTTATATCCAATTTTCCTCCCAAAAAAAATATGCATCCAACTTAATATATACAAAAATGCCTGTGGTTTACCTGAGTCTTTTGGCTGAATATTGCTAAATTCGAAGTTAATTGGTGTTATAGGTACTGTTTCAACTTATTTAGCAATCTGAGGAAAGAGAGTGAATTGCGGTAATACCATTGCCGAAATTCAACAAAAGTTGGAGAGAGAAAGATAAAAAGTAGGAGAGAGAAATTTTTGATTTCGCCAATGGTATTGCCGCAATTCCTTCTGCCCATAGTTGCTGCCCGGGTGGGTGCTCGAAGTGTGAGTGCACGCAAGGAAATCCAAATGATGGAAATTTTTTTTTTGGGCAATTGTGGCAATGCTATTGCTGAAAATGGGAGAAAAAAAAATAGTTTGTGGCAATGGCATTGCCGAAATAGAAGGTATAAATTTTTGGTAATTGTGGCAATGACATTGCCGAAATAGGGGGTAAAAAAAAACTTTTGGAATTGTGAAAAGTGGAATGGAATTCAGCAATGTCGTTGCCACAATTCCATTCCACTTTTTTTTTTTTTTTTTTTTAAGAAATGATAAGTGCACACAATTTTTACAATATTTTTACAACAAATTTTAAGTATTAGGTTGTTATTGTTGGATTAAAAAAGTAATCTCAGTATTAAATTCAAATTTAAACTAATAATATTTAATAACCTAAATTTATTGTGAAAATGTTGTAAAAATATTGTGGATATAGCACTTTTTTTAATTGACCTGAAACTTACAACTGGACCCACTACAAAACAAAAAAAAATCTTATCTAGTTTTTTTTTTTTAAATTTTGGCCCACTCTTGGATCTCCTTAGTCCTTACCATGTTTTTGTAAATAAATAAATTAAAATTAAAATAAATAAAAATAAAATAAAAAAAGAATGACAATCAAGAAAGAGAAGAGGACAACAACAAAACGTCAGCCATAGACAAAAGGGTTAATGAAAGAGAAACACAACAAGAACAAAAGCAACTGCTACATTAATTGAATTTCGGAAACCATTTTTTTTTTCCTTCCCATTTTCGGCAATGGGATTGTCACAATTGCCCAAATTTTTTTTTTTTATCCCCTTATTTCGGCAATGGCATTGCCACAAACCAATTAGAAGATTTTTTTTTTTCATCCTATTTCGGCAATGCCATTGCCACAATTCCATTCCACTTTTTTTTTTTTTTTTAAGAAATGATAAGTGCACACAATTTTTACAATATTTTTACAACAAATTTTAAGTGGCAGGTTGTTATTGTTAAATTAAAAAAGTAATCTCAGTGTTAAATTCAAATTTGAACTAATAATAACTAATCACATATGATTTGTTGTAAAAATGTTGTAAAAATATTGTGGACGTAACACTTATTTTTTTAATTCCTTCCCAGATTTCGACAACCACTATTTTTTTTTCTTTCCCTATTTCGGCAATGGCATTGCCACAATTGCCAATTTTTTTTTTCCACATCATTTGGTTTTCCTTGCGCGCACTAACACTTCGAGCACCCACCTGGACAGCAGGTATGGGCAGAAGGAATTGCGGCAATATCATTGCCGAAAATCAAAAATTTCCCTCTCCTACTTTTTATCTTTCTCTCTCCAACTTTTGTTGAATTTCGGCAATGGTATTGCCGCAATTCACTCTCTTTCCTCAGATTGCTAAATAAGTTGAAACAGTACCTATAATACCAATTAACTTCAAATTTAGCAATATTCAGCCAAAAGACTCTACAATCACATCTAAAATACCATCTACACTGTAAGTTTGGGGTTGTCCATCGACAATGAGAATTTTTAATTTACACCCTCAAGTATGAAATCAATGTCAATGTCCCCTTCCATCTTGGTTTGTCTCATTTTGGCTATTAATCCACTCAAATATGACATCATTATAGGGTGGTTGCAGCGATTTCGCCTGGGTTTGCTGTTAAGTTTGTGGTTAGGCTGGCATACACAGTGGTGATTTGGTGGCTCTGAGGTGGTTGGACAATGATGCTTGGATGGGTTGATTTTTGAGTTCAGTTTGGCTTTGGGTTAATTTCTTCTGTTTTTATTCAATAGACGTAATTTCGAGTCTTTTGGGTTAATATTGCCATTTTCAAACTCAATTTGCTTTATAGGTACTGTTTGAAGTTAATTGGGGAATTGAGGAAAGAGAAAGAATTTCGGCAACAGTGTTGCCGAAATTCAACAAAAATTAGGAGAGAGAAAGACAAAAAGGTGGAGAGAGAAAGAAGAGGAATTTCGGCAACACTGTTACCGAAATTCCTCTGCCCAAATTCCTGTCCGTCCTGTGCAAAAAAAAGCAATTGCGGCAATGCCATTGCCAAAATAGGAAAAAAAGAAATTTTTTTTTTTGGTAATTGTGGCAATGGCATTGCCGAAAATGGGAAAAAAATTGAATGGAATTATGGCAATGTCATTGCCAAAAATGGGAGGAAAAAAAAAATTTTGTTACCAAAATCTGGGAATAAATTTTAAAAAAAGTGTTACGTTCACAATATTTTTATAATACTTTCACAACAAATCACAGGTGATTAGTTATTATTAGTTCAAATTTGGTTTTAACACTGAGATTACTTTTTTAATCTAATAATGATAACCTGCCACTTAAAATTTGTTGTAAAAATATTGTAAAAATTGTGTGTACCTATCGTTTCTTAAAAAAAAAATAATAATAATAATAGAATTGTGGCAATGGGATTGCCGAAATACCATTGCCGAAAATGAGAAAAAAGAAAAAAAGAAAAAAGAGGAGAAAGCAATTGTGGCAATGGGATTGCCGAAATAGGTGGAGATTTTTCTCCACCTATTTCGGCAATCCCATTGCCACAATTCTATTCTATTTTTTTTTTCCCCTTGCGATAGGTATACATAATTTGTGAAAGAGAAAAAAAAAAAGATTGTCACATACACAATATTTTTACAACATTTTAACAATAAATCACACGTGATTAATTATTATTAGTTAAAAAAATTTGTGACAAACTAATTGTGGCAATGGCATTGCCGAAATTGGAAATTTTTTTTTTTTTTGGCAATTGTGGCAATGCCATTGCCAAAAATGTAAAAAAGAAAAGAAAAAAAAGAAAAAATAAAAAAATAAAAAAAGAGAATAGAATTGTGGCAATGGGATTGCCAAAATAGGCGGAGAAAAATCTCCACCTATTTCGGCAATCCCATTGCCACAATTGCTTTCTCCTCCCTTTTTTTTTTTTTTCACATTTTCGGCAATGGTATTGCCACAATTGCCAAAACAATTTTTTTTTTTTTAATTTTCGGCAATGCCATTGCCACAATTGTCAAAACAATTTTTTTTTTTTTTTACATTTTCGGCAATGGCATTGCCACAATTGCCAAAAAAAAAAAATTTCTCCCAATTTCGGCAATGTCATTGCCACAATTAGTTTGTCACAAATTTTTTTAACTAATAATAATTAATCACATGTGATTTATTGTTAAAATGTTGTAAAAATATTGTGTACATGACAATCTTTTTTTTTTCTCCTTCACAAATTATGTGTACCTATCGCAAGGAAAAAAAAAAAAAAAAAGAATAGAAAGCAATTGTGGCAATGGGATTGCCGAAGTAGGTGGAGAACAATCTCCACCTATTTCGGCAATCCCATTGCCACAATTGCTTTCTCCTCTTTTTTTTTTGTTTTTGTTTTTGTTTTTTTTTTTTTTTTTCACATTTTCGGCAATGGTATTTCGGCAATCCCATTGCCACAATTCTATTATTATTTTTTTTTTTTTAAGAAACGATAGGTACACACAATTTTTACAATATTTTTATAACAAATTTTAAGTGGCAGGTTATC
This sequence comes from Quercus parvula, assembly GCA_030820535.1. Lineage (NCBI taxonomy): Eukaryota > Viridiplantae > Streptophyta > Magnoliopsida > Fagales > Fagaceae > Quercus > Quercus parvula. The sequence continues at coordinate 47,774,211 of JAUAME010000009.1, read as the reverse complement.
ATTATTAGATTAAAAAAGTAATCTCAGTGTTAAAATCAAATTTGAACTAATAATAACTAATCACTTGTAATTTGTTGTGAAAATATTATAAAAATATTGTGAACATAAAACTTTTTTAAAAATTTCTTCCCAGATTTTGGCAACAAAATTTTTTTCCCCTCCCATTTTCGGCAATGACATTGCCATAATTCCATTCAATTTTTTTTCCCATTTTCAGCAATGCCATTGCCACAATTACTAAAAAAAAAATTTCTTTTTTTCCTATTTCGACAATGGCATTGCAGCAATTGCTTTTTTTTGCACAGGATGGGCAGAAATTTGGGCAGAGGAATTTCGGTAACAGTGTTGCCGAAATTCCTCTTCTTTCTCTCTCCGCCTTTTTGTCTTTCTCTCTCCTAATTTTTGTTGAATTTCGGCAACACTGTTACCGAAATTCTTTCTTTTTCCTCAATTCCCCAGTTAACTTCAAACAGTACCTATAAAGCAAATTAAGTTTGGAAATTGCAATATTAATCCAAAAGACTCAGTTTACCTTCTAGTTTATTTCTCGCTTGAATTACCACAACTTTTTTTTTTTTTTCTGCAGAATTACCACAACTTATGCACACAAAAAATTACAATTCATGTACAAAATGACAAAAACACACTAAAAAAAAAAAAAAAAAGCTTTCTACTGTTTGGGTTTTTTTTCCCCCCTCTCTTTCTTTTGAGAAGAATACTGTTTGGGTTGATCATTAGATGAGCTAAGTTGTTGCAAAGATTGCCTATAGCTCATGGCTAGAATGGTTTCACAATATTTAAAAAATAAATTAAAAAAAATTGTGAATTTATGAGGGATGAAGCTGAGGGCAAGGAAATAATTAATATTAACCCAAAAAAGAAGGCCATTGAATAAGAAAGACGTTAAAAACTTTTTAGAAAGCAAAGCTGGCACTGCAAAGCGCTCTGATTATCGCTATTTTTGGCATCAATTCGGGATCAGAGCTAACCAAAGTCAAAAATCCTCTCTCTCTCTCTATATAATCCAATTTTCAAAAGCATCCAAAGTTGATCTATCGGTATCAACCTGGTACTTGGTTGTTTAAGCATCTACGCCTTTTGAGGAGAGCTACCTCTCTCTCTCTCTATCTCCTCCTATATATATACCTCTCTTTGTCACTATTGTTTCTTGTGCAGTAGTAGTAGTTAGTGGTAGTAAATTCAAAAGCAGAGTTTTATGTTTGTATATATTACTTTTTGCAACCACCTAGGCTAGAAGAGAGCAAGAAGTAAGAAGAAGAAGAATATGGAGGTTCGGTCCAGCAGAAGAGGCAGAGAAAGAGAGAGCAGCCCAGATAGGGTCAAAGTCTACAACATGCATCCAAGGGTGGTCAAACCCATCAAAAAAGTTCAAGTTGTTTACTATCTCTCAAGAAATGGCCATCTTGAACACCCACATTACATGGAAGTCACCCATTTAGTCAATCAACCTCTTCGTTTAAGAGGTAGGTATTCCAAAAAATCATTTATTTCCTGCTTCTGTAAATTTGGAGTACAATGTTATTAGCAATGTTACTTAATTTGTTTTCTGTTTTGTCATGTCAAATTAATAGATGTAACGGAAAGGCTTACTGTGCTTAGAGGTAAAGGCATGCCCTCTCTATATTCCTGGTCTTGTAAAAGGTACATTATTGATCTCATCTTTACTTTCTTTAGTAAGATTGAACTGAGCCTCTTAAGAGCTAAGGGGTTTGATTGCTTATTTTTAATTAGGAGCTATAAGAGTGGGTATGTGTGGAACGACTTGGCTGAGAATGACATAATTTACCCAACTGAAGGAGCTGAGTATGTGCTTAAAGGGTCTGAACTAGTTGAAGGTTGCTCTGGTTTGTCTCTTTTCAAAACCCAAAACCAAGCATTTTGATTTTTGTGTTGGTATCTATCAAATTCTTTACCATTTGAACACAATGGCATTGCTTCTTTACTTTTCCTTGCAGAAAGATTTCAACAGCTTCATATAACCAACGGGCAACAGATTATTCAAGAACCAAATTTCCACCCAAAGCGCAAACAGCTAGCTCCAAGTCCAAGCCCACAAAGAGAACAAGAAGACCAGGAATACGAAGAATTAGAAGAAGAAGAAGAAGAATACGAAGATGGAGAGAAGGCAAGCTATACCAGCTCCACCACACCACACTCTCGCTGCTCCAGAGGCGTCTCCACTGACGAACTCGAAGACCATGAAACCCAACCACCACCACCCCCACAACCAAAGAAAAACCCCACTGATCATCAGTACACTCTAATCGACTCGTCGTATATCTCTGACAAAGCCAACCAAATCAGCAACAACAACAACAACAACTCCTCCAAACGATTCCAGAATAACCCAGTTGGCGGCAACCAAAGCAAACGATTCGAAGGTGGTGACCCAGTTGTCAACCAAAGCAGCAGCAGCAGCAACAACAACTCGAAACGATTCGAAAATGGGGACCCAGTTGGGAACGAGTCAGCACAGACTCGGAACTCGGTCCTGCTCCAACTCATTGCGTGTGGTGGCTCTAATAAATCAAAGAGTGGACCGAGTGTGAAGCATCAAGTTTCAGTGAAAAAGAGTGAGAGCCTTTACAAAGGTGTTGTATGCAAGAGTGCAGTGAAGGTAGGAGAGGAAGATTATTTGATAAGGTACATGTCTGAGAACCCAAGGTTCGGGAATTTTCAGTCAGAGGAGAAAGAGTACTTCAGCGGCAGCATTGTTGAGTCGATGACTGAGGACCGGCCCATTGGGGCTGAACCGGTGCTCAAGAAATCCAGTTCTTTTAACGAAGAAAGGTCAGTGAGTTTTTCATTTAAACTTGTCACCTATAAACTGTTTTTCATAGTTTTAAACCCATTAAAATAGTGATTCAAAGTTTGAAATCTCTTAGTGTGGGTAATAAACACTGCTTCGCAAATAAATGTCTATTGGTTTAATTTGTTTCATAGTCCATACGTGAGTAATGTGACCTAGTGGCATGAATATTCACATTAAAACCACATATTATAATCTGTTAGGGAATTTGGATTTCTTGGCTTTCTATATGATATGATGGGAAAACTTGTTACATCTTTGTGTGCATCCATACAAAATGTGTAATATGCCCATTAATTAGGGCTAAGGTTTAGGCAGCAAAACTCATAAAGAAAAAGATATTTGTTACTATGCGTTCGTTTGGATTGGGCGTTTTTAACTGAATTTGGCATTTTGGTCCAACGTGCCATGCACTATTCATGAATCAGCCGGACAAGGAAAAACACGTCAAGATGATTACACACTATTTTTAGCTTTAAAAATTATTTTACTATTATATTTTCAACAATAAATTTTAATTTTTAACAAAATAAGCGATATTTAAACAGACTCACATATATATAACCATTTTTATAGTAAAAATGATAGATTTTTTTTTATTTTTTTATTTTAAGTTGAGTATGATGGGGTGATTTTATGAGTCTAGCTAGTTTTTTTTTGTCAATTCTTATAGGGACACCCTTTATTGCACATTGTGCAATAATTTGCCCAAGTGTGGATTATATCACCTATACATAGGTAAAGTAATTTAATCATTAATTCCCAAATTTATGACAAAAAGTGTGTCATTGAACATTTTTTTTTTTTTCTCTTCTTCTTTTTTCTTTTTAACATAAAAGTGCTTAAACTTGTCATTTTTCTATAAAGCATATTCACTTTAACAATCTAAAATTATTAAAAAAAATTATTTCTTTTATTCTTTTTCTCACTTTGACTTGTCAAAATTTTGTGTACGTTGACTAATGATTAATGCCTTATTATCACTCAAAAAGAAAACATTCAAATTTTGACTTATCGTGGTATTTATTATGTTAGGAGCAACAAGGCAGAGTTGGTGGAAGCGGTGGAGGAAGAGAAAAGAGAAAAGGCATCAGTGAAAGGTAGATGCATCCCTCGTAAGAAATCTTCTGCTTCATCGAAACCAACCAAGAAATGACGTATCTCTGTCCCATTCAGTAAAGCCGTTGGATTTGTAATAATTTCAGGGTTTACTTTGGGCTAAGTTGTATAATTACGAGAACTGTGGGTGATTTGAAAAGTTGATAAAAAAGTAGTAAAATCTTAGGGGTTGTTGAAAGTGAAAGGATTGGTCCGATTCTCTGTGCCCTTTGATTTGGTTGCAGAAATCATATGCCCGGCCATACTCTCTGTCTTTGAGTGCTAGCTTTTATTAATGAGACGTTGATAATCTTTCATTGTTGGACTGTAATATCATTTACCACAACGGTGAATCACGTGCAACCATGTTGTTTGGCATTATTAATGTGAGCACAGTTGCTCATCTTGAGCATCGAATCTCTGGTTTAGCTTGTGATTTTGTTGAGAAGTTCTTGGATTTGGGCATGATTGTAAAAAATAGAATGGCTCATCTTGAGTACATAATTTGTTAAGGTCTCAATTTATAAGTCTCTAATAAAATTAGATGTAGCTAGAGTGAACAAAACAAGCCAATAAGACAATTAAGAGATTACAAAAGATTTCCAGCTTAGCACGAAGTTTAAGGAATTCTAAGTTACAAAAATTACTTTATGAGTTTGGATAAGCTTATTTTTGTTCAATTTATTTTTCTTATTATATAAAAATGCGGTAGTAATCTAAAAAAAATGTAATATTTGAGAAAATTGCAACTTCCCTTTATAATGAAAATAAGTTAAACCAAACAAGATGCTAGATTATATATTTTTCTCCTAAGTTCACCTATATATGCTTCCCTTTTGCAAGTGATTGTTATTAGAATGGGTCACTTGTCCTTAACCAAGAGTAATTATTTTTTATCATCTTATATGGTAGTTGCTTTTTTTTCATCTTTATTGATTGTGTGTCATGTAATCCCTACATCTTAAGGGATAGTTACTTGTTGACTTAAAGCATCGCTATTATATTAGAGATAAAAAATTTTATAACTTGCCAGGTGACAACACCACTTTTAAATGGATGCACAAGCACAACTAAAACCACTTAATTTTGTTGTGCAACAATTACATCAAGTGACACAAGCTATTGTGAAAAAAAGTTGTGTCACTAGATTTATTGGATAACTTGAGTAAGTGTTATTAGCTCTTTCAAACAATTGTCTTCTCAACACATCATCTATAATTCCCTAGTTTCTTGATACAGTTTTTCCTTTTCTAATTATTTCTTGAGATAAATCAAATGCATGTGCATTTATATGGCTCATTAGTTCTATGTACGTAGGTCATTTTTTGAAGAAGGTATCTCATGCATTTTTTTTTTAAGAAACTAAGTATCTCATGCATTTGATATATATATTCTCCCTCTCCTAGTATGTGGGTTTAATAGAATTATAAGACCTACATATTATGATAGAGATGATAAATATACTAGATGCGTAAGATAATTTTTATATTTGTTGACATTTAGCTTCTTATTACCCTTTAGCATTGTGCACATATAGATCATCCGAGGCTTCTTTTGTGTGTGTGCATATGTGCATATGCATGTAATTGGAGGAATATAACTTTCACCCATATATACTATGATATAATATTTATTTTGTAACAATCACAATAAATCAGCTATGTCAGCATTTGTGATATACATTGGATCCCTATACGTTATTACATTTATAAGGCCAATCTAATTTCATGTGGTTTATGAGACAAAACAATTAGGTCCTAATTGTAATCACATACAAAGTAAATTTCTCTATTATCATTGTACAAAAACCATTAAAGTCTTTTGTCATCGAATAAGAAATCTGTGATTCGAATCTTGCTTAAGTAAAAAATAATTAATGTCTTAACCCAATAATAAAGAGCGATCATCATGGAATAGTCATCATGAATGTAATTCTATCATATTATTGTAAGAAAACCTAATTATATTGTTGTAGGGCCTTAGCGTCTAATATATGAAATAGGAATAAGACATTGAATGGGTTATAAATGTCTAAATTATTTGTAGTGGGCTTGGAAGCTCGCTTATAGGCCTATATCTCTCTTGATGACAAAGATTTTTTTTTTTTTTTTTTTTTCAGTTTTTTTTAGAAGGCCCCTATAGAAATTATCTTATTTTTCTTATATAACATAAAAAACACACATATATACATATATATACCCATGAATTATATGTCTTCTTAAACCTCAATTTACGTCATAAGTCAAGGTAGTCGTTGCTGGGAATATTATTGTTTTTAACTAAAAAATTTTACCCCTTTACAAATATATACTAATAATTAAAAATTTAATTATGGTTGAAAATATATTATTTGAGTAAATTAGATAAAATGAATTTTGTTTATAAAATTATAAAAATTAGGTTCACCAACATTGTATTGTTAAAATTTATATAAATTTTACTACGAAATGGAATATTTATATTATCAATTAATTATAAATAATAGTTTGATATATTATTAATTTATTTACAAAGTTGTGCAATCCAATTTGAAGTTTGTATAAATAAATTTTAAACATTTATATAAATAAATATATAATATTATATATATTTTAATTGAGTCCCATACCTGTAATTTGTTTAAGAAAACATTATTATATTTGAATTTAGCTCATTTGCTAAGTAAATGAACACATACAAAACAATTTCTTGAATCAACTCTGAATTTTTTATAAACAATATAGTTTATTTATAACGATACTCTCTTATAGCGATGTAAAGCACCATTGTTTCAAAAGCTAACCCCATTTTTCCCACTAGAATATATGGGATTTTTGAAAGTGGGGACATAGAAGGGTGATGAATAATACTAATTTGATATAAATAGATACAAAATATTTTAGAAATAATTATTGAAATTAAATGACATGGTATAATTGGTACTAAACAAACTAGTGTCATAATTAATCCAAATCCACATGTAAAAGTGAATTACTCTGCTCATAATTTTTTATATTAGCATATATATATATATATATGTGTGTGTGTGTGTGTAAAAGGATATATTATTAATTGTGCTCCCTCACCCCGAGTCATCCCCCACAACCACTTTAATATTATTTATGTATTTTTTTTCTTGATATGTAGATGTTGTCATTGTTGTGAGAGAAAGAAGTAGAGTTAAAACAATAGACATAAGACCAAAAAAAAAAAAAAAATTGCTAACTTAAGTTAAACCCTCCCAAATCCAAGTACTTCATAACTTCTTAAAAAAATAAAAAAGAAGAAGAAGAAGAAAAGGTACTTCGTAAGATAACACCTGTGTTAGGGGGAGGGGGGGGGGGGGGGGGGGGGTGAAGATGATAAAAGACAAAAAAAAAAAAAAAAAAACTCTTGTAGTCTTGTGTTGGTGATCTCAGACAAAGTGGCATTGAGCGCCACTCCATTTATGTCCATATCACTGCACTGGCTTCACCCTATTGGTGTAGCTATCCCATCCTATGTTAAGATGTACGTGATGCCCTACACTACTATTTGTTACGTATTAAAGGGTTGAAAACTTGTCTGGACTCTGGACTCTTCTGGACCACTAGGAATTGTTTTTTGTTTGGTTTTTACTAACAGTGATGGGAAGGACGAAGAGTACTGAAGGCCCATAATTAAATTACTAAACTCTGGACCAACTTTTAAGCCTAGCCTCGTGTTAATTACTTTGTCTTACATAAGGGTAACCTGTCGCCCTTTGAGGTCCAACGTACGGTATATATATATATATATATATATATTTTTTTTTAATAAAAAATGGAGACCATGTGTGACTTGTCCCATGAGTGTGATTATAGGGCATCATTCGTTAGAAAATGTGGGATTGAGTCATAGCTATTGTAATTGGAGTATCACAAACCTCACCTTAATATCCCAAGACAGCTAGCAGTAAGGCACAACACATAAGTGCTCTCTCACCTCCCATTCCCAGTACCCGCTAGGGTTCGAATAAGGAATTATTGTGCATGCATGTGAGCTCCTTATTGCTATGCCACCCCTTTTGGGGCCCAACATACGGCATCGATTATTTGAAGCATGGGCCGAAAATATGTACTAATTAGGCTAATGAATCATAATTATTCTTGATAACTAAACTGAGGTTGGACTGAAAAAAAAGAGAGAAAAAAAGACATTTATTTCAACAACAACAAAAAAGATTTAAACTCAAGTCCAATTTTTTTAATTATTGGACGAGTTAAGTTCAAATATAATAATAGTTTTCGTGAACACACCTAGTGAGTATGAGACTCAATTTAAATAAATATAATATTATATGTTTATATTAATACATACATAAAAACATACTTGTATAGATTTTAGATTGAATTGCATTAGTTTGGAAATAAGATATTATATATATAGTAATTTATTGATAGTATAAGTTCTCCATTTCATAAATAAAAACTATATTGTATTTTAACAATACAAGGTTCATTAACAAAATTCATGCCATCTAATTATCTCAAATAATAGTTTCAACCGTAATTTAATTATTAATCATTAGCATAGATTCATCTAATTTCAAGACAACATTGCTTTTTCTGGCTGTTAATACTTAATAGGTGATTTTAATAAGCTTATGGACTCATCTGAAAAGTGGGGTGGTAGGCCCATTCCCTTGGCTCAATCATTCCGTTTTGATTGTCTTTATTTATTTATTTTTTTATTTTTTTACAATATAGAATTCCACTTTAACCTAATCTAAGTGTATATGTGTGTGAAACTCCCTCTTGAAGACTTAAACCTCGGCTCTTACCCCCACACCTCACAAACACTTATACTTGTGGAGTGACCATCGCATCAAGGGTGTGCAGTGATTGATCGTCTTAATTATTGTAACCTAATGGAGTTGGGTTTTAATTCACATAAATATACATAGAGTCATAGACCACCTATCTATTGGAATAGGGTCAAAATACACATAACCTATGTAGTTTTTCCATAAAACATAAAATCCTATTGATTTTTTTTTTTTTTTTGAGAAACAAACACACACAAGAAAGAAGAAAAGTGGTTCTAACACAAAAGCATATCATAACTCCACTTAAAAATCATGACAACTTTTAAGCTGTTGATGTTTTTATTTTAACATTTAACCCTTTGTGATATTGTTTTATGTGTCAAATAACCATTGTGTAACACTTGACCCTTACTCCCTGAGGTATTGTTTTTAGTGAAATTCAACTTTAAATATTAATATACCTCGTTGCATTAGCAACATACTTTTCATTACAGTTTACGGTTAACACAAAACATTGCCGCTTGAGTTTTTTTTTTTTTTTTTGGGTAACATTGGGTTAAGTATTAGGGAAATGTTCTGTCAAAAAAAGTATTAGAAAAATGTTAACGAATGTTTTAAGGGTATTGGTTTATAAACTATTTTTAGAAACATTTTATAGGAAAACGATAAAGCAATTAATTTTTCTAATTAACTTTTTATATTTTCCTTAAAAATAATATTAAAAATTTTTCTAATATAATTTATTAATAATTATTTTAAGGACATTCATTAACATAATTCTTAAATATTATATTAAGGGCAAAACTTAGATACAGTACCTTAGGTACCCCTTTTAAAATTAAAACACCTGTATACTTACTTAACAGTAACACTGCCGTTTTCTTTCCGTTTATTTCTTTTCCTTCTTTTTTTGTTTCTTTTTTTTTTCCCCTGTTTCAGACTAAAGACTTCCCACGAGAAAACAAGCTCCTACCGTTCTCTCTCTCCCTCTCTGTTCTTCTCTTTCTCTCTTTCTTTCCTTCTCTCTCAGTCAGATTAGATGAAATAGACGAATCAAGCTCTCTGAAATCTCTATCTCGCTCTGTTTTCGTAGATTGGTTGGCTGGCACTAAGAAAATTCGTTGGTATGTATTTGCTAAATCTCATTATAGGTTTTCGATTTTAGTTGCTGGGTTTGTGTTATTTTGAGATTTGGTAGAGTTTTTCTTTGTTGATTATGATCTGGGTATCAATTTTTGTTATTGGGTCTGTGTTATTATTGCTTTGATTTGTTTTGATTTGGGTTTTCAATTATGGCTGCTGAGTTTGAGTTATTTTGAGGTTTGGAAGAGTTTTCCTTTGGCTATTTTTGATGAACATAGCTTTAGCAATAAGGTAAACCGGAGGAACATAGCTTTAGCAATATTGCTACACTTTGGTCCAAACATGATATACCTGTTAATGTAAAAAATTCAAGATTCCAAAGTGATTTTCTGTATCAACTAACGAAGGGAATATAATATATATAAGCCGCAAAGGAGGGGCTAGCTAGTTAATTTGTGCCAAGTTTCACCTTGGATGCGCCTATTATCTGATTATTTTAAGCATTATACTTTATACTTGAAGTGATGGGCAATTGTAGAAAATTTTACCAATGCTAATGCAATGATGTTCTGCTACTTTTGAGTTCTTGGAAACATATCTCCAGATGTGAAAATTATAGTTATCCCTATCAGATGTGAAAAACTCTCCAAATAATTAAAATGGTGTTCAATGTTACTTGAACACCATTTTAATGAGAAGAATGTTTCCTTGATGATTATAGAAATATAGTCTTTCTTGTCGATAATGAATTGACAGTCCTTTAAATTGTAGTCTTTCTTAGCTGGTTTGCAGTTGCTTAACATTTTTGATATTGCTTTTCAGCTCAAATGCAGTTGCTTTTGTTAGAAATCAACTTCGACAGCATGGAGATGTTCAGGTGTAGTGTTAGTAAATTGGTCCCATACAACCTTAATGCCACTATAAATTGCATATTCTTTTCTTTTCATTTATATTTTAAACATGGGCAGTGTTAACTTTCCTCTTGTTCTGATTTCAGCTAGCTTGTGATTTGTGAAGCATTGGCTCAAGCAATTCTGGTAATGAATTAAATGATCATTTTTTTTAATCTACACAGATTGGTTAGGTATTTTACTTGGGAAGTTATAATGACCTAAAAATGCATATGCCCTACAGGACCAATGATTAGAAGATAATGTCAACATTGTCATTGCTGATTTAGGGTATGCACCTATTTGTTCATATATAACTCTTATATTTTATTGGTGAAGCCAATTTGAGTTGGCTGAATAAATCTAATTCATCCTCTGACCAAAAATTAAAGAAAGACAATGGATCTCAAGATTCACAATTATATGTTCTTTTCCAACTAGAGGTTTAATTGTTTACAAGCCAAAGTTCAAAACATGGTTCAAAATTTTTGTTGGCACTTATTATTCTTGAAATATTTTGTGTATAGTTATTCACTTTGTTCGATTATTTAGAAATGAAATTTTACCATCTTTTGAATATTTTTGTTAATATTTCTCATTTTGCCTTGGTTCTGACTTGTGCATAGGCAGATAGATTGGCAAAGTTTGCCACTTCAGGATTTATGAGGGATGCATCTCAAGGATTGACCATTCATTCCTGGTCTATTAAAGCCTGCCCAGAAAATCTATTCTCACTCACCAAAATGAGTTGATCGAGTTCATTAATCAGACTGATCTTGTTATATCTCCTCACTGATTGGAAAGAATATCTTAGTATCAAGATGCATCAGTGTTAAGCCCAGTAGGAGAACTGAAAGAAACAATTATAATATCCAAAAATATATGCATTGTTTGGACGAAAGATTTATACATGGAGACATAAAGTGATTTGCAGCTCAACCATTTCAAGCGTCTTGAGACATAAAGTGATTTGCAGCTCAACCATTTCAAACGGCAAAAAGACATGTTAGATTGAATAGGCAGTAGGACTTAAGATGTTGAATACATTCAAATTATTTTGTACAATTGCAAGTTATTTAAAAATTGCACAATAAGCATTGTATTTAATTAGTGAATTTTGATTTTACTTTAGTGTACTCTTTTACAATATGCCATGTGATATTTGTAATGTGAGTTCACAATAATAAAACACTGTTTACTTCATTTTATTATCAAAAATAAGTTTTTTTTTTTTTTGAGTTATAAGTGGTTACGCCATTTCATTTGAATTTCTTGTGAGTTTTGGCTCTATGTTCACCATAGGTTGCCTCATCCTTTATAAAAAGAGTCCACCAGCCTTCATTTGCCTGCACTTAAAGAAAATAATGGGAACTAAGAGCTATGTGTATAGATGTGCAGTACATTTGTGTGGAAGTGCATATTTGTGTATGTGAGAAAAATCTTCTGTGATGTGAAATGATACTGTTAGTTTAGTATTGGCTGGACATGTTAAGCTAAGAAATATATTGGTGCAAATTTTACTTGATGAATGAAAAAATCAATGCTTTCTTTCAAGTTTATGACATCCAAAATACCAAAGTAGGTACTATTTTTCCAAGCGGGTCTTGTATGAAGTGGAGATATGATCTTGAAGGCAAAGCATATAACTAGTAAAGCAATTGGCTACATTCATTAATGATCCAATAAGTATAGCCCTCATCCAAAACCAAGAAGACCCTAAGATTTTCAAGTACACTAATTAAATAATCCACACAAAAAAATTGTACACGTACAACAATTGGCAATATTCAGCTCAAAAGAAATGAATGATGCAATCTGTAATATTATGTACACATGTATTTATTACCACTTTCAACATCAGATACACAAGCAAGCCTATTCAATGAGTGCAATTGATGCAATTGCATTAAGAAAACAGCAGCCCACACATTGCACGCAGCAGCTATCCAGTGCAGAAATCCAGCAGCTACCCAGTGCAGAATTCTACCCAGTGCAGAAATCCAGCAGCTACCCAGTACAGAGAAACCAATGCAGAGGGAAAAAATAGCAGTATCCCACTGCATGCAGCAGCAGGACCCGACAATGTGTATAAAGAAAAATATGGTAGTGCTTAAGTGTGGGCAAAAACAGTTCAAGTTTGAGATGATTGTAATAAATAAAGCCAAAAATAGTTTAATTAATCAAAAGGCCAATAGTGAATTTGGACCATAAAAAGTATCCAATATTAAAGAAGTTACACTTGATAAGTTATAACAATAAAAGTACCCAAAACACGCATTGGTAAATAAACTGATACGCGACAACAAAACAAAGTAATGTCACTTGTAGCAATTAGTAAACAAATTATTGATCACATGCTAAAGAACACAGCGATCTGCCACACTAAACTCCTTGCTCTTGCCAAAAAATTATTGATTCATCCAAAGCCACACTAAACTTCTTGCACGCTAAACTCCTTGCCCATGCTACAGAACACAATGGTCTGCCAAAAAACAAAACTCATGATTTATTAGTCACATCAATAGATAGTCTATAGCCTAATTCTTGAAATAACCAAACCTCAAAATAACACAAACCTAGCAGCTAGAATTGAAAACCCATATCAAAACAAACCAAAGCAATAATAACACAAACCCAATAACAAAAATTGATACCCAGATCATAATCAACAAAGAAAAACTCTATAAAACCTCAAAATAACACAAACCCAGCAACTAAAATCGAAAACCTATAATGAGATTTAGCAAATACATACCAACGAATTTTCTTAGAGCCAGCCAACCAATCTACAAAAACAGAGCGAGATAGAGATTTCAGAGAGCTTGATTCGTCTATTTCATCTAATCTGAGTGAGACAGAAGGAAAGAAAGAGAGAAAGAGAAGAACAGAGAGGGAAAGAGAGAACGGTAAGAGCAAAGAGTGTTTGGCGGGTTCAAGAGTCAGAATGTCTTCTGGAACAGGGGAAAAAAAAAAGAAACAAAAAAAGAAGGAAAAGAAATAAACGGAAAGAAAACGGCAGTGTTACTGTTAAGTAAGTGTACAGGTGTTTTAATTTTAAAAGGGATATCTAAGATACTGTACTTAAAGGACTGTATCTAAGTTTTGCCCTTATATTAAAACCTTTAACAAAGGTTGTTGTGTCATGCGGGGAAATCCACCTGCAGATTTTGTGTACTTTTCTGTTCTTTTTACTTCGATCATGCAAGTGAGCCATCTAGGCTAAATTTAATTTTGGGCCCATGGAGTTAAGACTTTTGGTGGGCTTTGGTGGATAATTTGATATATTTCATAGCTTCGTATTGAAAGTTCAAGCCCAATAGTAACATTTCCGAATGCTGACCTCGTGTGATGCACCAATTCATGGCTTCTCAAGGATCAATGACCTAGTTGGTTAATAGCATTATAGCACCGCCTCTCATACGAGTGAAAACTGAAAAGGAAAGCTTTGTCCCTAGTCCAAACAACAATGTCTATAATTATTTTATGCATAAAATTTTATGCATAAAATATATACATCTTCATTTCTACCTGAGACTCACATATTGTGAAAAAAGATTTTGTATATATCTCATTTATGAAATACCTTATAGTGGAACGACAAAAAAAAACAATGATTGTTTCACACTTTGATACTCATATTCTTGACATAATTACTAACAAAGTGTGGATGACACTTAAAAAAAATGTGAGCACCTAATTAATGTCTACACTTCTAGGTGATGAGTGCTAAGAACACTAGCATTGGGAGGTGTAAAATCCCCCAAGTTGCTATTTTACAACCAAATTCACTAAAAACTCACTCCATCCAAGTATGCAGTTGTAAAAAAGTTGCCACCTTGCTACAGTAAGTTGACATATTTGCAACTTATTCACTAGCATCCGGGGATGCCCAAAAAAAAAAAAAATGGTAATTCTTCACCCTACATCCCGATTTTTATTTTCACTAACCCATTTTAGAACGCACCCTACATCCCAGTTTTTATTTTTACATATAACCCAATAAAATAATATAAACTATCAAATAAAATAATAAAAAATACTTCTTTTTCTCTTTCCTTCTATTCTCTTTTTCTCTTCACCCAATAAAAATAATTTTTTTTCTCATTTATGAGAACCAACTGTTCATAAGATGTAAAAAAAAAAAAAAAAACATCCCCACCCCCGAATGAGACTGTTTTTTCTCTTGTTAGTTGCTAAAATAGCAACTGGGGGGTTTTACACGAGAAATTATACAATCCTATGGTAGGCTATGTTACTTGTCCATCATTCCACTAAAAAACTCTCATTTATTTAAAATTGCTGAGTCAGTAATTAGTTTTTGTTTAAAAAAAAAATTAATTCAACAATTTTAAACAAGTGGAAGTCTTTTAGTGGAATGGTAGATCACGTCACTTGCCACCATGAGGATCTTATAATTTCTCGTTTTACACCCCCAATACTAGTTCTCCTATAACTCGGTGGTAAACTTAAATTTTATTATTGTAAGTGGTGTGTAGGTTTGAGAGAGAGAGAGAGAGAAATTTTTATATTATTTGTTGGTATAATTTATATTATATTAATGAATTGTATATAAACATAAAAATTGGGATATTTGATAAGTTGTAAAATGAAATGGTAAATGTAGGTACTCAAGAATTCTTTGCCTTTGCCTTTAGCTTTTTTGGCTTGATTGCCTTATAAGGTAGAAAGAGGAAATACATCTTTCCAATGTGGGACAAAAGAATTCAAGCCAAAGGCAAGGCAAGACAATCAAGCCAAAAAAGCCAAAACCAAAGGCAAAGAATTCTTGAGTACCTACAGTAAAATAAATAAAGTAAGTTTTGAGAATGCAAAAAGTATTTATTTTAGGATGCTGGTGTTCTAAAAGTGTGAATATTGTGACATGAAACAAATAATTATTCTGACTTTGACCTTAGAATAATTTGCACAAATAAATGAATAATCACGTGCTTTCCTTCCCTATTAATCTCATAATCTGCACTCTGTGAAGTCTTTCTAAATAATTAGTGCATAATAGTTGTGCTGGATACGATGGTTTTGTCATCGAGATCTACAACATGCATTTAATGTCTCTCAATTTTTTGGCAATCTTAAGTTTTAGTTAACTCCTACTTTTGTAATTGTCCTTGGATCTGCTTAGGCAAAGCCTAAATCTTTCTCACACTTGCTCATCCATCAAGCTAGGTTTTGCACATCACCTTCACCAAAGAAAATGGCCGGCAAATATTATATGGTGAAGGGAGATTTCTTAACTTAATCAATGTTCTTATCCTGGGAAGCTCTCTCATGCATTGTGCTTATAAAATTGTAGTCACCGATCTTCAATATTTGGAAAGAAATGCAAATTGCTCTAATCTATATGGTACTCATTTGACCTTTATCTATTCCAGGGACAAGAAAAAGAAATAATAAATAATATTTCCACACTAAATTTGATTTCTTTTACACTACTTTCTTTAATACCCATCACTTTTGTCATTGTTATCCCAATATGGGATTTCACCACTTAACTAGCAGCAATATTTATGCAATGAATATTCCAACATTTAAAGTCACTCTATTGTGAAATTCTTATAATACAATTCACTAAATTTTATCACGTCAATAATCATTTAAATAGATACCAAATAGTGCTATATATTGGTGTTTGTTTAGACATTGATGACATGCTAAAATACAATTAGTGGGTTCCAGTTAGCTCAACTGGTAAAGTCTCTGATGGTTGTATAAGAGATCTGGAGTTCAATCTCTGTCTACACCAAAAACTGATTGGTGTCTTGGTTTGATGATAAAGAGTTATTATCAGGAGCGGACGCTATAGGTTGAAACTCTCTAAAAAAAATACAATTAACTCATTTTATAATAAATGGAAAGAATTTTAAAATCCCCACAATGGAGTTATTTTAAGAATTATAGAAGGTTTTAATTATAAAAAGAAAAAAAAGAAAAAAAGAAGTCATAGTGGAGGTTGATATGGAATAGGTTTTCAGGATTATTTAAATTGACTATGCTTGCTCAATGGTTCGGACAACTGGACTAATAAATTCTCCTTCAAAGCGTTGTAGTTGAACTAGTAATTAACATCTCAACTCATTTGTAACTATTGAATTATTTAAAAACAAAAACAAAAAAAACTACGATAAATTCCCTTATTATCTTATAATGAACTTAGAAATTTTCTTTTTTTGATAATCTAGAAATATTCCTTTTTAGCTTATGTATTCATGACGTTATCATGCATTGTACGTAAGTTTGTTTCTCTTGCATATGCTCAAGGTATTGATTCTTTTGAAGATGTAGCCTGCAAGTATTCTGCCTAAAAAATCCAATAATTCACTTAGAAAAACATACAGTATCAAAGCACCGTTACAAAGAAATTAGAATATCACATCCTCATTCCTCACCATGAATGTGACAAATTCCAATGTTGATTATAATCCCAAAGTCCAAACCAAGAAATGACAACATATTCATAAAATTATACAAATAGAAAATACTACAGCCTGTACCACCGACAACAATTAATGAGAAAAATTTTCAGAGAAACAAAACCAGCACAAGCCCGAAAGACTCGCTTTTGTTTCAATAGTTGCACATGTAAACAACACTTATACAATTTCCATTGACCCTCTCACCCCATCACTATAATAACTTGCCTATTCCTTCGACTTCATTTCTCATTTTCATTGATCATCAGTGTGTATCTCTCTCATTTTGCTAGTCACTACTTATTTCCTTGACAGCCATGGCGAGTACTAGTGCTAGACCCTTTATGTTGCTGGCACTTTGTGTCCTCCTCCAAGCTTTTATTAGCGCACAGAGCTCGGGGAGCCCCTTCAATGTCATAGGACGTGTCTACTGCGACACTTGCCGATGTGGGTTTGAGACCCCTGCTACCAATTATATTGAAGGTACCAACATATATAAATCTCATTTTGAATACAGTCCTTTACTAGTCAGAGTTATGGTTTATGCATGGTTGGCAACTTTGTCACTTAAAAAAGAAAGTTTCTTTGTCACTTTAATCTGACATGTTTTTCATTTCTTAGGAAGGTGGTTTAACCTTTGAAAAAACAAACTTTGGCATTCCAATACATTGGTCATTTTGTATGACATACTGATATATGTATGTGTTTATAGTAAATACATTTCAGTTCATCTTTAGTCAAGTAAGAAGTAAATCCTGCAATTATTGGTCTCATACCATACATTATCATTCTTTCTTATTTCTTTCCAAATGGTGCTTTAGTTGTCTTGTATTGAACTGTCTATTGTGAAGATACTATAATATCAGTTTGTAATAGTTTGGATATCATGCTTGTTAATTAGGTGCAAAGGTTAGAATTGAGTGCAGAGATAGGAAAAGTCTACAAGTTGTGTACAGCAACGAAGGAGTGACTGACTCAACTGGAACATACAACATCTCCGTTGAAGATGACCATCAAGACGAAATATGTGAGTCCGTTCTTGTTAGCAGCCCAGTGGCTGACTGCAAATCAGCCGACCCAGGTCGTAGCCGCGCCACTCTTGTACTCACACGTTACAATGGTGTCATTAATGAAAATCTTTCTGCAAATGCTATGGGGTTCCTCAAAGATCAGCCATTGGCTGGGTGCACTGAACTGCTCCTGCAGTACGCACCTGATACATAATTGAAGGACCAATTTCAGTATGTTAGCTAAGTGTTGTTGGTTTAAATAATTTTTATGCTCTATGTTTACTTGTCATTGTTCTGAATGATAGTTGTATGCCATATGTGTCTCTTTAGTTTGTTGGACTCAAGTTCTGTACGTCATGTTTTCTTCATCATGTGTAACTTTGGTCACTTAATTGTGGCTTTCAAATTGTAGCTTCTTGTTTGCGTACCTAGCCAAAGTTTATATAAAATTAATGACATATCAATTTCCTTTCCCCGATGGATTTGATGCACTACATATATATCCCTAAATATGTCTGTTGTTTATCAGAAATTTGATATGATTACTACCATACGGATCTGATTCTTCTGAAATATTCTTTTGCTTCTCAAAGCTACAAAAGAATCAATGGTCCAAGTTAGAAAATCAACACTCAATACTTGATATATTTATAAAATAATTAGAGAGAGAGAATTGAATCCTAATTCTGCCTACTAATGGCTCCAAGTAATGCCACTAAATTATAAGGCTTTCAACTAGTTTATAGCTAATAATAGGAATAAAATATATTATAATAAATTATGATTTAGAATATTCTAACTTGCTTGATACATCAAAGAAAAAAAAAACCTAAAGTGGGATTTGTTTAGTAGGGACAAGGGTACATAATTTTGCTTCCAAGTAGTGTGTACAAGAAAGAAAACACGAATATGCTTTTAGTCTTTTAGATGCGTCTTAAGCTTAGCTTGTTGCAAGTAAAATGAAGTTATTATGGTAATTTGATATCCATCCATGTGTCGAAAGGATCACTCCCAATTACATGAAAATGAAACTACATCTCAAGCCACAGACATGAAAAGGTATTTAACGCATTAATTTGTATCATTCCTTTTAAGGCATGTGAGTTTCACATAGTTGTGGAGTCAACACATTAAGAGAAAGATGACGTATAAACCTAATATTATTGCACAATAAACACAATGTTTCTATTATCACGGTCTTTTTTTTTTTTTTTTTTTTTTTTTGGGGCTAAGCAATGCTTTGATTCAAAGAAAAGAAAAAAGAAAAAGGACTAACAAGGGGGATTTACCACTATCTTTATCCTAGGGGCAAAAATCAAAAGTTGAGAATAGATGAGATGGGGGACCAATCTTGAGATATTAGTAAAAAAAACACATCTAGCATTGTTATGGGCTACAAAATTTGTATTGAAAGCTTCGTTGCTATCTAGCACACAACAATTTTCTTCCAACTTCCTTCATTTTGTGTTGCTATCTAGCACACAACAATTGTATTGAAAGCTTCGTTGCTTAGATTGAATATACTACCCTTGGGGACTAAGTTGAGTAACTTGTCAAGAGAAGCAATGGTAACCCTTGAAATGGGGTGGAAGTGTTTGTAAAATTGCTTGTAAAAATGCTTTGACAGTGCTAGCTTGTTCTTTGTAAAAAAATACCTCACAAAAGGCATCAATTTGTCAGCAACCATTCATTTTCTGCATGGCACTTAACCATTGAAAGAAGATTGATAGGTCTTTGTGGATATGATCTTGTGCTTTTTAGCGAGATCTCATTTACCATTGCCTCTCTCAGTTTTGCTCGAAATTGATTAGATTCGATGAAGAACCAACTCGATCAGACCCGATGGTGCTCACAGTTGACAATAGGTCCTCCATTCTACCACTCACTTGAATCGGGTCAAGTCCAGGTGGAGTCTAAACCTATTCCGGACCGACCTGTGGATAGTCGAAGTTACAAGCTCAAGTAAGCTTGGCAAAATAGAAAAAGGAAAAGTTTATTTTATCCCCAAAATTTTAAATTTTGACATTTGAACATCCTCAAAATTTTGGCTTGTCCGCCATAAAATTTCAAACAGAGAAAACTGGTATTAGATGGTGTTAACAACAATTATATGGTTTCAGACTTTCAGTTCCATGGCAGAGAAGAACTATATTAGTAAATTCTATTGATTTGGCATCCTTTTATTGGTCGGGAGTACAAGATCAACGATTCAACAAGCAGATCAAACTAAATAATTTCCCAGCAAGATGAACGGGGGAAACAAAGATTCTCAGAACAAAACAGTGTCAGTAAATATAGGGTTTCAATATATTATTTTGGATTATCATCTAACATCCTGAAATTCCCTGCCTGCTACACTTACAAGAACCATTTGATTTGAACTAAAAAATTTGAGACAATTGTAATGGCTAGAGATTAAAATAAAAATATAACAGATTTGGAATTCATAGAAATTTCGTAGAAAATTAATAATTTTCAATCCAACTCATTATTCACCTCAAATATATACAAATATTTCAACAATGAAAAAATAGACAAGATATCTACATAAAATGATAGAATACAAAATTGATAAGGAGAGATCCTCTCAATCATTCTCTATCCCTGAGTGCATTCAGTTGTGAGGCAAACGCCAAAAGTCTCCACTAACATATCTGAATCTGGTGCCATGTTACCAACATGTGCATCTGTGAAATTCTGAATCCTCTAAAGTACTCAAAAGACTAAAATCGGAAATTTTCATCACCATTGATTTGGGAAGGCTTCTCGGTAATTTGCATCTTCACCCAATGTGAGCTGTCTTGTTGTTGAATCCTTTGCCCGTGTATTCAAAAGCCTCTGAGCTATCCTATCTTTCGGTGTCACCTTCTTGTGCAGCATGGATGAGAGTGT
Organism: Quercus parvula; assembly: GCA_030820535.1. Taxonomy (NCBI): domain Eukaryota; kingdom Viridiplantae; phylum Streptophyta; class Magnoliopsida; order Fagales; family Fagaceae; genus Quercus; species Quercus parvula. Next base: position 47,753,215 of record JAUAME010000009.1, on the reverse strand, counting down.
TTCCTTCTTGTTTCTGGCTGACAGTTTCTCACCATCAGTCACCCCCATATCTTCTCCAATAGATGCAGATCTTGAAGTTGATGTCAAGGCAGCATCCCTTAGAACTGTTTCATTGTGCTCCCGAACTTTCGCAAGCCTTGCACGCTTCAGTGACTTTTTATCAATTTCTCTCTTATTTGCTACTTCTTTATCTCTCTCACGAACATTCTTCACAGCTTGTTTTGCTAACTGCTCAATGGAATCGATCCCCAAATCAAGAGATATCTCTTCTTTTAAAGAGTTCTGATTGAGTGGCTTTCCCTCATCATCTCGAGGTATAATAGGTCCATGAAATGGACAAACTCTCAGGTCTCTTCTCTGACAAAGTCCCCCTTTGCTCAAAGCAGCCCTGCAGGGTTGAATGTCAGTTTGCTGCTCTTCATAAAGAGTTGCATGTACATTCAGTTCGGGCATTTTCTCAGCTGGAATAACTGCGTCATAGTCCACCCTACCCCAGTGACTTTCAAGCTCCAATCCCCGCTGGTTAGCCAAAACCTTCCTGTGTGAACCCCAGTTATCCAAGAAAGAGCCCCACTTCATCACAGGAGCTTCAGCCAGAAGCTTACTTCTTTTAGGGTCCAAATTGGTTTCACCACCTTTAGGATTGAGAATCTCATTGTCATTACAATCTTTTTTACTGCTTTCAGGAGTTTTATTTCTGAACTTATTAGAAGTTAATTTCATGGAAAGATATTCATCGTGATTATTGGGAGCAGTAGATCTCTCATTCTCAAGTGATCCAATCTTACCCTCCTCCCAGAAATCATCTTCTTCTTCATCACGATTTGCAGTGTTTGGAAGAGCACAACCTGATTCTTCACACTTCTTCTTCACTGATTTGAGACGATTTTGTATATCAATTAACTCCTTTAAAGCAGAATCTCTGAACCTGTTGTCTGCCACTTCAACCCTTAGAAGAACAGAAATCCATTCTTGAACTGAAACAAAATGCTTTGTCTCTAGAAGCTTGTACAGCTCCCTTAATGCATCAAAAACCACTTTATTGTCAGTGTTCTCGTGAACCTTTTTCCCTTCTTTTAAAGTATTGAGACGTATTTGCAGCAGTTCAGAAGAACGAAACTCTTCAAAATATTCATCATCTGCAGGAGGCAGAGGCATAAATTCCTCATTTGTACGGACTATGTCTAAGCATTCCCCAATCTCATCAATAGTAGACATGATCTCTTCCTTAATAGATGAAAAATTGTCCTTGAACATTTCAAATTTCTTTAGCAAAATCTCTCTTGACCGCCTTTCACGTTCTGCTCTCTCCTGCTGAATCCGAGCTGCATTGGCCTGTAGATTAGGAAACTGCAACTTGAGGGTGTTTTTAAGGTAATCAAACCCTAATCTGAGCTGCCTGTAATGAATCCCAAAGGAAGAGTTCCACTTCTCCAAGAATTCGATTGCCTTAGAGCGCAAAATAGAAGCAACAGCAGGAGGAGCCGGGAGAGGCAGAGTTCTTCTGAACCCAACACTCAAACTCAGCAACTGATCCAAGTTGTCAACAAGGATGCTTCTAAAAAGCTTCGAACGCATGAACAGTTGGTCAATTATCAGGAGTGTCAGGTACCTTACCTGTACCAATCAAATATTGAAATTCAATTAATTACCAAAATGTTAAACTAAAACCCACTAATAAACCAACAAATCACCCCCACCACTAATAATAATAGTAAAAACGAAAGTGAAAAAAACCCACAACAATAACAACCACAAAAGCTTTAGTCCCAAATTTTATGGGTCAGCTATGGATCATCAATAGATTGGTAAGAATTGGCACATGTATTATTTTCATTAACAGATTATATATCTAATCAATTCTTTTCCTTAACAGATTATATAATAGCATAGCCAGCCTAATCAGGGATGATACCTCACCTCAACATAAGTAAATATCATAATTCAGAAAAATATTAAATTAAAACCGCCTGCGAGCTACTTGAGAGAAAATGATATATATTCATTAAAATAATCAAATAAAAAGTAATAGAAATTAGTGCGAAAAAAGAAAGAACAAAACAAATACATACCTGTGAGTGGTCGCGCTTCATGAGATCCAAAAGGGTATTGGCGGCGAGTCGGAGCTCCGTATCCGAATAGCGGACAACGGATTTGATAGCCTTAAGGAGACGTGGATCCACCTCAGCAGCGGTGGAGTTGGTCGCCTTCTCTATCAGACTCAACACCTTCCCTCCATCTCTCTCTCTCCCCTCTTCCATTATCATTTATTTATCAAATCAAACAAGGATACTTGCATACTGCTATGCTATGTTCTTATTCTTCATAAGCCCTGTCACTTTACAAGCTTTTACTTTTAAAATATTTCTAGATGGCAATCCGTTTTAGACTAGTAGTTTCTTTCACCTTCTTCACGGCAACCTGTTTTGCTCTTTTATCCAAATAGACTGTGGGCAATAATAAGAATTCACGACACAAACCTGGGTAAGAGAAACCACCTACAACATTTAAGATTCTGTGAGGTGAGCTACATAGAATTGAGTATATTATTCTCAACAAAAAGATTTTAGTAAAAAAGACAAAGGAGGCAGAACTTTGCCAACAAAATTGGAATCCTTTTAGAGTGGAATTTAAATTGAAAAAAACTCATGCCATCAAAACCCTCAAATTTCTAAAACTTAAATCCCTTCAGGAATATAGAAAGAAAAATTAGGCACTCACTTGGAGTAACTGGGTCATGTTCAATCTCTTTATCTATAACTACCTACTCCAAATGCTCAACAGCATTGGCAACAAAGGAAAACCTAGCAATTGCAGATTTTTCACATTTCTTATGTGTGTCTAATAAGAAGACACTTGCTAATCAATCATTATAATAACCTTTATGAAATACTAACATTGAGATGCTGCAAACAGTAAGATTAAAGATGGTTAGTCATTGTAGTGCTTTTGTCAATTGTTGCAACATGGTGATAAGTAAGTATATCATCACAACCAAGGAAACACGTTCATAACCAAACCAAATATAAAATTCCCAAGTAATAAAAGAAAAGGCAAAAATAATTTTAAACTAAATAATAATCTCTTATGAATTTAAGTGTATGCAGCCAACTACAGCAACAATAGTAGAGACCAACTTGCACACTAAAAAAAAAAATATTGAAATACATATTCATTTGAGATTCTAATTCAAAAAGCCTCACTTTAGCCTGCTGCATTCCGTCCGTGATGAATAGAATCTTTTTAAATAAAAATCATACCCAACAGCTATATAAAGAATCCCAAATCCCAATAGGATTGAGATTAAATTATAAAATAACAAACTACAAAATTTGGACTGAAGTTATAAACTTTGACACTTTCACTATTAATCAGATACAGGAAAAATTTAATTTGAAACTCATAATGGAGATTAAATTATAAACTTACTATTTCAATCAAATTTAACAGAAGATTGGAATAATTAAAAAAAAAAAAAAAAAAACTAAAAAAACAAAATTTGTGAACTTACCCAACCAAGTTTTGGCCAGAGACGCCTGGAAATACCTCCCTGGAGCCGCTAAGACCGAATTGTTTTTTGAATTTTCTGGAGCTGCTTTTCTATCTCCCTCTCTCTCTCTCTCTCTCTCTCTCTCTCTCTCAGTTTTCGTTTCGGGTAGGGTAGGGAATTTGGGGTGGGGTTTTTTTGATTTTACGGTTGAGGAGAGAGAACACCGTATAGATAGGTGTATTTTTTTTTTTTAATTTAAATTTTCTGACTTTTGTTTTTTTAATTAACGTTTTATATAAATTAATACTAAATAAATAAGAGGGTTTTTTTTTTTAAGTTAATAATTTGCATTTATCATAATTCGGAAATGCTATATTTTTTTATTACTAAAATTCCTAGGGTGTGATAATAAGTATGTTCCCTCAATAAATTTATTTCACCTATAAACACAAAATTCTCATTACATTCTAGATATTTTTGTGATTAAAAAATATAACAATTCTGAATTATGATGAATATAAACCATTAAACTTTAGAAGCAAAATAGATATATAAGAAAGCATAGGCTAGTTCTTTACTACTCTCTTGAGATTCCAATGCATCCTAATACTCAAGTAATAACTTCTTCGTTAAATTATAACACAAACTCAAGGTAGATGGGACAATTCATACAAGGATATAGTTTTATAATTAATTTGAGATTTTTATTAAATTATTTTAGTATATCACACAAATAGGTAGGCTCCTATATGTAGCATAAATTTGCGACTAGTAATAATATATATAAAACTAAAGACATTATACATTTATTTGACCGTTGAACTTATAATATTTTGTATCCTTACAAATTTACGTGTCAATATTTTAATACATATATTTTTAATTGGACTTAAATTTTATTCCATATTTAAACACTTAAATAAATAATAAAATAGATAGCTTAATACAAAAATACAACCATACTAAATATTTATTAATTATTATCAAAATTATATTTCACAATGTCATATAAAAGCACAATCATAATAAATAAAATACCTATTCTATCTTTTTCATAAAAAATTTAATAAATACCATTATTATCAAATTTCATATGAAAAAACAATCAAAATAAATTTATATTAATAACTATCTCAATTATTAAATTTTATATTTACATACAAAATAAAGAAAAAGAAATAAAATAATTTTTTTTTATAGATAAAATAATATTTTATTGAAGTGGTTGAGTCATGAGTGGTTGACTATGATAAATAAAATAATGAAGACGACACGTCGTTTAGTTGCAGTGACAAAGAAGGTGCGACTCAGCCAAAGAGGCTCCGCCACCTTTCTTCTTGCATTCCCTCTTCGCGAGTCGCAGCTCCTCTTTGGCTCAATTCTCATTCTTGGATCCTCCCAATAACACTCCTCTTACTTTAGCTTTCACTATAACCCCTCTTATTTCTCTTGCGTAGTCTCGCAGTTTCGCTTCTCTGTCTCAGTTCGTCCAGACCCATCTCGCTTCCATGTGAGTTTCATCATTTTCTCCTATGCTTTGTTCTCTGTACTGTGTCTATTCTTTTTGTAATGAATTTTTTGGTTAATGGGTGTTTCATGCATGATCCATTCTTTTTTCTTCTGAATGTTTTTTATTTTTTTATTTTTTTATAAATATGTTTAGGTGTTTGGTTATTTTTGGCTAGAGGTTTCCCAGATGAGATTTTGATTGTTGGAAATTGGAAATGTTTATTTCAGCTAGTTTGAATGGTGGGATTTTATGTTTTTGGGTTTTTGATTGTGGGGTTTTTTCTGTGTTTTTTAGTTAAGCTGACAGAGTTGTTGAATATAATATATGATTTTGATTTCCATGTAAAGTTAAAAATAAAGAAGATGTCAAGTTTGTGTTTTTCCAATAAGCTTCTATGCAATTATATTGTAGTGAAATTCATGAAAATTATAGAACTCATAAATAGTAGGGTACATGATATGAACTTATTAAGGGATTTGTTTCCATTTCCTGTACAAGAAATAATTCTTCCACTGTGAGGTATGGGTCTGTTTATGTCTTTACTTTCTGTCCTTTTTGAGAATTGGAAAGATGCATTACTTACTTTATCAGATAAGCTATTGGGTATTCTCTGTGTTGTTTTGTTGTTAAAGTGTATTGATATTAATCTCCCAATATAAGATCTGACATTGGTTAATTTGGTTTTGACGTGTTTACCGGAGTATCAGAATGGCTGCTGCGGTGTTCCACCAATGTATTGGGGCCATTCAGGTTCACAGTTGTGGCACTGAGAAATCTGGGAATTCCTCATTAAGGTTTATCTCAAGGGGTTTTGTTATTGACTCTGGATTGTTAAGGAAAGGAACTTGCAGCTCTCATCGGTGTAAATTGCATGTAATACGTGCATCTACTTCCGATGCTTCGGTGATGGATCCTATTTCATCTACCTCACACAATGCCATTGACAGTTCTGAGAACACTTCAAGTAAGTTGATATAAAATTATAAATCTAACCAACTCTTAATTTTTTTGTGTATTGAACTCTAAACAATTAGTACATTATGTTTCTCCTAGATTATATCATTCTTGCATTTTGAAATGTCAATATTTTGGTATAGAGTAGAATCTAACATCTCCAATTTTGCAACATGTGTTTATTCATGCTTCCTTCTTTCTTTTTTGGTTTTAATGAAAAAAATTGAGGTTCCATTTTCTCTTTTTTTTTTTCGCTGAGCAGGTTCCTTTTTGTCTTTTTTATTAATTGTTGGTTCCATACTCTTGTTTTAGTTGAAACTGCATTGATACTAATTCGGCATGGTGAGTCTTTGTGGAATGAAAAGAATCTGTTCACTGGTTGTGTCGATGTGCCTTTAACCAAGAGGGGTGTAGAGGAAGCAGTTGAAGCTGGTAAAAGAATCAGTAATATACCTGTAGACATGATTTTCACATCTGTGCTGATTCGTGCACAAATGACTGCCATGCTTGCCATGACTCAGCACCGCCGCAATAAGGTATCATTTATAGTTATATCTTAACATATAATATCTGAAGATTCTAATAAAATACTTTTGATTACTTAGATTGCTTAAATTTACAAAAATAAGAATATAATTGTATTGTGAATTTGAAATAGAACAGAAAGAGAAGTTACATGTGTTGATCCGAGAATGGTTTGCAGGTACCTATAGTCATGCATAATGAGAGTAAAGAAGCAATAGCATGGAATCAGATTTACAGTGAAGAGACCAAGAAGCAATCGATTCCAGTTATAACAGCTTGGCAATTGAATGAAAGAATGTATGTAATTTTTTATGCTTGACTACATCTTCCATTTCCACTCCATCTTACTTTAAAAACATTGAGCCGGATTGAATTACCAGCTGTTCTCTCTCTCTCTCTCTCTCTCTCTCTCTCTCTGTTTTCCTGTATAGGTATGGGGAATTACAGGGTCTTAATAAGCAGGAGACAGCTGAAAGATATGGAAAGGAACAAGTGCATGAGTGGCGTCGAAGTTTTGATATTCCTCCCCCTAATGGTGAGAGTTTGGAAATGTGTTCACAGAGAGCTGTTGCTTACTTTAGAGAACATGTAAGCACATCTAGCTTCTTCTTGCTGACATTTGAGATTCACATAGAATTTTTTAAAAGTGTTTAAAGTCCCTTCCTTAATATATATATATATATATATATATATATGCTTAGAAACCTGAATATTGAGAAGGAATACATTGCAGATTGAACCCCATCTTCAATCTGGAAAGCATGTGATGGTTGCTGCACATGGGAATTCACTGAGGTCTATCATCATGTATCTTGAAAAATTAACTTCTCAGGAGGTAAGAAATTATATTTCTTGAGATTGCTCACTTCTGTGCCATAATTCTTTCTGTTAGTTGATTATGGACAATCAATGATTCTGTCTGGCAAACAGGTCGTTAGCTTAGAATTATCAACTGGGATACCATTGTTATACATATATAAAGAGAGAAAATTTATGAGGAGAGGAAGTCCTGTGGGAGCTACAGAGGCTGGTGTTTATGCATATAATAGGGTATGAACTTTCTGTCCTTTGTTGTGTCTGATCTTCTAATTTGTTAATTTTCTTAGATTTTCAGTTAGTTTTTTGCAAAATTTTTATTTGATGTTTTCTTACCATGTTCTTTTGAGGGGAATATTATCAGTTAATGGAAACAGAAAAAGGAAAAACTTGATAATTTTGTTTGGCATGTATGCTTGAGTACACTAATTCACCTTTTTAATGCTTAGAGCCTTGTCTGTTACTGTAAGGTCGATCGTATTGGCTTGAGGATGAGTAGACTCAGATATATTTATCTATTTCACCTGCTGGATGGTCGTTGATTGGACGAGTTGGGGACTCCTCATAATTCCAAAACCAAGGGAACTATTTATATCAGACTTTGGTTTAGTTCCATTCATTTATTGCAGTTTGATAAGTGAAATAACTGAAATTTTACCTAGGCATACGAGAAACATCATGCTTGAAGTGTTACATAGAATTGAAAAGTTTTTTATATGAATCGCATAGTTCTTTTTGGTGGAATTTCATTTACCAAGGACCCAAGGAAGCTTAGTTTCAACTTCTGGAAAGTTTTCATACAAATTGCAATGTATATTTTTCAACCCTTTTGTCAAAGAAGCTAGAACCTATTCCTGTTAATTACCTGACAGGACAAATCGGAGAATTTGTCAACATTTGCTTGTGGCGGGCTAATGTAAAAGGCTTTGTAGATCTACAGTTTAGAGTTGTAGAAGAAAGAGTTAAGAATAAAAATTGACTAGGTTTTTTTTATATGTTTATTCAATAGAAGAAGGTATGTGTGGTTTTAGGGTTTTGATAGGTAAAACAAATGACTTGATTTATGGTTGTAAGGGAGAAGGAAAAGAGAGAAGAGAAAGGGAGAAAAGAGCTTACAAAGGCTAACATGCCTCAATAAGTAATAAGAATTATTTAGAAAGAAACAAGTACTCTATGTTCACGATGGTGAGTGGTGACCACAGTATCTAAAACAATTACAATCAAATCAACTAGAGAAACTAAAAGAGTGCAGGAAATAAGAAATGGAAGTACAATGCATAAAACTCTACCCCAAAACCGAAACCAATCAAACAAATTCTAGATTAGCAAGGACTTCAAATGATCAAAAGGTCTCTCAACATCCTGAAAAGTGTGTTTTTTTGGTTCCTTCCACACTAACCACATCAAACTCGCTAGCACCAAATTCCAAACATCAAAGGAATGTTTCCCCAACCAGTTCTGTGAACCAAACGAAGAGAGACAACCCTCTCTGGCATCACCACATCACCCATTGAATCCCAAACATTTGAAATACTTCACTCCACAGCACATGGACAAAATCACATTGAAGCAAAGGATGATTCATTGATTCCCACAACATCGACACATACAACGCCGATTAGCTAGGGAAAAACCCCTCTTAACAAGATTATCAACTGTAGGAATCCAACCCCATGCTGCTGTCCACAAAAAGAAAGAACCCTTTTAGGGGCCTTAACACGCCAAATGCTCTTCCAAGGGAAAGAAATAGTAAGGGTATGACAAATATAATTATAATAGGAGAGGACATCAAAAGTACCACTCTTAGTCAATCTCTAGATTCTCCTATCCCCCCTTCTCCCTAGGCAGCTTGGAATAAATAAAACTCAAAGAAAGAATGCGATTCCTCCAACTCCCAATCATGAAAAGCTCTATGGAACTGCAAATTCTAGCTCCTAATCCCCCCATTTAAATGAAGAAAATAAAAACCTAATAAAAGACTAGCTTGGACTCAGAAAATAAAACCTAAGATACTTGGGATCAACTAAAAGGTTCTAGACTTAACTAAATTACCTAAATACCCTTAGGCTCTATTTGATTGGGATGATGGAAATGTTGGGGGGATAGAAAAGATTTTAGTTTTCCACCATGTGTGTTTATTAAATTCCACTCTACCATTCCATTATTATCATCCCTATATGGATTATATTGAATTTATGTCTGTACTACCTTGTTAATGATAATTTTACCGGTAAGTGAAGTTGTTGCCTGGCTGTTGTGTCCTCATCTGTGTGGTGCTAGAACATTTAAAGACCATCTACATGCTAATATACTAAAATCTAGCCGTTACCCATGAAAATGATTTTATTAATGAGCCATTTCATCTCTGTCCTTCAGAATTGCTGTCAACCAGCAATTTGATATGTAATTGTTTCTGAAGTGAAACTAATGGGGAGAAGAAAGAAAAGAAAAAAGGAGAATATCTTGAATTTTCACCCAACTCTACCAAAACATTCAACCCAAAGTAGGTGAGATCTAGAAAGTGAGTTAATCTTTAAACAGAGATGAAACAAATAGTGAATTTGTCCGCTTATCCTCATGTCATCTGGAAGAGTGCTTATTTAAAATCATATAATGTAATCAAGTCTCGAGCTCCATCCTTTAGAGAGTAGATTAGGGAAGCCAAGCTCCTCTGGTCTTGCTAAATATATTTTCAGTGTTTGCTTTCCTTATTTTCTGTAGACACTAGGGCTTTTTTGGTTGCTGATTCACAAATAACATCTTAGTTCTTCCTACATTTTTCATATGCAGACTTTAGCTCTTTACAGGCAAGAATTGGATGAAATGCTGCACTAACTTTTTCAGAAAAACAGGTAAGCGACATTTTAAATCATATACTTCTAACATTTGGACCTGTCTTATTAGATTCTATGTTAACAAAATCATTGCCTCTATGAGATCCGGTTGTACTATATTTATGCATGATATCAATGTGACTCCTGGGAAGACCGATATATTATATCCAGACCGCAGCTATTCCAGGTTAATTAGACCCTTGCTCTGCTCATCCATGGTTCATATTTTTGCAGGGTAATTTTTCTTTTGTTCTTGATGGGGGCTTTTCAGAGGATATAAAACTTTTGAAGCACTGGTGCAAAAAGCAAGCTCGTTGCAACGTAGGAATCAATTAGGAATCACTACAGGCTACAGCCCTCCCATTCTTTATGGGAATCAATTAGGACAATGCAATAGGCATGGAGTTTTATACTGTAACACATGGAGACTGTAACAATAACAGGGAAAGGAAACACACTCACACACACATACACATTGTACGTTACAAGGTTGCAAATTCTGTGTTAGAATTTGGTGATATTTAATAAAATTAAGCTAGTACAGGTGCATTTTTGCAGTTATGTGTGAACTTATTATGCTCAGGATTTTATGAGAATTACTGGTGGCACTGGAATCCATCCAACGAATCAGGATTTTAAAGCATGAGCAGTTAGTCTACACCATTGCACATAATAAAAATGCTTGTTCTTGTAAGAGTAAAATGGAGGAGAAATCGTGGGGTCAAGACCTACTCAGTACTGCATGGATTATTATTATAATTATTATTATTTTTTTAAAGCTCTATTTGTGCTATATATATGATACTAGTTTATTTATGGTTTTGTCAGTGTTAGGAAATAGCAAGGCCCTAACTTACCAATATCCACTGCTTGAAGTTTTATCTGTTCTCACTGAAGAAGAAGGAATTTCTAGAAATAATTTGAAGAATTTCAGTGGCAATGATCTACTGTTTATTGACAGTTTGACACTAGCGACTGTAAAATTCAGAGTATTGTTTATTGCCCACTATGTAACTAAAAAAAAAAATTTTGATGTACTAATGTACCATATGTTACTACTCTTTCTCTACCATCCCTAAATGGTGTGATTAGGCATATTTTTTAAATAATAAGCAAGACAAATTCCCCCCCACCCCAAATAAAAGGAGGATAATGCATTTTTCGGTTCTTAAGTGTGTGTTTGAGAACTTTGTAATTTTTTATAACATATTTGCACAGTATTTATTAAAAAAAAATATAGGCCCTATTTGGTAAAGTTGTTAAACAACTTATTTTTAGTTTTTAAATAACATTACACATATTTCCACATACTTTTTCATTCACATGTATTTCAAAAAACTACAAATAACATTACTCAAACTTCTCTACCAAACAGACCCATAGTTTTTGAAAATTTTTATGTTAAAAATGTGCGATAAAAAACTAAAAACTAACTTTTTTATTAAAACAAAAACAAAAACGAAAAAAGTTTTGTTAGGAAAAAAAAGTTTATTTTAGCCAAACAGAAATTAACAACTTATTTTTAGTTTATTAAACTTATTTATGACTTGTTGAAACTTTATTTAGTTTATTAAACTTGCGACTTGTTAAAACTTTATTTTTAGATACAGTTATATTTTTGTGTAGTTTTTTTTTTTAATTCAATAAAATAATTAAAATCAACCTTCCCAAATAAAATATTAAAACAAATGCTATATCAAATAGACATACATTTTCTTCTCAAAAAAAAAAAAATAGACATACATTTTTTTCCCTGAATTATTAGACAATCACTTGATTTTTTTTTTTTTTTTTTTAATTTAAAGATTGGAGACAATCACATCTATGCAATTGGGGGATAAAACTAGGGATACAATAAAAGTTCACAACATTCTTATAACCACCTCACATATTGGTCAACCACAATGTTCAATTTAAAATTTATTTAATACTAATTTGAAAATACTAGTAGCTAACCCGCACTATGCGCGGAAAAGTTTTATATAAATGTGATACATATATAACATATGTAAAATTAACTTGATTTCTTTTTCTTCTTCTATTAATTAAATGCATTTTTTAATTGTCCTTAAGATGTTACCATAAGTCGAAAATTATTCCAATCAAATGATGGTGCCTTATGCTAATCCGAAATAAAATTAATTTTGCAAAATTCAACATTAACATCTATTTGTCAAATCCCAATAATTGAGCAAAAGAATATTGCCAAAATCCTATCCGTTAATTCCTTAACCTTCTTGAACTTCCACACTAACCAAGCAAAGGCAAAAACAAAAAAAAAAAAACACCTAAATTTAGGAGTATGGACCATCTAGCCAAATTAAGTGCAAATTTAAAAAATAATTAACTTAAATTTGAATAACATTAAAATCCCAAAAGTAGCAATATAATAAAACTTTAAAATATGACCTTAGACACCTATGCATTCACTTACAATAGAAGTAGCAAAAGTTACAAAGAACGATATTTCAAGCACATATTATTCCCACATCGACACAAACCTTAGGCTAAGAAATCACTTTGCACATCCCCATCATATTTTTTGCAAGCCCATAAGTTTGAAATCTGTTGTAACAATGTGCAACTTAAGGCTCTACTTTCTTCACCACTTTTGCACCTTCTAAAACACCAAAAATATCAAACTTCTTAAAATGAAGTTGTTTAATGTAATCTCTTTTAAATTAAATCACTAAAATAATTTTATCAAAAAAATATTTAAATAATAACAAATAATTAAAAGGATAACGACTTTGTGAAAAAAAAATTAAAACATTTTAAAACTCAAACTTTTGCACTCATTGAGTAAAATCAAATATCGTTAATGCCTTCACTGAGCACTATCTTTGTGAAAATCTCAAACTATGAATCCGAGGTTGAGGCCGATTCTATAATAGCCTAAATAACCGCTATTTACCTGAAAATACCAAACAAACAAACTCAATCAACCAAATTAACTCTTGTGCATCTTTAGCTTTGTATCATGAAAGTTATAGTGATGAAATTTGAGACCCTAACATCAAAGATAGCAAAAGAGATTCAATTGTGTTCAGGTTGATTGGTGAGAAAACTGTGAGGGAAAAAAACTAAATTAAACATTCTCAAGGAATAAATAAAGGCTTACACAAAACATAACCTACTTACGAAGAAACAAAACAAAGGCTCACACAATCACATCTTAAACAATTTCTCAAAAGAAAAAAAAAAAAAAAAAAAAAAAACTGACTTAGGTAAATATCTGAATTTCAACATCTAAAAAAAGTTACAATTGAATACAAAAACTTATAGGACTTGTTAACACATAGTACTGATGAGCCAAATCATAGTCCATATGAATTATGAAACACTAAACGAAACAATTTGATCCCAATTTGTGAACATAAAAAAGCTATAATTGAATGTAAGAACTTAAAGGACTTATTAACACATAGTACCAATGATATGGAGATGTTGGAGTCAGGTTACACATTCTTGGGGACTTTAAGAATTGCACTGCCACTGCCTTCTGATGAGGGGGAAAAAAGAAAGAAAAGAACAAAACACAATAAAAACAAATACAGTTTGTCTAAATAAATAAGGATTAGCATTGCAAAACCTTCAAACACACGTTATAAAATAGATGCTAAATTTACCGTGAGCTTGTCATGGTATTGTGCCATGTGATACTAAATTGCTAGCCAAGACAAACTTTCATCTAAAACTAAAACTTTTGTTTAAAGGTTGTCATTGTTCTCATTATATCACATGGCTGCAATAAAGCACTGTGAACGGGTCTCAAATTTCATCACAGTAATTTTATTATTTTGCAATTTGCCATGTGATTCATTGTTTCTTCATGTGGCAAACTTTCATTGGAGACAGATTGTATCAATATCGCAATTACTTTGAGTCGCTCGTAGTGTGGTTCAAGTAGGGTTTGAGAAGGGTAGAAGCGCAAGTTTAGGGTTTTCTTTTGTTTTATTTATTGAGGAGGGAAGAGAGACTCCTAACAGGAGTCTTTCTCTCTTTTTTTTCTTAATATTTAAATAATGATAATTTTATTTAAATATTGTGCTGACGTGGAAAATTGTGAGAGTTTCAGAGGCTTCGGTTTTATATATATATATATATATATATAGATTATAAAATTGTTGTGAATTTTTGCTATGTTCCTAGATGACTTAAAAAAAGTACTAACATATGTGACACATATGTGCATGGAATGTGTAAATTCGTGACATTCTTGTGCCTATGAATTTGATACAAGTCGATTAAAATCAAAGAAGTAAATCCAACTAAAACCATTGTGGTCTTATTTAAAAAAAAAAGAAAAAAAGAAAAAAGAATCCATTGCGTAGAATCTTATTTTATCTTTTAACCTATGGCATTCGTTTTTATGGTAACTCTTTATAATCAGACTAAGACATCAATCGGTTTTTTGTGTAGGCGGGGATTGAATCTCAAATCTCTTATTTAACCATAAAAAATTTTACCAATTAACCTAACTGAAATCCACAAATCTTATCTTATCTTATCTAGCTTGATATTCAAAAGTCATATTCAAAACAAATTATAAACTTAAACTAAGACTTTAGAGTCTTAGTTTTAAACTAAGACCTTATACTAAAGGGAAAGTCTTATGCCATGTAAAGTGGCACAAAAAAAGTCACAACTCGTCTATGTGATGAATTGTGATTGGTAGAGGGGTGATGAAACTTAATTAAGACCTTAAATTAAGGAAAAAGTCTTGTGCCACGTAAAATGACACAAAAAAAGTCACAACTCACCACATTTGCGACTTGACTTGTGGCACTAAATGGACTCTAAACTAAGACTTTAAAGTCTTAGTTTTAAACTTTTTTAAGTTTATAATTTCGTATTTTCTTGAATTTCTATTTTTTTAGTCAAGAGCCCTACAAAGATGTACAGATAATGATTGATGGTGATGTGTTTTATTTTTTATTTTTTTTGAGGTAGAAATTAAGGAGATGCATTAATGATGTGATGTTGATGTACTAAGGTGTTTTTTTAGTTAATTGTTGGGCTGGGACCTTCAACGGTTTTGACTCTTTGCCATTCCAACTCCCAAGTCATCCGAAAGAGTTGGCGCCAGAATCTCATGCTCTAGAACAGAGCCACATATGGAAAAATAAAATAAAAAATGGTTATAAACAAAATCAGCAAAATTTAAAAATAAATTTCATACAAAATTTGTGGACAATAAAAACAGGGAATTTATTTTTCTCTCTTTCTCAAATTGTACCACAAAAAAAAAAAAAAAAAAAAAAAATTCAAATTCAAATCAAATCTTGCTCAAACAACCAATAAGATATAGTATTAATTAATGAATGAATGTCTTCGTCAGATAGGTTTTCAAAGTCACATGGCAATGTTGATATGATCATCAAAACAGATAGAGTCACCGCAGTTGCCACCGCCTCTGCCATCAACAGCCCTAGTAGTATAGACTCTCCTAACAACTCTATCAAGAACGGAAAGAAAAAGAGGGTACTTATTTTTTTTATTTTGTGGGTGTAATTGTTATTTTCTAAAAAAATATATTTTCATTCACTTTTTTTATTATAAATTTTATGTTTTTTTATTTATGCATACTTATTTGTTTAGAAGAATATGTGGGTATTTATTAGGTTTTTGATTTTTTTTTTTCCAATGTGGGAGTAAGTTTTTTTTTTTTTTTTTTTGGGAAATAGAATCTGTACTTATTGGTTTTTCCTTTTTCATCTTTTGGGGTAAAAAAAAAGTCTATTATTCCAAAGATTTTCAGTTCAAAGCGAGATGAGAGAGGAGGCTCAGATGAAGATATATTCAAATCAGATGATGGTGGAATTGATCTTGGTATCTTTCTCTCTCCCTCTCTTTCTATTAGGGTAGGACATGCACTAGAATTTTAGGGTTTTTTCTTTAATATTAATTAAATAAATGGTTTTGTATTATTTTAGTAATATTATATTACTATTATTTTGTTTTTCATTGTTATAGATTTGGAGAAGAGTTTTGCAACAAGGAGAAAAACTTTCTTGGAGACTCATGTATTAAGAAAGGGTTTCACAGCAGGTATGTGTTAGGTCATAGGTGCATATAAGCCCTAAATTTTTTTCAACACATTGTTAAATGCAGAATATTATATTGTGAAAAATATTCATATGACATGACATTGAAAATCTTCTTGATTTTGATGTTGTGATCATAACAATTTTGTGGGTCCGTTTAGGATTGAATCTAGTGTGATAAGTACAGGCCTAGACTAAATCTTCTTGTCTCTCTCTCCATATTATTTTGGTAGTTTACCTAACAGCAATGTTTTCTTACTGTTTGTCAGATATTTAATTATAAGGGTGAAGAAAAAAATCAAACAGGCACAGTAAAAATTTTGATGCCTGATAATGACCCTTAGGGCTTATCATCTGAAAATGGTTAATCTTAGATTTTAGGAGTTCTGAAAAATGTAGAACATTCTGTTAATTTCTTATCTACTCTCAGAAAGACAGACCAGTCCAGAGATTGAAGGCCTAAACCTGTCCACATTTGAAGAGTCTATGGCGCCAGCAACTGAACTACAAGATATTAGGTATAAATTAATGTTCTTTTTTCTTGTTTGAGTGATCTTTAGTTGCTTTTGATCCGACTCTTACAAGAGAGGAGGTTTTAGTACACTGAGAATAATCTCGTCATCATATTTTTTTAACGTGAGAACACTGTGATTGGGTTGCAGATTATTCGTAGCAACATGGAATGTGGGAGGAAAGACACCCAACAATGGCCTCAACCTTGAAGACTTTTTGCAGGCTGAGGACTCTGCAGACATATATGTACTGGGGTATGATAAAAGTCACAAAAATTTACATTGTTTTGATCTTCTATATATGTCAACTCCATCAAATGACAGACCAATCAAATTACAAAACTTTTGTCTCACAATCTTTGTAAAGCAACATCTTATCAAAAAATAGTTTTGAGAAAGGATAGATGTAAATGGAAGATTGACAAGATTATTAGAACCTAGAAGTAGACTTAATGTTTCATGATATGGTATTGCATATGAACTTCAATTAGAATTCATGTCTATTTGGCACAACTTATTTTTCAGCTTTTTGAAAATCAGTTGTTTCACTATGACTCTCTAGTGTTTGCTACTATCAATTTCAATCAAAATCACCTGCTGTCTAACATTTTTCTTCTTCATATATATTCAGGTTTCAAGAAATTGTTCCTCTGAGTGCTGGAAACGTTTTGGTGATAGAAGACAATGAACCTGCAGTAAAATGGCTGGCCCTCATAAGCCAAGCACTGAATAAACCACAGTATGAATCCATCTACTCTTCTTCTGATATAGGGCCTGGTTCCAAAGTCTCAAACAACAACATCACGAGGGACTCATCAAAGTGCACAAGCAGTCTTAACTTCTTCCAGAGGCCTTCTCTCAGAGCAATTAGAAGGAGTCTCAGGGCAGATAGTACTCTTCTTAAGAGCTGTAATTGTCAGGACTCACCTTCCAGAGAGAGGTGGAGGGTACGAAAACTTAGTGAACCCTCAGGCAAATTATACTCAGCAGGATCTCATCAGATCGGTCGCCATAGTAGTGTGGAGGAATACCTTTCCATTGCAGAAATACCTTTCTCACCAACCTCACCTTCCACACCCTCCTCACCCTCACCCACTTCACACAGCCAGATGAGTTACTCTCTTGTTGCAAGCAAGCAAATGGTGGGGATTTTCCTGTCTGTGTGGGCTAGGAAGGAGTTAGTACCACATATTGGCCATCTCAGAGTCTCCTCAGTAGGAAGAGGAATAATGGGTTGCTTTGGAAACAAGGTAAGTTGAAAGTTAGTTGGTGCAATTCCTCTCATCTTGGCCCTCTTTAGTCTAAGGGTGCGCTTGTCAAGTAATGATTTTTGCGTTTTGTGTTTTTTTAATTGGGTCCTAAGATACTGTTTACGGATCAGTCAAATATTGAAAAACACAGTAATAAGCAGTAAATCATGGGTTCTACGGCACTATTTATAGTTTAAAAATTATTTTGTTATATTGTTTTCAGTAATAAGTTTTCAGTTTTTAACAAAATAAGTAATATCCAAACAAACCCTAAGTATCTGTTTGGAAAAATTATTTTTGCCAACTTATTTTACTATTCAGCTTATTTTTACTATTATTTATGGGTCTCACTGCAGTTTTTAGTACTATTCATAGTCACACGGTATTATTTAATTAACTTTTACCTTTATCTACAGTATTTTTAACAAAAAATTTTAAATTTCAACAAAATAAACAGATCCTAAACAGACCTTAAATGTCTAATATGACAACAAAAAATGCACTGCTGAAATGGATAGCCTCAAAGCTGGGAGTGCTGAACCTGAATTAGAAATTGATCAATTTTAGATATACAAAAATTTTCACTTTTTAAAAAAAAAAAAATTTTAACTTGTTAAGGCAACCAATTTTGTTTTGAGCAGTGTCATTTTTATATGGTTGAACTATTATCATCACTTTTATTTTGCTTCAATCACAATAAGCCACATCAACTATTAAGAAACTCTGAAAATGTCACATCACTTATTGTGAAATGTTGAAAAAAGTTGTGAAAAATTCTGCTTACTAGATTTATTGTTAGAAATTATTGAACCACTCTACAGTTTTGATGGTGATCAACCTAGAGCTAATTTTGTAGTTTATTAATAAAGTAGTGTTTATTACACACCTTCTTACACACAAAAATTGCATTAATATGAGATTTTCTTTACAGGGATGTATATCAATGAGCATGTCATTGCACCAAACAAGCTTTTGCTTTGTATGCAGTCACTTGGCTTCTGGGGAGAAGGAGGGTGATGAACTAAAGAGGAATGCTGATGTGTGTGAAATCCTGAAGTGTACACAATTCCCTAAGATCTGCAAGAATCCAAATAGCCGAGCCCCAGAAAGAATTAATGATCACGAGTATGTTAATTAAAATAATTGATCTTTTTCATCTTTTTCCTCTTTTCCCATTCATATATAGTTCTCTGTATGTTTAATGTATGATTTTTGTTGTTATTATTGTCAAATTTCAGTCGAGTAATTTGGCTTGGAGATTTGAATTATCGGGTAGCTTTGACCTATGAGGAAACAAGGGTTCTGTTGGAAAATAATGATTGGGACACTCTCCTGGAGAAGGATCAGGTTTTTACTTTAATATGCCCACCACAAGCCTTTCAATATAGTCTTTGTCATTGGAATATTACTTTTATGACATTTTTTTTAGAAGCAACCTAAAGGAAGAACTTCAATTAAAAACTCTTGCACAAGCTTGTGGACATTTTTCAATGTATTATAAGCAATTATTGAATAAAGAGTAGTATTACAAACTCAAATTATTTTATAGCATTTTTACAAACTATTATTATGACTAATTTTTACTAGATCTCATCTAAGCTTACAACAAACATCTTTTTTTTTTCATTTATTAATAATTATTCACCGCATCAGAAATTTGTGAAAAAAAAATTTTAAAAAAAATAATATCTCTAATATTTTCTTTGAATAAATTATTTATAAAGCATGAGGTATAAGTATAATCTACCTTTGAGAAGTAATATTGGTGATTGAAAAGTATATATCCATTTGAAGTTATGATTCACAAGCATTCGAAAGGATTTTTTTTTTTTTTTTTTTTCCCTTTGAGGTAAATGATAGAAATATCCAAATTAAGCTTTTCTAGGCAAAAGAACTTTTGAGCGAGAGAAAGAGAGGAGGTGGGGGATTCTAAATGAAGATTGAAGAGCCTAGAAATTATTTTGTGGCCATGAATTCAATCTTTGTTAAAATTGCATTCATGCAGGTTTTGAATACGAATAACAAACACATTATTTAAATGCAGTAATGGTGCATGAATGTTATGTATTGTTTGAAAATACAACTAAATGGATGTCATAAGCACACTGTGGAAACACTTCCTTAGTATTTTGGAAAATACTAAATTTACTACTAATTTTTTTTTTTTTAAACTTAAGAAATAACATGACAATGAATATGTCGATGTCATTTCAACAATATCATATATAAATGTATGAATTACGTTTCTATGATTGACGTCATGTCAATTGTAAAACGTATATAGTAACTTTATATTATCCTTAACATTACTTAGTTGTTTTACGTAAGAATTATCCTGCTTTGATTTATTCTTACGTGTTGCTTGGCTAACGTACTTTTGAACATTGGGTGCAGTTGAATTTAGAGAGGGAAGCAGGTAGAGTATTTCCTGGTTTTGATGAGGGAAGGATATATTTTGCCCCCACTTATAAGTATACACACAATTCAGATTCTTATGCTGGGGAAACAGTCAAATCCAAGAAGAAACGCCGCACCCCTGCATGGTACTCTCTCTTTTTCAACCTTAATAAGAGTGAATTGACTACCTAAAATCTTTGCATTGTATATATTGACAATGGTATTTAACAGTTTGAGCTTGATTGAGTTTCAGGTGCGATAGGATATTATGGCGTGGCAATGGCATTGAGCAGCTATCTTATATTCGTGGAGAATCAAGATTCTCGGATCACAGACCTGTGTGTGCTGTCTTTACAGTGGAAGTGGAAATAGAGAACAAGAACAATAATAGGTTCAGAATGGGCTATACATGCGCTGGTCAAAGATTTGACTTTGAAGATTGCATTCCTCAAAGGCACAGTTTGTATGAGTTATAATCAAATGTGCAATTCTTGTATATATATTTCATCAGGGTCTTATGGAAGAAGAGGGTATGAGACTCTTTTGATTTTTTTTCAGCTATATCTTTTAACTTTTTCTTTGTAGAAGTATAACAAAATGAAGAGATTATATGGAGTATATAAGAAGGACACTAACTACAAAATTACATTTAATTTACATCTATATCGTTGTAATAAGGCTTTGATATTCGATCGATATTGATAGACATGGTAACATATGCATTACAAGAAATGGGAACAAGGGAAGGAAACATAAGTATAAGATTTCATTTCTAAAGCAACAAAAGTTGATATAAATATATAAGCTATGAAGTAAAGCAACATGTGCAGCCAACTTTCTGTTTAAGCTTTGCTTCACTCAAATCCCAAATCCCAAATAGAAGTTGCTTATGGATCATCTGAGCTCTCCTGTAATGAATTTAGATTCAAGTTCACGTTTTCTCTTAGGATCTCAAATGCTCCATTTAGAGCCACATCTTCAACCCCACCTCCCCAGTTGCTTGCATAATCTACCATTGAACTTCCTGAGGCCTGATCACCAACTCCCTCTATACTTGCCTCACTGTTCTGATTAGCCTTTGCTAGCTCCATAGTCATCCAGTCAGGTAAAATTGGTCAATGTGTTTCAAAGGAGAGAGGAAGAGGATCATAGGAGGGGATGTTTCCTTGGTCATAATTGACTTCCTTTGTAGCATAAACACATTGATATTCATGGTCCATCCTCAAGTTCTTGTCCACAGCTCAAACTTATGTCACTCTGTGGACACACAGTTTTGGCAAGCATACGATGTGTCCATGGAGGCCTGTTCACCAAACACACACTTCCTTTTCTCACTGCTACATACAGCACTACTAGTACTAGATCCTCCTTCATTCACCTTTTCATTTTGATCATCTTCAATCTTGAGGCATTTCTCAGTATGTTGTAGAAGGGCTTCTTCTTGGTTCACCACCTTAGACCAAGTTGAAGTCTCTTTAGCTGTCATCTTATCTTGCAAACTCTTAAAGACTGTTTAACCATCCTTCTCATCTTATCCGAATTAGGAGACATGTTGATCACTGCAGCCAAAACAGTAACTTCCAAGCCTTTTTAAGGTAATGGGGCTTCCTATAAGGAGGTGGACCATGTTCCTGAGAGATTCCTTGTTGACCCCACCAAAGCTCTTCTCCTGTGGGCCACCAAGGAGGTGGTAGACCCCTCTCTAGTGGAAACTTCCTTTGGGGAGGGATACAGTGTTGCATTAGAGCAGAGACCCCAAAGTAATATCTTGCAAGTCATGAAGCATATGCATATAAGTAGAGGTGTCAATTCGGGTTAGCATGTCGGGTTCATGTCGTGTCGAGGTAGGGACATTCGATTAAATAGCTCAACCTTAACCCGACCCATTTAATAATCGTGTTATGATCTTTCAACTCTAACCCAACCTGTTAATAAAGCGGGTTGACCTGACCCAACCCATTTGACATGTTTAATAAATGAGACACGAATGTAACATAACCTATTTCAACCTGCATAATATTAAATATAACATTATCTAGAAATAACTTTTTTTTACATCCCAAAAAACAATGCATATACTTCAAGTCTTCAACCCACATTCAAAATAATATAATTCAACAAAATATAACATTCATCTAAAAATAAGTTTTTTACACTAAAAAAGAAGTGCATACACTTCAACCC
Organism: Quercus parvula; assembly: GCA_030820535.1. NCBI lineage: Eukaryota > Viridiplantae > Streptophyta > Magnoliopsida > Fagales > Fagaceae > Quercus > Quercus parvula. The sequence goes on along the minus strand of JAUAME010000009.1, from coordinate 47,730,696 downwards.
AAATTCAAAATAACAAAGTTTAACAAAAATAAAATAACATAGTTCAACAAAAATATAATATCCTTGGAACTCGCTAAATGCTAAGTATCAATATTGAAAGAATTTAAACAAACAGTAGACTAATCCTGACTATGACCACAATTATCATCCATAGATTCTTTGTTGATGTCCAAATTCATAACATCTTCCATAAGCTCATCCAATTTTATTTATGCAAGTTCTATGCCCCAAATATATATATATATATTAGTAGTTCTAGGATCTGTAAAGTTTTAATTTCCAATTATATCCCTTATAAATTTTTGTAATTACTCACTTTTCTTTTCAAATTTAAAATATATGTTGGATATAAAAGGTATTTGATAAATCTAAAATAAAATAAATATTTATTTGTTATACGAATTAAACGGGTTGTGTTAAATGAGTCATTTCAGGTTGACGCAAATAAACTGACGTGTCAAACGTGTCTATTGTGGGTCATATGGGTTGACCCGCTTATAACATGTTTCTTATTGTGTCGCTTTCAGGTCGACCCATTTACGACCCAAACCCATTAAGACCCAACCCTAACCCGAAGAAACCCATGTCGGGTTCGCAGGTTGGGTCGAACACCCCTACATATAAGAACTTGGGTCTAATTCATGATTTTCTTGGTCCAAAACTGGCAAGAAATCAGCAATGGCAAGAGAAGCATCTTGATTGAATCTTACTTTTTCATTCCACCAGTGGTGTAAACTATCAGATGAGCCAGTGATAGGCTTTCCTTTCTCTGTGACTACACCATAGACGAAACCTTGTGCTTTACAAACTTCCATGATCTTCACCATGTACTTGAGGATAGCATCTTGTGCCATTGACATCTTTTTCCGACGAGATGCATCTTCTTGTTTTGCCAATGACTTTGGCTCTCCATTAAGCTTCTCCTTGAGCTTTTGCAAGCGCATCCGATCCTTCTACATGCGCTTCTTGAGCTCATCGTAGCTGATATCTTTTGCTTCATCTTCACTATTACTTATGGGGTCTATTTCTCCATGGAATTCCACCATGGTTGCACTCATATTTAGCTATAAAAATGTGTATAATCGGATATATAGTCATGCATGCATGTAATATAGCCCGCTCTCTCTATATATACTAGGGTATTCAAGAGCTCAATGGCTGTTTTTTAGCAGGAATAAAATTGGGAACATAAATGTTAAGGCTTAATAAGGACAAATTACCATTAACGAGGTGATTGGTGACCTTTAAAGTTTCATGAGAGGGTAAGGAGATCATGTGGGGGATAGAGGAATTTGAGGAAATGGTACTTTCTGGCATGTAAGTGAGTGATGCAATAGAGGCCATGAGCAGAAGACAGCTCTTGATTTCTCTTGCTTTGCATGAGGGACATATGTATATGTTACATACGCCTATCTTGCATGCCTGTTCGTAACAAAATTTAATATATAAGGAATACTATTCAAGATATGCGGCCATATCATATATGCTTGTTCACTCAGAGCACTCACAACAGTGGTGCTAAAAAGTTAAAAAGCTATTTTTAGCACCACAAACTACAAATATTGAACTGCAGTAGTGGAGCTATATCTAAAAATTTTAGCTGTTGAGCTACAGTGCACATCTATCTATAGATGTGCACTGTAGCTCAAAGCTATAAATCCAAATAATATTTTTTATTCTCCTTTTGCTTTAAAATATTATTTTAATTCACCCAAGACGTTTTACTGTCTTTCTTCATTGAGCTTCAGGCACCTCTCTCTTCTCATTCTCCCTCATTGAGCTTCTCTAGCTTCTCTCTCTCGTGCCTCTCTGAGTAACTCACGTTGTGCCACTGGATGGATCGTGGCACTGGGTAGATCGCCGCCATGCCACAAATATTGCCGCAGTGCCGCTGGGTAGATCGCCGCCGTGCCTCCCCTTTTTGGGTGGATCGTGGTCGTGGGTTGCTAGATTTTGTGGTGGGTTCGGGTGTGGATGAATTTGCAATTAGCTTGTGTTGGCTTTTGTAGTGGGTTCAGGTGTGCTGATTGGTGAAGAACATGGGTTTTATGGGTTTGTGGTGGTGGATCGTGGTTGGTGGCAAATCGATGGTGGTTTTTGCCATGGATTAGTTGTGAGTTGGTGGTTAAGTTGGCTTGAGTGTGGTGATGGTGGTGGTGCCGTGAGGGGCTGTGGGTTGAAGAGAGGGAGAAGACAAAGATAAAGATGAACAGTGAGAAAAAAATAAAAAATAGGTGTTTGTGGATATTGATAGGGGAGCAGAAAAATGAGTCTGACTCTAGTTCGTCCAAAGGCATCGTCTAGGGCTAACAGAGCAGTTTGGACCAAGAACCCCCAAGAAGGAACAATGTACATGGACAATAATACTACACTTGATCAGCGAAGTCTCCCGGGACGATAAAGTCGTCCATGAAGGTCGTCAATTGGAGTCATCCATGAAGGTCGTCCATGGACGATCTCCACATGTCCATGGACGACCTAGCCTTCTTAAGCTAGACGGACGAATACACAGTGCTTGGAAAAGTTTCAACTCTCCATAGCAGTTACTAAATCCGTAACTATCGCCACAAATCCCTCAAGTAAACTTTCGTTAGCAGTTACAATTTTAATAGCCGTTGAGGAAGTTAACTCCGGACTCGTTGGCTTCCACAAATCTTGGGGAGGTTATTTGGACAAATAACCATCCCAAGGATCTCTATATAAAGGACTGGTCTGAACCCGAGGAAGGTAAAACAATTTTCTGAGACTTGACTCCCACATATCCAAAACTCCATTCTTGTGAGACTAACTTTGTCATCGGAGGGGGTTTGGCCGGACATCTCCGGTCTCCTCTTTGACTGCGTTTGCTTTTTGTAGGCCTTTCACCACCATTGGTAGTTCACCGAAGCCAGATCATCCATCTCACTGATTCGGTGAGAACTCCGACAAGGGAAACTCCTTTTAAACTAGCCTATGGAAGTGAGGCAGTTATACCAGCAGAAGTACACATGACGAGCCACAGGGTGAGGAAGTATCAAGCTGAAGAAAACGAAGAACAGCTCCGTCTTAACCTTGACCTCATGGACGAAGTCAGGATGGATGCAGAACAAAGAACGGCGAGGTACAAAAATCTTATGTCTAGACAATATGATGCCATGGTGAAGCCTAGGCGTTTCAAAATCGGGGATCTCGTCCTGAAGAGGGTTACCTTGGCAACAAGAAACCCGGCCTACGGAAAACTTGGGCCAAATTGGGAAGGACCTTATAGAGTTATCAACTGCAAGAGGCAAGGATCCTACTATTTGGAAGCTTTGGATGGACGAAGGCTAAAACACCCTTGGAATGTTGAGCATCTAAGGAAATACCATCAATAAGTGCCAACTCTTGATGAGAGTGGCCTTGGACGAGACAGCTGGACGGGCAGAAGTATGTCATGTTTATTTACTACTATCATATGTTTTAAGTATTTTAATAATCCCTTAGAAAGTACATTAGTGTTTTCACTTTTGTGCTATTCATGGACGAGTTGGTTTGTATTTTTAATTCAATAAGGCACTAGCTCACGAGCATGTGCCATGCCTGTGGACGAATGTTTACATAAGTTTGGATTTTCAAGTATATATATGATGTATTTTCAAGTATACTATTGGAATCCTTTATGTTTGTATATTCATTCAAACTGATCCACAAGAATGAAAAATAAGCATGGACGAATGAAATCCTGGACGCAAGGATATACGTCCATAAGCTTTCAAATGAAACAAGGTATATTCGTCCAAAGTTAAAGACGAGATGAAACCTGAGCTAAAAATGAAACGAAGATACATCTGTCCAAAGCATAAGATGAGATAAAACCTGAGATAAAGGTATATCCGTTTAAAGCTCAAGACGAGATGAAATCAAAGATGTGACCGTCCAAATCATGGACGAGCTAAGACTGAACCAGCATAACAATCCATTATTTGAACGAGAAATTGTTGAGAAGCCTTATCAAGGACGATAAAATGATCGTCCCTAAATTTGAATGGTAAATAAATCTAATGAAAAAGGAAGCCATTCATAGACGAACTATACATGGGCTAAAAGGAATCAATTTGCTCTATCTTGGTGATGTAATCAAAATTCACCCCCATACTCAAGACGAGGCAAACTGAATTTCATACATAAAGCTGGAAATGTATATATTCAAATGCAATATGAAAATAGAAGATGTTCATAAAATCTCAAGAAGGGTGGACGACCCACGTCCAAAAAACCCTTGTAAAAATAAAACTATTGTATATAAGACTCGTCCATAATCTTGGACGAGACAATTGTACTTACAAGAACTTGAATAAAAAAAGTAAGAGAACAAAGCCCAAAACACTGGGCACTTCCAGGAAAATAAAAGAATAAAAGTAGAATAAATTTTCTAAGCAAAAATGCTGTTACTTGGGCAAGCTTGTCTTGGGGTCGTCCTGGTTCACCTCAGTGTTAGCATCGTCCATTATGTTGATGTCCTCAGAACTCGTCTGCAGCAAGGAACTTTCTGTAGTGAGGGGAAGCTTGAAAGAATTGAAGTCCAAGTCAGGATACGCCTCCTTAGCATCAGCACGAAAGTCCTCATAGCCAGCTGCATAGTGGCTGTCTAGACGATTCTTGTACTCGTCAGACCTCTTAAAGGCTGCTATGAATTCTTCACATGCTTTCTCTAAGGACTAGGTGAACTCTGCGACTTGCCCTTCGAGATGGACGATACGGCTATCCTTCTCCAAGTTATCAGCTTCAAGCTCCTCCACCTCGTTCTTCACCTAAGGACTTCCCCCTTTTTCAGCAGAATCTCATTGTTCAGTTCCTTGGCTTTGTCCTTAGCTGTCTTGGCCTCTGCAGCGAGCTCCTTAGCTTGGCAAGTTGCTGTATAGAATTTTGACATAGCCTGCATATGGACGAAAAGGAGTTAAACATCCTATTCATAAAAAAAATTTCATAAGGACGAGAGAAAGACCTACCTTAAAAAGGTCGTGGACGCCGGAACGTTCAAACTCCTTCACTGACATGTTATAGCACTCGTTCACCTCACGGTCAGTGACGATTCCTTTGAACGTCCTCCACGCATAGCTCTCGTCCAGAACTAGATTCGAAGGACGATCAGAGGCCTCAGACGAGCTAGGCTTGCGAGAAGCTTTGGGCTGAGAGGGAGGATCACTCTGGACGGGATGGACTGTTTGGACGGGCTCCACGTCCACCAGAGGTTCGTCCAAGTTCACTGTTGGAGGTGTAAACTTGGGAACCTTGGGAAGGGAAGTCTTACTTGACTTTTGCTTCTTGGGGCCACGACGACTTGGGAGATCGTCCAGGTCCACAGCACTGGATATCGTCTTAGACTTCCTCTTCCCAGCTTGGACGGAAGCCACTTGGACCGATGGGGGTGCTGCAACATCCTCGTCCCCACTGGTCACTGTTTTCTCTTTATTCTCCCTCATTGTAGTTATCCCTATGACGAGGAAAATCAGTTAAAAAAAAAAAAGAGATATGGAAATAAAATGAAGTAGACGATACTTACGTCGACGAGTAGTCTCCTCGTGACCAAGGTTCTCTGCAGTAGGCACTGGGCCAAGTCCCCAAGCTGCTAGACGACTGAGGGTTACTAAATAGTGGAAAGTCCTCTCAGGGAAGGCACGAATCACGTCTATCCGATTCAAGTAAAATTTGTCCAAGCGTGGAAGAACAACAGCTGCATCACCAAGAGAGTTAGACGATTGAAAGATGGAAAAATGAAAGAAGAAATGAAATGAAATGAAAAGAAAACATACCCTCAGGACGAAGACGACCTAGAGGGCTGGTAAAAGGTGGGAAGGAGGGACTACCCACAACAGCTAGGTCCCCAGCCCAATTTCCAGAAATAATAAAAAATTCTTGTTTCCAAAACCGGTCGAACGAGCTACGACCCTTTATTAAACTGTAATAGGAGCCCCTGGACGAGAATTGGTAAAAACCAGCAGATTTCTTTATTTCCGAGGGCTTATAATAGTAAAGAAACTTGTCCACCGTAATTGGATGGTTCCCTTCCAGAGCCTCACGCCATAACACTTGCATGGCAACTATCGTCCTCCAACCATTGGGGTTGAGCTGGTTAGGTCCAATACCCAACCTTTGGAAGAGATCTCTACAGAAGGAATTTAGAGGAAACCTAAGACCAGCTAAAAGGTAAGAAGTATATACCCTTAGACCAGAGGAAGGAGAACAACACCATTCTCCAACCTTGGGTAGACAAGGGTTAAGCTCTTTTGGAATTTGGTATCTATCTACAATAGTTTTTAACTTAGCAGCGTCTAAGGTGGATGCTACCTCTGGGGCATAACTATAAATGATATCTTCCTCGTCCTCTTCCTCATCTTGAGAAGGACTAGATGGCTGTCTGGACGAGCTAGCCCCGGACCCAGAAGCCATCCTATGTTGTAATTCCTGAAATTCCTCTAGGGGAATGCCAGGAACCCTAGACGAGTAATGTTCGTCGGAGGAATCGTTACAGGATGAACTATCTACACTATCCTTACTCCCTGAAGAAATGTCCTGGTACTCGTCTATTTCCCTCTCTATACTACTGGACGAAGACATGATGAAACGCAGAAAGATTTAAGATGAAAACCTAAAAAGAAAGGAGAAATACCTGATAGGACTAGGACGAGGGCTAGACGAGGCTCTTGGACGAGATGGCAGAAGGGAAAATGAGAGGAAAGTAAAGGGCATGAAAGAGAATGCACTATTTATAGGCCCCAGCAACAGGATCACTGAAACGACATTCGCCACTCAAAAATTGACACGTGGCAATTCCTTTGGGAAATGGGATCGACACAACTAACCAACCAATAGTTTCGCGACACGTAGCTCACAAAAAGTGAAACTTTCTTAAAATCACAATAATATCCTGGACGACCCCTTGAACAAAGGGGCAACTGATAGGAGAGCAGAAAAATGAGTCCAACTCTAGTTCGTCCAAAGGCATCGTCCAGGGCTAACAGAGTAGTTTGGACCAAAAACCCCCAAGAAGGAACAATGTACATGGACAATAATACTACACTTGATCAGCGAAGTCTCCCGGGGACGATAAAGTCGTCCATGAAGGTCGTCAATTGGAGTCGTCCATGAAGGTCGTCCATGGACGATCTCTACATGTCCATGGACGACCTAGCCTTCTTAAGCTAGACGGACGAATACACAGCGCTTGGAAAAGTTTCAACTCTCCATAGCAGTTACTAAATCCGTAACTATCGCCACGAATCCCTCAAGTAAACTTCCGTTAGCAGTTACAATTTTAATAGCCGTTGAGGAAGTTAACTCCGGACTCATTGGCTTCCACAAATCTTGGGGAGGTTATTTGGACAAATAACCGTCCCAAGGATCTCTATATAAAGGACCGGTCTGAACCCGAGGAAGGTAAGACAATTTTCTGAGACTTGACTCCCACATATCCAAAACTCCATTCTTGTGAGACTAACTTTGTCATCGGAGGGGGTTTGGCCGGACATCTCCGGTCTCCTCTTTGACTGCGTTTGCTTTTTGTAGGCCTTTCACCACCATTGGTAGTCCACCGAAGCCAAATCATCCACCTCACTGATTCAGAGCGATATCAGATATATATTATTTTATTATGATGTTTATATTATTTTATTGTGTTGAAAGCTAAAATAGATCCGCTGCTGCAGCATGTGTGTAGGTAAAATAGATAAAGCAACTTTTTGAGATGCCAAATAGCTAAAATTATAACTCCACTGCTGTGGATGCTCTTACTATGTATATATCACATTTTTTTTCTAATTAAAAACTAAAAAATACATGTTTTAATATTATCTTTAAGTAAATGAGCTGATCCTGATTCTTGACTAAGGCTCCTGATGACTGATGAATGATGATGTAAGAACAAACGTAGAAGGGGTGAAAAGGATGAAGTTCACTGCCATCAACATGAACATTTAGCTAGTCACTCATTTCTCATATATTATATTGTTAAGTGTTGAATTTGAATAAGCAATTAATGGGGTGTAATTAGTTTAGCTTTTCTAGCTAATATATTGTTAACCTAACATTATCTTTTGTATTTAGCTTTTTAGTCATTGTTTGTTCCAACTCTCATCTTATACTCTCAAATATATAAATATAATACATGTAAACACTTTTATGCATGAGTGTAACAATTCGTTCAATCCTATTGTGTGTTTCAATTTGGTATCAGAGTCGTTCAATCTTCATGGCCTACAAATCTTCTTCATCTTCCTCCACTATCCACCCAACCAAGCATTATTCCCTAACACCTTTTGTGCCTTTTTTATGTGTTAGAATATAGATACTTAAAAAATGTGGATATTTTCATATCAATTATGAATATTAATGTAAAATAGTGGAGGTAAATGAGTATGAGAGAAAAATTTCCCTTTCAACATTATTATAGAGTTGAGTATGTCAAGAGACGTTTGTTTTACAAATTTATAAAGGGTCATGCTAACGAATGCCTTTAGGGTACTGGTTAAGAATCCAGTTAAATAAAGTTTTTATGGGAAAAGAAAAAAAAAGCAATTAATATTTTGACAGCTTTTTTCATTTTCCATAAAAGTGATATCAAAACTTTCTTTAACTGGATTCTTAACTAGTGCCCTAAGGGCACTCGTTAGTATTTTCCATTTATAAATTGGAATTATTTACATAATATTCACATTAAATAAAGCAAACGCATATTTAATTGTCATTTCTTATCAAAACAGACTCAACCTAGCTAGGTTTAAGCCTTCACATATGATTTCTTGCTCTCTCTCTCTCTCTCTCTCTCTCTCTCTCTCTCTGAGGTCAATCCTTCACGGACCCCCGATCATCAAAATGGGTCTTGCAACAAAAGAGAACACCTATATACTACACTTGAGACCAAGCAGTGGGGTTAACCAGAAGTGCTCTTCAATCTTCAGGTTAAGTTAGAAATGGTGTTGAAGGAAAGTTCTACAGACAATGGGTGGTTTTTTTTTTTTTTTTTTCATAGCTTTGCATGGAGATATGTCTGGATATTTATAAGGTCTTCTCTATGAGGGTAAAATTGAGATTCTAATCTCCCTTGAGTCCAGGATCAAGTCAATCACCTGGCATTCCTAAGGAAAGTCAAAGGAAGAGTGGGTGAATGACAACATCCTCTTCTTGCCTTTTCGGACTACACGGATCAATAATTTAATTTGTCAAACAACAATAAATGTGATTATTAGCGGTGTTTGAAAGCAATAAATGTGAATGTGGAGATTGTACTTTGCATGCTGTTATTGGGTATTCCGGGAGTATACTCTTTTCCTCTCACATAGAGGTGGGTTCCACCCACCATGGAGCCCACTCCTATACGAAAGAGAGGAGTATACTCTTGGAGTGCTCAATAAATTTTCGTACTTTGCACGAAACATGTCAACTTGCACTTTTCAAACATTCCACAAATTGCTTGCTATCTTCATATGATAAAGGAGGCTTGCTTAGCTAATCTCCATGGCCAAAGGTGGTCATTGAGACATGATCTTCCCGTGCTAGTCAAGGTGGTGGATGAAAATTGAATTCAAGATAAATTTGAGATTTTACTCTCACTTGAATTTGAAGATCAAGGCAATCACCCCACACTCCTATGGAAGTTCGAGGAAGAGTGTGTGGGTGAAGGATATCCCCTCCTTACCTTTTCAAATCGCAAGGCTAATCACGCATTATCAAAAAAATAAATAAAGGATTAATGGTGGTGGAAGCAATAAATGCAGGGAAAATTATATTTTATTCCTCTACTATATACCATATTACATTTACTCCCCTAAAGTATGAGAATGCACACTTATTCCCCTAAATTATACTTCATTTTACACATCCTCTAATCTATGAAAACACATTTTATCCCTTTAAGCTATACCGATTTTACACTTAACCCCCTAAATTATGATAATGCACACTTATTTCCTTAAACTATTACCCATGGAATGGAATGCAAAGTATTACACATATAATAGTTTATAGGAGTAAGTGTGTAGTCGTATAATTTAGAAGGGCAAGTGTCAGGAAATAATTTAAATGAGTATATTTTAGGAAAGTAAAGTGTAATTTTTCCTAAAATGCAATTAAAGTGTACAAAACCTATGTCAACTTGCATTTCTGAAAAAAAAAAAAAAAAAAAAAAAAAAAACTTACATTTCTGAAACATTCCATGAACCGCTTGTTATCTTCATACGATAAAGGAGGCTTGCTTAGCCAATTTCCATGGCCAATTAAGGGGCACAATCCTCCTGTGTGAACATCATGTCGGCACAGATCGATCATGCCCTAAAATTAAGGTGGTGGATGAAGATTGAAATTCTTGAATTGAGGATTCAGAAGCCTTAGTAGAGGGCTGGGCTTGATTGTGGGCATACTGTGTTTGAATCCATTGGGCTTGGAGCCCACGGTAGAACAAATTGGGCCCAAGGCCTTCACGTCCCACAAAATTGGTGATTAACAAGCCTCCCCGAGAATTGGATGGCAAGCTTTAAACTTGTCTGCATTGTTACAACAAGCTATCGTTAATTGATTTAAACTAATATCTAGGGTTAATTATATATTATCCTAGTCGTGAATAGTATCCCTCCCCAAATATTGAATGGATTATGATATTATGATTGAAGGTGACAGTGACACATCATTTTAACTTTCTGTAGTAGATGCAGTTTTTATCATTTAATAAACATGAATATTTAAGTAGTCATGTACTTATGTGTGTATAGGCTTTAAGGATTTGCATGATTCTAGTAGTATGAACTATGAAATGGGAAGCATGTAATTATAAGAAATAGCACCCGCTTAACCTCTCTAGTAGTCTCTTTGATTATCATGATAAAGAGAAGATTTACATGATTCTTTAGGCAGCTTGACCAGTTCGAGCATACCTTAGCAGAAAATAGAAAAGCGATGTGGCTTTCCAAGAGCAATGTTTCAAAGAAGAGGAGGCATTTAAATCTTAATCAATCACTGAAACTATCGAAATTAAAATACTAAAATCACGAGATATCATCTGAGAAGTCAGACCCCACGTCAGGATAAGAATTTCAAATCTTTGAACTAGGATTACTGAGAAAATGCACCTGAAAAAAAAAGAAAAAATATAAGGTAATCAATTAATGAAGGAAATGCATCTGAAAAAAAAAAAAAAAAAAAAAAAAAAGGCTAAATTAAGTAGAATTAGCCCCTTAAAGTTCAAGGTTGTTTTTATTTTGGCAATTTTCATATGAAAGTTTTCATTTTATCCTTTATGTTTGATTCCGTTTAAGGGTTTTTGACATTTAATTTCATCAAACTTCAAAAAAAGTTAATATAAGTTTCTAGCTCTGTGTTGGGATCAATTTTTATGATTAAGTTCTTCTAATTGCGAGCATATAATCCATGATATTAATTTCATGGCTTCTTCTTTCTAGAAAGTTCAGTTGTGTCATGTTCGTAATCGTAAACTATGTAATTTTGTAATTCACAGGCTCATTATACAAGCTAGATCTTCTAATCCTCTTTTTTATTTGGATGAAATCTATTCTACCAATATTCATGATATATTCAATGTTGATTTGTTAAGCAAGGAATAAAAAGTTGCTTTCATTTGTTTCTTAAAAAAGGGGAGAAAAAAAAAAGTTCTTCTAACTAAGAGTTTTCAAGAACAATAATATTATTCAATATTTGCAGAAAATTTTAGGTTCATCATTCAAATCACCCTCTCTCTAGATTTGGGAAAAGTCAAAGGAAGGGTCCCTTAGATGGTCCTCCATAGCTTGCGGCTGCAAATGGTGTTTTATGGAGTATGTCCTAGGGCTTAAAGTAGATTGGGCTATGGATGTCAAAGTTTCTAGGCCTATGGGTGCATGAACTCAGGCTTCAGGTTTGTAACATATGGGCTTCTGATGGAAAAAATTTTATTCAGATTCTTTGGGAATTGGGACCCTTAAAATTCTCTCACTTTCAGTGATTTCTTTAGTTGAAACTTGAGGGACCGTGAGGCAGTGAGCCTTATAGCTCAAACAAGCAGCTTGGCAATGCATAGGTGTGGAAGTGGAAATCCAAATTATCCAGTATGATGACCTTTCTTTTTTAATAATTAAAAAAAAAAAATCCTTCTATTCTATGTCATTATGTCATCGTGTACATAACTCAATTTCTCTAGCGAGCACTGAGTTGTAATAATCTCTCTTTTATTCTCAATTATATAATTATTCATCCCATAATTAGCATGATTGTCACCCTTTAATTAGTTTTCCCGTTATAAATCATCTAACTTTTTGAAGCTTTATAATATGGATACTATCATGATATCTGTAAGTACACGATTAGTTCCCAAAACCTAAAAAGAAAATGACTAAGGTCCAAAGAGCCCAAAATAATAAATTTGTAGAGAGTGGACTAGAAACTGAATTTCAGTGAGTTGTGCCGTGATCACAGTAGGCTAATTGTTACTTGAAAGCATAAACAAATAGTTTGGGCAAAGAAAATCCTTCTTGACAATGTCCAAGGAAGATTGTTCTTATATATTTCTTTTAGACTTAAACACAATCATAGTTCTTGCGTGTACAGTGATTTTTCTACAGATTCTCTAATGATCCCCTTGTAATGAGATTTTTTTTCTTTATATCCCCCTATTTTACTTCATCTCAGCCCTTCACGTGTAGATCAGATTGCTGGCTTTAATACTTGTCCCATCAGCACTCTCCTAAAGTCTTTGTGGGTAGCTGTAAGGTTGAATATTATTGTTCATGTATCACCTCCACATTAATGTAGCCAGGGAGTTAGCTGCAGATCATTCAATGCGGTGGTAGCAGTTTTCTTCTCAGATATTCCCAGCTCCCTTTTATCTCATCCCCACCTGATGTTTATCCTTGCTAGCATGATCGTCTATTGCTTTGTTCTTAATGAAAGGTCAAACTTTTGACCTCTACCCTATTTAGCCAAGGAGGTACTTCTCCTCAGACAACATTTCAAGTTCCTCTTGACCTAACTCTTTCAACGAACTACTATCCTGTAGGTTTCCGTCACTATTACCTGTCCTCGGACTACTTAATGTTCTCGAATATGGCCCACGGCCCAATACCCATTTCCATATTGTCTGTTTATTAAATTGTAGACCGGACATAGAACAAAAGCACAATATCATTTCAATCTAAATCTATCAAAACATAAATGCCACATCCATTAAAGTATAAAGAAAAAAGCAAAAGAAAACTAGCACACGATGTCTTAAAAGCCAGATAAAAATGGAGGGATGAGGGTAAAAGGTTAGCAATGTAATGTCCTTATCTTTATCAGTTTATTTGATATATCTTGTTTATTATAACAAATGATTTTTTTATTAGTATAAAATAAAATAAAAAGTACATTCTTTTTAAGGGATTAGGAGTAAAGATGAAAATAAGCTTAATCAATTCATACAGATTGGCAGCCTAAAAAGATAGGAGAAAGCCTACTTTGGCATCCTTATTCCTTAGCATTTGAAGGATATGATTAAAGTTAAAAGTTAAAACAGGAAAATCCTGATTTTAGTGTGCTTTTTCTCTTTACCTTTGGGTAAAGACTATAATATGACATTGACAAGCAAAAATGTTTGTCAAGGCAGCTCCTAGATGATCCACACGGAGCTGGAAAAATATGACAATGGGGCCAGGGTCAAATTAAGGATCTAAAAGATGGACAAAGGCAATCTCAATAGCATCACAAAGTTTGTTTTTTTGTTTTATTATTTATTTAAATTCATAGAATTTATATATATATATATATATATATATATATATATATATAATTTGGGAAAAAAAAAATCTTGTAAACATTTACTTTTATTCATATATTAGTAAAGTGGCACCAATCATCTTTTATTTTGATAAATTATTATAAGTGGAGGATAGAAGATTTGAATTCTGATTCTCTTTATAAAGACACCAATTATATTTATTCTCATGTTACTTTATATTTTATAAGTTTTTTATAACAAAATTTGTAGCAATTTTAACATTTTTCATTAACATAGCTAGCCCTTATTTTCTTGAAGTTTGTTTATTTTTATCTTCAAATTTCATCTTACTTTCATTGTCAGTGTACAATATGCAGACATTTTTAGAGTCCTATGTGTATATGATGCTCTTCTGTAATTTGATATATAAACTAATCCAAAACAAACTTGAAAGATATTCTTTTGATATGTTTCATTTTCCTTAAAATGAAAAAAAAAAAAAAATTTGGAGTCAAAATTCTATAAGTTTTTTAACTAATTTGGAACACATTTAATGTATTGTCCCACACACTTGAAGAGCTATGGGGTATCATATAAAAATAGTTATAGCCATTCACGTTAGAAAATTAAGAGCCCGTTTAGTAGAGCATCTTAAATACATATTTTCAGTTTTTAAACAATATTACACGTATTTTCACACACTTTTTCACCCACATGTATTTCGAAAAACTACAAACAACATTACTCAAACTCTTCTACCAAACTGACCTAACTCTCTACAATAGCTATCAATGGACGTTCTTGACTCCTTGTGCATAGGCATAACGTGGCTTGCTTGACCTCTTATCTATTTTTGGGTCAATAGTTGAATAACATAAAATAAGCTGGGGATTTAATTTATTTCATTTTCATTCTAAGGAGAATATAACTCTATTTTTGTCTAATTTATTTTTATTTTTTGATTAAATAAATCAATGAACATATATAAAATATTACTAAACCAAATTAGAAGGGCAGAGGAAAGAGGATAGTGCACTCATGGACAGAGGAACAAATTAGAAGGGCAGGTTTGGTACTCAGAAATAGATTCATAAATGAAATTACTATTTCTTTGCAAACATTGTTCAATTATTTGTTACATATTCTTTACAAGGAATAGTTATTCTTTAAATTTTAAATGAGTAATAAAAATTTCTTACTAAAAGGCCTGTAATAAATATTCCTTAAGTCATGCAATAGCTTAATAAATTAAATTTTTAATTAAAATTTTAAAAAGTATGAATTTATATTTAAAAAATCACTATTTTTTTTAATCAAGTTTGTTTTATATATCATCATCTTATTCAAGCATAAAGCCTGTGCTGTGTATCCAAGAATTAGACCCTTTTAGATATATATTACTGTAAATTTCTTTAAAAAACCTTATATCATCTCTCCGTATGTGTATTAAAAATACTTAATATTCTTAAAAAAAAAAAAAAAATCATCTTGTTCAAGCATGTGACTTTGTCATTTGTTAGAACTACACTCCTGATGATCCCAATAAAATGATTAAAACACTTTAACAACCAACCCATTAAACCCATTAAAAGGCCACACCCACTAGTAATACTTAGTTTAGTTCAAGATGCTTTATTTGTGTTTAATTT